>CM075853.1:36873862-37527612 GCA_037975125.1 Latrodectus hesperus
TTTTTAAGATACCTTGTGTTAAAGTTGGTAATGCAATTCTAATTACACATGAAAATGAGCACAGATTCTTTTGCATGTTGCTGGTCACAATTTAAATGCATTACTCACAGTCCTCATTGTTTTTTAAAGCTGAAGTGTTATAATTATCTTATGAAATATTTCTCTCACACCAAATTTCGTAATTCTGGCTTCATTTACCTGGGCATATATGTATGTATTACAACTAATTTCATTTCGGCAAAATCAATCTCTTCCAATAAATAGTTTAATTCATGTTAATTATAAATGACTAAAAACGTCAATTTTATTTTTATATACTAGTTAAAAGTAATGGATATATTTATTTTCTGAAAGTTTTTCGATATTCAGTTGAAATAGGTCACGGTTTAATTTTTCATGTCAAAAGGTGTTGAATCAATTTTTCTTCATAAACTTTTCAGATCATAAATTTTTAAATAAAGCCAAATTCAAAAAAAAAAAAAAAAAATATATATATATATATATATATATATATATATATATATATATATATATATATATATATATATATATATATATATATATATATATATATATATATATATTAGGTCTACCGGAAAGTTCTGTCCGCTCCGGTTACAATCAGTTTCAACAAGTATGCGCATATTCCTGTGACACATATTTGGCTCTCTCTTTTGATCGCTAACAACGTATACACATTTTCGTCGTAGATGAACTAAAACGAAGTTCATTTACGAATTCCAACAAGGAAGAAATGCTACAGAAGCGTATAGAAATTTATTGAAAGTGTTTGGTGAAGGTACAGTTTCTGATAGAACATGCAGAAGATGGTTCAAAAAATTTCATGTAGGTGATATCAACCTTTCTGATAAGCCACGCTCTGAGCGACCATCTTTGATCGACGACGATAGTGTCAAGATCATGTTAGTGCAAGATCCTTTTTTGACAACATCGGAGATTGCGGAAAGGCTTGATTCAACTCAACAAACCATTTCCGACCATATTCGGAAACTAGGGTTTGTGTAGAAGTATTCGAGATGGGTGCCACACAAGTTAAGTGAGAAGAATTTGAATGATCGAATCATCATATGCACATCTCTGCTTGCACGCAACAAAATCGAACCCTTCTTGGACCGGATCATAACTGAAGATGAAAAGTGGATTATCTATGAAAACATCATAAGAAAAAGGGCATGTTGTGAACCCGGAAAACCTGCCCCCTCTACCTCTAAACCGAAGTTGAGCCTGAACAAGAGAATGTTGTGTATATGGTGGGACATTCGAGGACCAATACATTTTGAGCTGTTGAAACCAAACGAAAGGCTAAATTCGGAGAGTTACTGTCAGCAATTGGATAAAGTAAAAACAGCACTCCAAGAAAAGAGGCCGGCGATGTTCAATAAGAAGGACATCATACTGCTTCATGACAATGCCAGGCCACATGCTGCTTTGGGACTCGTCAGAAAGTAGCAGAGCTAGGCTGGGAAATTCTGTCGCATCCACCATACTCCCCGGACCTAGCACCATCTGATTATCACTTGTTTCTATCCTTGCAAAATTTCTTGCAGGGCAAAAAATTCAAGAACGAAGAAGATATCAGACAAGCACTGGTTCAATTTTTGGCCTCTAGAGATAAGACATTTTTTTAAAAATGGGATATACAAATTGCCATCACGCTGGCAAGAAGTCATAAATATATAATGATGGCAATTATATTATTCAATAAAGTTTATCCAAAGTATGAAAAAATGTATTCCTTTGTTTCATTCTAAAACGGACAGAACTTTCCGGTAGACCTAATATATATGTAAGAGAACATTTTGCTCTTAATATTTTAAAAGCATAATACAAAATATATTCTCAATAATAAATTTAGGAATTTGCTTTATTTAAAATATAAAGCTAACAATTTTGTAGCCAAAAAGTTTTTTAAATTATCAAATTTTAATATTTGTATGTTTTTTTCAAATTTTAATTCATTTCTGATATTACAATTACCATACCTTTTATTCATCAATTTATTCGTTAATTTTATTTTAGTAAAATAAAATATTTTATTTCAAAATAAATTTATATTTGAAATGTGAATGTATAAATTTGTTAAGTTTAATTATTCGCAAGAACTATTTATAGATAAAGGTTTATAAATTACAATAATAAGTTGCATAATTTATTTACGAATTTGGAAGCTAATAGAAATAAATTTGAAAGGAGTGAATTTTACATCATAATTATTTTAAACATACTTTGAATTATTTAAATTTATCTGATTTCCTTTTAAATTATAATAGTTTGATATTTATAAGAATATTCTAATAAATACGGATTTTTTTTTTCGCAAAAGATATCTTGGTCTTGTTTATCAGTTATATTCACTTGATTAATTGTATTTTTAGTGATAAAGAAATAAAATTCAGTAGAGTATAAATATGTGTATATTTTCTATTTACTTTATTGTATTTTCAACAATTTAATTAATTTGACACTCGAAATTGTTATGTTAAATGATTTTATTTTTATTTGATACGTTACATTAAATATATGTATATAGCACAATGATATTGAAGCTCTTTTAAGTAATAAATAAAGTCTTAAGTTAAAATATTTAATGGAGTAAAATATTAAACAAATATTTTCATATTTCAATTTGTACATAAATATCATATGTCGTGTATTAACGTTGATGCTTTTAATTCAAACGAGTGACCCAAACTGAGAATTCAAAGATAAATTTCATAAAATTATACAAAAATATCAATTTTCATTCAAATCAAAATTTGTTAATTATTTCAATTCGTTTCTTTATTTTTTATTTGATTTTTTTTACAGATAATAAAAATAATCCCCACATTCCCCCATAAATAATTTCCAATAACTTGTTTTAAAAAATTATTTATAACTTTATAATACTCAAATATCAAAGCTGTTCTATAGAAAAATAAAATTCTAATTTAAAACAATATACAACAGCCTTTATATGATTATTTCCAATGAAGTACTTTAGTCCCCGATTCCTAATAATGTCATAATTTGCAGCAATTTAATCTTTATGTTCAAATTTTTTTTGTGGTATGATTAAAGATGTAAAATTCCCGGGAATTTATACAGAATTTTTGGTAATAAATAAGGAATTCCGAGAAATATTTAAAATTTTAATGGAATAAACTCAACCAATCATCTTTCGTTTAATGGATTCTTTTCCTCTAATATGAAGAAAAATGAAATAAACTATGTAAATATACAAAAAAATATCTATTCTGTCTTCTAGTACGAATGTTATTTAGTTTCTTTCAGAGGAAAAAAAAAAACACTTGTTAAAACAATAAAAATAATAAATTAATATTTATGCAAGATATATTTCTCAAAACTGTCAGAATAAGTATTAACATTTCCATGTTTCTATCGTTATAAACTCATTAATTCGTACTGAGAAAGAAACAAAAATGTATGCATAGCATTAATTTTTGAAATTATTCTAAATTGGTCATTAAAGCGAAATTGTTTTCTTTTCCTGGAGAACTTTCTATTATCGTAATTAGTAGTATAGAAATCATAAAAATAAGTAGATTTTTATTTTTAGAAATATATAATAAAAAAAAATTCTAAATCCTCAAAAAAATTTCAAAATTCTCAAGAACTTTCAAAATTTTTGTTAAATTTTTAAAATTTTTAAGGGAATAAACCTGATTTATTCCCAAAAATAAACATATTTTTTCCATCCTTTACAACACTAGATGTGATACTGTATTCAACACAAGTTTGATAATACCTTCAAGTTGAATGTGGCTTCTGAAATGATGCAGATAAAATTGCTTGTGAAAACAATTTAGCCAAAATCAACTTTAAATAAAAATATGAAATAATTAATTCTAAACTTTATATAACGAATCTTAGAATAAGATTGCCTATACTAAGGAAACAGTTGTTCATATCACTTGTGGACTTTACACTTTTGGCACTGTTATTGCAGTGACAGATTATCTTTTTAAGATTTTAATTCTTTTTCATATTAAATCCTCCATCAAATAATAAAAGTGAGTAATTTAATAACAGATTCAAAGGAAATCTGTAAATGGATATTGATAAAAATATATAGCTTTCAACATCCAGAACGAACAAGATATTATAAATCAAGAATACATAGTCACATTATTCTAAAACGTATCAAAGATATACATCAGAACTATTTAAATTTGGACGTCTAAATCATTAACATATGAAAAATGATTGGGTATTTTTTTATTTTATGACCTTAATAAATCAATAAATAATGTAAATCCTGCCAGTTAAAATTATTGATGAGTATGAAAGACGAATTGACGTTCTTTAACTAAGCATTTGTGACTTCAAAGAATTGTTTTTTCTTGATATCCATGTGTTAGATATCCCTTTCGTTTATACTCTAAAAAAGGAATCATATAAAATTGTGGTTAACGAAGTAACCCATGGGTAATATGGACAAATGATTCACTGCCCCTCTTTTCCAAGAGTGGCTAAGTTCAAGTTACCTTTTCTAAGTTAACAGTGTGCAGGTTACTCTATTGTATGGAGAATTGAACCAGCACCGAAAGGAATCCTCAATAAAAAGGCTCCCCTCTGAGATAAAGAAAAAAAGAATCCCAAAATAAGCATTCAATGACCTGTGGTCACGAAACATGAAGTAAAAAATTGAAGATTTCCAATCCTAATCCTAGATATTTCTAATTTAATAAAACTGGCTGTTGATAAATTTTTATTCATTTATTTTTAAATTCCCACATAATCTTTCTTTCGCCTGTAAATAGAGAGACTATAGGGTAGTAGACTAAACAAAACCAGAAAACGCAGATATGTTTCTGGCACACGGAACTGCCGCTATAAGGACCAACCTCTCAAAGGATATTTACCCGAAAGTGTCTATTCACAGGCAAACACCAAGCCATATTATTTATATCAGCAGTTAAGTGAGAGCATTTATTTTCATATATATACTCATATATAGAATAAAGCTTTATATAGACGTAGTAGAATAACATTAATGCAGGGCATTGAAAATATCCATTAATTAAAAACATATTCCTAGGCATACATATTGTTCTTAGTTTTCTTTCGATATTTCTAAAATGGATTTTATTTATTTTAGAAATTTTAGAATTGATGTAGGATTGTTTCCTAAGAAAATAAATTGATGCGCTATCGATTCACATTTTTAAAAGTCTGGCATCAAAGTTAAATTCGAACAGACCAGTGATCAAGCAAAATATCTCTTACCATTAAGATTAATATAGCATACAATTAAGATTAATATAGAATTTAAAAGTTTTTAACAAATATTAAACATTTTTTTGAGAACAGTACTAAACAATAATTTACCATCTGGGAAACAGTAAACTATTTAAAATAACATATGAATTCATAAAATATGATGGTCGGAGCATTTTTAAACATTTGAATTCAGTATAATATTTTGAAATGCATCAAATTAAAATATTTTAAATATTGAAAAATATTAGAAAAGTGAAATAAGCATAATATTCTAGTCCTCGGAAAACTTTGCTAATTTATTTATTCTGAATGGCAACACTTTACCAAAATGTGGTTTTCCAGTAACTAAAAGAAAGAAAAGATAGTTTTTCACAAATAACACCACCTCTCAAGTGTGCAGCATTAGGATGCCGTCCGCCTCTGCCAAAGTCGAGAAAGTTGCCTCAATTGAGGTAACTGATCCTGTAAAATATATCGGCAACATGTTGGAAAAGAGAATAAGAAACATGGAAAAGCGAAAGGTATTTTCTTTTATCTCTGATCTTGATTTTCAGTTTAGCAAACTACGCATGTTGCTGCATTGTTGCTAGTTAGGCTTATTCACTGGTCATGGTGTAATATAAATTTATTTTGCATACAACTAGTAGAAATAATGTATTTATTGATGTATAAATCTTACAGATGACATTAAAAATTTTTTGTCATAAAAAATACTTGATTACGTCATATCGAGTATTTACCAAATATGGCGGAACCGTATTGATTGTTGTAAAGAAACTTAATAGTGTTTTTTTGACATTAAATTACTGCTATATTAAGTCAGATATATTTTACATAAATAGTCTACATTTAAATACACTTTCAACAATATCTTGTCGTAAATTATTGTATCTGAATGCAAAGTATCAGACGAATGGCATTGAAAGTCTGGATCTGTGATTCTCTAATTTTAAAAACTAATAGTATTCTTTTATCATTTTACATATTTTAAACTTAGTGCGCTATATTTTATCTTGTAGCGCATGGTGTATAAGCATTTTTAACTGCGATGTATAGGGTACCGGTATTTTTATAAATATGCCGTTTCTCTAGTCCTGTTTTAGATTCAGTTAGTGAATAATGTTAAGAAATGGGAAGAAAATGACTCATATTTGTTTAATTACTACCCTTTGTCTAGTATTGGAAGGTATATGTAAAACAGTATAATTACTGTTAACATTTAATGATGAAGGTAAAACATTGAAGTTTGCTTGATTTCTTTAGAACTAAATCTATACTGATTTTTGAAATTATTAAAAACTTTATGAAATTTCTTAAATTCTAATAATTTAGGGATTTTAAAAATTCGAAGCAGAAATACATCAAAATTAAATAATAAAAATCTAGATAAATTATTATTTTAAGATTGGAAGTAGTAATAAAATATGTTCTTTAAAAATTTTCATTGTATTTAATCTGTATAAATTCTATGTATGCAGTACAAATGTTTATATGTATAGAACCAGTTATACATAAGTGAAATAGAAATAACACCTGCATTGAAAACAAAATCCATGTGAATATTACATATGATTATTATAGATGATGAGTAGCATTATATGTGTGTGTATATATATATATATAATATTCCTTTGCGGATCAACTTGTAAAATAGCTTTATTTTAAACCTATAAAACTGGTAAATAACCTATTAACAAATCTAACCTGCCATTAAGTATTGGTTTTAGCCAGTTTAACTGTTAAACTTTATTTTCTTTTAATATTTAGACTTATAACAATTTAACTCATTTAAGATATTTAAAGATTAATAGAACAAAAGTTGAAACCATACAGATGTCATTTTATTGTGGTTTACTGGGAAATAAAATTTTTGGAAAGATTTGATATATTCTTTTCTTTTGGAAGCTTAGAAATATTTAAAATTTTAAATGCAAACCATCTGAATGGAGATTTGTCTCTTCAGATTGCAAAGTATTCAATTATATAGAAATACTGATATGAAATTGTGTATTGCAAATATAAAAACATAGTTTATAAATAGTGTATTTTGATAAAAGTGAACGAACATCCAGTTTGTGAATAATGCAATAATTTACAGTAAAATCCAATGAGGTACTGGTTTGGTGTTATTACCAATTTTTATGCCAGGTGCTGCACAGCAATCACATCAACCTAAATTGTGTCACTGTAACAATATCTAGCTCTCAAAATCCCTATCACTCTGTAACTTGAAATTTGAATGTTATAATCTTGCACTATTTTCAATTTAAAATATCAAAATTTCAAATCTTTAATTACAGAAATAGTTCAAAACTAATAATTAGAAATATTGCTAAGATTAAGTACTACCAAACAAATATAACAACAGTGAATCAGTATTACAATTTGTCTTGTGTGTGTGTGTGATCAATAAGATGTATATAATCAATTTTTAATTATCTTTTAATTAAATCAAATGAATACAAATACATTAAAAAATTGCCTTATATAACAATACCAATCACTATTAACATTTGTGCTATGGATTTAAGTCAAAATAGATAACATATATTTTAAAAAAAACTCCACTTTTAATTAACTGGGCAGTGACACCTAACTTAAACATCCGTTGTAATCTAGAACGTGAAACAACCAGGCAATAAAACTAAATCAATAAAATACTTAATAAGAAAACTGGCTTTAATTAACTGGGAATAGCAACCACCTTAAAACATCAGTGTAAATGTAATCTAGCACATGTGACAACTGCACAATAATGTCTGTAAAAACATATTTATGAAAACTGATTTTAATTTACCTGGCCTTATTATAAAATCAGTTTAGCATGGAGAAAAAAACTATGTAATAAAGTTAAATCAGAATCCTCAAAGAAAAGTACTTTTCATGGAAATTGGGGTGTTGAGTTAGCAACATTGCTATTCACGGTAAACCTAAATGTATATTAAATACTTGTTTGTGCAATGCGTAATAAATTGTATAAAGTTTTTGATAAAAATTATCAAAAGTAATAACACAAAGTAAAAGTATTCATCCAATTATCACATGCAGAAAAATTTTAAAAATAAAATGATGCAAATTCAGTTTAATATTGTTTATATTAATCACATGTTATCCATAAAAACTAAAATTTAGATTTTTTAGTTTATTTTCAAAACATAACTTCGATTACTTAAATTTATGATAATAAATTAAAGTTTATAAGTGAAATAAAACAGCAAAAGTTGATAACAAATTTTCTACAAATTTTCTGCATGCATAACCAGATAATGTCGTCAAATTATGAGAAGCCATTCTGGCACAGTAATCAACAGGTTTGATGCATTTGGCATCTGTACTGGCACATTGAAATTAGCCAATTTTACTTTGTTAACCCTTTCTCATCCCTGTCAAAATCGCAAGGTGCGCATTCACATCCCATATTTCTCATATTTGTGATATTCCTTGGCTATAATGTTCAAAAGTAATGCACAAAAAAGAAAGGTAAAACTGAGTATTACGGTTGCAGGATGTTGAAAATTTTTTCGCAAAGCACAGGAGATGAGTATTGGAAATTATTTAGCAACCCAAACAATTTTCAATACCTGTCTCTTTTGCTCTCGCCTTGTCAATCTGCATCTTCTAAGTACCCGCCAATTGGTATACAGAAAATAGCGGGAGTTTCACCTGATTTCAAATTGATAAAATAAAAAAAACACAAATAACAATCATATTAATAATTTTAATTACTAAACCTAACACTAAATACAAAAACAATAATTATGTAAATTAAGTGGTAGTTTTCCCCGATTTCAAATTGCTAAACCCAGCAATGTATAAGAAAACAGTAGTTTAAAGATGTTTAAGAATTAAAACTAAAAGAAAGTAGCAAAAATAATTATATTCAATATTATCTGGAAGTCAGAGTTTTAATTCCTGACAAAATATCCAGGGTGAAATACAAAATGCGAATATAAAAACAATGTTAAAATTCTGGCATTATATCAACATCGAAATAAAAAAATGTGAACATAAAAGACAATATTTATATTCCCAGCTACATCTGAAGTGAAATAAATATTAAAACACAGGATTTAAATTGTCACACTTTACATCCAAAAAAGAGATCCAAAATGAAAATGGCAAGCATTTCCGTGATGTGCAGAAGCTATACATTCTGTTGCTGTATTTGACAACCAATCATTTTTGGTGATTTTTTTGGCGAGGAAAATAAATTCAGATTTAGCGACTTTTTGCTTTTGGCGATCTGAGATCGTAATCCATAGTTTAGCCAAAAGGAAATTAGATCAATCTGTTTCCTGTCCCAGAAAATATCTCATTTTATACACCAGATGGCAGTACTACACTATTTTAAATGTAATTGGAAATTATTGCTGTCAAAAATTTGTTATTGTAATATTTCTTAATTTTTATGGTTAAAATGATAATGAAAATATATTCATATTCAAAAGAAATATTAAATTAAGATTTGATTGTTTAAAAACAACTTATTAAAATGATACATTTATTTTGAAGTAAAAAGAAAAAAAAATCATTGCATGAATTACATTTAGTGTAATAGAATTGTCACCTTTTGTTAATTTTGAAATGAAATAACAAACTCTGCAACCTAACATTTCGCAACATTTAAATCTCAATTATTTTTTTGGTAAATTGAAAAAATACTTTGTTTTTCCTTCAAAAATAGTTTTAATTGTAGATAGTTATACATGATTATTTCATCACTGATAAGTAAATTATATTTTATATAAGTCTTAAAATGTTATACATTATTTGTTAAGTTATTTCTCATCAAATTCTTTACTTAAGCATGTGTGCACTTAAAGAAACTCATAATTTTATACTGTTAATTTTTACTATATATTTAGATTGAGAAGAAAAAAAAATAATGCATCTAGTATATTTAATAAAATAACAAGATCTGTCTTTGGAAATAGATGTCAAGATTATAAAATAGATCATCCAGTTAATCCATACCCTTATGAAAAAATATTGTGGAAAACATTTATCAGTAGTTGATAATTGATATATTTTATTGTTAACAAGTTCTCTACAATTTTAGCTCTACTTTAGCCTAATGGTAGGATACTATTAATTAAAGAAAATGCCTTAGTTTCAGTCTCAGTTATTATTGAACAAAGGGAAATGGAGGCTGCACTTATACCTTCAGCATACATGTCCATTGAGGTGGATGTTCAGGAGTTTTCCAGGTTCTCTCACAATTCTGCTTCAGACTATATAATTTTTGAAATGAAATAAATTTTTCATTTCTTTTTCTAAATGTTTCCCTGTAAACTTCTGCCGAGTTGCCAGCCAAATGGTTAGCACTTTTGCCATCGGTTCAACAGTTCATGGGTTCGAATCCCACCTTGGGAATGGATGTTTGTAGTGGTCCAGAATCCATTTAAAACCCTAGGCCTAATTAGCCCGCGTGTGCAAAAGATGACCATTCAGCTACAAACAAACCAAACCTGTAAACTTCTCGCGTTAAAATTACTTAACTAATTTCAATGTGAATGTATTGTTGACATGATAAGTTTAAGAAGTTTTGCTTTATATAAATAAAAAATCTAAGTTAATTTTCTAATATGTTCAAAACTTGTTTTTTTTTTTATTTTTATTTATTTTTTGATGAGTTTGTCCGGTGATAATGTAGTCTTTATATGTTTGCTTATTAGCATGAAATTTAAATCAAAAATTTTTATATACCATTAAATTTCACTACATTTTAAAACTTGATTTTTATTTCAGATAAAGCTTGACAACTATCGTAGTGATGTGCAAAAAGGAAAAGAACTTAATGAAGATCAAAAGGTGAGAAATTCTAATTGATTTTAATTTAGTCTTATAACTTTAAATATTGAAATAAAAGTAATTAAAAATTGAAAATAATTAAAAAAAAATAGTATATCTAGATTACATAATAAAAAAAGTCTAAGGTTACATAATAAAAATAGTTTTAGCATACATGATATAAAATATTGAAATCAAGTAGTAGCCAAGTCTAAATGATAGAAGATTTAAAAATTTTAAGATTATATTTTTATAGAAATCAAGTTATCTATTTTCTTTAAATTCTCAAAAAAGTATAAAAAGAGATATATGTTAGTCAAATATTTTAGCTGTAATTTTGCTGAATTTTCAATGACAGTTCCATGAAATGTGCAATATATTTTGTAATTCTTAATAAATTTTTAGCTTTTATTTATAGGTAAAATTATAAATGTTGAATTTTAGGTTCTATGTTCGTAATTTTATATAATTAAAAAGAAAAAACTTAAACAGAAGCAAATCAGTAATTTCTGGATTCTTATAATATATTGTTGCATAGGTATGAATTTAGAATTAATTTCTCAAGTGATAAATTAAAGGTGGTATGATTTCATGACAAATTGTACCATTAAATAATCTTAAGTTTTTAAAATTCTATGTTTAGGAATTATGGTTTTGATAAATAAAAGCTTGTTTAAAATATCGAAAGATTATGTCATGCATCCATGAGACACGATTATATATACTTATTCCTGCTCCATCATATATACTAGTTAGACAAATATTAAAGTTTTAATAGTGACTTAAATACACTGTATTAAATACATTGGATACTGACATTACTTTCGCAAAATGTCCAGTTTGCTAAATGAAAATATATTTATCACATAATGTTTGTTTCTGTATATTTGGTTATATGTAGTTGATTTTTATTCAATATTACTTTATTTATAACCATTACTCATCAGATACAACTACTTATTGATATATTATTTGTACATATTTGTTTTCCCAACTTTAAAGAATTATCAGAATTTTAAAATTATGCTATGTAATTTATTATAATTCCAGATAAGTACAAATTTAAGTATTTTATTTTTCTTAGTTGTAATATATAGTTATAAAATGTATTTATGGCTTATATTTATGATTTCAAATGTTATTGGGACTTTGTTGTAGTATTAAGTAATCTTTTTAAACAAATCTGTTAGAAAAAGTTATCACTCAAGAAACTGTTGGATTTATTCATATTGGTATAAAAAATCACTAATCTTAATTTTCTGCTATTAGATCTTTAGTTAATTCATCTTGCATATTGTGTAGAGTTACTTTTTAAAATTATTCACATTTCTCAGTTAATTAAAAACAAGTATCAAAAATAGCTTTGATACTTGTTTTTTGTATGTAAAATTTACACATTTATATATATATACATATATATATGTATATATATATATACATATATATGTATATATATATGTATCTATAAATAATTACTTTAAATTAATATAATTTAAGTTAAAGTAATTATTGATGATATATATATATATGTGTGTGTGTGTGTGTGTAAACTGTAAAAATTATGTAAACTTTTAAAAATTAGTTTGTCTTAAATTTTATAATTTGTATCTTCTTGTCACACATAATTTAAATCTTAATTTCTCTTTTCTTGTGTAAATTATATTGGTTGTTTATTTATTGTCTTGTAAAATTTTTATGCTGGGAAATAAAAAGATCATTTCAAATCTTTAATTTAGAACAGTTGGCTTTTTTGAGTAAGTTGCTAATAGTGCTAATTTCATATCAGTTAGTTGAATTATTTTTGTAATTCAAAAGAAAGACTAA
The DNA here is from genome assembly GCA_037975125.1 of Latrodectus hesperus. NCBI lineage: Eukaryota > Metazoa > Arthropoda > Arachnida > Araneae > Theridiidae > Latrodectus > Latrodectus hesperus. Next base: position 36,886,721 of record CM075853.1, read on the forward strand.
CATTTATTATTCATATGACAAACAAATCTTTGTGTCTTGAAAACAGTTCTTGACTGATGTCTTACTATATAGATTAACAATTTTCTCACCCAAATGCAGATATACTTCAAAAAATTTAAAAATTGTAATTTTTAGTTCCCTGTACATGTTTATCAAGTCTTCCTAAATAAAAATAATTTTTGTCTCCTTATTATAAATAAAAATTGCTTTATTTCTTTGTTTTCAATTTTAGTCTAATATTTGTAATACAGTATTATTTCAAAACACTAAATAATTTAATTTAATAATACATAAATTCAGAAGTGAAAAGGGAAAATTAGGAATTAATAATATAATTATTTCATGTCAAGAATTTATATTAATTTAATTAAAATTTAAAAACAATAAAAAATAATTTCTGACTTTATTTCATTCAAATATTTCTTTTAAAAATTATTGAAGCTTATTTGCATGTATATGCTTCCTTATGAAGATCATTCTTGGGAAAATATGTTAAAAAACCAAAATTTGTGATGCTTCTTAGAGCTCATATATTGACTATAGGGATTTAAAACGGACATATGAAGGTTAGTGAATAAATTAAACTGAAGAATAGAAAAAAATATTTTCAAATACTTTACTATTAAAAATGTAGCAACTATTTAACATTAAGAGTTTTATTGTGCATTTAACTACTACAAAATTCAATATTATTTTTTAATTGAAATATCATAATAAAATTTATATTAGTGTGTTATTCCTTGATGTGAAAAGAAAAATGTAAAAATATAAATTGTGAGCAAGTTAGAAATACAAGTATTAATGTTAATACCTGCATATTTAAGAATGTTGGAAATTCTTAGATTTAAATAAGGATTTTTCTTTAATTTAGATGGCTGTTAGCAAATATGGTGAAGTTATTAGTTGCCTGGATCAGTTTAAGGAATTTAATAAATCAATGAATACATATGCATTGGAGGTTAGTATTAAGAGTTCAGCTTACTTTTCTAAAAAAGGAAAAATCATTTTAAAATTATAATACTTGATTTATTTTGTCTTATGTAAATACTATAATATTTCGTAAGAGTAATAAATATATAGTAAAAATTATTAATCTATTAATTAGCTTTCCACTTAATGTTTTTTTTTTAAACTTATTGTTTAGAATTTATTTAAAAATTTTACCAATTTTTATACAAAAGTCATTTTTAATTATTCTAAATTAATAGCTAAGGATCAGCACTCTTATGTGGCTGAATGATTAGTATTCTTTCCCCCTCCCCCCAACATTTTTCAATTTTGAATCCCACCTTAAACTTGAATGTTCATAGTGGTTTGGAACCCACTCCATATGTATTGTTTTAACTATCCATTTATGTTAATGGAAGTACAAATTTCTTTCAAGCAAATAAACTTTTTTTAATGAAAATTTTCTACAAAAAATAGAAATGCATCTTCTACTATACTACAGCATAGTAATGGTCAGGGCCCCCTGCAGTCAGTTTGAATTGTTGTCAAGTGTCTCTATCTTATTCACCAAAATCTTCAAGAGTATAGAAATATGTTAGGAGTAAAAAATGTTGAGTTATAGAATTTATTTTTTATTTAATGAAAATAGATTGAATTATTTAACTTGGATAGTTAATGAATTTTTATAATTTTTTTTTTAAATTAGAACTATTAAAGTGATGTTAAGTCATACTTTTCATCAAATCGTAATTAGCTCTTAATTTTTTTATATTCAAATATTTGTCTTATAATATTTAAAAACTAATATCAAGGGAAATATGAAGCATTTCTTGAAAATAATTTGGAATTAAGGAAGGTGTTAAATTAAAGAATGACTGAAACAGTTATAAAATGTTTTTTCCACTTTTCATAATCATGTGTAAGAAAAAAATATTGTTTCATAAGATTTTGTACTATTATATGTGTATGTCAAATATATATATATTCACATTCATAACTTCAAATTACATAAAAATTAATAATTTGTTACCTGTAAATAAAATGTAATTATTATTTTGTAAATTGGATTATTCTTTTTAATTTATATTTTGTTAACTAATTATAATAATTCTGTGATACACTGCATTATAATTGGATGAAGTTTTACTTTTCTAATAAATGAATTTGTTAAATTTTTTAATTTACCCATATGAATAATAGTTCAAATTATTTTAGTATAACAGGCAGGTTAAGAAACTGGCTAAGAAAGAACAACTGGAAAGACAACAGCATGAAATTCAACGATTACAGGAAGCATTCATTTACTGCCACATTTTATCTTGTTTCCAGAATGAAGATGTTCGGAGCGATTTTTTGAATGGTGAAAATGGTGCAGTGGTGAGTAACATTTCTTCCAGTTTGTATCCTTTGTATGCAAATGTTGACCCTTATTTATTCATATCTTGTTTTAATAAAAAAATAAATGAGAAATTTGCAATTAATCATGTTTAATCTTGTAATAACTTTGAATATTAAATTGTGTTTTCAAAATTATATATATCAACTGTATCAGTTCTTCACTTCTAAATTTTATGAAAAGGTATACTCATATATAAATAATTTAAATTCCTGAACTGCAGAAAGATTTTGGGAAATGAGTAAATATAATGAAATTTATGTATATATAGATAGATATAGATATATGATCAATAAGTTAAGCTGTATTTTTAGTTCCTTTCTAAATAAATGATTACTTAGTAAGGAAATGAATCCTATGTTAGCATATTTTTTGTATTTTCTTTTAGATTTACTTTAGATATAATCTACTAGCTAAATAGCTGTTATGCTTTTATCATCCTCTATTTAGTTTTTGCTTTTTATTAAGAACATTTTTTTTATCTAAACATGAAAAAGCCCTTTCACTTTAAGGACCTTTGCCTTTCTTTTGATAAAAAACTTTCTCCTTCCTAAGAATGTTATGTTTTTATTATTTATTTTTGCCAATGAAAAATAAAGTTTGATATATTAACTGGTGTTTTGGTGAATTTAAAATACTTTTATCAAAATTTTTCATATTGTTAAAAAAATTAAATGAAAATTTTCTCTTTTCACTGCTGATTGATTTCTGACTAAAATTTATAAAAGGAAACCTGTATCTAAAATATGACAAGTATAATAAAATTGTGTCATTATTCTCATAAACTTTTATTTTTAAAATAATTATTAACAGCAATTTTGTTTTTTGTAGCAACTATCTAGTGAACAGCTATCACAGCTTGATCAGTTGTTTAAATTGATTGGACAAAGATCTCCAACAGAACAAGTAGACATAACTAGTTACTACCATGTTTTGGCTGAAAACCACATTTTTCTAGTTGAAGGAAAAAACAAAGAGATTGCTGGAACAACTTGTATCCTTTTGTAATTTCTTTGATAAGAAATTTTTCAAATTTTAAATAGCAAAATTTGTATGAAAAAGAATATTTTATTGGCCATTAGATAGAAAAAAACTTATAATTCAGAACTCTAAATTCTATATATGCATTATCTTATTAATTAAATCTAAATCTAAGATTAGTAATTTCATTCACTGATTTTAACTTCTTGTCATGAATCCTTTATCTAAAATTAGACAAAGTCTTGAAAGAAATTTTAGTCAGTATCAAAGATTCTGGCTACTTCTCCAGACCTGCAGAGCCCGTGGAAGAAAGTGGAACTTCCAGTGATGAACCTGAAGAAGAAAATGCTGAAAAGGGGGAACCTGTGCAAGAGTTTGTTCCTTCTGCCGAAGAGCCTACAAGTCACCCACCTCCTGTTGAAGTAAGGGTTATAAGAATATTTGCTTTAAAATTAATGTTATTTAAAAATAAACTAATTAGCATGTAGTAGCAACTTTTAAGTGTTCATGTAAAAATAATAATTAATATGCTCATAAAAAAGCTTTATTTTTTTCAACAAAAATGATTACTTTTGATATTTAAATAAATTAAGAGTTCAGTCCATTTGAATTCTCTTGATTCTAAGAAGTAAAATTGTAGATTTTGGTAGATTAATTAGAAAAATAAAGAAAGTTAAAAATGAATTCTTATTTTAATATAAATTCAGATTTCCCCTCATATTTTTAATATTACAACAAAAAATATAAATAATTATTAGTTCTTATTTATTATAAATAAATTTCATGTGTTTAGTTTTTAAAATTACTTATAAGCAAATATTTTAGGTAAGTTTGAATATATAGATATATTAATTACTAGTGTTAGCATTTTAAATAATCTGTCTTAATTTTAATATTTATCATAGTTAAAATCTTAGACTATGTGATTATAAAATTTTACTAAATTGTTTTTTAGGTAGCTTATACTGGAGAAGGTAATGAAATTGCTGCTGAGGAAATTGTTCCTGAAGCAGTACCTAATACTCCTGCTACTGCACCTTTACAAGAAGTACTTTCACAACAGGGAACTTTCAACTTTCTGCAGGAATCTCAAATAGATTTAGATGGTAATATTTTAAAATTTTCAGATATTCCTAAAATGTAGTTGCCTAAAAAATTTTCTTATATTTGCTTTTGATTTAAAGCCCCTCATATGGACCCAGCAGTTGTAGCAGTTCACCAGATGGCACCAGCTCCATCTGTTAATTTTGTCAATTCTTCTTATGCTGGCTCTGCACCAGTAGATGAAAATGTAGTATCTGTGATGAATGGTGTTGAACCTTGTGATTCTTCTGCATCTCCTACCTTGACTCAAGCTCCAATTATGTCTTCACCTTCGGCTCCTGTGTTGACTTCTATCCAACATGGTAGTCAGCATGACTTCGATCCTTCCCACCCTATTCCAACTCAGACCTTTACTAATCAAAGCTTTGCTGTGATGCAGAATATGATTATGCCTCAAGCATATGTTCCTGTCACTTTGCATCATGCTGCTTTGCCTACAACTATTGCTGTAATTTCGCCAACTCAAACTAGTGTACCTGTTGCAGTGGCTGCAGTTCCAGCTATAGAAAGAAGTTCTAGTGAAAAAACTGAAAGTATTGAACCACAAGTATGTGATACTTTTTCTTTATTATAAAACTTTTTTACACAGTGATAATAGAATTTTTGTTGATTCTTTTCTTTGAAAAATTAAATGCTGTTTTAAATGTTATAATAAAGTTTATAAATTGGTTTTTGTTATAAATGCATTACTTAATCAAAAGTAACTAAAAAAATTATGAGAAATGAAATAGCAAATATGTATTGATATTCTTTCAATATTTTTTCCTAAAAGCTTGTTTTTTCCCTCTCCCATGCATTTTATTTGATATTAAATTGTAACATTGAAGATTTAAGCTTGCTATTAATGTTTCAAAATTTTAATATTTTCTCTGAATGATATTTTTTATCATTTATTTGCTATGCTTTTTCTTCAAAATCTGGGGCAGAAATGTGAGTACTTACCTTCAGTAAGGCTAAAATGGTAGGACATTCTATCTCAGTGTAAAGGTAGATATGTGTTTAAAAATTTTTATTCAAAAATTATTCTTTTAAATTTTTGCTCAAGATTGATGACAATATGTTTGGCTAACCGATAATTTGCTTAATTTCTGTATCATATACTAGAAGGTTGAGTGTGCTGTGGATGCAATAAATAAAAATTTTAAAAGCATGCTTTTTAATGTTGAATAAGAAAATAAAACTATCTTTAATAAATAAATAAACTAATGTAGCTAGAAATTACCAAGTGAAAAATGTGAATAAAATTGATTCGTTTTACTATTGTATAAATTTTGAATCAATATGAATCTTTTAAGTAATGAAATGTCTATTTTAATAATTAAAAATGTTGCTAATGAGAGATAATAAATGGCAATAGGAACAGTTATTAGAAAAGGATGTAAATGAGTTTTTCTGGTGTATTATATGAAAAATCATAAACTATTTCTCTGTCTAAAAAATTTAAGTAACAAAGATTCTTAACTTTCTCTAATGGTGGCAAATTAAAGGTGCAATTTAAGTCTAGTTACTGATGTGAACTTATGGATTAATTATACATTTAACAGTTATGGATTGTGAACAGTCTTATGTGAATGTGCTTTACAGCACATTATAAAATTTTCATATTTATATAGAAATCATTCTGAAATTATTAAAAGCTTCCTTTCAAGTTTTCTAATTTCATCTATAGTTTTTTCAAAGAGGCTTTAAAGAAAAAATAAATTTCTAGTATTTTTCTAACTTTTTTAAAAAGATGTATATTGATGGCAATGGAAATTTGATTTTAAAATTACTTTACACCTACAGTTATTTTAATTTTGTTAATGAAACTCACCAAACAAATATCTGAATATTTTTGAAATTTTCTTTTTTTTAATAACAATGTGTATGAAACCAATTAGAGTTAATACATAATTTTCCTCCAGGAGTTTTATTTAAAAGTAAAATTTGTATAAGAATTGTAGAAAATTCAAGTATTTACAACTCTTATTAACTCTTTATTAGTATTATCATTTTATAAATAAAAAGCATCATAAATTTTATAAACTTTTACAATTTTTATAAACTTAAATTACAGACATTTAATTTTTTATTACTTTTAATGATGCAAAAAATTTATTATTAATCCGAAACAGTAAATATTTAGAACTTTGAAAAGGGGAATTGGATGTATCATTAAGCTAAAAGTGTTAAAATGGGTTTAATTTTTAAAAAGTTTTCATTTTTACATTAAAATTAAATTTATAACCATATTTCTGTAGTATTTTTTAGTATGTGACACTTCCTTAATCAGGGTTCACACAACTCCTGAAAACTCCTTAAATTTCAAAAAAAAAATTAAGGGCCCTTGAAACTGCTGGAATTTTTGTATACCTTAATACATTAATTTTTTAGAAAACATAATTTTTTGATCTTTTTATTTTAGTATTTTAAAATTTTTCAATGAAATTGTCCAAAATCACCTAATTTGAGTATCAGCTTTTAATGTTAACAATAGATGGAGGCACGGTCAATATTACATTATTGTATTATTGACTATTGTATTCTTAACTGTTTAATGATATAGTTCAACCACAATAATTTTAATCTAATTCGCTTTAGTATTTATGTATGTGAAGTGAAAGGAAGTAATCACGTAACAAGATTGTCATTTTGTGTAATCAGATGGGCGATTTTATTTGTATGCTTTTGTATTCTTTATATTGTATAAAATTCACTGAATGTTAATATTTAAATATACTTTCTGTGTTTCCCTTGGTGGAAAAAATCTTACTCTTGGCACAGCATGTACATTTTTGGACCTTGCGCCATAAAACCCAACTAACCTACTCTTGGTGGAATTAGTGTATAATTTCAACTAAGCAGGATGTGCTTGTTTGTCCATGAAATAAAGGCTGAAATAAGTTATTTAATATGCCTAGTAGAAAATATTTTTTCACTGACCAGGGAACTCTGGAAAAGCCATAGAAAGGCTTTTGTGTGGTTCAGAAAAAACATCTTCCATATATTCCAGGAAAGACTTCTGTTTCTAATATTGGTGAATCAGCAATCAAATCCCAAATAAGAATCCATTAAATATGTTTAAAAACTCTAAATTTACTTTTTATTTTATACAATCCAGTAATAATCCAGTAATATAAAATGTATTATTTATTTAAATAAATTTCTTCTGTTATATTTCACTGAAGACTTTTAAAGTAATCATTAAATACAATTCTAACTTTAAAAAAATATTCTTATTTTGCAATTATTTATTTCTATTATTTACAAATATGTTTGAAAAATGTTGTTTATACATAATTATATGCATGTTTTGTACAGAACTAATTCTAAGATAAAATAATATAAAATTAGATACCACCTGGAAATTTTTGATTTGATTCTAAGAAATCTGTACAAACCCTGCTTAGTGTAATGAAGGTTACAAACCCTGTTTAGTGTAATGAAGGTACTTATATTTCATATAAATCATAAAACTTGAGTGTTATATTAATCTGAAATCAAGTTCTATATCAATCCAATTTCTGGCTTAACAAATCCATTTTTGTAAGTGTAAAAAAAGTTTTTCATTAAAAAATTTGATAAGTTTGGTATATTTTATAAAATATACCAATCTCAAGTCTTGGAGAATACATCTTATAATTTCATTCCATTTTTTTAACATTTGCAGGCTAATGGGGAGGAAAACCAATCTGGTCCTGATGTGAATGGGGATGCAAATGATGCACCTGAAGAAAAGAATGAAGGAAACAGTAAGATTTTATCCTTTATTATTTAAAAGTAGGTTTAATGTTCAAAATTTATGAAAAAATTTCTTTTATAGATTATACTAACTACAGAGGTGGTTATCGAGGTAGAGGACGAGGTCGAGGTAATAATTTCTTCAGGGGACGTGGTAACTATAATGGAAGAGGTAATTAATTTATTAGTTTTTCTTTTGCTTAATCCTTACTTTTAACATGCTGTAGAAATTTACTTTACAAATATTCTATTACTTTAATGTTCTAATTTCTTGATTGAAGGGGGGAATGCTATTTTAAGTATTTTCATCATTAGTGTTACAAGTAGGCAATAAAAAAATAATTCTATACCTTATTTAAAATATAAAGTTAAAATGATGTTTAATATAAGAAAGTTAATAATAAACCCAAATTTGCATAAATACATGAAATTTTAATTTTTGTTTATCTGAAATATCAAATTTTGAATTTATTCCTGATTGAATGCACAAAAATTAATGCTGAAACAGCAAATCAAGCTGCAAACCCCAGCAACATTAAATTATGTTGAACATTTTAATTCAAATTACCAAGGTAGTAGTTGCCATTCACCATTTTCAGAAATCATTTATTTGAAAAGCATCTTGCTGTACATATAGATTTTTGTCCATAAATTTCAGATTTTGGATTTTAATTCATAAAACCCTAAATTTTGTTTTTAATTCAAATTTGTTCATTGCATCCCTTCAATACATGTCTAAAGCTAAAAGCTTTATTTTCAGTAGTAGTATTAGAATATTCTTAAATTCATTGAACACTCAGCTTTCAACTTCATTTCTATTAAAAATTCTTTTTCTTTTCTTATTTTTTTTTTTTGTGATTGTTCCTAAATATTATAAGATGAGATTGTATATTCTGAATGTGATGGGCAATTTTGTCGGGATATTGACCTTATCATTAATTTATTTAATTAATTTCAATTTATTTCATTTTGAAGACTATTAATATATTTAATATTTTCTTTTTTAAAAAAGTTTAGAAAATATTTCCATCAAAAAAGTATTTGTCACTGAATTAAATTTATTTAGCAATATATTTTATGTTTTTGTGTAATTTTATAAGTTTAATACTTATAAATTGCGCTTTTGTAATGAAAGTTGCCCTATAAAATAAATATTGAGAAAAAACGTTATTTTCCTACATTAGGATATTTTATCTTTCATAGTTCGTTTATAAGATTGATGAATATTTTATCAAAAATATTAAGATTAAAACAAAATATCTTTAATGTAAATTATTTTCAAAATGTGTAATCCAAAAAGTTGAATTGTCTTTTAGTGGTACTACTATTTTAAACATTCTGTTTCATGTAAAAATATCGCTAGGTGTGTATCCGGATTTTTCCCTGAAAATCAGTAGATTCTCCTAAAAAAAATTTTCCTCCAAGTTTGACAGATGTATGTGTGTATGTATGTATATATATGCATATAAAATGTGTAAAAGTAAAATACTTCTGAATATTATTTGGTAATAATTTGTAATATTTAATTATATTGCTGTAAGAAAAATGTTAATAATTATATTATTAGATATTATTAAGCAGACTCATTTTTTATTTTCTCTTACATTTATGGTTTAGAGATATCCATAAATTCTAATAAAATACAAAATGTTTGTCATTAAAAGTACATTTACTCAGTTGATGAAAAATAGAAGTAAAATTCTTAGACATAATTCATTACAAATACTATTTAATCATTTGACAGGTTAATAAATAAAATTGATGCTTTTAACAGAGTAAACATCTATAACTCGTTCTAATCTATTTTGTTTTCAGAATGACAATTGTTAATGCTTAACAGCCAGCTTGAAGTGTCTGTTAGTGCATTGAGGACTTGCTAGCAAATCTGTAGGAATTAGAGAGAATTTTATTATTTCATGATATTATATATATATATATTGATATCATTGTTACCATCACTAAACACTATTGTATACTGTTTAACATAATTTTTTTTTTTCTTTTTCTCATGGAATATGATGACATTGTTAATATTGAAATATAAGTCTTGTGGCTTTGAAAATAAGAAACCTTATAGCATTTTGGCATTCAGATTGATCATAATAAGGAATAGAATCAGGTGATTTCTAAAATTTATCAATATCATGTGATATCATATTGCACATATTGTAAGATTTTGCCACTTCTCATATTTAGAAGAGATAACTTATATTTGTGCTATAATCTTACCATGTTAAAAAAAATATAGAAAATACTGATTTTTACTTTGATCATTATTAATTTGGTTTTGTTGGTGTGAATTGGTATATTTATCACTATTCTTACCAAATCTCTTAGTTTAATCAGGACAGTCAGTCTTTCAACCATCTCTGTCCTTGTGAAAATAAACTTTAATTTTTTTATAGATGACTAAATTCTAAAAGTAATTAACTGAAGAATTATTTAGGATAATTACTTTGTCATTTATTTTTGCACTGTATGAAAACTATAGAAGGGTAAAACACCTACAGGAATCCAGATAATTAAATCTGTAACAGTGTAAAAGAATCTGGTGGCTTTTATAAAAGGTATTTATGTAGACCGTTTGTAGAATAGTTTTGGAAATGCTGCAGTTTTCATTGGTTAACATGACTAAAACAAATATTTAGAAAAACATCAAATCATTAATAGTAGTCTTCTCTTGATCTAACCGATATGTGAAGATAAATCTGCCGTTTGAATAAGTTGTGCTTGCATAGGAATATTTGCAATCAAAATAACAAAAATTATTGCCTATCCCACATATTTTAGTTCAAAAATTTGTGATGATGCAATTATTTTAAGTTTTATTTGATGACCATTTCCTGGGAAATGGCATTTTATAATTTCTTAATATAGTGTTTTGCTTTCTTAATATTATGCAAAATTTTAAAATGTAAATATAATTTGAAAGAATAATTTGTGTGAATATAATTTTTGACTTATGTTTTAGGTGGTTATCAAAATAACTATTTCAGAGACAGGAATGGTTATAACAATAACTACAAGTCAAATAATCGAGGTGAGTGTCTTAATATTTTATTCAGCTGATGCCATTATTATACCTAAACACCCTTTCACCTTTTCTGTTATGGTTCCAAATGTGCATTAAATTTAGATTTTTCATTTTTCCAATCCATAACTATAAAAACTCAATTAAGCTAGCTTTTTATTTATATTTTGAAATATTTTCTATTGTAAAAAGATTAATATCATTAATGAAGTGTAAAATTTCTTTAACTATGTTTCTAAACAAACTTAAAAAATCTGGGATTTCCTCTCTAGTAATAATGATAGAAAAATTTCACTTTAACATCAACTTGAAATTGAATGTTTCCCTCTATAGTGTAAAGATGAGTTGTCATTCTCAACAAGTGCCCTATTGATTAAATAAGTAGTTTATGTCATCTGAAATTTGCAAGCCCTTTTCTACTTATAAGTTAGCCATATTTTTAGAAATCAGTTAATATTGAAATTCAAAACTTGTTATCTGTTTGACTTACAGTGCATACACTGATAAAATAATGTATATTTACTATATATTTACAGACAACTGAAGTAATAAAAACTCAAATGTCATAATATAACATGTACAACATGCTAGTTTTACCACAGAAATATCAAATTTAATGGAGAAAAAAAGCTAAAAAAATAATTAAGTTCATTGAATCATTTTTTAGACAATTGTGGTTTACTCAGAGTGGGCGGTCGTTTGAGAAATGCCAACTTGCCAGAAAATGTGAAATTTCCAATTATTTTTCCAAAAACCCATCCAGTTACACTATTATTGGTGAATTTTTATCATCGAAAGTATTTACACAGAGGTTTACAGTTAATAAACTGTGCTATGAAACAAAATTATTGTAGTATAGGAGCAAAATCTGCTTTTCTCAAAGAATTAAGAAAATGTGTTATTTGTGCTCAATTTCATTGTGAATTTTTAAAACAAATAATGGCAGAGTTACCCTCATCCAAAGTGAATCCAGGCAGACCATTCCTAAAATGTGGTACTGGCTTTTGCGGACCATTCTTAAATTATCATTGCTGAGGTAGAGGAGGGAAACCTTCGAAAATGTATATCTGCATTTTCGTATGTATTTTAATGAAAGCTGTTTATTTTGAACTTGTTAGGGATTTAAATTGCCAATGCATGTATAGCAGCATTAAAAAGATTTTGACGAGGAAAACCAGTGGAAATCTTCAGCAATTGTGGTACCAATTATATTGTTGCAAAAAATTACTTAAAAGTTGTAGCAGTAGGTAGCTATCTAAGTAGTGAAAATATTAAATGGACTATGAGTGTTCCTGCTCCCTATTTCAGAGACCTTTGAAAGACAGCTGTCAAGTCCTTGAAGTATCACACGATACGCATTATAGAATCGCAGATTCTTTCACAAGAATTTATTGCGGTGTTGATGGAAATAAAAGCATTATTTAATTCCCAACCTTTAATTAGTTTCTGAGGACCCTAATGGTTTTACCGACATCACACCAGGACTTTTTCTGATTGGTTCAGAATTGAAAAGCATTCCTGAACCCGGTGTTGAAAACCAGTATATTCTAATTGGCCAACATTGGAAATAAGTTACTCAAATTTCCCAGTCATTTTGGAAATCGTGAACTAAGGTCTACCTAACTCAGTTGCAAGTGGAAAACTCCCATGGAAAAGATTAGAGAGAATGATTTAGTGCTTATAAAAGAAAATAATTTACCACCTCTTAAGTGGAAAATGGCTAGAGTAATTAACACTGACAAAGGTCATGATGGTATGTAAACTTGAAAACTGCGTCAGGCGAACTAAAAAGATCAATACATAAATTGGTCAAACTTCCTATAAATAAAAACTGATTTTTTAATATACATTTTAAATTTTATAAATTCATTAAAAAGTAAGAATTGTGTATTTTGAATTATAATTGATGTTGTCATGGGGCCCCAGGATGTTAACTGTAACGATTATAGCCAAAAAATGACTAATTCAAATATTCAATTCAAATAAAAACTGCACATTGCATTGCAATTAAAGGAAAAAGCATATATTTGTTAAGCAATTAAAAGTAGAATCTTTTATTTCAAAGAGGAATTTTTTGTAATTATGTACTATGTAAAGTAAATTTAATTATATTTACTTAAACAATAAAAACAAATTTCTGTTATACATAATTTCACTGTACTTTTAATTTCAATGTAATTTGAATAAAATTTTGGCATTGTGTTTTCCTGTAATATTTCCAGTGAGTGATTTGAATAGTGTTATTGCTCTTATTTATTAATAGGATGTCAGAATTTATATCTTTAATGACTTATCTTAATGCAGTATAGAATATCTATACTGCATTAAGATAAGTCATTAAAGCTATATTACATTTCATATTTGCTTGTTGTGAGTTTTTGTACTTTTCCAAAATTTTTACATAATTAATATTATTTTTAGGGCCAAGGGGAAATGGTAATAATCGCAGTAGAGGAAATTATCGGTCGGATGGTCCTCACCAGCAGCGAAGTATTTATCATCAAAAACAAGACAGGCCTCAAAAGGAAGAGGTGCAACAATAATCTAGTATTTTAAGACTTGAAACTATAAATATTCAGTGGATATTCACCATTCATCTCGGACTTGGCAGCGGCAGAGGAATCCTTGCTTTGAGAAAAAGACAAATTTTTTTTAATAAAGAAAAGCTTTGGATCATTTTGCTATCAAAAAGTAAAAGAAAAATGTACTGAAAAAAATATGAAACAAGCTGTGGCCTTCTGATAAATGTTTCACCATACCCCACTTTCACAAGATCAAAGCTTCCGCCTTTTTGTGCATTCATCAGTCAAACACAGTATTAATTTGTGCAGCAGTGGGTTATCTGGGACCAGTGCTCTCTACTGTGCGTGACTTGTCAAATATTTCACTACACAAAAAGGAAAAATATCTTACGAAATACTCATTGTTACATAGAATTCATTGTGAATATTTTTAATGCAGAAGGCTGCATTTGTGTAATATGTGATGTTCAAAAACCTACTTGTGAATATAAGTTATAGATTCATTTGTATTGTGATAAATGAAATTTACAAATTTGCTGTAATATTCCTTCCCAGGCCTGTTTTTTGTGTGAATGTATTAAACTCCTGATCCCTTTCCCTTATTTTAGAATAATGTGCTTTTTCTTTTACACCTCCTTTTTTTAAGCTATTTATCTTTAATAAGTTTTTGTTCCTACTTTTTTTTACATTTGTGCATTGTGCAGAAAATTAAAAATGTTTGTTGATGTTAATATCTTGTGTATTGCCAAAATTAAATTTGTTTCCCGTGTCCTGGACATTTTGTAACACTATCTTGTGATAGTTAAATACATATTTGTCTGGTTGTTTCACTGGAAGGTCTAAAGCAAGTCTTACTTTAAAAATTCTTTGTTTAAGTTTGGGACAAAGTTTCTGTCCTTATTGATCATCCAAAGCCTTAATTGCTCTGATGTTAATAAAATGTTTTATGGTAAAACTTGTTTCTCTTATTTTTTCATTGCATTTAATTCTTGATTGTTTTATTTATGGAATTCTTCAGATATAGTTTTAAGAAATACTTTTTAGGTGCAACTTCTAAGTGATCATATGTTTAAGCATTCTTATAAATCTCAGAAACATTTTTCAAATAGCTGACACATTTATGATTGACGTTTTCCCTTGGAATCAGTAAATCCTTATATTTAAAATTGTATTTTAAATTTGATATGGTTTAATTTTTGATGTTATATATAACAATTCACAATACATGCATCCTTCAGAGTGGTTACTAAATTTATTTAGTGCAAGAACAGTAAATCTCTACAAGTTAATTAGACCATTTCTTAATCATTTTATACTCATATAAGTTATTCTTATAAAAGCTGTGTGACAACCTGTTAGGATTTGTTAATTAAAATCTTAAATTACATTTGTGTGAAATATGAAGCTAATAAATCTGATCTTGAAGCGAAGTTTATTAGTTGTATTTTTTTATGCTTATCAGTAAATGTATTACAAATAAGTTAAGTCATCTCTAATCAAATTATTGCTTAGCACAATAGTATGCTTTATATTTTTATGTTAGCATTCACAGTAAAAATTGCAAATGAAATCTTTTAATATAATCTTTTAATACACTTATGATTGTGCAAAATTTTAACAATCATAAGTGTTAATTTTTTTGTATGTGTTATTTGATTGCAAATAGATATAAATTTATCTAAAACTAAATTATGCTCTTATAAAGTTTGCTTTGAAATTTCTAACTCGTGTTACAAACAATCATACTAAAAATTCAATTAGTACAAAGAAAAATAATTTATGTAAAATTTTAGTTTCAATTTAGTAAGAAAATGTGTTAACAAAGATTTTTTTGTTATAATTTTTTTTAATTATAACACAGTGTAAATTGAGAGTTTTATTAATAAAATGAACCTGCACAGCTTTAATTTTAATGATTTAATCAGTACTTAACTTTGTAATTGAAACATCTTTCATTTCAATAAAAACTCTATAATTTGATTTATCCTACTACATGTGTTTTCTTAAATGTTATTTTAGAAATTTTATTTTCATAAAAATCCATTATTTTATAAAACTTAATTTCTGTAAGCAAGACATTAAAAGCCTTTTGTAAAATGCAACATAAGTTATTTGATATCAAAGTTACGTGATAACTAATATTTTCATATAAAATCATACCCATCTTTACTTTCTGAGTGGATTATCCATAAATAACGATTTTAATGTTTTCTTACTTCAACAGAAATGGTTCACAATAAAAACTTGTATATTTGTTTACTAACTCAAATATTTTATTTGCATTATTTTTTATTAGTGGTGTTTTAAAATGTAATAGAAACGAGTTGCACAAATAAGCGAAAGCTAATAAAAATCCAGAAAACAATTTGAAAGAATGCAATATAAAATTAAGAATATAGAGACATTTTTGATTTTCTTTTTCATGTAATTTTAAGTGTTGGTTTTTAAATGAAAAAATTTTTAATACAAATGTGGAAGTCATGAAAAAAAAACATTTTTATTATTAATACTTAATCTTATTACATAAAATGTAGATGTCTTAAATTTTTAAAATAAGTGAAAAAATTTCTCGGGAATTATATTTAAATAGATTAAGATACAGATTTACATTTATATTCCTTTTACAAAATTATTCGCATGTTTGAATTTCTTTTCTAAAATTTTTTGTCTTCATAAAAAATATAAATTTATGCTTTGTAACAGATAATCTATCTTTTCTATAAAAATATTTTTAATATTAAATACTTTTTTCATCTGTTCCCATTACAAAACAACCACATAAAATAATAAAATCAAAATAAGCAGTATAATTGTGAATTAGTAATCTGATAAGCAAAACAAAGATATGTGGAAAAGACAAATTTAACAATATTAACTTGATTATCCTGATATTTTTCCCTATTAAACGTTAACTTGTATTTATCAAAACTTAAATTTGTTCCATTTTCTGGTCATGACAAAATTATGGTGTTTGGGTGTTAATATATAATAAAGATAAGAGTTTTAGTTTAATTCAACTAAAAAAACCTGCAAATTAAGAAAATTCAATCTTTTATTCCAGTGCGTTTACATTCCAATTCTTCAGTGAAATTAACTACATAAATAAGATTAATTTTGCATTATGAACATAAGATAAATATTTTAATTGATTTTAATCTGCATCAATGTAAATGTTATAATTTTTTAACTTTCTAAAGATTTCAAGTGTTCCTAATCTCATTCGTTCTTTTTCTTTTAAAGTGGATTTATGCATGAAACATATTATAGTGTAAAATTACATTTTGAACAAAATTTTAAGTTGTAAATATCGATTTTTTAAAATAGCAATTTTTCGCAAGACACTTCAGTATTATTTTCATTGATATTCTTCTCTTGTGAAAGTTTCGTGAAGTAAAATGTTTGTTTGTTATGACTGACTGATGACATTTTTCTTTCAGTTTTTTTAACCTGCAAAGTATTTCTAAAAAAATTGGAAATTTGTTTGAAAATGTGATAGAAAATTTTTGTTAGGAAATATAATTAATTTTTAACTATGTGATTGAAAAAGAGAATAGATATACAAGTTTTTTTTTCAATTAGGTTATTTTTAAATTAAATAAATTAGGTGATTGAGAATATACTTTTTAATACTTTACAGGTTTCAAAGTTATTTACATTTTTGGTCTCATTATTTATAAATAAATCTAAACTTACTAAGTTAAAAAGCTGCTTCTTATTAAATGTATGGCAAGCTTGTCCTTACTTGGACCTTGCGCCAGTAAAACCAACCAACCAACTTTATTGGATGTATGCATTTGATTTAATTTGGCATTATGAAAGCTAAAAGTTACAAACCTTTTGTCATATCTGCTAATGCTCAGAGAACTCCAAATATGAATGCTAATGAAATATTAATTTGACTTTAAATATGTATTATTTCTCTGCATATTTAAAATTTTATTTGTAAAAATTTAAGTTATTTACTGAAGGAAGAAAAAATTTTCACATGGTATTCCAGATTAAGTTATATTTACTAGATGTTTTATAAAATCCTTTTATTCAAAATGAAATATCAATTCAAATAATATACTGGAAAAAAATCCTTTAAAATAGAAAACTATTTTTGTTATATTAGACCAAATATTTAACTAAATAGCCAAAATATAAGACTAAATTTTTTGCTGAATGCTGTTGTCAAAATAGCTTATATGCAAAAGTAAGAGCTAATTATTCTAATATGTATATTAAATTGTATACTAGTCTAGGGTAACAATTTAAAAAAAGCTCTTGAAATAAAAACTTCTCTCTCAAAGATATAAGTGATGTACCAAAAATAATATTGTCAATTATGTCTCATTTTCATGTAACCATGCAACAGTATTTAGAATGAACTCTCTGGAAATGAAAGTTTTCTTTTAGTGAAAAGAGTTACATAAAGAAAATTATTTCCTTCTGAAAAATGTCTTAAGATGTGCTCTTAGAGTTAATTTTCCTGTACAGTTCTATACAGAAATTATTTTCAATTCCAAAGATGCTTTCGTTTATCAGAAAGTTTTGAGTGTTCTATAGATGATTGGTAAAACCAGACTAGAAAAAAAATCAAATGTTAATATTACAATGGGAGAAAATGGAATTTATATATATATATAAATCGTTGTCGTTTTCCTTAATCATTTTTTATTGTTATTTAATCAAGTGAATACTCAATAGAGAAATATGTTTATTTACCAAATTAGTTTTCCCACTGTTTAATGTTAAAATTTCTTTTTAGGTGATTATACATGACTATTTTTTGACATTTATCATTTTATTATAAAAGTTAAATATATGCCTATTATTTATTGCTTCAATGTGTATTACCTTTGTGATTTGATTCTCTCAATTGTTTTCACTATTTTAAAAGAAGGAAAGTTAGGCTGTGGTGAAACTGCCAAATTTTTCAATTGAAATGTTATGTACATCTTGGATTGTCAGAGGTTCAATATTTTAGTGAGAATGCTTTTTATCATTTATTTAATTTAGATGTTCACAATAATAAGCTTCATTCTCCTTTTCATAGCCAAGCTGGCTGATGAACGTACAGCGCTCTTGCCTTCGATTCAACAGTTCGTGGGTTCGAATCTTACCTTGGGCTGGGTGTTAGTAGTGGTATTAAACCCATTTTAAACCGTAGAGGTCCCGGTCTAGTTAGACCTCGTGCAAAGAAGATAACTGTTGAGTGATAAACAATCCAATCGCTTGTCACTTTATTATATGTTACATATTCATTGAAGCTAATAGTTGTGCTGATTGTTAATTTAAAAATATTGTTGGTGTAAAAATTAAGAGAGTTCTTGACGGAAATGGTGGAGATTCAAAAATTATAATAAATATATACAATATAAAAAATTCATTTTTATATTAATGCAAGAAGGTTGCATGGTATATCTAGACCTAGATCAGAGTGTTTCTTGTTTGCTCTTTCTCAAAATTCTTCGGAACCAATTCATGAATTTTTCCAATTAATTCTCTTATTTGTACTGAAATTAATATAAAATAAAACTGTTATATCTTTTTAAAAATTACCTTTCTGATTTTCTTTAATTTTATTTACTTTTAAAATTAATATTTTTCAATTTCTTTTCAATATTTTTCATTTGATACTAATATTATTAATTTGAAAAACTTTGTATTAAATCATCTGAATGTCTTTTTGTCTGTATTGAGAAGATATGATGGAATTTCAGAATCGTGCTCGTGTATTTGTGAAACTTGCGAGATTTTAAAATCCATTTCTTTATCACACAACCTATTTAGAATCCATATATAACAATTCCCAGTAATACAAAACTTCGATTAAAATTTATTTTATCCAAAAAAATGCTGTTAGTTTTCTGTTTTAATTATCGCAACTTAAATAATTTTTTTAATTTAAATCTATTTAGCACATGTTTAAGTGATATAAACTATATGATATATAAATTGTAGATTTAGTATTTTAGTGTTATATTTCGTTTCAACAATCAGATTTAAAGTTTCTGATTAAATGTATGCAAAATAAAGAATAACCTAAGAAACATGATCTTAATCATGTGGAAGTGTCAAAAATTGTAAATTTTAAAATCGCTGATGTGTGCTATTTCATTATCACCATATATAATCCCACAAAAAGTTAGATATTTTGCTTAGATTATTACTTGTTTAAAATTGTTTTAAGGATTTAAGTAATTTAATCATTTGGAAAGAAGATCAGCAAATATCACTTATTAAATAATTAGCCAGTTTCTTACTTTTTTAAACTGTATACTAAATTTTGTATTAAAAATCTACAAAATTTTTATGTATAAATTTATTTCATAAATTTGTTGTCTTTAAAACAACGAAATTAAAAATATTTGCGAAAGAAAAAAAATTTGCGATAATTGAAAACGTTGTGAAGCCGTTTATTTGTATGTATGTTTAATTAAGTGAATATATGTAATTGTGTGTGTACATTACCATTTCACATTTACTATTTTTAATGCAACAAAAATAGTAAATATAAAATAATATATAAAATACAAAAATGTGTGTGTGTGTGTGTCCAAAAGAAAAAATATCGAAACAAAATTTCTCTTTTACAAAAGAATTTGAATCATTTTAATATTCAATATTATATGATACAGCTTCTACTCTTTAATTACTATATTTTGTGTTTTTAAGGAAAAACATTTGTAAAATTTAATTTTGAAATAGCATATATCCATAAGAGAGAACATTCAAATTTAAACTTCCCATAATGAAATGAAGAAAGATTTACTTGCAAGGCTTGTAGAATTTTGACGGCGGGATTAAATTTTAACTATGACATATTTTAGCATTTCTCAACTTTCCCCAAATCAAGTATGCAAAAGATATTTTAAAATTTTTTCATAGTATTAGTAGCTTCTTCCGTTTTGCATAAAGTAACAACAATAATAGGGTTTAGATATTTCTTATAAATACATTTATCCTAAAGCATTTAACTGACAGAACTTATACATATATAGGCATTTGAACACCATTTTTTTCCTCTTCTCCCAACAAAAAATTATCGCTTCTTCTTTACTTGAAGATTAAGTCCATCTCATTAAATTAACAATTGTTTCATATAAAAAATCATTAGCAAGAATATATATTACTTCGAAATCCTTCATAGAATCTAAGAGAGAGTTCCATATCAATACAACGAATATCATGAGTTACAACCCGCATTAACATTCAAAGATATGTTTTACATTTTGAAGAATGCAAACAAAAAAGAGATTGCTTTGATTTTAATACAAATGTTCTATTGTTGATTGAGATTGAATTTAAAATACTAAAACCGAGATGAATTATTACTGGCGAACAACGTGACGCATTTTATACTAGAAGACTGCGCATGTCTGAATTGTGATACGTAATATTCAGAACAAGAGAAGATGAGCTGGAAAAGTGTGAGGTCATCAACTATACCTTAAATCATTCTATGTCATAAAATATAAGCAGAAAAAAAAAAACACTAAAGCTTATAAATGAGATTTCCTTTAGGAAATTTCAAAGTGAATTCAAAATAATAATAATAGAAGTAAAATTAATTATATCAGAAAGCAGTCTAAAAATAATATCGGTGGATAGCAACTCGTTTTTTTTATATGAAAAGAAATTCATATTATTTTATTAATGATATATTTCTGTAATGATTTTTTTATAATAACGTATATAAAATATTTTCGTGTGGTATGAATAGTAAATATTTCATCATTTTTAGAAGATTTCAAATTGATTGTAGAAGAATCAAGAAAATTTGTAAGGAACACACGTACGCCTTTATCAAAAATTTTACATGCTGTTGTATTTCAAAGAAAGAAAGAAACTGTTTTGAATTTTATTTAAAAAGTGAAAAAAAATATTACTTAAAATGAGAATCGAAGCCAACAATTTAAAATCAGGGAAGAATTAGATTTTTAGTGATAAACCAAGACATCAAATTTGATTTGGAAATGGAAAATTTGATTCAGAATTGAAAAGTATTGTTAAATTATTCCATAAAAATTCTATGACTCGGCCATATTTTTACGATAAAATATTGATTATAGTATACTTGTGATCAGAATATAATTTAGTTCTAAATGAAAAGAAAAATTCTGTTTACACGAGCAGTACAAATAATCTTCCTCAGATTTTGCTTAAAAATATGAACTTTAAACTGGGGAGTGAACAGAAGTTTTTGTTTTTTTGAGGGGGGGGGGAGAATTTTTCCTATCTTTCTATTTTCATTTATTTAAGTTTCATAATAATCCTGTGTTTGTCCTACTCGTTAATGATATGATTTAAGAGATAAACTTTCCTCGTTTCTAAAACAACAGTTAAAGAAATTTTTCTTTAACAACAGAGATTCATCATAACATTGGTAAAACATGAATTGATTTTGGCTGTAATGGAATTTCAAATATCATTTGTGTTGATAAATGTATTATCGTTCGTAATTATTAAGATATGATTAGAATAAAATCAGTATATCGGGTAGGAAGGTGTCAATTCCTTGTAAAATAATTATTCTATTCTTAGAAGTTATCACAAAAACGATTGGTTAGACGTGAATAATATGGTAATAATTATTCTACTAGATACTCTTTCAGTTAACCTAAATCTAATGATCAATCTACTGGGATATTTAGTTTGTGTAACTTCCTCAAATGGAAATCAATAATGTCATGGAATAAAAGATGCAAATAATCAGAACAACTCAACTGGAGCCTCTATTGAATTATTAGTATTTATAAGTCATGTTGATTCCCTAAAATATTTGATTGTGAACTTAATTTTCACAAAATATTTAATTGAGTTCTTCTTCTTCTTCTTGAAATTGAGTTTGTATGTCATTGGGCACCTCTGCTTTTATCAGCATTTTGTACCATTAACTCCAAACCCAATGTTTCCTAGTTCCAGTTGCTCGGGTCACCCACTTTACTAATAAAGTCCGAT
Organism: Latrodectus hesperus; assembly: GCA_037975125.1. Lineage (NCBI taxonomy): Eukaryota > Metazoa > Arthropoda > Arachnida > Araneae > Theridiidae > Latrodectus > Latrodectus hesperus. The sequence continues at coordinate 36,909,369 of CM075853.1, forward strand.
AACTCTTTAATGGAGTCTAGGTGTAACTCTCTAGTATGGATGATGCCTAAAGAAGTTAATTTAGGGAGGGCAAGAGCCTCACATTCGTAAATGACATGCTCTGCCGTTTCCTCTTGCATATGACATTTCCAGCAGATAAGGTCTTGCTGAAATAGTCCCATCTGGTCAGAAAGTCAGTCATGCTAGGAATAACTTCCTGACTTTCACCAGAAGAAGATGGTTTAGAGGTCATTTCTACCTCAAGTGAAGGATTCATTGCTGCCCCTTTACAAGATTGCCTCTGAGTTTCCTTGTCTTTTTCAGCAAGGTCTACTTTAGAGGCTTCACCTGCAAATGCAGAAAGGTTTGTTACTTCTTGTGTCTTTTCAGCCACAAGATAACAATTAAAAAGCTCAGGTAATATAAGTCCACCCAGCATTGCCTGAGTTACTGGGCAAGGCAAATTACTCTAGAAGTTCGCCAAGCAACTAGAGGCTCCATTAAGACACCAATACCGCGGTGCCAATTAGCCCTAGGCACGGATCGCATAACACCAGGGTTTACGGGAGCTGGTTCGCGGCCTCTGATTCTATATTCAAGGCTATCCTGTCATTCCTACAGGACATTCGGCTATCCACCACTTGCCGTCGCGCCTGGTGGCTGTGCTCAAGCCCCAGAAAGGTACATGTATCCCCTGGTTCCAGGTTTAATTGAGTTAAATTTTTATTGATAATTTAAATACTATTTCAAATTTTTATACAAATTGTTCATAAAACTTGAAAATTGCATATAAGTTACATAGTTTTAAATATTGAGCAATATAATCATCTTTTTGTAATGTTTTGTGTTACTAGTTTTATAAACATAAATATTTGTTTCATGTGCTATTAATAATTTATAAATGTTGATTTTCAATATATTTCAATAAGCTAACAGCAATAACAGTTTAAATCGTATAATTATTTAAAGCAAAACCAAGATAACATCCAAAATATTTAAAATTAACTTTGAATCGTCAAATATTATGAAAGTTTCCCAAGAGTTTATTGTTTCTAGATATACTAATGAAAATTATATTAATGCATCTGATAACTTTTCAATAAATTTCTATTTTTTACAACTTTTTGAAACTTTTATTAGTATTTCTGGGCATCAAGATGAATGTTGATTATACCATATAAAAATATATTTTCAAAAATTATAAAACTATATTTCAATGTTTTTTAACTTTCATCTTTCTTTATCCGGAAAAAATTAGTACATATCAAGGAAATATTCAATGGTTATTTATAAAAATTGATTTTTCTTTATTAGGTACATGTATTAAAGGAACGCTTATAATTTTCGGTTGTATGTGATTTCATATAGATATTGCTTCTTATCACAAAGATTTTTGCTTAATTTTAAAGATTTTTACTTTATACTTTTTCACTATAAATAACAATGTAAAGTTGAAGAAAAAAAATCAGCTTATTTAAAAAAAAATTGCCTTTTGCATTTAGCTTTGTAAAACTGTTTATACAAGAAACTTTGTTTAGGTGTGCTAATTACTTACAAGAACAATACATTTACATTCGAATCTATTAATCATCAGAACAATTTAATTAAACATTAGCGTGCATCCAAATTTATTCAGATACAGTATAGGCTGAAAATCCAAGATCTTAATGATTAGTTCTGGTCAATTTTTTAATTAATATTTTAAACTTTATAAAGAGAATTTCGGATAACCAAACCGATAATACTTTGGTAACTTAAAAAATATCTACCAATCCTCTTATATATAAATTTTAAAAAAATCTATAAATAATTACTAGTAAAAGATTCTAAAATGGTTTATTCGCAGTGTTGAAAAATATTTTTTAAGGTAAATTGTTGTTAGAAAAAGTGACAATTCTATGTGAATGAATCTTTTAATATTAGAATTCAAGCCTATGTATATAATTAATATAGAGAGAACTGTGGAATTTCATTCGCTAATTTTGTGAATATTTTGTAGCAATTAGTTTCAGTTAGAATAACCAAAAAAAAATTAATTTTTTGGTGTCAATCAAAAATTATTTCGTTGAAATTTTCCGAAATGTTTAAATTTGCCACTCATTTCATGCTTGACGTCTTATATTCGTATACTTAAACACCCAATTTTGACAGCCAACAAGTCTTGCATTCTTCCCAAAGAACATACACCTTAATTCAAATGTGCAACATCTATCTCCTGTTGTCTAACAGTAGCTTGGATTGAACCTAGAACCTTCCATTCCGAAGAGTGCAGTTCTATGACGCAAAAACGGTGAGCCGAGCTTCTTTTTCAAACAAGGTTTAATAATTTAGATAATACATTCTTGGAATTTATATTCCTCATATCCTTCTGGCGGCAAAAGACAAATGTAAGCATTTATAAGGGATAAAAAATTGAGAATATTTTCCTGTAACTGTATTTAAATAATGGCTATAAAATGAATAAACAGAGTAACGCAGAATATACAGACCATGAAATAAAAAAAAATTCAGTATGGATATGAGCACAATAACAAATAACATAGGCTTTAAATTGGTATGAAAAAACTAATAAGTGTATATATATATATATATATATATATATATATATATATATATATATATATATATATATATATATATATATATATATATATATATATATATATATATATATATATATATATATATTCAAATTGAGTATGGATTATCTACAGAGTGGGATCTATTTCCGATTTATAAGAACACATAAAGCAAATGAGTAACATCTACTTCTCTTGTTCAACAGTGGCTGGATTTGAATCCAGGACCTTCCATACTTAAGAAGCGACCTGAACCATTAAATCATGGTGAGCCCAGCTTTTTATGCAAATGAGGCCAAAAAGATAGTAAAATAATTTTGATAATGCATTTTAATGATTTATTTTCTTCATATTCTATTGTAAAAGAAAAAAAAACAATTATAAAAATTTGAATAATGAAAATATTTATGAAAAATTTGCGAAAATATTCTACAATTGGATTCATATAATGTTTATGAATGGTATAACACATAATATATGTTATAACACAGAATATATGATAAAATATGGGTATAACAGTAATATGAACAAATAACAATGAATACATACTATAAATATTACGTGCATGTGAAGACTAATGGATATACAAATAAGTTGAGAGTAAATTAATGGTTATCAGACTCATATTATCGCTCTGAAATAACAAAGTATTGTTTGCCTTGAAATGTTGTCATAACTATATTGTATAAATCATTACTTTTATATAGTTTATGGAAAGAAGAAAATTTTTTTGTCCTTCATTAGAATTACCTACTCATTTCATCTTCATTTGACAACAAGTAAAAGCACTCTATCTAATCTCTGAAATTAGTATTGACTTAAATTTAACTTGTAATATTTCCTGATTTTTTAAGATTCCAATTCGTGATTATTTGAATTGAATTTTCATAAATTAAGACTGTAAATTCTTTCTTGCACATTAATAAAATTGCTTTTTATCCTTTATTTTTGTAATTACTAAGTATCTTTTAAGAATAAAAATGTATAAGGAAATAAAACTTAATAATTTCACAAGCTTGAAAAGGAAAATAATTATTGCCTTTTCAATTCTAACGAATATTTTATTAGATATAAAATCATACTTTAATTGCATTATAATAAAAGATATAATCAGTTAGTAACAAATAGTTTTCTTACTTTTTGGAAATAATTAGTTTCCTAAACAATGTTGTTAAATTGATTTAATCAATTCAACATTTTTACTTCGTTATCTAACTAAGCGATAAAGGTAGAATCGAAAGAGATATAGATAATAGTTTTTATTTATATCGTCTACTTCGAAAACGTGTTTTTTTCCCTTAATTATTTTTTATTTTTTGTGGTAAATAAATTTTTTCCAAAATGTGTCACTGAAAATAATATTTAATTAATGTAAATGTCTAAGTTAAGATATAAAAAAACTAAAGAAAACAGAAATGTGCCTTATATGGAAATAAAAATAGAATTAGCTTAGTTTAATTATCGCTTAGGAAAGGATCCAAATCGCTCAATCGTTTAAGGATTTTTGACCTGGTCTCTTTGAGTTGTAAAAACACTGAAATGCTCAAATTATAAAAGCACAATATGAGAAGCATCGAATGAAGTAGATGTTTTCTTACAAAAAATCTATCTTTATAATTCTTGTGTTCAGCCATTGATTTATCAAAACAAAATACGAGCTAAAAATATTTCTAACTTTTGTGGGGAGGAATTTCCTAATTCAAATTTAAAGACACATTGTGACGAAAGTAAAACATATTTATGTCTTAACTTTTTAAAAATAAGATTTATTAAGACTTATAATGGATTAAAAAATATTCAAATACTCAATGTGTGTGAAAATGAATTTAGCAAAATAAACAAAAATTCGAAATTTAAGGCACCGAAATTATCGAATATGCTCGATTTTCCTCATATTTTCTTTAATATATATAAAAAATTTAAAAATGAAATATTTTATTGATTCCAGTATACTAGCCATTGCAAATTTTGGAGTTTTTCATATATCAAATGAAATAAAATTTGATGTTTTCGTTCTAGAATGGAAACAACCACACGCACACACACACATTATCTTATAAAACATCTGAATATTAAAGGAATTACATCTTATTTAGCATTATTTTAATAAAAAAATTTTCTTCTTCACAAAAGCATTTTTAAAACATTTCAAATTACTCTTTTTCTAGTTTTCTTAAAATTCAAATATAATTTCTGGACAACTAATTATAAAAATAATACTATTTTATTGTATTTCCTTTCTTTAATTATAACCTTAAAAGACATAATAAATAATTTTTCAAAAGTAATTTGTATTCACCAAAAGATTTTATTCTAGTCTAAATAAAATAAATTTTATACTTTAGAAAATTTTTTCTTTAATCAAATTCATTTTTCTTATTATCAATTTTTTATTTATTTCTATAGAAAATTTTTTCTTTACTATACTTTAAGGCACCTATTTATAAGAATAGAAATTTATCAATTTACTCCCAAATAAAATACTCAAACTGAATTAACATATATATATTCTAGGAAGTTCTTGTTTACTTTTGTTTTCTTTTCAACCGCAGTCAATACGTCATTAAACGAGCATTTCCAGAAACAACGATTAAACAAGAATACTCTTTTAATGGAAATCCTTTTACTAAAAGATATAATTTACATTCAGAGCTCGCCTACTGATATATTTTTATTTCAAATGACGTATTTATTTGGTTCACTTTTGTCTTAAACAGACGCTTAGTAGTCTAAAATCTAAAGGAAACGAGACATTATTGTGACTTTGTTCGAAATGGAACATAAATTGTTCTAATACCAGCAACTCAATATAGAGTCGGGAAGTTATTCCTACCCCTACCTCTAATGGTTGAGAGCCGCTTCTCAAATCAGTCTACGGCCGGTCTGAATAACCCAAAATCACTGCAAGTGTCTCAGAACTGGACAGAAGAAGGTGGGTGGAATTATCGATCTGTTCTCTCTGGCCATCCTCCTGCGCATCAAAACAAGCTTGTTTTGGTGGAAACTGGGATGTTCACCCCAGGAGTGTGCAATGAAAAGGAATCCGAACTTTCTGCTTTTGGGCCTGCGCTCGCGTGCCGTTAAATCACTATTAATTTGTTGATTGTGTGTTTGTGATAGCTATTGAATATAAGGTTATCCATTCTCCTGCAGTTAGTTACAGGTTTATAAAGGATGGATTTAGCATCTTCTTTCGTAGCAGTTTTAGATTTTTTTCGGGAAAAAATAATCAGTATTACTTGTTAATTATGAAATGATTATTTTTCATTGTCGTATTAATATTGGCGATACATTTTTTTCGTCTTAAAGAGAAAAAAAAATCAGGACATTTTTTACTCCGCATATGAAAATTATTTAATGTCTATACCCAGCAATATGATTCTGCGCTTCGGAATGGAAGGATTTGGGTACAATACAAGCTATTATTGAATAAAAGAGACAACTGTTGCTTATTTACTTTCTCACAATACGTGTCGGCGATGTATTTCGAAATTTCCTGATTTCCTACCTTATGACACGTTAGTACAATATACTATCTATAAAAATGTTTCACCGCAAGGATGTTTATAAAACTGTATCACCACCAACTTTTCCATAGCTTAATATCAAAGATTCAATGTTGCAATTAAACGTAAAATATTTTGTGGTTTTTTTTAGAAACTAAAACTTTATTAGGTTCTTAGTTCATATATATTGACGTCAAAATTAAATGACTGGGCTATTAACTTTCAAAGATTTATTTAACTTGTTAAACCATTCATACATTTATAATGGACGAATCTTGCAAACAGTATTCTTCCTCAAAATATCTACATAATGTTGGTATTCTACCGACATATGATGTGCTAATGTTGATTTAATGGGACTTGCTAATTGATCGTGATTTTAGAGACCGAACCCTGAATTTTTACCTTTATTAAATTCTTTTTCTGATTTCGAAGATCTATAACATTTAATATTGCTTGGTTTTGCATAGTAACTTATCATAACTTTAAATGTTTCAGCAAGTAACAATTGTAAATCATGAACACTATATTCAATGAAATTTAAACAATTTTTTGAAATAAATAAATTTAATACTTAATAATACAAAAAGCATCTATTTCATGATGATTAAACTTTAAGTAACAGAAGTAACAGAGACCAGAGATTATTATAATTATAATTTTAATTTTATCTCTTTCAAATAAAAAAAACATTCTAAAAGGAAATTCTATCTCAAAATCATAATATAAGCCAATGGACCTATTGTTAGATTAATTATAAGCTTGAAAGGAAGGATTGTGAGGAGAAGTTTTAGCAACAAAGAATTTTTAGCAGACTTGTATCCCATGATATGATAAAAAATTTATTTCCTATTATTGATGGAATTTTCTAGGATAATAGTGCGTTTATCCATGCAATGTGCCCAATCATAATTTGATGAACTGAAAGGGTGAAGTTAAGGCCCGCGCTACCAGCTAACCTCTATATAATTTAACCATTATGACCTTATTTTAGAGTGGTGAATATGGCATCAACATCCTGCTACTGCATTTCTCTCAAATCTTTCACGATATCTCCATGTAGGATAGTACAATATTCCTCTAAACACTATTCACAATTTCTATAAATCAATTCATATATGAATCCAATCTGTATCCAAAAGGAGATCCTATATGATACTCTCTCTCTAATAAAGGATTCTTTATAAATCTCAGGTGTCTCCATTATTTTGATAATTACCTGTATATGTTTGAAATTGATTTGTTTAAACGAATATAATCTGATAATGTTCAATATTTTAAAAATAACAAACTTTTCCTTAATTTAAATAAAATATTACAATTTTTTTTTGAAAATAAATAGCTTTGTTAAATGAAACCGATATTACTTTTGAAATTTAGTAAGCAAACTGTATCATGCGTATATCAATGCCGAAAGATTGAAAATATTTTAGGCTTTTAAGCACTGTTGAACAAATCTAACTACAAAGGGTGCCAGAAAATTAAACATAAGCTAAAATGAGTAATAGAATATTAAAAGAGACAAAAATGGTTGTATATATGTATATAATATTAAGCATTTAAATTAATAAGGATTTAAAATGTGTATAAAAACTGCATAATAGCAATAAAAATTTAAATTAAAGCGAAAAAAAATCTTTTTACTCGTGTTCAAACTGGTGAAAGAATTATTTACAGTAAAAGCGAATTAAACTGACTTTTGCTGGTACTGAACTGGAGCAACTGACTTTTACTGGTAAAACAAAATGCAAAAATGCGAGTGAAAAAAGCAAGTAAATTATAGTTTTAAAATAATTATATTCGTTGGATAGTATAGATAAAAAGCATTAAATAAAAAAAATTTGCTTGAGGTTTATTTATAGGCAAGCGTAATTTGCCTCGCCTGAAAAATAACCTATGCAACACACACACATATATACATACATGTTTTAAAGCTAGATAGATTTAAGAAATATTACATTATATCTGTAGTTTAGGTAACTTTCATTGCTTAAATGAACTTTGAAAAATTTCCATTAATCTAATGAAATCTTTCTTCTCAAAATGTCCAAGAAGGCAATTTTAAGTTTCATAAAGCTTAGAAAATAATATAATTATATTTCTTTATGTTACAGTTATTGAATTTTACAGCTTTGATCTCTAAAATAATAAATAATAGAAATTATATTTACAATTAGTACTTAATAAAATAAAGCTAAAAGAACATGAAATCCATGAACAAAACATAAAAGCCTCGCCAGTAAATAATTAACTCCACAAAAGTTAATTATATTTACCATTAAAAATGTTTTATGCTGATATAGTATTTGAGAATTATTTCATTTTAAACATAATCATTAATTTTAGGTATAAAGTTTCCTGCTATTGTATTGTTGTCAATGAATTTCTACTGTAAACATACAGTAGAAATTCTAAGTTAGTATAATCTTATTCACACATACACATGTCAGTATTATACATACGTAAGTGTTCCAATTTTAACTTTTAATTCAATCTATTATAATCTAAATTATTATAATGTGACTTGATTATTTTTCTTTTTCAGCTATTGAAATAATTACCTTAATAATTAATTATTTTTTCAGCTATGAAATAATGTAATGAGAAAAAAATGTTTAACAAGTTCTTTACAGATTTGGAAAACGTGTAGGTAAATGTATATGTAGGTTTTCAATTTCACTTAATGCTATCTGTATTTTATGAATTACATAATTGGGATTGTTAAATCCCAATTATGTAATTCATAAAATACACAAAATAAAATTAAGGATTACTGTGTCGTCTGCATAAAAGGCTATTTTAGTATTATTTTCTTCTGTTGTTGGTAAGTCGTGAGTATAAGAAAGATATAATATAGGGTCGAGGATGCTTCCTTGCGGTGCCCCTGCTTTTATGTTTAAGGTGAGTTGTTTCTATGTTGTGTGAGAGACTTGAAAAATCTGTTATTTTAGTAAGAGTAGATTATTAAGATTATGCATGGATTCATCTGAAGTTGTATTAGTTTATGTATTAAGCCTTTATGTCAAATGCGATCGAATCCCTTTGAGACATCCAGCATTAGCATTAGCATGTGCAGAGGTTTTTATGTAAATTCTGTCCGATAATTTCCGTGATTCTGAGTAGCAGTTTGACTGCCGAAAGCTGTTTTCGGAATCTATATTGCTGAATAGGTAGTAGCTCGAGATATATTTTCATTCTATTGTAAATAATTTTTTCGAATATTTCCCGAGATTTTTTCCTTTAAATTATTGCACATGCTATAGAGAAATATTAAAAAAATTAACTGTTGTATAAATTTTCCTGGGTAATATTTAAGTTTGTTGTTTGTAGAATTTCTTATTTTTTCTTAAGACATAACAATAAGTGTTAAATAAATATTTAAAGAGATACCATAATATTTTTAGTCTAAAATATTAATAATTTAATATTTTAGATACCATAATAATTTGAGGTGTTGCCACAGTCAGAGCTTGACAAAGACCGGGACATATGGGTCAGTTGCTCCAAGCCTCCCACATCAGAGGGGTCCCCAAATTGAATAGAAAATTTATTTTACCTTGTCATTTCGAATAGAATAGTTTGCCGAATAGAATAGAAAGTTTGTTGTTACGAAGAGGAAGGGGACCCCCAAAGAAGCTTTTGCCCCGGGCCCCAATTAGGGTACGTTGTGCCTTGGCCACAGTTACGGGAACCAAACGACATAAGATTAGTAAGTATAAATAACATCATTCATTATTTTTATTATTGCGAAAGGTTTTTTAATCAAGTTAGCCAAAATTTGTCATTTTTGTAACCCAAGGCATGTATGGAATGAATATTGCAAAGTTTCTGATGGGTCAAGGAAGAGATCGCTGAGGAAAAAAAAAAAAACAGTCCTCGTCATTAACCATTTTTAATTCCCACAGAACTAGAAAAATTAATTTCTGTTAATATTAACTATTAGAATATTTAATTACGTTTCATTTACTTTGAAATGTTTATTTCTTCTTCTTACATATTGTATTCAACAGTTAAGGCACCAGTGCTAAAAGCACTTTGTACCTAGCTCAAAGCCCACAATATTCTAACTCGAATCCATTAGGGTCTCTCACTTTGTTTATGAAATCAGAGGACCTTTTATACAACTAAAGTGTAATTCTTCAGTATCATTAGTACTTAAAATAGTTAATTGAGTAAGGGCAAAAGTACCACACTCATATACAATAAGATGCACCATTTCCTCGCTCTTATGGTATTTTCAACATGCAGGATCTTGTTGAGGGATTGTTTTTCGTATCAAGCTGCTTTCTTTATCCTGTCTAGAGAGGCAGTACTCCAAATGTGGATAGACTAGAAGTCATTTCTACCTCTGGTACTGAAGGAGTCATTTTACTTGATTTATTTTGAATTTCCTTATATTGTAACTACCTCTGAGGTCTATCATAGAGGTTTTACCTGCATGAGTAGTGGTTTTAAATCTCTGGAAATAGAAAAGTTCTATCCAGCGTTCTTGAATTACTGGGTAAAGCAAAGTACTACAGCAGTTTGCCAGGCATACTATGAGGTCCGTTAGGTCACTGCCACTGCAGTACCATTCACTTTAGGCACGGATTGCATTACATCAGGTTACGCGGCTTCTTACAAAGCTGTCCTTTTACAAATAGAAAAGGACGGTGGGTATATCATACCTGGCAGCATTCTTGGCAGCTGCTCAAGCCTCAGGAAATATTTATTTTATATCATTATATAAAATATATTATTTTAAAACATTTATTTTTAGCCTAATAATGTTGCTTAGGAATTAACTATAGCTATTTTGATATCAAAAACTCCTATTTTTCAGTTGAATTATTTGATTAAAGCATTATATATGTGTAATGAAATTTAATATTTTTTTAATGAAAAGGTGCATCTTACTTAATAGTGCAAAAATTAGCATAGAAAAAAGAAAAATAGCTGCATGAAAAGCAATTAAATATTCATCAATTTCTAGTTATGTCTAAAATCATAAGATAAATTTTCGTCAAGGAGATGCGAGTCTTAATAGCTTTTAATTAAAAATTAATTATTGAAAATTAACATTCTATGATGGAGAAGTTTATAGTTAACCTGAATAAATTAACCATATAACTAAAAAATATAAAAACTAATAATTTAGTTGTTTATTTTTTATTTTAAAACATTTCGTAAAATAAGTTATTAGCAATCAAAATGTTTTATGTGCTCTATTATTTTCAAGTAATTTTTTTTCAAAAATGCCTTCATTAAATAGTACCAAAACATACAATTTTCAATACATAATTTGTAACACTAAAAAGAACAAATGAATCATATAAAAATTCTAGTAATTTGTTTAGTATAATATAAATAGGTAAAAATCTATGAATAAACTAAAATAACTTTTATTAGTTTTTTAATAGACATTCCATTTAAAAGAATAAACTAAAAAATTGAGATATAAGAAAATAAACGTGTCTTAAGTTACCATAAGTAATGTCTCATATGTCTGTCGATTTTATAAGAATAAGATTTATTCTTTCTAATATTATATTTTGAGGCATAGAAAAATATATCATAGAAACTCAAAAATAGGATAATAAATTGTATTTCGTATATTTAATAAATAATATGTGCTCTTCATAAAATATGTCTTATATAGTGAAAAGATTTATATATATATATATATATATATATATATATATATATATATATATATATATATATATATATATATATATATATATATATATATATATATATATGAACATTTTTCTCATTTTAGATATATATTTTTAATATTACAATTTTAGAATAGTTTTATAGTTTATAAGAGAGATTAAGGATTACGTAAATATAGTATACATTTTATCAAACACTTTCCATTAAATATTCTGTAACTTTAAAAATAATGAACTAAATGCAGAAATAAACATTAGCATAAATTTTGCAAATATTTAAAAAATAATATTTAACTGTTGCTTTTTACATCTTAATTTTTCATTTTTTTAATATTTCTATATGTATTCTAAGACATTATATTTACGGGAATAAAATATTTAAACGGTTGTCTATAATATTTTAAATTTTATAAGACGAATTTATTATATCAATGTAACGAATATAGAGTTTACAATAATAGGAGTTTCATAATTAACTAGATTTTGTTCTAACTAATCTCACTAAAAATACAGTTTTTTGAAATGCTTACACACAAGATTTTACCATCTCTAATTATTTAGTCAATATTTGCAAATACATACAAATTTAAGGAAAAAACCCTTTTTAATATAGATTTATTATAGTAAAAAATATATGTTTCATATTCTATACATATTCCAAAAGAAATAAATTGATAAAATAAAATGGTATATCTGTTTTATTTTCTTATATAAACTGAATGTAATAAACTCAGGCAGATTTTGAAACCAAATATCAAAGATTATGAATTTGTATATCCTATTTAGAGAAATGTAATCAATATTTTTAACATTTGCTTCAATGTAATTTAAGTGTTCTCTTACCTAAAACATATATACATGCTTACATAAATTTTATGAAATATAATAAAGATATACCACAATAGAATGCATCCATGGATATTTTCAAAACTCACCTTGTATATGCAATCCAGAATGACAATTCATAGCGCATATTTCACGTTTACGTGACACAATGGAAGAAACATGGAAAAATTCTAAATTACCCAAGTAGCTGAGTCTTTTAGAAAAATGATTCCAAAAGTAATGTTTGATGTCATGAATTATTCTAATGCATCATGCCAATATTTTGCTTTCAAAAATTTTAACATTGCTTCTATAAGAACATGGAGTTTAAGGAATAATAATAAAACTTTTATTTAAGTAACTTAATTGAAATTTTGAAGTATTTTATTTTACAGCTTTAAAGGTTGGTATTTTTTGTTAAAATTATTTAATATAATAATTACTATCGTTTTATTTTATATTTTTAATTGAAAAGTGATATTGATGCTGATGTAGGATATTTGTATTTTCTTTAATGATTTATTTAGTATACGAAGTAAAATAGTAATATATTCCATAATATTCCAAGTTTAATCCATAATAAATGTTTTCTTAGTATGCATGAAAGTAAAGCAAAATTATATATATATATATATATATATATATATATATATATATATATATATATATATATATATATATATATATATATATATATATATATATATATATATATATATATATATATATATATATATATATATATATATATATATATATATATATATATATCCTCTCTTTCTGGAGGAATGATTCTTAAATAGATAATGGCGTAATCTCGTTTTGAAAGAGAGAAAGCTCGGAAAACGTTCAAGCACTTATTGCATTAGAAATGCATACAAAAAGCAGAATCTTTGCACTGAGCTATATTTTTTTAACAATGCGTGGGATCGAACTCAGTAACATGGTCCAGTTACTAAGCATTAGATCCACTGAGCTAATATTATTACAACTGGCATGCTTACCGGCTTGAATATCCCCTTGGAAAGCAGAAGAAAATTAGCCATTATTAAATTTACTAATAAAATCCAAAAGCCTAACTGATCACCATATCTCATGAATAACTTTTAATGCGTGGAGTGGAAAGTGCAGGTTAAAATGCAGTTTCCAGCTGAAAATTAATTTTCCAGCAAGTTAAAAAGTTTTCCATTCCAGAATTAAACAGTGACAGAACCATCTCAACTATTATAGCCAGACTTAGAATAAAACACTTGAAAGGCATGAGAATTTCTACAGACGGACAAAGAAGTTACACTAGGCATTTTCCTCATTGCCCGGATAACATCCAACTGTCTCCACAACGCATCTTCAGCTGTCAGAAATGCTGGCCAAGCTTTTTAACATCAGCGTAGAGGATCCTGTGGAACTCCTTTTTATAGATAAAGCTGTAGAGATCACCAGGGCTGTCTTCGACAGCTTCGGGGAAATTTAGAATTTTTGTACTTACTCCATGAACACGACATCATCATTACCGGCTAGAAGAGAAACTATTGACTTATATAATCGATATAGAAATCATAACTTCAAATGCTAATTCAATAAGGTGTATCAAATACATGAAAAATCTAGGTATACTTTCATTTTTTAAGATATTTTCTTAATAGACCCTTTAGGTGGTATCTTAATTTATAAAATTTGTATGAACAAGTCTGTGGTACTTACATTTATTTAGAGATTTTGTTAGCGTACATTAAATTACACAATTACAGACATGACATAAATATACTTAATTTGATTATTTACAGTATTCAGTAGCAGCAAAGACAGTGGGAAGAGTAAACTAATGAAAATATTAGTTTGAAAATGAATTACTCCGATGTAATAAGAATCAGCACATCTAGTCATCAGATTTTTAGATCACAGTCAACTTTTGAATTTTCATTGAAATATGGAAATTTTGTGACAAAAAATACATTTAAATTAACCCAAATGGTATAATTATGATACATATTTTGTGCTTGCTCTGATTATATCAGTGCCCTAATTATGATTCCTTGATATTTATTTTATGAAAATGTTTTCCATTATTGCAATATTTATATATTATTTCCTTTATAATTTATTGTTATTTTCTATATTGTTATTTGTGCTATATTTGGATATTTCCCAAAATTCGGAATCATCCAAAATACTATAATACTGCATTTTACAAAATATATTTCTGGTTTCTTTGATATGAATGTTTAAAATATGTAAATTTTTCTTGATATTATATTTATAGCACAAAAATATTCAACTGAAATCCAATAGTCATACTCTAATTATATCAAATATTTCTACTCTTATAAACAATCTTGAAGTAAATTTTTACAACAAATTATTTTTAACCATTAAATAGTTTATGTTATATTTTCCACCAATTGGCTTACTAGAATAATCATGCATTAAATATTCTTCTACAGATATGCTTCTCAAATTCAGCGTCACGAGATATAACGTGTCATAAAAGTATTTCACATTTATAAATTACGAAAAAATTTAATAATTTTTTATAAATTTAAAAAAAATATTTAAAATATTCTTATATTTTTTTGCCTGACACAGTCCTCAAGAATAGGAACATTCAAAAATTTTGTTATGAACTCCATATCAGATTAAATCCATTTAGAATAATAGATTCAGAGGAATTGTATTCATATGTCAAAATTAACATCACATGCTTTCAACAGCTAAATTATTCGTAATTTTAAGCTCCAGTGAAATATAATGAGGCTATGATTAAATATAGTTTAAAATTAATTCCACAATGCTTCCAACTTTTAAATTATTTGAATTTTCTAACACCAATGAAATACAATGGGATTACGATAATAATTTATAAGTTTTTATCAGAAGATATTTATAAATACTAATATTAAATGTAGAATTAAAAAATTTTTATCTTAATGAAAATGGGAAAAAATGTCATAATTTAATTAAGTTTTATTTACATATATCATCTTATTATTTGACTACAATGTTTATTATATAAAATACGAATTTCATTTAAATTTTTGAAAAACTTAATATTACTTTGTGGTGGAAACACTTCTGCTCGGAAGTTGGCAGCAGCAGCTAAAAAAACTTTCTACCTGAACATTGACAACACCAATCTTCTCCGAACAATACCGCATGGTGAGCAACAGGGCAGATTCACGTTTTCCCCGACGATGTGAACGAACTAGTTTAGAAACCTTTTTCTCTCTGAGATTTTGTGTATTTACAACCTTTATTAGAATATCTTTGATTAGCAATAAAATTTAGTTAACCCCAATATATGGTGAGCGCTGCCATTATTAAAAACTAATTAATCCGCACCCCATACCTGGTGACCACTACGTGAACACGCCTATTCCTCAAGCCTTACTTGGATTTGGAAGTAACTCCAGCGCCATGAGATCTCATGAGTAAATGTCAGTGCTGATTGGTAATCATTCATAACTTCTAGGATGCAGGTAGGATCTTTCTATAATTTTCTTAAACGTAGCGTTATGTGCTCTTTGGTTGTTCACTGGGGTCAGTTTCTTGGAAAATTGTGCATATATATTTTAACGCAAAGTTTTTTTAGTTAAATTATTATTAGTACATATTTTTCCCCCATGAGCTACATTCCGTTAACTACTTCACAATTTTATCAATCCTTTCGCATCGTGCTGCGTTTTTATTATTGGATTTAATGTATTGCATTATATGAATATTCATTGCTTCTTTTATAATTCATAACTAATATTTTTTGTGTTTATTGTATTTTTCATTTATATATCTTGGTATTCGAAACTATACGCACTTCCCTATTATTGATTTGTATACATTGTAATTGTTTTTCTGCTAAATTTTGACCATGCCTTTACCTGATGATTTTTCCGTTACTCAAAATCCTCCCTCCGAAGACACACCTTCGCAGGTTGCACACGTTTCGGTAAAAATAACACCTTTCTGAAAAACTAACCCTTCCATGTGAATTATTAGGTTGGAATCGCAGTTTTTCCCGGCGAATATAACGTCCGATCTAACAAAATTCAATCATGTTGTCTCCTGCTTAGATCCCGATATACTAAATTCGGTACACGACATTTTAGAGAGACCACCTACTACCGAGAAATATGATGCCTTAAAAAAACGTCTAATTTCTGTTCATTCCGAAAGTGAAACATCTAGAATTCGAACCTTATTGCAGGGAGTAGAACTCGGTGACCAAAGACCCTCCCAATTACTAAATCGCATGCGTTCATTAGCTGGGGATACCGTGGGTGAAGCGCTTTTACGCTCGTTATGGCTCACGAGGCTGCCATATAACACGCAGACTATTTTAGCTGCTTTCAGCGAGGATGATTTAAATAAAATAGCCGCAGTTGCTGACAAAATAAGCGATCTAACTATCCCTTCGTATGTAAATTCTATCACCCCTAACTCTCATGATGCTGTCACGGCTCGCTTGGAACTCCAAGTAGCGCAGTTAACTCAACGGGTTAGCGAATTAAGCATTGCCCTGGAACGCAGTTCCCGTAGCCCTAGGCGTAATTTCCGCCGATCATTTCAACGCAGCAGATCTCGCGATAGTTCCCGCTCTCGCACTAACTTCAGTCACTACAAGGAACATACGAATGAACTTTGTTTTTACCATGTCAATTTCGGTGATCAAGCGCGAAAGTGCCAAGCTCCATGTTCTTTTCGTCAGTCGGGAAACTAAACCGGCGATCGCTCACTGGCCAATCTAGCGACCGCCAAGTGAATCGTATTCTTCTGGCCGACCCGTCTTCAAAATTAAATTTTCTAATTGACACAGGAGCCGATATATCTGTTTTGCCTAAAAAATATGCTCCAAAAACCACACCCTCTGAAAATTTAGCCTTATATGCAGCAAATGGCACTAAAATTTCTACTTTTGGCAATAAACGCCTCATTATTGATTTAAATCTCCGCCGAAAATTTTCGTGGTTATTCGTCATTGCTGACGTAAACCAACCAATTATAGGTGTTGATTTTCTTAAACATTTTGAATTACTTGTCGATGTCAAAAATAACCGTCTGATCGACTCTCGGACGTCTCTCTCATCAAACGGTATATCTTTCAACAATTTTTCCCTGGATTCCAACATATCCGTACTTATCGGCGATTCCAAATTTGAAAAACTACTCGCTGAGTATCCTGAGCTTACAAACCCTTCTTTAGTAACAAATGACCTTAAAACTTATGAAATTTTTCATCACATTGAAACTAAGGGACCCCCTGTATTTTCCAGACCCCGCCGTTTGGCCCCAGAATTACTCAAAGCAGCGCGTTTAGAGTTCGAATACCTAATGTCTCAGGGAATTATTCGACCGTCCAAAAGCCCTTGGGCCAGTCCCCTCCACATGGTCCGCAAATCTAACGGTGATTGGCGCCCTTGTGGTGACTACCGTCGCTTGAACGCTGTGACAACTCCTGACAGGTATCCTGTACCCCATATTCAGGATTGTACACAGGTTTTTTTCGGCAAAAATATTTTTTCTACCCTCGACCTGGCAAGAGCGTATCATCAGATTCCCGTCAATCCTGAGGACGTACCGAAAACTGCTGTAACCACCCCATTCGGTTTGTTCGAATACCTTAAAATGCCATTTGGACTTCGTAACGCCGGTCAAACTTTCCAAAGATTCATACATCAAGTGCTTCACGGATTGGATTTTTGCGTCCCCTACTTCGATGATCTCCTTATAGCATCGACAACCGAAGACGAACATATTAAACACCTTCGCATCATTTTTGATAGACTTCGCGAATACGGACTAAAATTGAACCCCTCTAAATGTATTCTTGGAAAAACAGCAGTCTCATTTCTTGGATGCTTAATAACACCCACTGGCGTAAGCCCTCTTCCCGAAAAGTCAGCAGTAATTTCTAATTTTCCTAAGCCTAAAACACCGTCTGAACTTAAAAGATTTTTAGCTATGCTAAACTTTTATCGTCGTTTCTTGCCTATAGCCGCAGCTACTCAAGCCCCACTGCATTCACTTCTAAAAAACTCTAAAAAGAATGACAAACGACCTGTTCTTTGGACAGAGGAAACAATTGCCGCGTTTGAAAAATGCAAAAGCGATTTAATGAATTCAGTCACCATTGGTTTCCATTCCCCTGATCAGCAGCTATCATTAATAGTAGAGGCTTCTGATATCGCCATAGGAGCAGTATTGCACTCCCAAAGTACCAATGGCTTACAACCTTTAGCTTTTTACTCCAAGAAACTGACGTCAGCTGAAACCAAGTACAGCACATACGATAGAGAATTATTCGCTATCTATTCTGCTGTAAAACATTTTCAGCACAACCTTGAGGAACAAACATTTTCTATATTTACTGATCATCGTCCACTTACATTTTTGTTTAAAAAAATTCAAACTCTGCATCTCCTAGACAAATTCGGCATATGAATTTTATCGCTCAATTTAGAACTGACATTCAACACGTTTCTGGATCAAACAACCCAGTTGCCGACGCCTTATCGAGAATTTTTACCATTAATAGTAATAACGCCACCGATTTCGCACGTTTAGCTGAAATCTAGGAAAATGATGCAGAACTCACTCAATTACTATCAACTTCAGGTAGCTCCTTAAAGCTACAGAAGATGGAACTGTCCCCAGGACTTAAATTATTTTGTGATGTAACCAACGATCGAATCCGTCCTTTTGTTCCCTTATACGCTCAGAAAAACTCTGTTTGACTCCCTCCATGGACTTTCCCACCCAGGAGTACGAGCGACTAAAAGACTGATTCTCTCTCGTTTCGTCTGGCCTTCAATTTCAAAAGACTGTGTTGCATGGACTCGCGCATGCATTGATTGCCAGAAGTCAAAAGTTTCCAGACACAACCATAGCCCTTTGCAAGCCTTTGCTGTCCCCTTACAACGCTTTCAACATGTGCACCTGGATATTGTCGGACCTTTACCCCCGTCGGATATTCTTATCATTTAACAATGATGGACAGATTCTCTCGCTGGCCGGAAGCAATTCCGATACGGGGCATTGCCGCAGAAACCATCGCCCGAACTTTTGTTACTCATTGGATCGCAAGATTTGAAGTACCTACCATCATAACAATTGATCAAGGTCGTCAGTTCCAGTCGAACTTATTCACGAATCTCAACAAAGTCCTTGGCATTCACCGAATTCGCACAACTCCATACAACCCTGCCGAGAACTCATTGATTGAGAGGTTTCACCGATCATTAAAACAATCGTTAATGTGCCACAATGACGTCCAGTGGACATCAAGCCTGTCCATTACGTTGCTGGGTCTTCGATCAGCCTACAAGGAAGACCTTGGTGGTACCTGTGCTGAGTGCTTTACGGTACAACAATTCGGCTGTCTGCAGATTTCTTTCAGGCAACAAGTGTCTCTACTTCCCTGGATCCAGCTTCCTTCTTACAAAAGCTGTGCGAGTCTATGACAAATGTTGCACTAGTGCCCACTTCAGCTCATATCAACCCCAAGTATTTCGTGCACCCAGCTTTGGATTCGTGCACTCATGTGTTTGTGAGGCAGGATGCAGTAAAACCTCCGTTAACTCGTCCATATGATGGTCTTTATCGAGTGCTTAAACGGCTTAATAAAACTTACACTCTCCTCATTAAAGGAAAAGAAGCCGTTATCAATGTCGATCGTCTAAAACCAGCATTTTTGGTGCCTGTTCCCATTGCTACCCAAGTTCCACCAAACTCTCCAAAAGCGATGCCTGTTCCTGTGATTCAAGACTCGCCTGTAAACGAAGAACCCCTGTGCAAACTACGCGATCCGGCAGAAGAGTTCGTTTCAACCCACGATATCTCTAACTCCTTGTGCCTTAGGGGGAGTAATGTGGTGAAACACTTCTGCTCGGAAGTTGGCAGCAGCAGCTAAAAAACTTTCCTACCCGAACATTGGCAACACCAATCTTCTCCGAACAATACCGCATGGTGAGCAACAGGGCAGATTCACGTTTTCCCCGACGATGTGAACGAACTAGTTTAGAAACCTTTTTCTCTCTGAGATTTTGTGTATTTACAACCTTTTTTAGAATATCTTTAATTAGCAATAAAATTTAGTTAACCCCAATATATGGTGTGCGCTGCCATTATTAAAAACTAATTAATCCGCATCCCATAACTTGAATAAACTAAATCACAATTTATTTAACCAATTTAAATAAGGAGGGTGCCAGCTCAGTGTGGCCTCATCACCTGACCGTGGTTCCAAATTACAAGGCAACTTAAAAAAAGAGCAAACTCGTACTTTCACCTTCGTGGTGTTCTGATCCAAACGAAAGACGCTCTCTATTGACTTTATTCGCACAGCCAAAGGCATAGCGAGCTTAAGGCTTTTCCAAGTATCATAAGCAACAACAACAACAAATAACTATTAATATTTAAGCAAATAATTCACAACTACAACTATTTCATGAAATGAATTTTTTTAAAAATATAATGTAAAGAAAAATTAAATGAAAAATCGAAACTTGTAAAAATGATAACAGAAATTTTTATTTCGTTATTTAAATGTTGGTAATTATATGAATTTCATATAACCAGAAAATTCTTAAGGTTATCTTAAGAAATCTTCGTACCCAATTTGCAATCTATCATGTTACCTTTTACGTGGTTGTAAATAAAATTTCAAGATGTTTATTATAAATCCAAAAAAATTACCATTATTAAATTATTCTTGGAATTCAACAATGCCAAATAAAATGAACGAAATTCATGCAATCATAATTTTTCTCTCTTTTCATATTGATGGATATTTTGTTATTTAACTGTACTCAACTTAGTTCTTAAAATTTAGATTAAGAGTTTAATTTTACTAGAAATTGCTTTGTCCGATATTATTTAAGTTGGAAGCTAGATGACTTTTTTGAGGTTGAAATCAAAACGAAAACTTTTCTTTACATATCAAAGATGAATTATTATAATATAAAGATCTATTATTTGAATGAATTACACATCAAAAATGAATTTTTAGTTAAACCCAGAAATTTCCTGCGATTATTGATCTTATTACTGAAACTGGAATCGAGGGATAGATTTATTGTCTTCACAAGTGGGTCATACATATTGAGAAATATGTACGTTGAAAGTAACATAGGAATGATATTTTTATTTTATTTTCCTTAGATATTAGTTTTTTATGTTTATCCACTTCATGAAAGAAAAATTTCAAAATCTAAGCATGAAATTGTAAATATTTATAAGAAATACTTATTAACTGAAAAATTGCAATAAAAATATTTTATTTTTACTCAAAAGCAATTGTCAATAATTTATGAACTCGTTTGCAGTATTTCTTTTCAGATTGTTTTGGAATTTTTGTGTTTTTTAGATGTGTGCAGCCATGAATACTAAACGAAAAGAAACTTCGCCTGAAGTTCGAAAATTAGTTATTAATTTGCATATTGAAAGTGAAAAATCTATTAGAGAAACTGCTGAAGCAGTTTTGAGTCATTCAATAGTTTTCAATATCATTAAACGATATAAAAAGAATCATCATATGATTCAGAATAAAAGAAGACATGGCTGACCATCAAAGCTATTCAATGGAATAAAGCGAATTGTCGTTCGAGTTATTAAAAAAATTCAAGAATGAGTGATCCTAAAGTTGCTGCTAATTTACAAGCATTATATGGAGTAATTGTTGATCCTGAGACTATAAGAGTTATTCGATCTACTGGATATCACGGTAGAGTAGCCAGGAAAAAATTCTTCGTAAGTGAAAAGAATAGAAAACTCAGACTTGCATTCGCAAAATCCAATATAAATAAAAATTCTGATTACTGAATAAAGTTATATTTGCATATCAGAGTAAATTTAATATATTTGGTTCTGACGGTAGAATCTTGGTGTGGAGAAAACCGAGGGAAGAATTTCGTAAACAGAACTTGGTGCCAACAGAAAAACATGGTGGAGGAGGAGTTATGATATGGGGGTGTATGTCGTCCGCTGGAGTTGGTAATCTTGTTTTTATTGACAGTAAAATGGATAAGTACAAGTATATTGACATTCTAAAGCAAAATTTGAAATCATCAGCACGAAAATTGAACCTTCATAACGATTTTAAATTCTACCAGGACAATGACCCCAAGCACACTGCTTCGAACGTTAGACTCTGGCTGCTGTATTACTGTCCTGAAATAATAAAAACACCACCACAATCTTCAGACTTAAATCCCATAGAGAATATTTGGCAAGAATTGGAATCAAGAATTCGCAAACAAAACAACAATTAAAATCGGTGCTTCAAGAAGAATGGGGTAAAATCACACCAGAAATCACAAAAAAATTAGTCAAATCCATCCCAAGAAGATTAAATCATGTTTTAAAAGTAAAAGAAAATCCAACAAAATATTAAAACCATTTAAAAAGTAAAATTTTTAGATAAATATTTGATGGAAAAGTAAGTGTCCCATCATTTATGTGAGCTTTTTTTGTTTTTTGCTCCGTTCTAAACAACTGTATTTTTATTTAATTAATATTTTGACAAAATGTATGTTATGTAATAATTGTTACTAACTTTAAATATGAAACACATCAAAAAAATTTGTCCATGTACTTTTAATTAATTTTATTACAGTTTCCTTTTGTAAAGCATAAGTGTCTCATCACTTTTCTGAGACATTGTATAAAAATATTAAATACGATTGAAAATTGAATCGAATTTTGTCGGAACAATAAACTATTTTTCTATAATAGATGTTCTCACATATTGAAATAATATTTTAATTGCATTCTCAGACATAATTAAAACTAACAATATATTTTTATTTAAAAAATTTGAATTTTTTCTTGTTTATAAATTGTTTTTTAAACAAAAATTTAGTGATTTTCACCCCACATAAACTTTATTAAAAATAAAATGATTTTTAAAATCTAATTCTTGCTTTTAAATGCTTTTACAAATGTTACTTTATTTATTTTGTGCTAATATTAAAACTTTGAGAATTTTCTAATTAGATAAAAAAATTATTTTGCTATGAATATTTTCTTATTATAATATTATATTTCATTAAATATCAAAATTTATATATAAATGTAACAAATTTAAAATTAAATAATTAAATTTAAAAATATTTCATATCATTTCTCTTATCGATGATAAAATGTTTATTTTTGGAAAAGTGGACTAAATAAAAATAATCCTGAGTGGAATATCATTCATATTAAGATATTTTTAATTAGAATAAATTCAAGAAAAGAACGCAGAACATACTTTTTATGATTTCTCTGAAAATAAAGAAAATCAAGGATATACATAATTTTTTAATTCTGAAAATCAATTTATATTATTTTTATCTAGATATTAGAATCCACATTAGTCTATTTTCATAGGAATTCTCTTTCGAATATTTGATTCATAAAAAAAATGGATATCATTTTAGAATTAATAAATTATTTGCTGAAAGATTTCGAAATGTTTTGAATTATAGTTTGCAATAAATATTCTGCGAGATACGGAACTCACAACAGTAAGTAAATATGTATACAAGCAGTTTCCACTACGAGGCGCTAGTGTATTGGGGAATAAAAATAGATTTCATTTCCAAGACAACAAGTCATTAGTTATTAGTCATTTTTGACGAAAAGATTATATTTCTGAAGGCTTCTTGAGTTTTTAGTGTAAAAAGGCACTACTTCACACGGCGGAAGGTAAGAATTATTCTATTCATTATATAGACGGATAGGTTGCATGTTTTTTTAAACTAATAATAAAAAATTTTAAAATGGAATAAATTGGAAAAATGTGATTACATAACTTCTGATTTCTGTTTGGTTAAACAGTAGTTAAATGATTAGAAAATAAATAATTAAACAAATGTTCTTTTTATAAGCTCCACAATTATAAATTATTAATTAATTTATCAAGTATGAATCAAGAGAATAAAGTTAACGGAATTTTCGTATCTTTATGATTGAAATAAAATTCTTTTCACGTATTTCATAAAACATGAAATTTTACGATTTCTCTTGAACTTCTACATAAAATTCATTGATTTCGCTTTTTTCTAAAATTAAATTAATTTATTAAACTTTTTAAATAATTTAAACTAACAATTCTCTGAAATATTTTAAGTAAATTAAATCAATACATACGAAATATGTAAATTAATATAAAAAGCATCATATATTTCTTATGTATCGAATTTTTCATATTTCAGTATTTTGTGGCTTTTGTATGTGAACTTTAATTTTAGAATAAGAATTTTTAATTTTGAATTTAAAAATATCGACTTACCAAAATCCATATTTCTCTCTTTTTTAGACTTAATACTTTTTTATCCTTTTTTTACTGCTTCATACAATTAATTTGAGCAAATTTTTATTCTTTTTAAGTTTATAATTTTCTAAATAAATTAATTTTATATTCATGTATATTAATAAAATTTTAATCATAACTAGAAATTAAGATATTTAATTCTTGCTGACAATAAGATTTAATAAAATCTCAATAAAATGAAAATAAATTTTCAGATACATTAATAATTACTAAGTAGTGACTGATTAATAAATAAATATGCCTTAAAGTATATTAATTAATTAAGAATTATTTTATAATCATAGCAAATAAAGAGGGAATTTAATTTTTAATAATTCATAAAATTAATATTTATTAAAAATAATCCATATAATTACTTTGTGACTGAACAATTTAAATTTATTTAATTAAATCATTATTATAATAAATTTTTGAAATTTTCCATGAATTTATTACTAAAAAACTGTTTATAATATGAATCAAAATTTAAAATATTAACTATTAAAAAAATTAATTATGGGAAAACGTTTTCCATTATAAAAAATGTGTCTATATAGATATTATCTTAAATTAGTCTTCAGAAAATTTAGAGAATTAAAAGTCCTTGAAACGCGTCATTAAAAACACTGAACAATTTTAGGCATTTTTTTGTAATATTTTAATGCTAATTGTAGCTCGTCCTTGGAAGAGAGATGAGCTAGTCTCTTTGCAACATTTTTATACCAATCATCGAAAAGACTGCAAACGCTTCATGTTTTTGGGAAAACACTGAGCCGAGTTACATAAGACCATCGCTCCAGCATTTTTTTGCCTGGGTTCATCTTGCATCTCTCAGCGAATCAAATAACTGCGTGCAGTCACATGATTGACGAAATCATTTTCCTTGTGTTCATTATGATCAGAGGTAGTTCAATCTGATTTCATTTATTAAGAACTGTTAAAGGCAAATAATATTAATTTATTAAAAAGAAATCTTATTTAATTAAATACGAAGGAACGCTAGAAATTAAATGGTTAGATCCTTATCAAAGAAATAGATAGAATTAATGATCATTATAAAAAGGATTTTACTAAAATGAAAAACCTCAGAAATATGAGGAAATGAGAATATAAAAACTTAATTTATTTTCAGTTATTATTTATAGATTATCCTTATTTAATTAAATTTTTTAATTTGCAGAATGCATTTTGCAGAGCTATTGTTTTTATGGTGTATTGACTTATAAATTGAAATTAACAAATAAAAGGCAATGACAATCATATAAATACGATACGATAAATTAACAATGAAAGGTTCGCAAGAATCCGATTTTGATGCTGTGTAATTTTACTCCATTTGTTCTTTTCTATCAGGAAAAATGATCACGCCAAATGATATACATTATATAATTGTTACGTTAATTTTTTAAATTTATCGTAGAAATTTTGTTAATATAACATATAGAATAATAAAAGTTATAAAACATATATTAATATTTTAAAGCTACTACGTCACATCAATAAAAAAGTTATAAATTTCTAAAATAAATATTCAGCCCATTTTATTAAAAAGATATATTCTAATTAATTCATAATAATAATTTAATAGTATTTTAAATTGAATACGTAAGAAAAATGTTTTGCAGTTGTCATACATATGACAGCAATAAAAAGCAAATTTTTTTAACTGTACAAAAAAAAAAATTTTATCAATCGAAAAAATATATTTTACATTTGAAAATTATTTAAATGATTCTTGATGCTTACAATAGCCAAATGGTTGAAGCGCGTTTTTTCAACTATTTGATCTCAGCTATTTGACGAACAATAAGAAACTGATCTTACACTTTCTGCATCCATGTTTATAGGACTGAATGCTTAGGTATTTTCAGGGTTTTCTCTCTTGTAGCATGTGAATACGGTTCAACATTTACGGAAAATCCTGTAGGAAGACAACATGCTGCAAATGTTCAAACAGTTTCCAGCGGTTTTCAGTTTTTAGGTTACTCTTTACACGAGTTACCAAAATCATAGATTTTTAGACTCATCATGACCAGATGGCAAAACTACACTCTTCAAAATAAAAAAATCGTTTATTCAATCCCAGTTGTTGTTGAACAACAGAAGAACGATGTTGCTCTCCTGCTGTTTTAATTCATGCCTAGCACTGTTGTTGCACCAGCATGCTTCCCTGTACCCACCCCTTTTTTCTACCAGTTAGATAGAAGCAGCCGGGTTGAGTCTTTTTGATTTTGAAGCAGGGACCAAAGAGAAGACCCCCAATACTTGGCCTGCCACCCTCAGAGATACCATTTCACTTGGAGGATATTAAGTGCCTAGCATTGTGACTGTTAAGAGCTTTCCTCCTTACTACTTAGATATGGTTCTTCCGCGGAAGGCATTATGCGGAGTATGTTTAAATACCAACAACAGACTTCGGCAGTTACGTTGTCGGCTAAGGGGTGGCAAAATAATTTTTAACTAGCTCTTAGTGAAAGCACATCTCTTAGGAATGAAAAGCTCCATGTTTATTTCAAACCTATGTTGAACAATGAGAATTTGCGCTGTCTGAATGTTTATCAATCGGTGTGGGTGCTTGAGAGTTTTCCTCCTTTAATGAAAAGTTCTTTTTGTATGTGGATATTAAAGATGCATTACAATTACTTTCTAGAATTAAGCTGCCTTTGTCATGGCTTTAAATTGCCCATTAGAAAGTGTCAGATGGTAGATTTCGCCTTGGAAATTTATCATTAATGCTGACGATCGAAATGGAGAAAAATTATCAGGATAATTAACATGGTTTTCATCATTTATTTATCTTGGTATTGCGAATATTTTTTTCTTTTTTTGCATTTAGTTATAGCAAATCGTATATTTAAAGTCTATTCTTTTCTGAATTCAAATCCATTTATTCTTTTTGATTTCTTGATAAGGATAGCCATAAGTAAATTTAAAAAACAGCGAAAATTTGAATTGAAAAAATTATGACTAAGCGGAAATACTTAACATAGAAAAAGTTGATTATTGAAAATAATTTAGGACTAGTAAATACTAAGCATGTTTTTCTCGAAAACATCATAAATATTTAAAAATTCTAAAAAAAAACGAATTTCTTGAAAATTTTTTAAATCATCATTAATTATGATATTTAAGAATTAGTATTTAAACTTTCATATTTACTATCGAATTAAAGGTCTAAATTTTGATTTTTTTAAATTCCATTTCCCTACACATAAAACTAATTTTCATTACAATTTTAATGTTTTTTATATCAACAGTGCACTGATTACGCAAATTATCTCGCATTACTTTTTGCAGTATTTTTAATTTTCTTTTAGAAAAAAGTAAAACTTTAATTAAAAGAATGTGGTATATATATATCCTTCTTTTTTACGATAAAAAATGAAATTTGGAAATTATTTAATTTTGAAATAGACTACTATTTTGTAACATTAAGAATTTCAATATGTGTCCGATGGCTGAATGGGCATTCCTAATTCTTAAGGTCGGTCCCTGGTTGGAATCTCGGTTCGGGCATGGATGTTCTTTTCAGTTTCCTTGACCTTTCTCTTTGTGACAAAAATTCTTTTTTCTTTTCCTCAGAAGTCAGAGCTTGCTAGAAGTTTTGTTCGAAAAGGATCCTATACCTAGCATTCAAATTTGTTTGACTCAATGCTCAAGCACATTAGAATTATTACTACCAAAGCTGGTTATTTTGTCCTTGATTTCACAGGATGTGTTTTCAAAAATTGAATCATTTGTTACATGTTAGATATATCTCATTGTTATTTGCATTTCTTCCTGGTGTAGCAATTTTAAAGGCCAAAAGTATGTTGTAAATGGTATTTTGATATTTTATATGTAAGGAAATGAAATAATTTATATTATTTGTATGTGGAAAAATGTAGGGAATATCGTTTTTGTAATCCACAACACTATGTCAACAATATTTAAAAAGAAATACACATTTTTTGTGTTTTAAAGTTAACTTTTTTTTTATATCTATACAATATTGCACCATAAAATTTCAAGTTGAAACAAAAAACTGAAAATCTAAATGTTTCCATTTTCTTCTTAATTGATATCGAATTTTCATAATTTAGTTAAATAAAATTATTCAAAGTTAAAAAAAAAAAAAAAAAAAACTTCCAAATTACGAAATTTCTCATTTTGGATTGATTATAGTCATTTTCGGAAGCCATTGCTATGACTTTTTTCTTTTAAAATATGTCTGAAAAAAAGGGGGTGTGTCTTAGAAGTTAATACTCAGTTTTTAGAATTAAAGTTTAATTCAGTAAATATTAGAATTCAATTTTCACATTTTTCCTACCAGGCATTTTCTGTTTATTTTATATTTTTGATTTATTAATCAGCTACAGTGCTTCATAAATAAATCTTTGTAGAACAAATAGTTGCTGGATAAAGGATATAAATGCAAAACCAAGTAACATAATAATGCACTCCGAAAAATTAGTAGTTAAAACCAAAGCTGTCAATACAAGACGTTTAACACAGTTAGTGATAGAATTGTGCTATTCAGACCGTAAAGTTTTTGTTTCAATCTCAGTCACTTAAGAACAACCAAAGATTGGTGAAGAATTTATATTTCTTTAAACCTAAATCTGCCAAAACAGTTTTTTCAGTATTTTTTTATTTTGCAGCATATAAAGATCGCTAAGTACGTATAAAAAATCCTGAAAGAGAAATGGATATTAAAAAACTATACAGTCATATTTTTGGCTGTTTGACCCTGTCCATTATGGAATGTCAAATTACATAATAAAGCTTATAGGACTTATGGTGGAGCAAAATTCTTTAGAGTAAAATGTTCTACATTCATTCACAAATACAACTGAGTAATAGAAGATGCATGAAGTGTTTCTGTATAAATTTGTCAGAGTAAATGCTTGTAACCTTACTTGATTTTCCTCAATTTGATATAAACACAGCATATATTTTTAAAATTTCATTGGAAAGCCAGCCAAAGACCTAATTAATCAATAAGATTTACTGGTACCTAAATGAACCTAGGTTTGAATCCAACCATTTTATGAGAAGAGATGACTCAAGTTTTTGCATTCTACATGCATATCTGACAGTATGGAGGTTTTAGAATTCTTTCAGATGTCTTAATTTATGGCATGTAAATATAATTTTTTATGTATGAAAATGTTCCCCTGAACAATAAAAGACTTACAACTTTTAGCTATAAAATAATTCCTATAAGTCTAATTAGTCAAAAAGCAGGAAGGGCTGCTTGGTGATTTCTTTTAAACAAATTTTTAATAAATATAAAAGTAAAGAGAAATATAAAAGTTAAGAGTGAAATAGTTAAGATTTTAACAATTTGAATAATTACCAGAGAAAAACCATTACAAATTTAAATAAATGCTGCAATATGAATGAATTCAATGAACTTTATTTTCCCTTACACTCAAATTTGGTAACATTTGAGTGTAAGAAGTGAATAAAAATTTTCACTTCATATTTATTTAAACTATTTTCAAATTTTATATATAATTAATCTGATATTTATAATTTTTTTTTACCTATTCAATATTTACTAAGTCAAAATTGAAATGAATTCAGGAAAACTATTATGAGCAATGTTATAAACACTTTAGAGTCAGTAACAGTTGTATGTAAGCCATTGGTGATTAATCACAACATGCTTTTGCAATGTAATGTCTCCAATTACTCAAATTTACTGTTAAAGTTATCATAGTAAGATATTAGTTCTTACCAATTTTATCCATAATATAATATATGAAAGTTTTAAAACAAAATTAACTGCTAATTTTAGATTATATAACAAAATTGTATTTCAATATTTCTCTACCGTAGAAACTCATCAATTATATATAACAAAATTGTATTTCAATATTTCTCTACCGTAGAAACTTATCAATTATGTAATGACAAAATGCTTTATATTACATTCATATGCAATACGAGCAAAGCAATATTATTCTAATAAATTAAATGCAAATAATTTATACTTTTTCATGAAAATATATTTCCCCTTTTATAAAAACTTTATTTGGAGATTCAGTTTGTTCTTTTAATTTTACAAAAAAAAAAAATATATATATATATATAGTGAGTATTTGAATATTTAATAATGTTAGTTACTTAAGAAGTTAAGAACATAGTATATAAATATTATTTGTATGAATGATAGAATGTCTTAAGTTATGGAATAATCCACATTTTACCCATATTTAAATTTTTATAACAAAGCATGTGAGTTTAACATTTCCTAATTTTGATTTATTAGTTTTATTCCCCAAATCTTTAGAATTGGGCCTCAAATAATCTTTATATATTAAATAATTATTTTTGTAAAATCAACAATATTTCAAAATTACTTTGTACTGTAACAAACTCAAGCAGGTAAAATGTCACTTGCATTTTTAGGTAGAACATTTTTGTCTTTATTCTAGGATTTTCACTGTTTGCGATTTGTCCAAGTATGTGAGTACTGTCATCAATTATAACAGTTTTCATTTTTATTTTACAAGCTATTTACAAATTTTGATATTTTTTGCTTAACAAAATTAAATCAAATATCATATTATTGATAAAAAATTAATCATAGGTAGTCATTATTTTAATATAAAGCTTTTCCTCTCAGATTTATATTTAAAATAGAAAATAATATAAATTTTGTTCCTTCTATTCATATCTGCATCAAAGATACTTTTATGAAAGGAAATGTGAATGGAAATCATTTATTTGAAACAAAAATGTAAGAATATTCATGAAAAAAGAGAAAGAGACAATTTGTTTTTACAGTTAATATTTTAATAAAATCTTTTTAACAATTAAACACTTTAAAACGGAAATGTGAATCACTTATATCGCCAAATTTTGGCATTAAAATTTCCTGCTTATATACACACATATAGTAAATTTATTTTAGTACTGTACATAGATCCGCTAAATATCAAAATTATCTTTTATGATTCAACATAGTTCATACATGATAAATTACTTATAATCCTTTTTAATTTCTCTTTTGGAACATCAGTCAGCAAATGAAAGCACATGTAAAAACTTAACATATATGTTTAATCTACAAAATGATGAAATATGTGGAACAGACATTATGCGACCACAGCACCCAAGGACAAAAACATTAGACAAAGAAGGGGCAATATACATTGTTAATCAAATGAAATTTAAGCATCACGAATTTTTTTATACATAATTAACACAGCAAGAGTGAAGTAGACCAGCTGCAAAGAGTTCATAGAGTATTCAGCAAACATGAAAATCAATGTCTATTTAATGAAATGTGGAGTGTAATGCTTTATAAATGCAAAAACATGACAATGAAAAATGTCGGATGCAATAGTTTGGTGGTTTTTTTTAAAAGTACGGAATAAAGACTATATGGACCATATAGTTGACAATTTAAAGACTTAATTCATGTGTTTGATTTAAATCCATCTATTTGGTATTCTGTCAGCTGTTTCTTTCACTTTCATGCCAAACTTGAACCAGTTCTTCAAATAACTACAGATAAAGAAATAAATATATATTAATCAGCAAACAATAATATAAGTCAGTCCTTTTGAAATAATTTTATGTTTTCAGCACATCTGTTAAGAATAAAAACCAAACATTATTTACAAATTAAAATATAAATTTTTCAGTGTTTATAAAACAATTTTCAATTGTAAATAAAAATAATTTAAGAAAATATTTTTGTAGCATATCTTAGAAAATAGTAGATATGGTAGACATTCTGCATTGGGAAAATTAAAAATTTATATTTAATTTTGATTAACAGCAATTTAAGACAAATATTATAGTATATAAAATATTGGTAAAAATTTAAAATATTTGACTTCAGGTTAAAATTTCATAATTATTTTTCAAAATTTTATAAAATATTAACTAAAATATTTTATAAATATTTGTATATTTTTTAAAAATTACTTTGCAAAGAACTTACAGAATTAACCCAGTTATGATCTTCTAAGCAATCCCCTAATAAAGTATGAGATTCCAACATTTCTCGATCTCCTTTGACTTCATTCAGCTATAAAAAATTATAAAAGAAGATATAATCAAAATAATTTTACTTATACTATATATATGTCTTCAACAGGTTTACACATTGATTTTTTGACATTTAATTCAAATTGTTTCATAAATTTTATATATAAAACAGACTATATAAATACATAAAATTTCATTTAAAAACAAAACTATACAATGCTTACTTTTGTTCGACATTTAACAAAAAAATTGTATTTTTGGTGGTATAATCGGTTGTATAAAGATACAGTTGTAGCGCATTCTGTACACACAAAATATTGTGTCTTGCTTTTAGGAGAGTTTATCAGTGAATTCAGAGTTGCTGTATCATAAGGTTGGCCATAAAACTGCAATAATTTTACTCCTTTTTTCTTCTTACATACCTATTAAAAAAAAACTTTTTTAATAAATCAAAGAAAATAAATCTTGTTAATTCTGTAAAAAATATTTACAACAAATGATTATAAATTAAGATAATAATAATAGATTTGATGAAAAATTTTCTTTGTTTTGAATTTGAAATGTAATAATTTCTTTTAATGAATCATTGTGACTGATTCAATATAAATTTTTATTGGCTTTAATTTATCAAAAGATCAATATTAAATATTATACATTTGCACAGAATATACAAGTAAAATATCTTGAATTTTTGGAAGCTAAGAAGTCCTTAAAAAATTAAAATAATAAAATGCATAGTTTATTGCCAACTGATAAAGTGTTAAAATTAACATACTTTCACACAAATAGAATAAACTTGATGTGAGAATGAAATTAAAAAACGCTTATTTTAAGTATTGTACAAAGAGAAGCCCCTGTGGCCTGGTAGGTTAGGGCATTCATTCTCATTATCAGAAGCTAGTGAGTTTGATTCTTGTTCCAACTGAAGATCTACCGTATTCACTAATGGAGCTGGATCACGTAAAATATGTTGTAGTTAAAATATCCTTCATGTGAAATAATACCTCTGGAGAGGCAGGCAGAGTCTGAGGTCTTCTACTGGACCTGTTTCTACAATATGAAGACCCACCTACTTCTAGAGTCCAAAATGACATATTCATTGGGTGCCCCACAAGAATAAGTACTTGGTAAGTAAGTACTAAGGTAAGCACTTCCATCCTAGCAGCCAAGCAATAGAATAATAATATCATAAAAACTAAACTTCATTTTTTCTCTATTTTGAAAGATAATATTCAAAACTTTTTAAATGAAAATTAACACATATAGTGAGCACTCATTAAATTAAGCAAGATATCAAGCAAAGATGAAATATTACGAATAGTTTAATTGTAAGTGATCATATATTTATAAGATGTTAATAAAATAAAAATTCATTTTAATAGATGCTCTTAGTTCAGTTATTTTTCAATAACAGATCAAATAAAGTAACAGTTGAATTCTTATATGCTGCATTACTATATTTTATATTGTCAAATTAGTGTTCCCTTATTATTGGGCAGCTATTAAAACAGCCCAGTATTTGGATACATTATATAAATTTAATTAGCAATTCTAAATATTTTATAAATCTTTAAGTACAAATTATATTATAACTAATTCAGTTATGGTTAGTCAATAATTAAAAAAGTTAATATTTTCAAATCTAAATTGCACTTAAACATGAAACTATGATTTGTAAAAGTGAAATCTGTTCTGTAACAATTTTTCTGTATAAATTATATGATTAAAAATTTTCATCTGCAAATGTAAACCGTAATTTTTAAAATATAATTCTTAAAATCAAAATAATAAAATCATTGTATTGATTTTAAAGATAATATATATATACAAAAAATATGCTCAGAATAAAAAATGATTAAAAAGTATCATTTTAAATAATTTTTTTTATTATTTCTATTCTTTTAATCAAAATTTTATGTACACTCTTTTTATAATTACAAATATCACTAGAATTTATTGTATATGTTGAAGTAGTTTAATGACCAATAGATTTAAGATTAAGATCGATTTAACCTTAAAGATTTTTCAACTATTATCCCATTGGAATCTAAAATATTTTAAAACTTAAATAACATTCTTTTTCAACATAACTACATTTACAATTTAAAATATTCTATTAATAAAATATATATAATTTCATAATTTAAAAATAAACATACTTGGCATTCATCTTGTTCCATAACACTATCTAAAATGTTGACATTTGGAAAAGTATGTGCACTTGATCTTAGTTCTTCATCCCAAAAATCTCGATCCATTTTCGATTTTTTGGCATCTGTTACTGACTCTATTTCTTTAATGTTATTCAAAAAATACTCATCTGCAAATAAAATTGCTGTGGATCAATTGAAATTCCTAACTTTAAAAGTTGTCGAAAGCACATTTTTGAATGGAAAAACTAATACTAAAGATTAAGAAAGGATGTAGAGAAAAAAAAGCTTAATATTAGATAAATTTAATTACCAATAATAAATATTCATAAACATGTAGTTTAATATTACTGGCAAATAATGAAAAAATTAAACTACATACATTTTTTAAGAAACTCAATTCACTACACAAATGCAATGCTTTAAAATATTTCAACATACCATTTTCTTTCTTAATTTCTGAAAGAAAACTGGAATCCACAGCTTGACTAATTAAACTCTGTAAGAATATGTCAAAATTCTCTTTCAAGTGATCAAAATTTTCATCCTCTTTGACTGGATTATCTTTTTCAGTTGAGTCATCTTCTGTAGGTAGTGGACTGTCCTTTGAAGAACTGTCAACAGTTATAACTGAAGTTGATGTAGCAGAAAATGCACTGCAAATGAAAGGTTTATTATTCATAGCATTTATAGAACATGGTATATTAAGAAATCAAATTAAAGATGATAAATAAGAAAAAATAGAAATAAATAGAAAGTGCTTAAATAGAAATAAATAGACTGAGAAAGTGATAAAGAAAAAATAGAAAGTGCTTAAAAAGTTAACTTTAAAACAAAAAGTTACATACATATTAAAGATATTTTGTTCATGAATAGCAAGTAGCTACTTTTTTTTAAAAAAAGTCAATTGATTTAATATACATTAAAGCAGTAACAAGTCTTTAAAATTTAATTTCATTGAAAATTTATGAATTAATGCAAAAAGTTACAAATGTTTAATTTTATTGTTCAGCAGCAATCAGTTATTTCAAAAGTTAAATTTTAATTTACCTTTATTCTTTTCTATTGAAATTATTATTACATTTAGTTGCATTAATAAACATAAAAATATACAATATTAATTTTTTCTTTTGTACAGTGCAAACTATTTGTTTGAAATTAAATATTAACTTTAAAAAAACTTTGAATATAACTTTAAAATATTAAAACATTTGAATTATAAACCTACTGCACAGCACTAAAACTATTTTTTTCTAATTAAAAGAAATTGCAAATCTCTATCAAATAAGTAATTATACTGATTTAAAATTTTTATTAGTAATTTGCAACAATATAAAAAGTTTAGCATCATAATATAAACAGTTTTAGTAAACTTGTGCAAAATTATCAACAGCAACAAAACTCAAAATAAAGTTAATACAAATAAAGAAAATGAAGGAAAAAAATATTTGCTATAATTAATTTGTTAAAAAATAATATAATTAAATAAAAGTAATTTTTATTATAGATTCTAAGGAAATAAAATATGTTCTTAAATAATTTATAAAGACAATATTTAAATTATTGGTGTTAAAAATATAGGTGAAATATTTTGAAGCTACTAAGCAAAATTAAATTGACATAGGAATTCCATTCACCTACAATTAATTTGTAACAAATGTATAACTTGAGAAAGACTTGTCATTCTATTTTTGCACTAAAAACATTTTATTATTATAAATGGCTTTGATGATGAAACTAAAAAGTGTTTGCATAAAAAAATAGAAAAATTTGGCTGATTGCTGTACACAACACTAATAATTATTTTTCAAATATAATTAAATATACAAATAATATTACAATAAATCCATAAGCATCAATGCTTCAAATTATGATGAAGATTTAAATTACTGAGAATATTAAAATGATAAGTACTAGACAAACTTTCTTACAGTTTGATTTAATTATTTTTTGTAACAGTTAATAACAAATACTTAAAATATTTGATTATATTTAACTAAAATAATATAATAAATTATCCTATTAATAAGTTCAGTTCAATTACTGACTTTCTTTCCAAGAAGTTATTCTACACATAAGAGTGAACATTTATAGGAAATTAACATCTTCAAATGAATAAATTTTAATTGCTGTAGAAAAACCAATTTTTCATTTCTAATGATAATGCAATTAATCTTTATGGTGTTAAGATTAATTCCTCATAATAAACTCAAATTAAAAGTATAGCTGCCAACCCTACTGATTTTATTGGGAAACTCCTGATTTTTCATCATTTCTCCCAATAATGTAGGAAAATCTACTGATTTTTGGCTATCACAAACTTAAAAACAGCCAAAATTTTGCCAGAAAAGTCTCATTGATTTGTCTTAGGAGCTTAAATAGTCAACAGAGGTCACATTAATACATTGATAACATATATTATTCTTTTTTTTTAAAAATATTCTCTGCGTTTCAAGTCCACCATGGGAGGATGGGGCTCTAACCACTTGGTTGCCTAGACTCCTACAAGTGGGCAATCATATAATTAACAATACAAACCAGGATCCTGTTTACATAAGCAGTTCAATCAGGAGGAATAATACTAGTTATTAGTAATTGAATTTGGAAAAAATATCTCCATCACACAAAGTATTTGTCACTGAATTAAATTAATTTTATTGTTTATGTGTATGTTTTTATGTTCTTACGTAATTTTGTAATTTTAATATTTATAAATTGCACTAGTATAGTAAAAGTTGTTCTATAAAATAGGTATTGGGACATAAACGTTGATGGTTATTTTTTTACATGTAGTATATTCTTTCATATTTCATAGTTTCTTTATAAGGCTGATGAATATTTTATTAAAAAAATTTAGATAAACACAAAATATTTTTAGCATAAATCATTCTCCGAATGTATAATCTAAAAAGCAAAATTGTGTCTTTTTGTGGTACTACAGTTTTAAGCATTCTATTTCAAGCCAAAATGTCGCAAGTAGTGTTTCCTCATTTCCCCCCTCAAAATCAGTAGAAACATCTGATTTTTTTCCCCTCCAAGGTTGACAAGTATGTAAAAGTGATACTATTTATTAAATATTAGGTTATTATCAAAGCAATTTTTCAATGTTGTAGCAACCTTACTTTCACAATATTAGCAGCTAAATAACTTAAAATATAAAATGTGTCGATAAAAGAAATGTCTACTTATTATATCAAGAACTTTAAAATACTACAGATTATTCAATATGATGTTTGCTTGATAGATAAAAGTTGAAGTGGGTGTAAGCAAGTTGAAAAATCTAACACATAAAATTTAATAAAATAACAAAAAATATTAGTATTTAAATAAATAAGCAATTTATTTACACTAAGACAATTTAAAAAGACGTCAAATATCTCTCTTTTTAAAAAATAGATTAAAAAAATCCAGCACTTTATAGCAGCAATTTTGTACAAAAGGATCTACTGCAGTATCTCTGCATATGCAAATTTTTCATATTATTAATTTTTATTCCATGTAGCTAGAATTTTCATAAGTTTTAATAAAAGTCTTTAAACAATGTGACAGTAAATTTTGAATACCTTTGTTAATAAAATTATTGCATACAACATAACTTTTGGATGTATTTATGCAAAATAGACAAACTTCTATAATACTTTAAAGAACAGAGAAAACATATAAGCAATATGATTCTCATGACTTATTACATTTTATAAAATTTTTTATGTTTATACTTTGCTTGAGCGATGAATTTATTAGGAAAAAATATCATAAGAAATAAACTATTTATTTATTCAAACAAGATACTTTGGTAAAACTTTTTGAGTAATTTCTACAAAATCGCCATTTGCATATAATATTTTTGGAGCAAACATTAATATACAATATAGAGTCCTTTATTTAATTAAGTTTTAGTTAAAACCAGCATTTTATTACTGTGAACTGCATAAACTGATGATATGAAATTGCATTTATGTTAATATGGATCAATCTTACTAGTTAATTTAAATTTATATTCCAACATATATAGGAACAACAATTTGAGTAGTTAGAATAAAATAAATATTTATTAAAGAAAATTTAAGCTTTGATTCTGTATGACACTACTGATAAATAAACTGATAAACTAATCAAGGGTACATTTTGAAACATGAAATCAGCATGTTTTAGAAATTAATGTTACTTAATTTATTTTATTCAAAGCAAAGCAACATGTTTAGTATATCAGTGTTCTAAAACTGCAAATATTTAAGTAATTTCTTTCATAAAAAGGAACAGTTTTAAATAATAAAGTAAATAAAAATATTTTCAAAACTAATGAGGAGAGGAAAAGAAAAAAAATCTCAATTTAAAACATTTTTAATTACATTTTACTATAGTATAAAAATTTTAAATTTTCCACATATTATAATTACACTATTACAAAGCAAGAATAATGCACAGTATGCAAAGAAATCAATTAAAAAAATAAAAAAATCATAAGTTTATGAGATAATATTTAAATAAGTTATAATAAAATATATTTAATCAGCATTTTATTGAAAGGACAGCTTTTTCCTTAGTTCTTTATAAGAGAAATATTAAAAATAGTTACTTTTCAACAGGTTCAGATGGATCAGGCCCAAGAAATTTTACAACATGAAGTGATGGAGAACGAGAGATGAATTCAACTTTAGCAGACACATAATGATGAAATGAAAATTGATTCCAGGCAGCATACTAGGGAATAATATTTTACAGAAAATTTCAACAATAATTACACAAATAAATGTTGAACATTGATTTTACAAATTTTGGAAATGTTAAAAAGACAAAAAGAACATAATACAAAATTTCATTTAAACAATTAACAGGAAAACTAAGCACACAGAGAAAACTGATAATAAACTATCATAATGAAAAGTGTACTAAAACTTTTCTAATAATCTAAAACACCCCAAACAAATGTAATAGTCATAATGGTGCTTGAAAAATATTCTTTAAACTAGAGTATCATGAGGACTCCCACATATTAATTTATTAAATAGAAGTTTATAATAATGAAATCTTTGGTACTTCTGAGAAGAATTTTTACATATATATTTAATGTTTTCAATTATTTCATATTGATCTTAATTGTCTTTTAGCTCTTAAAATTCCAAAATTTATTAATTTTATATATATACTACAATTATTCGTAAATTAAATAAAAAGGGAAAAAATAAAAATATTACCAACAATGTAAAATACGACTTACTGTGAAAGAGCTTTGATATATCAGAACACCATTTTGTTCAGATACTTCAAAGCGCTGTAACATATGTGTTCGCTTATCCACTTTCCAGATATATGGTGTTGCTTGGTCTAAATCTGCTTT
Organism: Latrodectus hesperus; assembly: GCA_037975125.1. NCBI lineage: Eukaryota > Metazoa > Arthropoda > Arachnida > Araneae > Theridiidae > Latrodectus > Latrodectus hesperus. The sequence goes on from CM075853.1 coordinate 36,949,669, forward strand.
GGCAATGAGAAACCGATCCTGAAAGCATTAACAAAAGGTTTAGAATACATATACACACATTCAATACTTAAGAATTTTTTAACAATTAAACATAGCCAATATGTTAATTTTTTTTCGATAATGAATGGGAATGGAAAAGGGTTTATGTTAATTTTCAATATAACCCAAATTAGATCAAAATAAAAAGTTTTTAAATAATACTTCAGTTTTAAAGATTTTCACAAGAAATTTGAATAAAAAGAATACAAAAACAAATGAAAATCAATTCGGTGAAAATACCAAACATTTACATTAATTGTAAAAAATAATCAGACAAACTATTTCATTCTACTGTGAAGAATTATCACAACCTGTTTCAGTATAAAAACTATAAAAATAAGTAATTATTATGTAAGTGTTTAAAATTAACTCTTAATATGATACATATTTTGTAGTTAGGAATTCTTCAGCTTTATAAACACATTAACATGCTATTTACTAAGTATAAAGATGCATAATTTGTAATTTTTACAATCATAAATATTTTTTTAAAAATTTAACAAGAAAGATCATATAAGATACATAAAAAAATTATCACAAATTCACATATACTCCAATAATGCTGTTTGGCCTGACTGATTCAATTCCATAAACAATTTTGCTATTTTTCCTTTATATATAAAGCTGCATTTATAAAGACTCTGAGAAATGAATACTACACCCGAGATACAAATTTATATTAGGCAGTAGATTTAGAAGCATATCTTAACGTGAACTGCATAATACTGCCTTTACATGCACAATAAACATGCATAAATATATTTCATGAATTCTTAACATAAAATGACAGTTTAAAAAAAGTTTTAAATAATAAAAATATAATTTTCCTTCTATTCTTTTTTAAGATATCAAAATTTTGAGAGGTAATATTTTATAAATGAGGATTGCAATGCTTTTTTTGTATAATGTAATTTATTAACTAAGATGACATTTTCATAAATATATTTATACAAAGTAACAGGAAACAAAATAAATAAAAATTTAGTTTTCATATATTATTCAACAATGATTTCCTTAAAAAAATATAATTAAGTCAATAAAAAATACACATTTTTAGTTACCAAGAATGCACAACAGTTTTTATACATTTTAGCAGGATTTATTGAATTTCATAGTAACAAGGTTCATATAGATTTTCAAGAATCAATTCCAGGAGTTTTAGAGTTTTCCAGAAGTCAAATCAATAATTTTCAAGAGGTATTGACATCCATATGGATCACTTTTTAATTATATTTGTAAATAATAAAAATTAAATTATATTTAATGATTACTTCAAAAACGTTCAATGAATTTACAATTAAAACAGAAAAAAAATTGATTTAAATAATCAGTATTCTTTACATTACTGAATTGTACAGTGTATAGAATAATGGGAAATTTTAGAGTTTTTAAATTTTTCATTAGATTTCTACCTATTAATTAACTGAGTATTTCACGATGAATATAACAATCCCTTTTCAGATAAATATACTTACTCAAAGCAAAATAAATACAATTATTAAAGTTTCAAGAGAGTGACTTTTTCGTAATTATTATTTAATAAAAGCAATTCTAAATTTTCTTCTGCTTACTTTTAAAAATTATAAAGTTTCCATATTCTAGACTTTTCTATTCTTTAATCATTCAATAGATTTTTACATTTCTTATTATTTATACATATACAATATTGTTAATAAAATGCTAACTTTCCATCTTTAAAGCTGCTTTTTTGATGTTTTAATTAATCTAAACATAATTTATACTTTTGTCTGGTCCATCAGAAAAACTAAGTAGTTATTTGTTTATTATTATATTGTTGACACTTTCTATGTTTCTGATGTGATCGGATGCACTTAGCACACACAAACTGATTATTTCAATTTTCTATCATCAAATATTTGTTTACGGAAAAGCCACTCACAATAGATGCTCGAATGAGAAAGTAGTAAAAGCAAATTGACTACTTTTCATAAATGACAATAGTTTTAAGCATTTCAAAATGATTAAAATAATGAGTATCTATTCTATCTTTAAGAGGATCAAATTTCTCATTGTTATAATCTTAAAATTTAACAATTGGTGTAAAGATTTTTTATCTTCAATAAAATTACGAAATTCTTTTTTGTCTGAACCATGAAAAAACCAATTCTTGCATGGCGTATTCAGAGTCCATTGGTCATTGAAAAGACACTTTCCACCAGACATGTTAAATAATTTATTTCACAGATAAACAAGTAAATTCATACCATTTCCCTGAAATTATATGCAATTTTCACCAAAGAAGATACAGAAAGTATATTTAACTTAAAATTTTTATAATTTATTATTAATATTCAATGAATTTTATACAATATAAAAAAATCAATTAAAACTGGCGGCCCGATAGCACCACATGACAATGTTATAGGTGATTAGTTTATTTTACACACATGAATTTAAATACTAATTCCAGTTCTGATTAAGCAGATAACCATGAAACTACTGTGGCTGAACTAGATTATTTTAGCCAACAATTATATTTAAATAAGATTAATATAATCTAATATCAATTGTTCTGCCAACAAGTGAACAAATAATACATTAAGACTAAATACTCAATTTGGTTTTTAAACAATTTCATTGAAAATTTTAAAACAAAAAAACTTAAATAATTATATTTTCTAACAAAAAATAAATGCATCAAGGTAAGTAAAAATTCCAGAAGTAATTCAAGTTTTTCAAGGAGTCAAGTCAAATTTCTAGGAGTTGCATAGGGATTCAATAATATTTAATAGAAAACAAGGAAATTGCAAAAAGAAAAAGGACAAAATTTTTTCCCCAAAACTAAAACTTATAAAAAATAAATTTGAAATGTAAATATGGGAAAAAACACACACACACACACACACACACTTCAAAAAGAATTAATATATGGAATTCATAAAAGGAAAGTATTGTTAGTAAATTGTTTAAATTCTAATTAAAAAATGAAACAGTAAGCAAAAGTATTTTTTTAATGAAATACTAATATAGTTCTCTTAGTAAATAAAAAATATGAATTAAAAGGAAGGAAATTTATAAAATAATTTAAAAAATCATGATAAGAGAAATGCTTCATTTGACAACTGAGACGAAATTTTCATTATGAACATATGAATATGAAAGGTAAAATTCTTTTAGTGTTAGCCAAAGAAATATTATTCTATGCTTCAACATTAAGTTATAAAGACTTAAATTAATGCAAGATATTTAATTCATAAACCACCAAGAAGGTATAGTTTCAAAATTAAATGGTAATTGAAGCATATTTTCAGAATGAAAATAATCATGAAACAAATTAAAGTGAACAACGTTATATTTAACTAGATTAAATGGTAATTTTTCCAATTTTGTGATTACTGCATTATCATTCATAAAAATTATACACTTATGAAGAATAAAGTATTGTGTATTTCATTAAAAATAATTAATTGTAAGACAATAAAGATGGAGTTTTTTCCTACTTATTACCAATTGGATAATCTTTATTTCAAATAATGATTTGGAGAATAATCTAATGCATAATATTAGTCAATCCATTCTCACAAATAAAAATGTTTCTCGTAGAGATACTCATGAGATCAGATTAAATCAAAATTTAATTTTAACTACATAGATAGAAATTTACATTATAAATCTATATTTAACTAGATACTAGATCATAACTGCAATGAATCATTTGATTTAACAAAATATCAAACTGAATATTCCATGGGAACAGAGAAATAGAAATAAACATTCAGATGATATGTCAAAATCAAAATTCATTTTAAAAAGTAAATTATTTTTCAGAAAAGACTATAATATTTATGCAATAAGGAAATAAATAGGAAACATCCTAAATTTACCAAAAATTACTTTTGTTATGCTGAAAGTTATGTATATAGTGAGAATATTCTCATGAGAGCTAAGGAGATTTAATTTTTGCACTAAGAATTTAGTTATTTAAGATTGTAATTATTTTTTTCATCTTGTTAATATTTAATGAATAAAGGCATATACAAAATGAAAGAATTCGACATGTTAAAAATGAATATAAGAAAATTATTAAAAGTTATTTTTCATCATAATTACTTAATATTTTCATATTTATTAATCAGTTAGCAACATCAATAATTTTAGAAAGAAGTGCATACAATTATTTAATAATTGTATTAAAAAATCCAGTTTTTGATTTTCAAAATTATTTAACAAATAATAAATAATGTAATTCTGTTTAAATAGATGCTAAATCCATATCTTTAACTTATCTTGGAGCCTTTCACACTAAAGAGCTGAGCATTACCATTAAACAGGAGTGAGCTTAAAGTCTTGAAAGAATAGTTTCAGAAACATTAACGAAAAAATTCATTTTAAGATTATTTACTGCCATAACAAACTTAATGGAAGAAATTAAATAAATAAAGTTACAGAATAATCAAAAAACTCTAGGGATCTTCTTATCGTAAGATTAAAGCTGTTTATACCTATCTTATTTATACTTTGATTATTCAACTTAAAAGAAAGTTTGATATTTGGTTAGATCACAATACCTTTTATCACTACTCATCTTATTGATGCAGAAATGTGATATAAAATTTGTGAAGTATACTTAAAACAGAATGTTATTTTAAAGAAAGCAAAGTCAAAATAGAGAAAATAACAATGTTAGCATGAGGTTAAAATATGTATTATTAATTTGAAGAATTAATCTTATTTTAAGAATTTTCAGATATAATTCAAGTATTAAGCCCGCCACACACGATACGATTTTTCCATAGGATTTGTTGGAAGGGGTAGGAAGTAATTAAGCACACAGTCCCCTCAAACTCTGCTGACCACAGAAGGGGAGGCACACCTGGAGTGGGAAGTTATTTTTAAGGGTGCCATTTTTCAACATTTATTGCTTTTGGCTTAAAATGTGTGCCATGTAAATGGAAATCAAACATAGACAAAAATTTCAATAATTTGTTGTTCAGTCACTTTTTCTGACTTGACGTATTTATTGTTGTACTCATTTGTCTGCTTGTAATTTCTGCCATTAAATATTATCATATAACATGAGAAAATTAAGCACAGAAGTATTATTGGCTGTTGCTTTGGACTGTGATGATGGTGAAAAGCAAACAAACAATAAGAAAAAGAAATGGGCAAAAAATTCGCTGCTCCAGCGTGAATCTCTTTCACATCTAAATTTAATTACAGAAATGCAATCGGAAGATAAAGATTTCTTGAATTACATGAGGATGAATGAAAAATTGTATTCAACAATTAGGTTTAAGGTGAAATGATTATTTAACTGGATTAGAAATAGGGCAACAAAGAAATTATTCCGATGAAGCAAAACTCATTCGAAAAGAGTTTGCCAATTATTTTGCTTCCAAGAAGGCAAACTACCATGGCAAGACGCTTTGATTTAATCCTAAATAAAGAACTTAACTTTTAAAAGTTTATGTTTAGAAAATATAAGATATGGATACTAATAAAAGTGCTAATTAATTTGTTAGTTTTATTATTATACATCAAGAAATTAGTACTTAACACATTAAATATATTTTGCAACTGTATAAATGTATTATGAATACTATATAAATACACATAAATATATCTAATCAAATTCTGGGAAATTATAAAATGGTCAATATATTTAAAGGGTAAAAATGGCATCTTAATAACATGTGTAAAAAGTTATTTGTGCTTGAAGACGCGAGATCCCTTAAATTTATATGTGTATCTCCATAAAAATTATAAATACACAGTAATTGAAGCATTTTCATCTATTTTTTTTAAATATATTTTCAATAATTTTTCGTACGCTCTAACTTTTTTTTTTATTTTATTCGTATAATCATTACTCATTAATTGCTACAAACAAGGCTCATCTCTATATACTTCAATGAATTCTTGCAATATATGCTTCATGGACATTTTTAAAAAGTGAATCTAATGATTGTGAGGTGTTGTATAACAGAAATCTAAGTTTCAGTAAATGAGAAGTTTCAAAAATTTTCCCAAGTGTCGCCAAGAAACAATTTGTAGCCCTGTTCCCACAGGCACGCGACAACAGGAAGCAATTATTTACTTCCTGTAACCCCCATGTTGGAAGAAAAATCAGAACTTGTTTGAATTTTCGTGAACCTGTCCAACTTCACCACAGACGGTACAACTTGTTCACGTCCAACAAATCCTATGGAAAAATCGTATCGTGTGTGGCGGGCTTTACACATTTAGTAATATTCCTTGGAATAAATTTTGATAAGTTCAACATTTAAGTACAGAGTTACTGTGCAGACCACTTCAAAAATAGAAATGCAAACTTTCTTGGGAGAAAATTTCCTCACTTTATAAATTTATGTTTCGTACATAATATAATAAAAAAAAATGTCAGTTTTTTTCATAAACAATGGAAATCTTTCAATTAAAAAAGTACTTAACATCAATTGAGAAACAAAACAAACACTTGAATATTTTAAAACATTTCTTCATGAAAATGAAAAATCAAGAAATATTGATTGTTAAAATGAAAGAAATTTTTTTCAAACATTATAATACTGCATATATTTTTTTATACAAGTATACATACATAACAGTGCAGGTGAGCCCCAGACTGTACCTTTAGGTTAACAGGTTTGGCATGTTTGCCCCTCACATAGTAGAGTGAAATAAAATATTGGTAAACTTTTTAAGTTTCCCCAAAACTTAAGGGGAACTTTCTTTTAATAACTTCCTTTTTCTACGTATGACTTCTTCCAAAATTAAGGCAGCAACCTTATTTGAAGATTTTTCCTGTGTTCAATGAAGAGTCAGATGAACTGTATAAACGGACAAATTTTTTTTTATTTCTGTGAGCTGTTCCACTCGATTCAATTTATGCAACAGACAAAATTATTTGATAAGTAATTAATTTCAAATTTACCCTCAAAAGTAATGCAAAATTAACTTTCATTTTTATGGTTGACACTTAAAAATATACACAAACACACATAAAAATACATTTACAAAATATACAAAAAGAAAGATGTTGAGAAGGCAGATTTCCAAAAAATAGACAAAATAAATTTAAATAACATTTTTTTCTCAATTTCTAATACAAATTAGAATTTGTTAAGTCATTCAAAAACATGGATTAGGCATCTTTAAAATTTTAATCACTGAGAGTATAGTAGATATCCTTTTCATATTCTATTAATTCTTTCTTGCTAATAATTTATTTTAGAAACCATGAAGGTTAATCATGTTAACATATTTAGAAATAAAAAAATTCAAAAAACAAATACACATATAAATCCTATTCTAATTGAAAATAAAAAGTTTTCAAATATATTTTCCTTATGATTTACCTTATTAAATATTCTAATATAAAACTTGCTTAGTTATCATTTTTCATGCAACATTATTTAATTTACTTTAAACGGAATATTAACATAAGTATCTTTTATTGTACAGCAGCTAAACTTTTTTAAAAAAACTTTTGAGAAAAACTATGAAACAGAATTTTTAAATATAGTTGCACAAAATAAATAATGTAATTGTTTAAGCATTATGCAGTTTTAAAAGTAAGTTTCACATCATAATTATGTACAAATATTTAGAAATTTTATTCCAACACAAACTTAAGCATTCAAAGAAGTTAGATGATGAAAATTTAAAAATCATGCAATATTTTTCATTTTTACCACAAAATGGGTTTTAATACATAAATTACAATGCATTATAACTAGAGTATAATAACGAAATGGCCTATCCTTAAAATATCATGTTTTAATGGGTTTTTTTACACTTACTAGGAAATTCCACGTAAATTAAATAAAATTACTTCCAACTATGCAGTACAATTATTTCATTAAAATTCATACTAACAACTTGTTGTATTTTAACTGAATAAATTTAATTTTTATTTCAAAAGTAAACATTTTACAAGATGATATTACACCAAATAGAATACATTTTAATTCATAATATTAAGATATTTCATTTGAAATTTAGGTTCAGTATGAAAATTAAAAGCAAAATTTCATCTAGAAAAGTTCACTTTGATAAAATAATAACATGCAATTTAATATCACATTTTACTGTAAATTGTATTATTATAAACATATTTAAGTTTTATTTGACATGCTTTTACAACTTATATAAAAATGAAAAAATAAAATATACAAGCATATGATTTTTACAAACTATGAACATTAATATAAATTAATTTATGTATATTTAAATCAGATCCAATTTTTAATGTTTCAAAAGTGAAAATCTGTAACACCTAAAACAATACTTAGAAAGCTCAACACTTTTAAAACTTTTCTTATATAAAATTAAATTTAAAACAAGTATCATCCATTTAAAAAGAAATTAACATTCTTCTATTGTCTTTCTTGAAGTAGAATTATGTAACATCCATGTAACATCTTTTTTATACATCCATGAACATAATTGAAAATTATAATAATTTCAGAAAAAAATTGATCATTTACTGCGTTCAAAAACATATTTAAAAAATTCCTTTTTAATTATAATTTCAGTATTTATTTATAGTGTACTTACAATGATTAAAATGTAACTTGCTCTAGCTTTTTGATTTTAAATAAACCTTTATTATAAATAAAAATCTAACTTTTTATAATACAGATACATTTAATATTTTAATAATAATTTGTATCATTATAAACATCCATGAATTAAATTATACATCAATATAAAATTGATATGCTTCATATATTATAGAATTTATACTATATGCTATGATTCTTTTAAAAATTGCACATGAAAACATGATAAAATGATGAGATAATTAACTTTTTTATTGTCTAACTTCATATCTATTACAAATTTTATAATATTGTTAAGAGAGTTTAAAATCCACAATACATTTATCATTATATTTACAATAAAATTCTTAAAGACATGAAAACCACAGATACAATTAGCACCAGATACACAGATTAGACATTTGATCACACTTATTACTTGAAAAGTTGTAGAATATTACATAAAATTACAAAGAAATATCACTAGCTATTTTTCTTTTTTGTATTTTTATAGAAAATAACATGTGCAAAAATTCTGCAACTCCAGTATCTTTACTTAATCAAAAGAATTTGGAATTCTAAAAGTAAACTTAAAACTCAGAAATTTCGTAAAGATAAAAAAGCATTAACATTTACTAGGGTGAATAACAGCCACAGATCAATTTACAACATTAAAATTAGTCAGATATACATATTTGAATTAATATAAACTAGAATACATCATTTTATAAATACACATTCTACTTGACAAACCAATTAACTTTCACATCTATTTTCAAAGGGGGAAGAGACATAAAAAAATACAAAATTTAATAGAAATTTCTATGCATTTCACAAATATATAATAAATATTTCAAAACTATATTAAAAAAAACTTATTTTTGAGCGCAATTAGGAAATATATTACAGATGAAAACTTTAATAGTATTTTCAAACATGAATAAAATATTATATTTATCAATACTGTACACTTAATACAACGTGAAAGTATATGCAATGATGGATATTGAATTTTAGATAATAAGCAATTTTTAATAAGTAGAACCTAAATACTAATACTAAGAAAATACATAGAAACCTAAATTCTGCTTTTTAAAAATGAAATTTCTCTGAAAAACCAAGATAAATATTAATAGGATAATTTTCATAAAAATACAGATATTTGGATTGAGTGTATTCATTCAGAAATAATTTTTTAAAGTAAATTAAAAATTCTTAGGTATCTAAAGATTATTAACTGAGCTTGTTTAAATAAAAAATAAATTATGCATTGTTCATATAATTTATAAACAAATTCCAAAAAATTTCCTAAATTTTTACAGCAGGTGGCAATATACATATTTTAAATAAATGTAACTCTACTTATTATTTTTGGTCACATATTTCCTAATTATATTTTTTAATGATGGCAGCAATACACATTTGTAAATATAAGATTTTATTTTATGTAAATAAGATTTCAAATTAATGATTATTTTAAAAGTATTAGACATGTTGATAACAATAATGATTCTTTTTAAATATTATAAATTCTTTAGAATTATTATTTAAATATTATATACAATAATAAATATTTTAAAATTTGTTTAAATGATTTTTTTCACATATTTATAAAGTGTTTAAAAAAAAGTGTAAAAATACTTCCATTAAGTAAAGTACTTAAATAAATTGTGAAATTAAAAATAAACCAAATTAATACATTATTAATTACATTAGATAAAAAAATGAGTTTTTCTTTTTTCCAACTAACTATTTATACATTTTAACACAGATTTTCTGTTTATTTTATAGTTAAATAGACTGCAATATTTTATACATTACTAATACAAGTTTTTGCTTTTCCAAGGCTCAGCAACTTGACTCGTTTAACTGTACAATTTATGTTAATTTGGAAGCTTCTTCAATTTCTTTGACACAATTTACAATTTATTTTTTACTTCATTTATTTAATTTATCAATATTTTTCTTATGATTAATGTTCAATCAAATTCATTAAGAGTAATGAGTTTTTTTGCTTTTATCAGCTGCCCTTTTTAACAGATTTTGTTTATATAAATACACCTCATATTTCTGCATGACATCAACACCAAAGAGCAATTTAGCTAAGTATTTGATATACTTTCCTTATTTAGATTGCAATTTCTATAATACAAATCAATCATTCACTTTTCATCAGCTCAATCAATCATTTTTAAAATTTTTGTTCAATAAATTTTTTGCAGAAAATCCATCTTTACTGATCTTGTATCAAGAAGAAATAGTAAATTAACAACATTTTAAAACAACAAAAACTTTTTAATTTACGCAGTAAATTAAAATAAAATGAATCTAATTTATCTTTAATATGACTGAAATCATTTTCAAATTAATTTTGAAGTTTAATAGCTGATGCTAATAATTTGAATTGTTATACGAAGGTACAATTTATTTTAAAAAATAATCCCATTCCAATATGTTCAAGATCAGAATTTCCCATATCTTTTCAATGCATAAAGGTGCTTATATTAAATGAATTTTTTCAAAGATCCAACACTAACAGTTTTCTCCACAATATCTTACATACAACATAATTATTATATTGATAATTGCATATTAAGCCTTCAAAGATAACAATGCGAATCAGTATATGAAAAATATTGGATTAATATTGGAATAATATGAATATATTGGATTTATATTTTAATATTTTTAAGCAATTTACCATCATTTAAATCTATTATCAACTTCTGAAATACAATAGATTCTTTATAAACTTTCATTTACCTCAAGAGTCCACTTGTACCTCTTTGACTGGGAATTTCTGCATTAGACAATAAAAGAAGCTTCCCATAAAATATAGCAATAGACACTGCTTTATAAATTCATTTGTCTTTGACATTATAAATAATTTAGAATTTAAACAAACAAGGTCTTCTGTTTTGCTATATTTTACCTTTATCATTTTATTATAACCTGCCTTAAATAATTGCAAAAACTAATATTTCAATTTTTTTCGATATACATCATAGAAAAAAAAATTCTTTACAAAATAATAAATAACTAAAGAAATTAAAAATTTTCATAAATCTACTCAAACTTTCAGCATTTTCTAGAAGCTGTCAGAGATCTATTTATTAAACACTCAAATAAAATATCTGATTACATCACTTAAAAATAAAAAAATTTAATAATTTTAAAAAAAGCAAAATTTTTTAATAAATTAAAGAGCAAATGAGATACATGTGGTTAATATACAGATTCTCATTATCAAAAATCGTTAAAAGTATTCTTAAAATCATTTTCTTTCAAATAAGAAAAAAGGTACATATCTCATTTTTTATGGGTATCTCTTAACTCTTTACTAAAAACTAATGTACATATATAAAGCGTTTTTATAGTCATATTTTATTATGTAGTAAAATAAAATGATTAAAGTTAAAAAAAAATTTCCAAGGAAATTGAGAATATTATTTAATTTACAAAATTGCATTACAACGGCTGAAAGCAATATCTCTGGAAATAAATTATAGAGAAAGCAACTACTGGGGAAGAGAAAACAATAAATGAGAATTTTTTTTCTTTTATTGTTCCAAAATATTGAAACTGCCATCAAATCAGATTGAGATTTTTTTATTACATGTTAAAAACACAACTTGCAGATTTGAAGCATGAACATGCAAGTTAAGTAATTAATTTAAATCAATCGATTTTGAAAAGCAAAAATCAATAATTAAATTTTAAGATACATACAAAATACTATTTTTTTAAAATTTGTTTTGCAAGGTTTTCTCCTGTTTAGTTACACCTTGACTAATATAGAGACTTATTTGAATTAAATTATAACTTTATTGCTTAAAATCATGGTTTTTCTTAATATTTCCCTTAAAATGTAAAAAAATTCTTTTGTTAAAAACACCCATGAATATAGTTAACTATTGTCATAGAAAACACTGAATATTACTATTATAAATTAAGCACATAAATTTCAAAATAACATGACAATTTTAACTAACAAAAGTGCAGTTATAGTTTATAAATCTTAATATAAATTACCCTACCCCACAATTTTAATCATAAAATTCAGAAATATATTTTAAAAATCATATCAAATCAACTCATAGACATATCATTATTTGTTGTATCAAACAAACAATAATCCTTTTCAGATAAGTATTGGACATGAAAAAAATTCTAGTAAAAAAAAACTGCTATTTATAATATTTGGTTGAAAATAATAGCGGAAGATCATAAGTTTGCCGTTAAATTCAGAATCTTTTTAAATTGCTTTTGATCTTATTTTAAAAAGGAATTTTGCAGTAAAAGTTCAACAAAAGACAATTTATGATTTCTGCAAAAATCAAAAATACAAAATTGTTTCAGCTGCAAAACACCTATTATAACTACATAAAGTAATGTAGCGATAAAAGAAGTTTTGCAACTGAAACTTGGGTTTTGAATTTATTTCTTATTTATTAAAGTCAATATTTAGAAAAACACAATAAATATCACATGATTAAAAACTTATGTAACTCTATAAATTTCAGTAATTCATTGATGTTTTATTCTAAGTGATTTTTTTCATTACATTATCATTCCCGACAAAAGCAAATTTAAAAAGTACAATACTATGATCTGCAATTTAAAAATCAGACTATGCAGTTCAAAATAATAATTAATACTACTAAATGTATTACTTAATGATTACTTTAAAAAAACTGAAAATAAAATTTTTTAAAAAAAGTTAGTATTAAATACAAATAGATAATGGAAATAAAAGAACTTGAATAATTAAAATTATGAAATTATTTACTGCTCTCAACTGACTTGGTGAAGAACATTTGTGCATTAGTATGCTTTGAAATATTTTAAATTTAACAATATTATTGTGAGCCAATGAAAGAATATTTACCATAACATAATTTACACTGAAGTTAAGAAAAAATGCACGTAATATGTTAAATTCAACTTACAACCACTTCTGGTTCTTTATCCTTCTTGCTTTTTCTACTGCTATTGCCTTCTTTTTTTTTCTTCTCTTTTTTAGGAGCTTCTTTTTTAACTGGTTCTTTATTTGGCTTCTCTTTCTTAATGGTAGGTTTTGCTCGCACTATTGTAATGGATGGCACAATCCTCTCATCATCTTTACCATGGATATCAGAGTACTTTTTTCTTTTGGGAGGGGGAGAAGAACTGGTAGGCCTAGGTGAACTTTTGGAAGAGGATCTTTTACCAGGTTTTGGACCACGTTTCTTGCCTGATGTCTGAGGGACATCTGAAATCTAATATCAGCGCATTTCCATTAATTTATTACTTTTAATCAAATAATGCAAAACTTATTTCATAAAATAACAATTAAGGAAAAACAGACTATAGCTTATTAATGTGTCATTGAATAACTCTTTCAGGTAAATTTCAATACACATTTGAATTTCTAGTTTAAAATCAGCTAATTACAAAGCCATATTTAATGTTAAGGCATATTTAATTTAAACTATATGAGCTTCCCTCAATTTAAATTAACTAGTTCTCAAGTGCAATTTTTGGTCTCCCTGAGTAAACAGCTTAAATACCTATCAGTTAATAAAAGGGAACCCTGAGGAAACTTTAAATGAGAATGGTTTGTTTGTCGCTTAACGGTCATTTTTTGCACACAAAGGCAAATTAGACCAGGACTTACAGTTTAAAGTGGATTCCGAACCACTACAAACATCCATGCCCAAGGTGGGATTCGGACCCACGAACTGTTGAACCGAAGGCAAGAGGGCTAACCATTCGGCTGCCAGCTCGGCTTAAATGAGAATGGAAATTTAATAGCAGAAAATAAAGTTATAATATAAAATTAACAAAAAGTTTTTGCCAGTCATGATTTGAGCTTAGAAACATTGCCAATAAAATATTGTGCCATTAATTTAAACATTGCAGTAGTTAAAAGCACAATTTCAAGAATTCTTCCCAACTTCATACTGTTGTTGTTGTCATGTGCCAGCTAGGCAGGCATTATGAGATGAGCTGCTCCACTTTTTCAACTGAAGAATATTTTGGTGTGGAGTCCGACTTCCTCAGTACACACAAGCCATAGGTACCCATTTATAGGGTAGGCAACCATTCACACCTCATTCATACAAGGAAAGGACAAAGACAGGATAGATAGAGAGAGAAAGTACTTCCATGCCTGAACTGGGATTCAAACCCAGGACTTTACTATCTGCAGTTAAGCACGCTGACCACTAAAAAAGTTGGACGGCTCCATTTCATACTGAATTTAAAATATATTAAAATAACATTTTAATATAAAAAGTTATTTTAGTAACTCACAATTATTAATTCATTTTAATAACTTAATGGTGAAGTGATCAAGGCTAATGATTTAATCTTGATTATATACATTAAATTTAGTGTGTGTGCTATGTATGTATGCATATACTAAACCAGAACTAAACAAAAGCTTTATTAGTGCTAGTTAATAAATAAATATTATCATAAGTTTAGATTTAATTCAAAATTATATTAAAGTCCCATTTATTATTCTAGGAGAAACTATTTTATAATATCATTGTTGTGCACGCTTTACTGTAAGCACATCTCACCTTTCTATATAGGATGGCTATTTGTACTCCTTTTAATATTTTACTGTTTATTGGCACAGATGTTCATTTAATTCAGAATGTTTACTCAGAAATGCTTCAATGATAATTGTAAAAGCTCATTATGCAAACATTTAAATATTTCAAAAATAATTTTGCAAAGAAAAAAATCTGTAAACAATCACAAAAAGTTAAAAAAAAAAGAAGGAAGTCAATTTTTAAATATTGATATTTCAAATTTAGATCTATCACATTAACAAATTTAAATCAATGAATTTTTCCAATAAATCTTGATAAACAAGCAACAATATATTTAATAATTTAATTCTGAAACAAAATTACGTTTTTGATTTGTGTATGGTCAGGAGTATTTTCATCAATTAAAAATACACAAAATTAAAACATATAATCATAAAAGAAGTTTTTTCTTTTTCTTTTGAAGGTCAGTAATAGATAAATTAATAATCCTATATAAAATCTCTCCAAAATCTTCCTGTAAAAAAGTAATATATTTATTACAAAATTAATTTTCTAGTTTTTAAGGCATTTTTTTATTATTTTAACATGTAACTAGATTAATTAACTTTTGAAAAAAACAGAAAAACGATTGCTATGGTTTGTAAAATGAATTTACTTTTATTTGTAAATATTTGGAAAGAGACATCATTAAAATCAACAACTTAATAAGTATTACTTCAAAAGTTTTATTAAAGTGTTATTTAAAAACTTAAAAAATCTTCAAAATCATAAGTACAGCTACGATTAAGATTCATGATTAAGAAAACAGCGATAAAAGACATGCGATAAATCTGCCAGAGAATATAGAAAATGCATTAAAAGATAACAATACACAGCGGCAACTTATAAAATGTCAAACAGACCAAGCAAAATTGTCCGCCCTTTTTTTTTTAAACAAAAAGCTTAACATGGGTTGGAATCAACTAGAAATAAATATCATGTTGAAGAGAAATGAGCTTTAAATTATGTAAGATAGAGTTAGTTATTTTGTTCCCAATGTGGATAAAATTGAGATGTTGCATCAAGTTGTCATCGTCATAATTATTTCTGTTTAGAATAAGCTCAAGACCTACATTGATTGCAAGTAGTTCATTTATAAACATGGAACAGTAGTCTGGGTTACACTAATGTTACGAAAATTTATTTTTTAGGTCTCAGTGTAGACACTGAAACCAACAAGATCATTGATAATTCATAAATTTGCTTAACAAAAACAAATTTTTTATTTTCCTTTTTAATTTCCCATTACTTCTTATTTCAAACTATTCTAGTTGCATTCAAAACTTTTTTATAATGTTTAATACAATTAAAAAGCTACAATTTACTTTGAGAAACACACACAATTACATTTTATACTTATTTTAAATTCATAAAACAATATGAAAAACATAATAGTACAGTAATTAATAATTTTTTACCTAATAAAACTCAGATATAGAATAAAAAAAAATTGTTCAATTAAATATTTAAAAATTTACCTTGTTAACTTTTCCAGTCCAAGTTGGATCTGAATCTGAATCATCAAGATTAAAATCAAAATTATCATCAAATCCATCAGAAAACTCAGCTGTATCCACTTGACGGGAAGGACCTAAATTTAGAGAAATCTACACTACAAACTAAGAAAGAGCATGCAATTTGTTTTCATCAAAGGTGATTAAATTCTTATAAGCAATGTTTTTAAAAATCTTTATAAAAGAAATATAAATAATTTTTCAGTCAAAAACATTTTCTGAATACAAATATTTGAAACAAATGTGGGTTGCATAAAAATTTAAATATTTATTAAAAAAAAAAATTACGAATTCAATAATTTTACAGACCAAAGAAAAGTAAAGAGCAATTTCCTACTTTGATTATTCTGGGAAATATGACAAGCTTGTTGAAATTTTTTTTATAGAAATTAACCATGAACAAAACTTTGATGGTAGAAGGCCATACGCAATATGTGTCAGTGAGAAATGAGTCGATGATTACAGGTGTTTGAATATCAACATTGGAAAAACTTGCCATAAAAAGTTATAAAAATATGGAATTTTTATTGGTCTTGATGGAGCTGGAGATGGGCTTCTTTGCATAGTAATTAGCAGTATTGAGATTGCCTGCCCCAACCATCTTTAGTAAATACAACATATCTTAGTCGCTCAACGGTCAGTTTTTGCACACGAGGGCTAATTAGACCAGGACCTACGGCTTAAAGTGGATTCCGAACCACTACAAACATCAATACCCAAGGTGAGATTCAAACCCACAAACTGTTGAACCAAGAGACAACATATCTTTGGTTGAGTCTGGATTCAAACTCCCTATTTTCTAATAATGAGGATGATGATCTAATTATATTGAAATTGTATGAAGTGATTGTACTGGATTATTTACAAACAAAATAAATTTTTTATTTTTAATCTAACATATCATCTTAAATAAGTTTTTGATAGTAATAATTGTATTCAGTTGCAATGGCATTAATTTCAACCCACTAGATACAAGTCATTTTGAAATAGATCTGAAGTGAAAAATTTCAATTAGCCACACTATTATTTTTCCAGTCAAAGTTTGAGAAAAAATGTCCTATATTCACAAAAATATAGTAAATGTATATATTAAAAAATTATATGTAATTTTACTCTTAACTTCTAAAGTGAATTTTTATTTATAGAAATGAGATCATTTAGGTAGTATGATTCAAGACAATAAACAATTCAAGTAAATATTCTCAAATGGTAAAACAAAATAAAAAATTGTGTAATGCTGGAACTTTTATAAATGGTAATCTAAAATATGTCAAACACTTTATACCAATACTCTCAAAAATAGTTTATTTGTTTAATAGTTTATTTATAAAAAATAGTTTATTACAAATATAACTTATTGTTTTTTATAATTGTTAGAAAACTTTCGTGGAAACTCTTGATTCATTATGACTATATTTTGATATACAATTTTGATTAGTGTTTTCCAGATAATTATTTTCATTTATTAAATAAAAATTAAGACGCTTGATAAGTCAATTTCTTTTTATAATTTGATCTAAAATTAAAATATTTCTAAAATAAAACATAATAATTCACAACTGTTATAAGGTTTCATTTTAAATTTCAATTGAATAATATTAATAAATTCAAATATATGACTTTTAAAATTGAACATATATTTTAACTTAATAATTCAAAATTTTAAAGCATTTATTAAATTTTAAAGGGATAAATTTATTAATTTTATATGAAAACTTCTCCTTTCTGTAGTAGACCAAGAGGAAGACACAAAAAGAGATGGAAGGACTGCCTGGAAGAAGACTTCAACATACTTAAAGTCAAGAATTGGAGGTCGATTTCTAGAAAAGGGGCGGAATGGCAGAGACTTCTGAAGAAGGCCAAGGCCCACAAAGGGCTGTCGTGCAAATGCTGATGATATGAAAACTTAATGCATATGAGGTAGGATTCAAAAGTTCCAGGACTGAATCTATAATGTAAAAAATATTATGAATTAAATTGCAGAATCACATCCTCCTTCGAAACAAGACCTTCTGCAACAACACACTTTTGTCAGTGCCTGTAAAATCCCTCAAAGTTTATCTGGAATCCATATTTAACCATGTACTTTAATTCAGCTTGTGATTCATATTTAACTTTATCTAAAAATTGAAATCGAAGATTCCACAAGCGTCTTACCAATTCAGGCAATAAGAAGAAATTGTGGGTGCAAGATCAAATATGTAAAAACGATGATTCAAAACAGTTTTTTTAATTTTTGCAAGAAAGTCATTGATGAGTAGGGATTAGAGAGTGTTGTCATTTCAACAACACCCATGACTACTCACTACACATTTTTGGTCTCTTCCTTCAGATCAACTCACACAAACAATGCAGAATTGCAATGTAGAATTCTTTGTTCACAGTGCATCTTTCAGTAATGAATTCCCGATGCACAATGCCCTGGATAGCAAAGAATACCTCTAGAATGATTTTTCCTTTAGAGTGATCTTGGTGGAATTTCATCTTCTGTGGAGATTTCTAGATTACTAATGCTTTCTAGGTTTGCAAACTATATATAAAAAAAGCCTTTAGTAACAATTTAGCCAAGTAGGGAAGGATCTTTGTCAATAGCTAAGATTAAGCCTCAAAGTATATCCATTTGAATTACCTTTTGATTTACATTTACATGCTGGGAAAGATGTGTTGACATATCCTATACATATTAAGATCTTTAGCAGTATCTGCTGATATGTGGCTTCTGATACCCAAATCATTTAAACTGGAAAATTGTTAACTGCCTGTTTGGACATACTGCCACAGACATCTTTTTAATGTTTTTATGGTGCACTTAGTCATGGGATGGATACAGCATTAATTGTTTAAGCATTTTCCCTGCCATCTCTGAAACAACAATGCCACTGAAAAACATGTGTTTTCGATAATGTTTCATTTCCATACACATGCTGCAACATTTCAAAAGTCTCTGTAGCACTCTTTCCCAAGAGAACAACAAAATTCTATATTGATTCTTTGTTCAAAAGATGCTATTTCTTTCTATAGCTGGTTTCTAAATGCAATTATCTACAAAAAATGCTGTTGCTGTGAGCATTGGGACTAAGTACTTTAAAAAAAGGGGGAGAACACATAGAAACACAAAAATATTCTCATAATCGCACTACTTCAGAAATTTTTTACATTACAGACTCAGTGTGGGAACTTTGAATCCTACCTAGTATAAATATGGTTCCATTTCTTATAAAATATTATAGAAATTATAAAAATATTTAAGTTAGAATTAATATTTTATTTAAGTTTGTATAATAAGCTTTTATTCTTTGAAGATTGTGCATGAATATAAATGTATAATTTAGCAGTATGAAAAGATGAGATGATCATTATTATCATAAATAAATTAATTGTACTGTCTCTAATTAATAAACGAATTATCTTACCAGGCTCAGGATCCCCTTGCGCATTATCACCCTTTCTTCGTCTAAGAGAAGATAGCCTATCAGTCTCATGTTTTTGATCAGAATTATCAATTTGAATATTCTCATCATCACCAGCTTCCTGTCTGGTGACAGATGGACTTGAGTCTGAAATCTTAACCACTTCTACAGGAACATCTTCTGCATTTTTGTTTAATTCTAGCTTTTCAACTGGAGGGATTTTAGCCTTTCTCCCTCGTTTCTTAGGAATATCAGGAATAGGTTCATCATTATGAAGTGAAGATTCATTTTCTGTCTTTATTTTCAGACTGCCTGCCGGAAGAGTTTGACAATTAGTGAAATCGTAACCTTGCTCTCCATAGTCATTGCATTTATTATAATCAATATAGTCATTTTTTCTCTTGGCACTATGCTTTGAATAGGTTTCTGACACTTTACTTAATTTACCTGCGTGTTTGCTTTTCTCCTTAGAATCATATTCTTTTTTGATTTGATGACTAGATAATATAGCATTTCCAAAGTTGTCAGAGGCACTTTCACTTGTTGATATCTCTTTGCATTCCCACCACCCTCCATCACGCCCAAGTCTTGAAATCTTGAGATATATTCTGTCTCTTTCTCTACGTTCTTCTTTCACATTAAGCTCAGAGGAATTAGGATTAGAAGAATAATTATCACATGAGTTTCTTCTTACAAAGTCTAAAAATCTTTTTTGAAACCCAGTCTCTTTTCTGCAAGTGCTTCGGGTTCTTCGAGTGGCATGGTTAAAAGTAAGTTTCAGGAGAAAATTTAATTCCTCTTCAATTGATAACTGCCTTCCAATTCTATCTTCAAAAATGGTTCTTTGACAAGGTGGTTCATAATATTCTTCTTCCATATCAATTATTTCTTGCTTTAGTTCCATTTTCATTGGACTGGAAGTCTCTGCTTGCATATATAAATGACTAGGATATGAATCAATGTATTCATAATTCTCAAATGTTTGAGATATGCGAGGTCGTCGACCTCTTCCAACATATTTTCTTTGACCAAAGTGCACTCTAGCACCACGACGTCCTCTAGCTCTTCGTCCTCTTCTCCTTGGAGTATGAAATGTACTAGTTGAACTGACTTGTTCGTATGAATAATGTTCAGTATATTCATTTGGAACAGTTTGACGATGACTAACTGTCATATTTGCACTTTCAAGTTTCACTGGCTGTTTTAAAGGACATTCATCAGCTTTTGGTTGCCTTGTTTGTCTAGTAAGAAGAACATCAGAATCTAATACTTGCAGATTATAGTTTGAATAAGAATTACCTTGATCTTGATTATTATTACCCGACTCCATATGAGAATTATACATTTCCAGAGATTTATTATTATCAACCAAATTTGATGATGGACAACCATATGAATTATAACCCTCAAATTGATTGGATACAACTGGTACTAGAGTGGGATGATGTGAATATGTTCTATAAGAATTTAAGGTTGAAGCAGTTCGATATCTAGATGGTTGAATGCCTTGTACAGAAGAAACATTAGAAGAATAAGATCCATACGAAACTTCATGACTATTGTTATTATTATTATTATTATTTTGCAAATAGTGAGGACTTGATACAGTAGCAGATGGCCCATATGGCTGCCCATAACGAACTCTTCTGTCTTGAGGAAAAGAAAGAGAATGTGATCGAGGTGACATTTTTGAACTACTCCCACTGTAAATTTGACCAGGATGACCTGAAGGATAAACTGATGAATATGAATTACGGTCATGAGTGTATCCACTGTACTCTGAATGATATTCTGATTTAGGTATTACAGATTGAGGTCCATGATGTGGAACGTTTTGTGAAGGAGGATTATAACACATACCAGAGCTACTGCTTGGACTATGTTGATGATTTTGTATGTTCCTTCGAGGAACTGGAAAGTTACCACCATTCATAGGTGAGCAAGGGGGTAATGCAATATTGGGATCAACATTAGCATATGGAGAAGAGGGGTAGGACTGCTGAGTGACAGATGGACTATTTGGTGCTGGGCTCTGCAAAGAATTATAAGCTCCAAAATTATTCTGAGGACTGGAATAGTATTCACTTGGTGAATTTAGAGAGTTGAGAGCTGGAGAAAGGGAAGAAGTATCACCCGAATATGCAGATTGCACAGAAAGCGGTGCAGATGAGTAAACGTTTACATCTCGATCTGTATAAGGCCCATTACTGTAAGATGCAGATCCTGCAGGTTTTGAAACAGGTGGGTAAAATGATTCATTACTTGGATCAAAACGATTAACACGATGTTTTATAGTTTGGTGAGGAAGTTCACCAAATGGGCCTAAAGATGGCTGATCAGTGTTTGAATGATAAGAAACGGATGGCATATGATGTGTGAATCGACTAGAATTTTCAGAATTGCTGAAACCATTTTCTTCATTTCGAGTTCGAGGAAAATTATGTATTCTAGATTGACTGTCTTTACTAACACCATTAAACATATTATCATTATAATAGCTGGAAGCTTCTTTATTAGTGGGATGCGGAGAAGGACTAGCAAGAGGTTCAAAATGTGAGTTTGGCAACATTGGTGGAGCATGATTAGCACTGTTATAACTTCTTGATGAAGAAGAATGAGGCTGCATGCTTTGACTAGATGAAAAGAGAACGGAATTGCCATTACCATAGCTATTTAAGGAATCTTCATGAGTGGCAGTAAGTGGAAGATGTGGAGATCCACTGCTCAGATGAGAATATGGTTGCTGGCTGTACGGGGGCCACCTATTCGGGTCCATTGTTACAAACTTCTCATGGTTTTCCTGCAAATGATGATTCAGGAGCTAAGCAAACCGAATTATGAACAGAAATTTAAGTATAATGGTACCTTATGCTACTTATAAGCTAGTGCCTTTCAAAGAAAAAATAACAGTTCATCCTTTAAAAGCAAAGCTTTCAATCAATCCACACACATTGATTAAAATAAATTATAAATAAATTAATGGAACTAAAAGAAAAATGCATAACCAAAGTCAAATAAGAATTTATAATTTCAAGAAATAAAATAACACACAAAATAAGCTATCACACAAATACAATACAATTATATCAGGCCATAAGTCAACCAAACAAGAAAACAGAACATTCATTCCAAATAATTACATTTCTAATACATGTTTAATGAATAAAAATTCTAATCTAGAATCAATACATTAATAATCGTAATACATAAATAATTAATAATCGTGGTTATAAATACAACCTGCTAAATTTTATAATGTAATTAATTTATGATACACATAGCTGTTTGCTTATATATAACATAATTGGACATAAAATTAATTGTTAAAAATGAAAAAATGTATAGAAATATATCACTATATGCAATCAAACTCTAATATGAATATGAAAAATTTTAAAAAGCTAAAAAATCTATCATTCAACTTATCAAAAATCAATATCAACAATATATTTCTAATGCCCCTGGAATTATTTTAAAATAATAAATAGACAAAGTAAATATTCCTGTCATATCTAAAAACTATTTTGAATTTATTGCAAAGATAGTTTTAAAAACGGAATGAAAATCTACAATTTAACAATTAATCGTTGTAGGAATAATTCTATTTATTAAAAATTTATAGAATCATTTAAAGTACTTAAAATTGCATAATATGCTCTAAAAAGGAATATTATGTACACAAAACATTTAGTTTAAAAGGTTATTTTACTTTAAATAGCCTTTAAAAAATGTTTCACAGACATTATAATAATTATTTTTTTCTCCAGGCAAGATATATTAACTTTTGTTTTCAGTTTTATAACTAACATGCAGCAAAACAACAAAAATATTAAGTTTCTAGGACTAAAACCCACAAAACACAAAAATCTAAATAAAAGTTAAAAAAAAAAAAGAAAAAAAAAAAGGAGGAAATATTGTTAACAAAATAAACAAGTATTACAAAAAATACTGAAATTATAAATAGTAATTTATTTGAGATAATATGAATAACATTTAAATACTAAATGTATATAATTATTTGTACTGAAAAATATGTCATTATTATAGCGTAAAAAGCTTTCTATTTCACTTCAGCTTTGTAAATGAAAAACAATTCAGACACGGAGCAAGATCATTTATTGTTGTCTTATTCCTGATGGTCTAACCTAGGGTTATATTCAAGTCCAAGAGCTCATGTGAAAGTATTTTAGTTATTTCTAAAGCTATAATTATAAAGATATTATTTAGAGTTAAAGGCCATTTCCATAAAGTTTTGCAGGAACAGTAATTTCAAAATAAAACCAATTAATATATACTATTTCAAGATTATTTTTCTTCATTCCATCAAATCAATCAATTCAATTAATCCAAAAGTGTAAACAAATAATGTGATATTATGCATTCTTTTAGAAACTTTGAAATGATTTAAATAATGAGATTGAAACAAAAACTAATGATGCTAGAAAGAAAATAAGTCAGAATATAAGTAATTTGTCCATTGGCAAAAGGAAATTTATATTAAAAGCCTAAAAATATAAAAAGGTTTTTTAGGAATAAAAGTAAATTACATTTCTATAATTTGATGTAAATCATAATATTTTATCCTATTAATCTAAGAGTTGATTTAAGGGGGAAAAATACTATAATATTTTAATTAGAAAATTTAAATTATGCTCTGAAAGTAAGATAATTTATATATTTGAATTTTTATACGAGTAGTTACAAATTTGTTTCCTTTTCACGTAATTGAAAAAATGTTAGGCTTGAATTATTATAATGGAATGGTATTAAAAGCCATAAGACCTACTCCCCATTTTTTTTTAAAAAGTAATGTTAATATTTGTTTGTTGTGTACAGTTAAAATCAATAAAAGCAGTATTAATAAAGTCTAACAAATAATATTTAAAGCAAATCCAAAAAAATTATAAAATTAATGTACTTTGAAAAATGATTTTTAGCTGTCAAAACAATGAAAAAAATTAGGAAAACAAATTGATCTTATTATTTAAGACAAACCCCCTGAACATTAACATATTTATAAAACTAAAAATACATAAGTCTTGCACATTAAATTTACACATTTGGTGTCAATAAACTTAACTGTTGATATCACACACAAAAATATATAATAATATGCCATGGCATCTTCAAATACAATATCATGCGTTAAACATCCAACATCTTTTTGTTAATAGCAATGTTAGTGTTTTCATGAATATTTGATTCTAAAAAATTGTAGTTAAAGTACAATTACTCTAAGTATACAATATTTTACCTTTCAAGTGAGCAAATAATTAAATTAATATGTAACTTGATATTTTAAATTAGAGCAATATTTAATAAACCTGAAGACAAACTTCTTTAGGTTAATGAATTTTGTTTAAGTTTAAAAATTAAAGTGATATAGAATAAAATTTCGACAATTTAAAAAGAAATTCATGTGGAGTTTATTTCCTTATTTTGGAGTCACAATCTAAATATTTTTATAAAGATGATCTTGTATCATTTATAGAGTGAAAGGTACTTTAAAATATTGCAAAATATTTATTTTTTTAAATGTTTTCAATATTTTCTGAAGTGAAAAAATAAATTTTTATTTGCTACAAGCATTTCACGAAATTCATTATAAATATTCTATTTTCGAAAATTAGTCTGTTTTTATAAATCTTTTTAAAAAAAAAAAAACTTATTACAGTATTTGATTAAAAATATTGTTTATCTTCCATAATTCATTGTTAAGCTTTTTTTGGGAAAAATATTGCTAACATACTAATACTAATAAAAACATATCACTTGTACAGTAGTACTTTTTTCTCAGTATAGTATTTGTTATATCTGATATCTTAGTAAAATTTGCTTCTTAATAAATATGTTTAACAGAAAAGAAAAAAAATTCAAAGCACTATTTAAAACATTAAGTTTATTCATTGTTCTCAGTTTCAATCATTATTTACAATGAAACTTACATTAATATTTGTATTTCATTTATGTACAATATCTTTTGATTGTAATAATTATATTTAAAAATACTTTAACATGAAAATGCCACATTGGTGCAAACTAGAAATAAAAGAGTCTTTACTTAATCTACTACTCTCTGGGATAATTAGTAATTTTAATATTTATTTATAATTTCATATTTTTAAAAAGTTGTTAACATACCATTCTGTCATAATAATAGAAGAAACTTTTAAATTCGATAAGGTTAATTTAAAATTAAACTTGTTTATAAACACACTGTCATTTGAATGAGTAGCTAATATATTTACCTTTTTCTTTTATTTTTCTAATGAAATTATGTTTAAATTTTAGCATGTAACGACATATAAAATAAAAGTAACATTTATTATATATTTATAATTTATTTCTATATACTTTTCAACAATAAATTGAAACACAGTTAGAAAAAGTTGATTTATTCTAATTAATGAATGCTCTTTGTAGATTAAGAATGATGTGATAATTCTTCAAAACTCTTTAAAGTGTAAAAAAAAATCAATATTTATTTCTTTAATTTTATCACATTCATTTTTAAAATCCTGTTCTTTAACAGAACATTATTTATACAATTTTTTCTATCTCTCTACTAAGAAGAGAATTATTCAGATTAGTTTTTTATCAATATGAAGTCACATTATTAAATTTATTTCACTGTAATTACTTTGTATGAAAAGAAAAACAAGTTCCAAGAAACAATGAATTTTTGTATGTTAAGTAACAAGAATATTTTTATTTAATTGTTAGTACTTCTATGTGACAACCAAATATAAAAACTTAAATATATGAAGTATTAAATACTCTAGATTTTTAGTTTGAGCATTTTTATTATCATAAAGTGACTTGCAGAAAGAATGGAAAAACAGAATGTTATTTTACAGGTACAAATATTTTTTTATTATGAGAGGTTTCGGATAAATAAATGAAATATCATTTCCAATAAGAAAAAAAATTAAACTTTGTGAAGTTACAAATATTTCTTTCAAGCTGATACTTTTTTTTTTACGGATATCTTATAGGAATTCTTAGGTTACAATTAAATAACATTGTTTATCATACTGTTGTTAAGAAAAAGCAGTCTCTAAAGATATTAAAACTAAACAATAAGTAATTAAGACTTTACTTAACAAAAAATAATTTTATTTGATATTTTAATCAATATCTTTTAACCTAATTAATGTTCCTTGCAATTTCTGCCTTCTTCATTTATTTGATTAAATTGATACAAAAATTAATATTTTGATTATGTGAAATAAAATAACTAATATTTATTTGTACAATAATAATTTATAAAATTTTTAATTTCCCTAAAAGTAATGATAAACATAAAAATCTTTAAATTTCAAATTATATAAATAAATAAGTAATAATATTTTAACCTGCAGACACATGTCATTATTAAAATTATATTGTTTATTGATAAGCTGAAAATAAATACTTATAAAATAATTAATTCTTATAATATTGACCTTAACTTTATAAGAACATGAGAGACAAATAAAATTATTATATCATTTTTTACAAAAAATATTAGTGACAAATTTTCAAAAATTGAGTTTATTTACAAATTAATTGCTTAAATATACATTTTTTAAAATTTAATAATTAAGCAAATGAAAAAATAAATTAATTATAAAATCCACATTTTATTTTTTAATGACTTTTTATTAAAAAATAATTGAAGAAAAATAAAAAGTGATGAGGATCAAAACAATCTCTCACTAGCTTTTACAGTTATGGATTACTGCCCACACATCAAAACATTAGATCAATGAATGCTTGTAATATAAATGCATTAAACAACACAAAACGGTGATTAAAATCATGCAAACAAATCGAAAATGCAATAATCATGCAAAAATATTCTCTGAGCATAGCATAGAACTCGAGATTAAAAAAACAAATGGTGTTTCGATATAAAAATCAGACCCTTTCAACATGGATCCCAGACAGCGGTAGTACAGAATCATTTCACACATAGGGGATGTCTAGACTTACATAACTAAAATTTTTAAAGTAATCCGATGGGGTAAATATTTCGATAATAACATTGTTTAATAATGTGTGCTTACTGGATTTAGATGCTTCTGGAGGAGACCGTAAATGATTAGTTCCTTTACGAGGTCGACCTCTTTTCGCCATCTTAGCAACTCTCGTCTCCTCTTGAAAGGGGGCTGCAGGATTATAACGGCACCATTTTAACATAAACATAGAAAGAGAATAACCTTCTCATACTGAAAAGTAGAGGTGCAACTTTAACAGTACATGTGTTTTTGTCTTGACTTCTGAAGTATACTGATGGCGCTACCAATAATGATGTGTTTTGTGCGCAAAGAAATAATTTAATAAAATTTCTTAAATTAATTCCATTCAAATCATATTATTCGAATTTTTGGACTGTATATAGAAAATCTGTGTTGTTTTTATTCTAATGAATAGTTGCTTAGAATTTAAATTAGTGTAAAAATTCAGTGGTCCATAAAAACTTTTATTTATATTCAAGTTTAAGCAATTTTGGAAGTGGCAACATTACAGAGTTTTGATTTCGTAAAAAAAGTCGTGGGTAAACTGTACAAAAACTTCAAGTTGTTTTTTGTCGTAGTTTGAATTCAGTAATTGTGCGATGGAAGGTAGTTCATTAAGTTAAACTCAAAATAAATATTTATGAATTTAAATATTATCATTTAAAATTAGCGTGTATTTAATTTATTTGCTTAAATTATGTTAAAGCTAATTTCTAATAGTTAAAATAATGATTTAGATTTTAAGAAATATTACTTTAATAAAATTGTCATCTGTCTATTTCATTTTGACATTTAATAATATTTTATTTTTCATTATTCTAGTTCTTGATTAAAATTTTTTATAACTTAAGCCTATCACATTCTTAATTGTTTTATTAATGCCGGTGACTTATTTGACAAGAACTGTTTCAAGTACCATTTTATAATCTAAACTCTGGAGATGCCTTTTACACAAAATTTAAAATATATTGTTAATTTGAGTTATTTGTATAAAAAAAGAATGACGAATACTGTACCTTATGAAGTTTATTATTGGCTTTTCAGTAATTTTTAATTACTTGATAATCTAGTCTATTAACGAAGTTTACTTTTATTATAAAGACTTCAAACATTTCTCATCCAATAAAATATAAAAAAATTATATTTTATTGCATGTATTATATCTTTTTTGCATGTATATAAATGTCAAAGTTTTTCCTCTAAATTTCTTATAATTTATGATTAAAGAATAATGGATGTCTTTTGCTTTCTCTGCCATTACTTTTCTTCCTTGTAAAATTTTAGGAGTAAAGCTTCTAAATCTTAAAAGATATTAAGAATTTTTGGTCTAAAATTTTAATGTTAAAAACTTTTTAGAAGAAATTAAGCTGTTTTACTGATATGCGTTGCAATATAAGATTTGCTTACAAATTTTGTAACTTAGCTGGAAGGAATCTAAATATAGTGATTTTTACTAAATATCAATAAGACAGAAAGCATTTCAGATAATTAGTTGTATAATTTGAATGAAAATTTTATGTGAATGTAGTTATAATTATATACTTCTAAATTATCAAATGCTAATTTCAAAATTTGACTTTAAAATAAATATTATAAATGTGATTGTCAGGAAAATGTTCATGCTCTTCATGACTTAATCTTGAAATTAACATGATTGTTTTTGCAACTATTTTTATTTAAAAAATGTTGAATAAAGTTCAAAATTGTTATTTGGTAATAGTATTTTAAAATATATTCAAGTTTTATCTGGACAAATTCTGTCTCTAAAGTAGTGAAAAATATAATTTTAATAGGGATTAAAGTGGAGAATTGATATAATGTAAAAATTATAAAATTGTTGCAGGTTGATAATTTTTCAAGGAAATCATGTTGTTAATAATATTTTATTATAGAAAAATATTTAGATTGAGGTTTTATCTAGGAGAAATTCCCTGATGTTTTGCTTTATCATCAGACTGGAAATTTATTTATTTATTTTTAATGTTCCATGGGATGATTTGGTGCATATATGTATTTTTTAAATGAATAAATATGAAGAAAAGCAGTATTTTTATAAAAAAAAAATTTGCATGCACAAAACTGATTTAGTTACCAAGATTGAGTTACATTAATAGCATTGATATCATAAGTAATAAAAATATTCTCTGTTTTGGACTCCATTTTCTTTCAAAAACACTATCTTGATTTGTAATAGTTCATTCCATTTGTAATGTGTTTTTCCTAATATAATTTGCTGATAGTATTTTAGTATTTTCTGGATTATTTTGGGACTTAAGTGTTTCTCGATTTCCTTTTACATTTTTTCCAAGAAAAAAATATTTTTACCCTTTGTCTTTAATATTTTGTATTTCTCTTTGGATTTCCATTATACTGTTTTCGAATCATAATTTTATGGACAATATTTTTCTACTCTATATTATACCAGTCTTTTTCTTCCCTGGTATGGGTTTGTTTGTAGAATCACTTATGTTTAAGTCTTTATCAACTGTAATAATTTTCCTGAACATCACACTTTATCTGCAACTAGCTTCTTGCTTGGTTAATTTCTTTTGATACAAAATATCTGAAATTTTTTACTTTAGACATGAGAAGAAAGTGGTCAGATCTTAAGTGCTTTATTTAAAAAAATTATTAATATGCATTTTTGTGTTAGCACAAGTTAAATGTGATTGATATTTTTAGAAAATAAACTGATTTTTGTGAAATTGTATTCTGTTTGTGTGGTATTTACTTCCTCTAATGACAGCTTTGGGATTTATTCATATCTAGTTATCGAAAAATATTTTCATTTGGTAAAATTCATTGGTGTCAAAAGTTTACATAATTACTTAATGCTGACTTTATTTCTTTTAAAATTCCTAAAATATTTTATAAATTAGTGCAAGCTTTTATAAAACACCAATTATTAAATTTCAGAATTTTAATTTTTGAAGAAAACTTTGAATCATATAAACTGCTCTCAATTTCTTACATATTAATTTTCTGATGATTGTTGGATTACGTTAAATGTTGTAAATTATTTATCTATGAGTTCATTTGAAAATTCAAGTTATTTTTACTAAAATCTCCATAGCTGTTTGATAATAGTATGGTTTACATCCTTGTCTATACTTAAGAAATATTGAAAATATAATTTTCTGAAAATTTTTAAATTTATCTTCTATTTCATTATTTCACATTCAAATTCTTCACTTGTTTAAGTTGTGAATTAAAATCAGTTTTATTTGAGCAATTCTTTAATTGCTTCTTTTTGATTTAAAGGAACAAATAATTTGAATATCTCCTATGCACTGCTATATGAGAAATTTTTTCATGTATTTGGTCACATATATTTATGAAAGACATCATGATGATGAAAACTCCTAAGTCTTGTACCAAGTCAAGATATGCTTTTAGAATCCTTAACCCATCTCCTATTATACAGCAGCAATTGGAATCAAACTTGGATTTACAATTTATAAAATCTTAGACTATAAATATTTTTGACAGCTTGCAGTTTGTAAAAACTTTATGCTGTTGTTAAATGGCTTTTGTGGATGGTTAGCTTCAATGGGATCATTTTTCATGTAATGTTTCACAATTAGAAAATCCAAGAAATCCTGACAGATGTGTATTTCCAACTTTAGCATATTGGAATACAAACCATTCTAACAAAAAAACTTATTGCTTGTAGATTTTCAAATGTCATTTACTGTTAAGCTGTAAAATTACCCAGTATATATTATAAGTTCATTTATGGAGGAGAAATATCATCCTAATATCAATA
Source organism: Latrodectus hesperus (assembly GCA_037975125.1). Lineage (NCBI taxonomy): Eukaryota > Metazoa > Arthropoda > Arachnida > Araneae > Theridiidae > Latrodectus > Latrodectus hesperus. The sequence goes on from CM075853.1 coordinate 36,981,480, forward strand.
AGTTTTAAAGTCATTATTTAGTCTTAAGTGTGATTGAACTAGTAGAAACTTGAGTATATTTGTGTGTATACAGGTTTGTACTTGTTATATTTAAATTAAAAATAGAAAATGATCTCAGGTATTTGAAGGTATTCATATATATTTAATTTTAATACAAGTGTCAAAAGCAATTTTAGTTTTGACACTAATTTTTTTAGCCTTTTATTTCCATTGATTGAGTTGCTTTGCCTTAGTAAAGTTTCAATTTTCTGATTTGTTTCTTGATATTTTCTTAAATTTTAATCAATTTAATTTTTAAGGATGTCATGAAAGGAAAATATAAAAATTTTAGCTTAAAAATATTGGGCAGTTTCTTGGAAATTTTCTGTATTTCTTGTGGGACATATCTCACTATCTATAAAATGTCCTGTCAAAATCCAAAGCACAAAGTGGAAATGTTTTAGATTGGTTATCAGCTTTTAGGCCATCAAATGTACAATATCAAAATTTCAAACCTTAGGAACTTCAAAGTGGACTTAATGTAGCCAAATGGTAAGACTAGTCTTTATATTAGGAAACTCCAGCTTCAAACACAGCTTCCATTAACATAGAGAACATGGCAATATGTTTTTTGCATGTGTTTGTCAAGGTATACTTTTTATGTGATTCAGCTAAAATTGTTTACAAATGACCTTCCAAGTGCAAGATGTGATAGTTTGAATGTCTTATAAAAGCTGTTCAAATTCAGTTGGCCATATTAAAATTTCCAAATCTTAATCTATGTTTATAAAACTTTAAGTAATTTAACATTTAATTTTATGAAGTGTTCTTGGTTGTATATTACTAACTATAAAATTTTCTTTAATCCGGTTATCACTAATATAAAAAAAATCAAATGATTGCAGTTTTTTTTATCTTTATAAAAATCATCCTTAAAAATAAAAATTTTCTTTAATAAAGGTATAATCAAATTGCTTTCAGTAGATATATAAGATAATCAATTTTTTAAAGCAAAATAGTTGGAATTTTATATTTGATATAACTTAATATATTTTAATAAAATTTTTAATGTTTTATTTATTTATTTATTATATTGCTTATATCATGTTTTATTTCAATAGAAATTCAAAGTTGGTGGGAGATCCCAGCTGTGGCCCATTTCTGTTACGTATTCAGGGCAGCTTTTAACCTGATTTACTTTGATGTTGCAGTAAGAAATATTTACAAAAATTAATTTAAATACTTATATGAATTTATAATTATTTTATGAATTTAAATTTATACTACAGGAGTTAGAAGCAGCTATTCTTGATTTACAAGATCCTGAGATGTCTATTTCATTTGAGCAATTGGTCATACAACTTGTGCAAGGTTGTTTTAAAAAGGGTGAAGTTACGTAAGTAAATAAATATTTGTTCATTGCTCTTGATTAATGTTTCAATTATTCATGGCAGTTAAATTTTTAAGTAAAAATTTTATTTAAAATTTAATATTAAAATAAATTTTTTCATTAAATATATATTGCTTTAGTTAATTTGCTGTTTAATAAGTGACAAAAAACCTTACTCATATTTAGGAAACATATTTTTCAAATTATGAGGAGACTTATGCCTTTGCTCCTTTTCTTAAATTTTTTATGCGTTTTTACCTTATACCACTGAATTAATGCTAAATTAATTGATAGAGATCTATTAGGTCTGTATAAATCAGCTGTGTATAAATATATTAAGGACATTCAAAAAGTAAATTATACTCGAACAATGTAAGTCAAAAAAACACTTCATTGAGAAGTATGGTATAATACAATCTGACACATATACAAAATACTATTTTTCCACATTATCTCACAGTCACTACAGACATTTGTCAGAACATAGCACTAATCGTTCTGATGATAGAAATTTGCTCCTTGGTCTTTGAGCTATTTTAGAACAGCTGTCTGAACCTGGTCATCATTGGAAAATTGCCTTCCACCTTAATGTTCTTTGAGCTAGCCGAACACATGAAAGTTGCAAGGTGCCAGATCGTAATTATTCGGTGGATGCTTCCAGGCTTCCCATATAAAACTGCAAAGCAAATCCTGTGCTGTGTGTCCCTTGTGAGATTTTGCATTGTCATGCGAGAGGACAACACCTTTACTAAACTTTCAGTGTCACTTTTTTTTCACAGCTTTGCACAAACCTTTTTGTATGTTTCACAATAGGACTTAGCATTAATGAATGTGCCCTTCCGCATAAACTCAGTGTAGACAACTCCTTCACAATCAAAAAAAAAAAGAGTAGCCATGAGTTTATCCCTGATGGGGAACTTTCAATTTTGTTCTTACAGGCAATGTGTCTCTCCATGTCATTGACACTTGCTTAGTTTCTTTAGTTAAGTGATGCAGCCATGTCTCACCACCCATAATGGTGCAGCTTAAGAAATCATTGCTTTCTGCTGAATAACATTGAAAAAATTCAAGAAAAGTTGCAAACCTTGCTCGTTTGTGTTTGAAACTCAAAAAATAAGGAACACATAGTGAACACAATATGCGATAATCCAGTTGGTAACAGATGATGGAATAAGCATTTGTTAATGCTAGAAATACTTTTTAAAAAAATGATAGCTGAGTCATCCTGATATGCAGGCTTTATTAAAGAAACCACTATAATTGAAAGCCAAGAATATTTATCCAACTTGAATGAAAGTTAGTTTCTTATTCCTAAACTTCAACAAAGAAACCCACTATTATCCAAGATTTCTTTCATGACTTTTAGAATGTGGCTTCAGATGTGTATGTAAGAAATATTCGATGTTTAAATGACTGAAAACATAATGAATGAAAATTAATATCAAACAAGAAAATGATTCATTTCTGCAGTTGTCTGCAAAGCAAAAAGATGAATGACCAACAAGATTAAGGTACTTTTTTGTGGTAAACAGTAAGAAAATTCTTTTCTACATTGTAAAGTGTATATAAAAATGTAGTTTTGAAACAAGAAGATAAGTAATTATTTTAAATGGTTTTTCATTATTAAAACAAGAATAAAAATTATTTTTTAGTATGAATTTTTTTGTTCATGTGTGTATCATATGTAATGCATATTAAGTATTTTTCTAATAGCCTCTCTTTATAAATAAAATACTAATTTAGCAAAAATATTAATTTTAAAATGTATCATTTTTCTATTTTGCAAAACTTTCAATTTTAAGAATTATTTTTTCACTTATTAGTTCATAAAATAAGTGTCTATTGTGTAAAATGCTAAATAGCATGACTAGCATTAGTTTTTAAAATAATTTAAGTTTTTTTTTCTATTAAACAGAAACATGTATAAACACTTTTTACATTTTATTGTATTTAAATATTAAAGTAATTTATCACATAAAAGATTTATGTCACATTTGAATTAATTTTTATACAAAAATTGTAATTAAAATAAAAGCATTTTATGTGTATACATTAGAAAAAAAATGAACAAGTTGTTACTTGTATAGTAAAAATATCCACATTGAGTTTTAACATTTAGCTAAAATTAAGTCATTAGAAGTTATGCATTGAAGCTTAGTTTGTTAACTCCAGGTTTTTAAATTTGTTTATTTAAAAGCTCCAATTTACTTATAAGTTATATAATTGAAAGAATAAAACTTTAAATTTGTTGCTTCGTTTTCAAAAATTAACATTAATGCTAATTAGTCATATCTCATGAGAAGCAAGAGTGTAAATGCAGGTCTTAAAATATTAGGAAAATTCTGTAGTCATTGAAAGTCATCATCAAACTGTAGTCAACTAAATATGAAAAATAATTATATTAAGGAACTCATTCCAGTAGTTTGGCTCATTTAGGAACCACTTCAGCTGATGGAATTTAGTCTAAAATATTAATCACATGTTAAAGATTTAAGAAAGTTTTGAGTGAATTTTAAATTATAGTTTTAGGAACTGATGGTTGAAAATGTATTCAAATTCAGTAAAATCAAGAATTCTTTATATGTCATATTTACTATAAAGCAAGAGATTCATTTTCTTATAATGATGTTGCATTATTAATCCAAAATGAAATGGAATTAACTGTTTAAAATTCCAAAATATATTGCATGAAAATGGACTAAATTTAGTTGAAATTTTTTTTAGAAGTTTAATATCTAGTTGATAGATAAAATTCACTATCAAATACAATTTAATAGATAAAAGATAGAAAAATATAACTAAAAGACATAAAATTGATTTAATGAATCCATAAGTAAGTATTTGTAGAGATATATTCATGAGACAGTAATTCATATTTGTGTACACATTAACTGCTTCCACTTAAATAACTTTTAGTTATCTTAAACTGAAATGTTTTGGTTTAATGCATTCCATAAGGATGTATTTAAAAAAATTTTTGTGTAATGGAAACTTAGCGTAATATTTTTAGAATAAATTTATCCTATTGAAAAAAATTATGGAAATTTTTCTTAAAATATATACTTATTAAAAGTTTTGTATTCCATTGTTTATATAATTAAAAATTTTAGTGTATAATTTTGCATAGATTGTGTTAAATATAAAATGTTCAGAATAATTGAATTGAAATACATAAAATACAATTGCTGTTTGTTAAGTGCAACTTCTTGATTAAAAAAAAAATTTAATATTAAATACTGTCTGAATAAGATCTTCTTTTGTAGATATTCTATGTTTTTCCTTTTCTTTTAGTTCTATTCATAAGTAATTTGATAAATTACAATGAAAATATTAGTATTATTTATGCTCAAAATTTATTATTTTTTAATAGAAGTAACTACTACTAAAAATTAAAAATAAAAATAATAAGGTAGGATTGTGACAAAGAGAAAGTTTAAATTTATGAGTATTTCAAATTTTGATAAAAGTATTTCTTTGACTTTATAGACTTTGAATTAATAGACTTTGAAATTCTTTATAAGTTTCTGATTATCAAAACCTGTAACTTAATATAAATTTAATGTACAAGATATTCGTTAACTCAAGCTTATGAAAATCTAAATTTATATAGATAGTAAAAAAGGTCACAAACAATTTAATCCATAATTGACTTAAAAAAATACTGAATATTGCAATTGTGCTACATCTATTTTGGATTTTTAAAATTTTTATCAAATTATGGAATTTTGTTTTCTATAATTGATCTTGTGGATAATACCTTCATTATGATTTGGCTATTTATATATTTTCTTTATGGCCAAATTGTTTAAGGAGAAAGATTATATTTCAAAAATGAGAGTAAATTGTGATGTGTATAAAAGCTGATTATAAAGTAATTGCATGTTATATTGATAAAAAAATATTTATTTTTAAAAATTATTTTGGTGAACTTTCATCAGTTGCACTGCTAATATTTTGTGTAATGCTTTTAGCTTGTGTTTTATAGTGATAAGGATATAAAAATTCATCAGTGAAAAAGACAGGGAAAAAACTTTCTTTTAAATGATACTTGAATTTTAATGTTTAGTCTGTTTCCTGATAATGGTCGAAATGTCAATAATCTTTAATAGAATTTTCAAGTTCTTATTGGTTTAAATTTAAAAGCTATTAATTTAACACTTTCCTTTTATTTGACACTAAGCATCCATAATGTAAGTTCTTAGACTTTTTTCATCTTTTGTTTCATTTACTGAATTTTATCTTTCAAAAAATATTTAAAGCAATGTCTTTCGAATTAGTTCATAAGTGATTTCCATGTATGTTTCAATATAATTTCAGAAATACTGAAAACATTTCTGACTATATAATTAAATTTTTGGGAAAAACTACCTAACTTTTCCCAAGCCTTTAAAAAACTACTGAAATTAAAGGATCATTGTAATTAATATTTAAACTTTAATAATTTTCAAATTTGAAAAAAAACATAAAAGTTGATGTTATTTTTTCCTTAGGAGTATAAATCTGGAAGAAAAATTGAATGAATTGTTGGAAGAATATTGTGATGATGAAAATACCTTAAACATTACTTCTTTGTGTGTTCTTACACCTCGATCTAAGGTTCAATTGTTATTGAAACTGTGCCAAATTCGACTAGATATTGCTGTTTCAATGGATGCTATTAAGGTATCATTATTACTTTCATTGTAAACTTTAATTTTCTAAAAATTTAAAACTGTTAAATATTTTATTAAGAATTATGTGTAAAAACTATCTACATGAATTTTTACTAATTTTTTGTAATATATATGTGAAATTCTGGTTTGTATAATTTGAGTCATTAAATTGAATGAGGTATAAATATAAAGTGAAATTTTTTTTAAAAAAAGGTGGAACAATTAGAAATTGGTATTAAGATCCATTAACTTTAGAAGCTGAAAATATAGTAGAAATGAAAGAGAAAAATATGTATTATAGATATTAGTTTAAAATTTTTTCCATTTAATATAAATACTTTCATGATTATTTAGTTTGTAGCCACAATGTAAATTTAGTTTGTTTTGTCATACAAATAAATAGTTATAAATAATATAAGAGAATTTATTTGGATTTAAATAACTTATGGTATTTAATTTGAATTTGTTGAAGATTGGAAATATTTTTGCAGGTTCGAAATTCTTCATTATTTGTTATAAATTACGGATTTATTTTGCATAAATATGAAATAAATTCATTCAAAATTTTTATGAGAAATATTTTCACTGATTTAAAATTTTGATTGCCTTATTTATACTCTTTACCTTTATTTCAATGCCTGAATTTTACATTTTGTTAAACTTTAATGGATAATTTTATTGTGGTATCACTATATTTATTAAATTTTATTTGTTAAGCTTTTATCAACTAGAGATATCTTCCTAAATGTTTAAGTTCATAAAATATTACCATCAAAAGATATACTTATTATAGATTTTTTTGAGAAATGAGAAAATGTATATAACCTAAAATAATTAGAATGGGCATTTGAAAATATGTCTTATATTTGTGTTACAGATAGTAGTGAATATGTAAATTAACATATCAAGAACTATTAGTGTATTCAAAATTATTTAAAAAGAAATTAAACATCTTAGGTATTAAAGTTATTTTTAATATGCCATTGTTAATTTTGTTGTAATATTTAAAGGATATTCCGGCAGAAGTTATGCAAGCAAAATGCATAGGTCAGGACAGCCAGAATTGTTCATATTGGTATTTCAATGATGAACGCCTATATAAAGAAAATCTGTCAAAAACTGGGTAAGATATGAAATAATATTGTCAATATATATGAGTTAAATATTAGTAAAGGTTTTTAAAAGTTGAAAATAATTGTGAAAATCAAGAGCTACGTAAGTAATAAATAATGATTTATCACTTATGCAGCTCAATTCTGAGGAGTTCTATTTAAACTATATTAAAATATGTTTTAAATATAAATAAGAAATAAAATTAATGATCAAACAATTTATTCTTTCATGATTTAAAATCTTAATACCATTTTCATTCATTCCAAATAACCCAATTTTTTTCAGATATTTTTCATAGAATTATGTACGGGAAATTATTTATTCCCTTAAATAGGATTATTCTCATTAATCTTTTTCTTATATAATTAAGACAATTATTCATTTTCACTAAAGATACTGAGATGTATTTATATAAATAGCTCTTTTAGCATCCTAATGCTTGTTTTTTTTTTCTTTAAAACTTTTTTTTTTATTTTATCAATTAAATCAAAATAAATTTTTAAATGCCCTTTTATAATTCAACCACATCTTATGAAATCTTTTTCAAATTAACCCTTGATCATTTTGTTTCATGAATCTTCAGCTAAATATTCTTGATTCAAACTATATAAATAAATAAAATGATTAAAAATTTTTTGCCATTATTAAACAATTTATTCCTACCCTCTCACTTATTCCTGATGAAATAATACATGATGGTTTAGGATTTTTTTTATTTTAATCACTAAAATTATTTCCAGCAGAGTTATTATTTTTTAAAATTTCAATTATAGCTATAACACTGTTTGTGACATAGTATTGGGTTGTTCGGAAAGTAATTTTGTTTTTCCCACCTGGATCAGCTTTTTGCTTGTAAAAACTAACCACTTAATGAGTGTGAAATTGTGTTACTACCAGAAAGAGGGTAAAAGCTATTGGGACTAGAATGGACAATATGCAATGCAATACGATATTTATTCCTTATACGTTTTTCATTTTTATGAAAAAATGAAATTACTTTCCGAACAACACAATAATTTGTTATTGAACCATATTGGGGAAAAATATAACTTACTGGATTCATTCCACTTACAATAAAAGTAAATAGTAAAATGAAACATTTATGAAAAAAAATAATGCCCAAGTTTTTAAGATTCAAAAAGAAAAGCTTATTCAAAAGACTTAAACATATTTATGCAATCAAATATCAGCAGTATGTTAAGTAATAAAACCTGTCATTTTTCTGAAACTAATGTTTTCTTTACTTGAGCACATGTGTTTCACATGTATATCTGCATCCTAAATGATAAAAAATTTATTTTGTAATTAAATATTAAAATTTATGAAATTAGTTTCAATGAATGTCAGACTTTATATTTAGCTCAGTTCTATAGTAATTAATTTATTTCATTCAAGAAAAGATTATAGAAGGACAAAGAATTGAATTTTTCTTTCACTTCAGTTCAGTTAAGTGCGATTATCAAATCACAAAGGTAATTTTGTTATGGCTTTGGTGACCTATAGGTTCTCTCCTGTTATGTAATTAAAATTGCTGCATTGTTGTTATAAAATAGTTTTAATAAAAAAAATTATTTGGATACTATTAAAGTACAATAAGATCATGTTAATCTGCAATTTATTATCTTTCAAATGTAAACATTATGAATAGGTTTTTTTATTTTGCTATATTTTTGGCAGTTTAATTTTCATTGTATAAACATATTGAATATGATATAAAAAATTAAAATTAGGTTTATACTCTTAATAGTTTTTCTTTACTTTATCATGTATGATATTTAATCATTTAAAATTTCAATAATATAATTTTTAGTTCTTCAAAAATATGTAGTTAGATATTTTTAAATATATATTTAAAATATGAATTACTTTTTAAATCTTTTTTGTGTTTTCTCAAATATTCTAAGTATAAAATGTATTGCTATACATAAAACAGTACAGCATTGCACTTTAATGCACGATACATAGTTTTTTACATACTTTCATTATTTTGTTCATGTATCTTGCCTAGTTTGCTATTATTAGAAATGTTATAAACAAGTATGAATGCAGTTTTATTTCGTAATTTATATATTGTGTTTATATATTGTTCTAATTTTTTCATTATGTATAGAAATTTTCAATATATATACATAATTTTTGTTTACGAGTACCAAGAACTAATTATTTTTAAATGATTTTTAAAAAGTATTTCTTATTGGTTGATACATTATGATAAAAAATTTCAATGCTTTTTTATAAGATGGTTAAAAATGTATGGTTTTTATATTAAAAATAAAAATGCTTATCTTTAGTAGTAATCAAAGTTAGATTTTGAGGACAAAGTTGGATTTATTAGGTAAGAAGAAATACTAAGTAATAAAAATAAAAGTTGTAGTTAATAAAAGACCAATTAATTTTGTCCAAAATAGAAAAATTTTGCTTCTATAAATTCCAACCATACTTAATCCTTTTTAATCAAAGTTATAAATGTGTAAATTATTATATATTATATAATTATATTTGTAGTTGAAATTTTCATCTAAAACAAAAGCAAAGTTTAATCACTATTTTTATAAAAATCATAATTTAAAGCATTTAATTGAGAAGAAAATTAAAGTAGCTTCAGTAATTCCTTTTTTTTATATCTAATTTTGTAAAGCAAAATAGTAATTTTCATGAGGTTCCCACAAGTTTCAGCTATAAAACTGTAATAAAATGTTTGAAAATTAATTATGTAGATAAATCTGTAGAAGTGAAAAAACTATTTTTTTTAAATTGTTTTATTAACAGTATCATCTTTTTTTAAGGATTTTTTTCTCCCTTCTTTGATAGCTATAGAAAAATGTATTTGTGGAAATTTATAATTTCTTAAATTTTATAGTTAAAAAATTTCTTTTTTGCAATAATTGAAAAATTTTAATTTATAATTCAGTAACTTAGTTATGTTTTGAGTAAAGAAATATCTTACTAAGTAGTATAATAAAATTTTCTCAATTAAAATCTTTTCAAAGCCGAGCTAGCAGAATGGTTAGCATTCTGACTTTCGTTTCAACAGTTTATGTGTTCAAAAACTTTATGGGGTTTAAGTGTTGGTAGTTTTTCAGATTCATTTTTAAATTAGATCCTGTCTAATTAGCAAAAAATGGCAAAAAAGCGGCAAAACAATTGAGCAACAGTGCCATAAATGTATTATATTGAATTACAGATAGAGGTTTAAATTTAACTTCACCTCTTTCATTTGTTATTTTTACCATATTTTTATATTCATTGAAAATGTAAGTGACGTCTCTTATCGTGCAACTTTGCAGTCATCACACCATTAGCATACTTTGCTACAGTTTACCATTATTTCATTTTTTATAAATGTCTTCCTATTCTTTCTGATTGTCCCATGAAATGAACTTTCCTATGAATAAGACATTTTGCCATTTAAATTTGACCTATCATATTTACGAACATTATAACTTAACTGCTATTATGTTCATAAAGATGTGTCATACATCTAGAATTTTCTCTAGTAAATTCTTAGCAATTTTTTGTGCATGTCCTTTTTCATAAGAATCATCCAGTATGCCTGTATAAACCATAAATTTCAGAACCTTACCATCAGGGGTTGTGATCACGAACAACTTGATACCATATTTATGACAATTTTTTGGTACATACTGTCTTGAAAATAAGCCTACATGCCACAATAACATTCATTCATCTAAACTAATCTCACACCCTAGTTAATATATTTGAGATAGTCCTGCATTGAACAAATTCACCATATTTCTTACTTTATACAATCAATCCTTTGGAAGTTCTGTATTATGATCTAGGATTTTTGCGAAGCGCAACGCCTTCAGTAACAACGAAAACTGATTCCTGCTCATATTTTTTAAAAATGCACATAAACCAAACAGTGAATCCATTTTCCAAAAATCTTGTATATGACTGATTCGTATAGTTCCCATATGTATGCTCAATCCCACAAATACCAAAAGTTCCTCTTTTGTGGCATCCTTCCAAGCATTGATGTGACAATATTTATATTTTTCATGTCAAAAAAGTACTTTATATGCAAAATCATTAGTTTCAGCAACTGTTTCACCGAGTTGGCAGCCAAATGGTTAGCGCTCTTGTCTTCAGTTCAACAGTTCATGGGTTCGAATCCCATTTTGGGCATGGATGTTTGTAGTGGTTCGGAATCCACTTTAAACGTAGGTCCCGATCTAATTAGCCCTCCTGTGCAAAAAATGACCATTGAGCGACAAACAAACCAAACCATCAGCAACTATTTCTTCCAACGTACCATCAGTGAAAAAATGATGAAAGAAATCTTTAGGATTGTTACCTGAAATAGACTGGTGCAAACACTCGGATTTTATGAAAGGAAATTTTTTTCATTGATGTTGAATTTTTTTCCCAAATGTTTTCCACCACAGTTGTATCATCCTGCTGACATGCAGCCTCTTGATCAATTCATTCTTCATCGTTATCAAAATCCAAATAATCATAGGTTCTAATCAGAGGAACAAATTCTTTGTCATTGTCATAACTAAAACCGCTCGGGATGTTGGAACTTTGTTGGGTGAACCTGACATCCAACAAAGTTTTAGTTCATTATCTGTTAGAGCCTTTTACTTTTATTGAACTTTTCTTTTTTAGGGCGTGAAGACCGTGCTTTATATTTTCTCTATAACTCATATCAAAAGATTCTTTTTTTAGTAAAAAATAAAACATTTTCAAAACTGCATTATTTTCTATTATGTAGTTTCTAACACTCCATGCAATACCAGAAGAAATGCCCTGCATGCATTGCCATATGAACTGGAGAATGAATAGCAAATATAGGATTTTCCCATGCTATCGAGTAATTGGCTCCTTGCTGGTAACACAATGTCACTCGCTGGTGTGTGATAAGCAGTCAGTGTGTTAAGCAAACAAATTTCTGTAATCAAAAATTGGTTTGATCTCAGGAAATAAAATCCTTAGGAGGCTTCTTTTCATTGAACTTAATTGTAATAAACTAATTTTTGCCTTGTGGAACTTCTTTTGTACTTTTAGAAATGCAGTTAAAGAAATATGGTGCCTAAATTCCAAAGTTTATTTATTAGATTTATATTAAAATTCTCTTCCATTATTATAAGTATGATGGTTTAGAACTAAGTCTGAAACTTCTAAAACAAATTTTAAAAAAAATCAACTCCTGTATATCTATATCAGATTATATTAAAACCTTTTTTTATTGCTTTTTTAGAGTTTTTTATTTGGTATGCACTCAAAAGGTATAATTTCCATAGATATAATGTTGAATACTTCATATCAATGGAAAGATTCCTCTAGATTTTTTCCTTGGAAATTTTTGGGCTGATGTCATAAAAAAAATAGCTTTTTATTTACATATTTTCTAATGGTCTCATTGCCAAATGTTTGATTAACATTTTAAATGGGATTAAAATTTTTTTTACAAGATTACTAGAATAAATTTATTAGTCAAGAAAATTTTACTATGGTAAACAAATGGTTCTAAGATGCATATAAATAGTTAGTGCTTGTTATTCAAATTATAATTTTTGTCGCCTTTGTTTTCAGCTAGGCATTTGTTCTAAGCTGTAATTTTTAATATACTTATGTACAATGTAATCATTTGAATAGAGATATGTTTGTATTTATTTATGGCTATTTATATTTATTTATGAGATAAATTTAATATATTTTAAAAAAGAATGGTAAAACCTTTGGGTTTTACCACTTTTTAAAATAAATCTCATTCACATCATATTGATTTGAAAAAGACTCTTTATTCATCAAATAAATTACATTTCTGTTATAACTTTCAGCATAATACTACAAACTTATGTATATTTGTATATAAAAACGTGACAGAATAATTTCTTCCATAAGAAAAAGTATTTTCTGTTTTTAAGAACGGGAAACTAATCTGTTTCTGTTTTGACTTTTGGAGCGCAGAACTATTTGGTTCATTTGTGACAGTTTAGTGCTAAAAACAAATGATAATATCTCAAAGATTTATTGAGAAAACCAAAAATAATTTTTTTAAACAATTACATTTTGAATCACATTAGGGTATGCTGCCATGCATTATTCTGCTTAAATATATTTTTTCCTATGTGTTTAGAATAAACAGCCCTATGTACACAGTGCTAGTGCTAATATGTTTAATTTTATTTCTTTTAGGAAACAAAAAGCAGCCGAAAAAAGCCACAAATCTATCAATCAAGTTATAAAAAAGTAAGATTTTATAAAAATATATTGTATGATTATCATTAAATTCTTTCTATTTAATTAATTACTTTGTTTTCAAATGAATTATTTGTTTTCTACTGAGATCTTATTTTAAAGAGATTTTTTTAGCTGTCTCAAATGTTTTTATATTTGTAAATATAATTTATTAAATATGGTGTAATCATATTCAACAGACATGGAATTATAATAATTGATTTTTGTACAAATTATGGCTAGTCCTTTTATATCAAAATTATATTCAGTATTTTTTGACATCATCATTCATGGCACACCAGCCCAGGATGGGCCAAGGCCTTCTGAAATAGTTTCTTCCAGCCACCTCTACTGGTAGCCAAACTCCTCCAATTTTTTGTTCCAAGTACCCTACAGTCGTCTTTGGCTGCATCCACCCATCTCATCTTTGGTCTTCCTCTTCTTACGCTGTGGGATTTTGCAAAAATAATTTCCCTTAGTGTTTTATTGTCCTTCATCCTAATAACATGTGCAGCCCAATTAAGATGGCTTACTTTAATGTGATGTACGTCTGGCTCCTTGTACATTTGGTATATTTCTGTATTGTATCTTCTGTGCCAAACACCATTTTCCTTCGTACCACCAAAGATACCTCTTAAAATCCTGCATTCAGCCTCTCCTCTTACAAAGTCTTAAGTTTTCGAGGCATAGGTCAAAACGGGACAGATAAGCGTTTTATATATCTGTAACTTAGTTTTTCATGATAAAAATTTAGTTTTTAATAAATGTCTTAGGCCAAATAAGGCTTTGTTAGCTGCAGTTAAACATCTTCTTACCTCTGGGAAAATGTCATTATTTTTGTTAAACATTGAGCCAAGATGGATAAATTCATCAACTGTTTCAAATTTATAATCACCAATGAGTAGATGAGTTTGAGTAAATTGGGTTCTAATTACAGGGAAATATTTAGTTTTAACTTGATTAACAACAAACCCTGCCTGTCTGGCCTCCCTCTCAATAGCTCCAAAGGCTTCTATTAAGTATTCTTTACTTCTGGCTACCAAGCAATGTCGTCTACACAGCCAGTACTTGAACAGATCTTCCGATGATACTGCCCCTGGTATTGATATCAGATTTCCTGATGACTCTTTCTAGAACGATTTTAAACAAAAGGCAAGAAAAAGCATCCCCCTGCCTTACTCCCTTATCAACAAGAAAGTTCCTAGAGAGTTGTCCCTGGATCAGGATTCTACAGGAAGTCGAGTTGAGGGTCATTTCCAGCACATTAACTAACTTTAATGGAATACCAAAAACAAGCATAGCCTTAAATAATTCATTGTGGTCTATAGAATCGTATGCCGCCTTGTAGTCAATGAACAAAATATGTAAATCAATACCAAATTCATGTTTTTCTCCGTAATTTGTTTAAGACCAAATATATGGTCCACTGTGAATTTGCCAGTACAGAATCCACACTGATAGTCACCCACAATATTATTTACATATGGGACAAGTCTCTTGTACAATATTTTGGAAAGAACTTTGTAGCAAATGCACAATAAGCTCATTCCTCTATAGTTTTCACATACTAAAGAATCGCCCTTTTTGAAAATTGGACAGAGCAAGCTTGTAAGCCATTCCTCTGGAATCTTCTCGAATATCCAAAATACTGGATTATTCCATTTAATTGCTCTAACACCCTTGGCCCTCCTTTTTTTACAAGTTCGGCCTGTATGAGATCTATTTCAGGCACTTTATGGTTTTTGAGCTCTTTTATAGCAAGCAATGCTTCTTGTATAGTTGGAAGATCCCGCTCCAAAAATCCATCTATGATTTCCTCCTGTGTAATCACAGGATCAACAGTATAATCATTAATCTTCAGCAGGTTTTCAAAATGCTCAACCCATCTCTCCAAAATTTGAGAGCTTTCACCAAGGATAAAACCAGCTTTATTTCTACAATAGTTGATTTTAGGTTTAAAGTCTCTTCGACAATAACTGACCTTAAAAGAATACACGGCATTCATTCTTCTTCTTGAGGTGTTCCACATCCTTGAATCTATCTTCCTCAAACGCCCTTTTCTTAGCCCTAAAAAACCTTATATCTTCGTGCCTTATGGTACTCCTCCAACAAACTTCTAGTACCATGCTGCAAAGATCTTTTATATGCAATAAGTTTTTGCTTATTTGGATCTTTACATTCTTCATCAAACCAATCCTTACTTTTCTCCCTAGACTTGTGGCCCAAAATTTCAGCTGCTGTATAAGAAATGTCTGTCTTAAATTGGCACCATAGTTCTTGAAGATAGGCCACATTGGAGATATCCAATTTCACTTTCTAAAGTCTCTCTATCGTTATTGATCTCTGTATCCTCTTTAAATTTGTTACAATCTAACCTTTTTATCTTTTTACTTCGTTCTTTATTGGCATTGGAGACTTTATCTCTTAGCCTAGCTAACACTAAATAGTGATCACTGTCAATATTAGCTCCTCTAAAAGTTCTAACATTAATCAAGCTTGAAAAATGCCTAGCATCAACAAGAACATTATCAATCTGGTTAAGTGTTACTCCATCTGGTGATTTCCAGGTATATTTATGAATGTATTTACATTCGAAATACGTACTACCAACCACTAGGTCATGTGCAATAGCAAATTCAGTGACGCATATACCATTATCATTTGATTCTTCATGAGCATTATGGCCACCAATAATGGGCCTGAATTCTTTCTCTTTACCTATTTTAGCATTCAAATCACCCAAAACAAGTTTTATATCATTATGTGGGTAGCTCCTTAAACACTCAGAGAGCTTTTCATAAAAAAATTCCTTCTCTTCATCCCTTTTGTCCTCTGTAGGGGCATGTACATTAATAATACTATTATTCGCAAGCCTCCCCCTAAAACATAACTTGCATAATCTTGGTGTAATAGCCCTAAAATCCAAAATTAGATGTTTCAACCTTTTATTAACTAAGAAACCAGTTCCCTCTATATGCTTATTGTCATGGCAGCTGTAAAACAATAGAGTTCTCTTGTTTAGTGAACCCTACCCATTCCACCTCATCTCCTAGACCGCAGCAACATCCACCTTGTAGCTATCGAGTTGCTGTATAAGCTCCTGCAGGGCTCTAGCACGATATAGAGAACGCACATTCCAAGAATCAAATCAAGTCCTTATACCTTTTCAGAGTTCGTCTGTGAGTTAGGCAGCGGTCAATTTCCTGTTCAGAGTTCGAAACCAAAGTTTTTTTTCCGGGGTGAGGGGGTTAACCTCACGCCCAACTCCCAACCTGGAGGACCAGTCCCCTGATAATTTTTTGACAGTATGTTAAAAATATTTTCAATTGATCCTATTCTAGTGCAAATATATTGATCAAATAATCATTAGAGATTAAAAAAGGAGTAATTATTTTTTTAATCTTTAATTGAAAAGATATGATTTTTCTTATTTTAAAAATGATCTCTAATAGCTTTTATTTAGTTTTTAAATAAAACCTAACTATATTAGATTACATTTTTCTTAATCTTGGTATATATCTATATTTGCCTTAATGTTTAATTATATGTGTATAATATCTATGTAATATAAAATATCTGTTTCTTTGTGAATTTTTTTAGTTTATCATATTTTAATTCTATTCTCTATCGTATTTAATAACGATTAAATTATTATTTTTGAGAAAAAAACTATATTGATGACTTAGAATAAAAAATTTAAATGTATCATATTTAAAATATTATTTTTTATAGTTCCATTCTCAGAATTTTTTCATAATTTTTATTAGCTATTTTTAAATCATGGAAAAACTTTTCAAGTTTCCAAAAATATATTTAACATCATCAATCTTTTTCAATAAAAATGATAATAAAATAGGTGTTTAAGTTAATACAAGCACATCTTTATTATTAGAATGTATTAATTCTTGTTATATGTCAAAGGAATATAATCTTATGTATGTGAAATGTAGTTATCTAACAAATATTTTGGTATGAATATTTTTCTGTGTAATGTGCAGTTAATAAAATTATCTTTTTTAAAATTGCTATAGTAAGAAACGTCAAAGTGCTCGAGAAAAGAGAAATGAATGTCCTAAGGTAGATAATTCATGGTCCATAGCTTGTCATAATTTAAATGATTGGGAAAAATTGGCACAAAAGTTTTCTAAGAGTAAAGTGTCTTCCGAAAAAGAACTAGCGAAGGAAATAAAAAATACTTATCTTCCTATCATTCAAGAGGCAGTTACTGAAAGGGTAGGAGTGTTTTTTATTATATTTGTTTTTGTAATTTTTAAAATATTTAAATCAAATTGAATTTTGCGAAATTGCAAGTATCATGATTTGCCATGGTGTTTTGTATATTTATTCATTTTATTATAGCTTTAAGTGATAAATAAATATTACAATTTCTATTATAGAATTGATAGATGCTCAAACATTAAATTTTAAAATAGTGAAATTTGTAATTAGTTGAAATGTTAATCAAGCTTGTTTAAAATATAATTTTTATACAATATTAAGTTAAATTAAATAAATTTGGATTAAAAATATTTCATATTTCTTTTTAAAAGTTTTTTCATTTGTATAGCTAATTAATTTTTAGCTTATGTTATATAAAGTTTTACATGAATCTTTAAAATTGATTATCAAGATATATGAAAATTGTTATTTAGAAGTCAGCAATATCTTGAATTTTTTACATGTTATAAAATTATGCTTTTTACTTTTACTTGGAATTTAGTTTTAAGTATCTATTTTCATTGAGTAATTGTTTGCTTGTTGGAAAATCTGTTTAAGAAATCATATGTTTGAAGAAAAATTATCAAGAAGAATAAATATTAAAGATCTTTTTAACATAAATATATTAATGTACTTTGAAAATTTCTAAATACTGTGAAAATTATGTTGTAGTACTAAACAAGGTTTTAAAAAGGAAATTAATATTACATTGTGAAATATTCCAATGTGAAGAAAATTTAAATAATAAAGAAAGATGGGAAAATGGATATGGATGAAGACTATATTGAATATAGAATAATCAGAATCTTGCAAGAGACTAAAAAAATTTTCCAACAAATATGTGAATTTAAAATGTATTTGATTCAGCTAATTTATTTTATGTATTCTAATAATACTAATTAATTAAAATTCTAATTCTAATATTAATAATTAAGTAATGTTTATACATCTAATTTTCTGATATTTTTCTATTCCTTTTGTCCATTCCAAGTATGTTAAAGTGTAGGTTATTTTTCATTTAATATCTTTTAATTTTATTACATATTTAACTGTGTTTAATAACAATTAGCTCCTCACTTTATCTTTCAGTAAGTCTATTGAAATTTAAAATAAAAAAATTTTATATATTAATATCTAGTGGTATTTCTCTTGTATTTAAAACTGTCTGGGTGCTTAAGACTTATCATCATTTGTAGAACATAGCATACTTCTAGTACATTGCTATTATATGAACTATTTTATAGTAAGTTTAGAAATTAGTGTAATTATTAATAATTATAATAGCATCACTATTGCTTTATCATATTGAAAAGTATGTGCAATGTTATTTTTAAATTGTTTTTGTTCCTTTAGTGTTTCCCATAGGAAAATAGTAAACTGAAAATATACTTAAATTAAACTCTTCATTATTTGCTTTCAAATACTCTACAGTTTTATATGTATAAGAGATACCATATGGTAATTAGTTTTTCTTTAAAATTATTGTGATTTAGTTTGCTTAGGAATCTAGTCTGTAATGTGATTACTCTTACTTTATTCTAAGATCAATGATTTAATTAAAGATAATAAATTAATAGCAAATATTTGAAATGAATTTGAAATTATATTATTTACAGGAACGCTTTTTAAGAAAGAGGTATATTGAATTAGCTCCTAAACGAACATCTTCCAGAATCTCTAAAGTACAAGCACAAAAAAGACTTGAGGTACATTATTTTATCTTTAATACATTGTATTTTCATACTTTATGTATTGGGATAATTCTTTAGTGATTAAAATAACACATGGTATTAAGTTTAAAACCATATAAATACATGAATTTACTGGTATCATATATGGATATAAAGAATTCAGACATTTTAATAGGAACAAAAAGCTGCTGAAGCTGAAGAAAAGAGAAGAAAAGAATATGAAATTGAACTTGCTAAAAAGGAAGCTCAGAAAAAACAGCAAGAAATTGAAGATAGGCGTAAGAGAGCAGAAGAAAGGAGAAAAATTATTGAAGGTATTGCTTTTTCTTATGTATTAAGTTCTTAATTAAGAATGTTTTTGATATTTATTCCACATATACTATTCAGTTTCTTCTTTGAAATACGTATGAAAATATGAGCCCCATTTTAAATTTTTAAATAACAATTCCTTTTTCTTTTCATGAGACTCACATTCTGTAAGTGAATATGGGTGTCCCAATCTTGAGGTATCGAGGGATCTATATTTTTTCCTGTATCTTTTCCTTATCCTTTCCATCTCTCGATTGCAAGCGAGGGAGCTCTTCATTAGTTGCTGTAGCTGCTTGGTTTACTTCTTGCTTCTCATGGACAATCAAAAACCCCTCATGTTACTTGTGCATGACAACCCTTTGTATGGTTGGTATACTGTGATTCTCAGTGTATCACAATTATTTGGTATATAACTATACTTGTAGCTAGTCTGCTAGGGATCAAACAAAGGAGTCACGTCCTTGGTCTTGCATTAAGGGTAGTCACTTTCTCTAGGGTGATTCTCAGCATAGAAGTTTTGGGTCGCATCATGGTAAGTGATGAATCTGGAAATGTTGAGAGCCTTTGGCTGCCATTCCTTGTAAGGCTCTGTGGTGCTCAGTGCCATCGGACCTAAAGCTTTATAAGCATCCTATGGGTGGGTTCTAATTCTTTTCTCATTGAATCCAATTCATCTACTCATTACATGTTGATCAGCACTCCAAGCACTTTTTATGTAGTATTGCATTTTCTAGTACAAAAACTAATCACATCTATAATGGTAACAAAATGTTAAAAAAAATTATAATTGGAAGATGTTCTTGTTCAAGTTGACTTGAATCAAGTTTTGGATAGTCAGTAACTTAAAACATTTTGGCTCATTTCCAGTCGAAACATCATTTTATAAAACTAAATGAGTCGCATGGTGTTCTTTCTAACCCAGATTTCATAAATGTTACAAAAGTAGGAATTTTTGAAGATCTTCATGATCAAGGTGTTTGTGCTGAACATTGTATAAACATTTGATAAGACAGTAAATTTATTCTCACCCTGCATGACTTAAATTTTCAGGCACCTGTATTTCCAAAAACTGTAAAAGCAGGTTATATAAATTCCAAACTTTGTCCTTACATCCTAACTCTTTTAGGTGTTTCAAATGTCAGAGAAATAGTCATTTTCAACAGGCATGTAGAAATACTGATCCTATATGTGGAAAAGTGCACAATCTTGTAATGAAATTATTGCAGAAATTTTCAAATGTTGTAACTATTCTGGTTTACATGCTGCATATTCTAAATCTTGTTTTATATGGATCTTAGAAAAAGTAATTGCAGCCAAAATAAAACAAAATATAACTCAGAAACAAGACAAAAACAAAACACCAAAAGTGGTGTCTCTTACTCCTCTACTTTACAAATTAAAACTAAAATAAGCAACTTTCCAGTAAAGAAAAATTGCTTGCCACTATCCACTCCACTTTCAATTTTGCAATCTAAATTCTCTACTATGCCTTCAACTACCAACAGGACTAAGAAACCTGCATTAACTTCTAATAAATCTAAAATTGATGATGCAAAAATTGAAAAACTAAAATCTTTTGAAAAAAGCTACAAAAGAACAATAAATGTATCCTGTTCTGAAACAGATATGGAAATGGACTCATCTTCTATTTCACTGATCATTTCAAAAGCAAAAAAGGAAAAGCACAAACTATTGAATAAAAACCTGCTCTGAATGACTTCATTAATTTCATGTGGAACTGTTGTGGGTCTTGCTACAAAATTTGCCACATAAGACTTGATCTAAGAAATACATCTGATTTGCATTGCATTACAAGAGACTTATTTGAAACCATGTGATATATTAAAATTTAAATGCTATAGTAGTATTAGAAAAGACAATAAAAATGGATCTGACAGAATAACTGTAGGCATTGCTCTCTTAATTTCCCATATTTCCTCATCTGTAATCTCTCTACATACAAATTTGCAAGCAGTTGTAGTTAGAATCATGTCATCCAAGTTAATAACTATTTGTACACTATACTTGCCACCAAATGCTCATATAGATGATAGAGATCTTGATAAACTTATACAAGAACCACCTGCACCTTTTATTATTATTGGAGATGTTAATAATCATATTCAATTGTTGAGCAGTAAAAAATGTTAATCCTCGAGGCCGACAAATTAGAGTTCATTCATACTCAAAATCTTTGTCTGCTTAATAATGAAGAAGAAATCTACTTTCATCAATATAGAATTTTACCCTTATTGAACTGAGCTCACTGTTTCTTGCTCTTTACTTTAATCTTAGAGTTGGAATTGACTTACATGATAACAACCATTTCCCACTTTTTCTGGAGCATGTGAATGCTGATTGTGACGATATTGAACATTCACCTCACTACTTGTAAAATCTGAGCAGTTAACTATGTTAAACATTACAAGCAATAATTACTAGTGATATTGTGGAGAAAAAAAATCTTAATGAATAGTCAGCTTGATTATTAAGACCATCATTGCAGCTGCAGATATCAGTATTCCTAAATAAGGACTAAGTTTTCTGAGGAACAGGAAACCATAGTGGAATGAACATTGCACTAATGCTTATCATAAGGAAAAAAGCCTGGAATGCTATCCGGCAATATCCTTTTCGTTAATCTAATAGCTTTTCAAAGAGTTAAAAGTATTGCATGTTGGGCAAGACTAAAAATTGAGAGCATTGGATTAAATTTGTATCCAGAATAAACTCCTCTGTTTCAGCAAAGAATATGTGGGATAGTGTATGTGATATATATCCTGAAAAACGAATCTCTTGTTTGCAGAAAATTGGATAGGTAGTCTATAATACTTTAGAAATGGTAAATGTTCTTATTGAAGCATTTGCCTCTATTTACTCAGCAAATAATTACACTGAACCTTTTCTTACTCATAAGAATCTAACTGAATACAAGAATTTAAGATTTCAAACAATAAAACATCTATTTTACAGCATTGATTTAACAGTCCTTGAATTACATAATGCTTTAGCCATTATCAAATATACTTCTCCTGGTCCTGATGGAATAATGTACTCTATGCTTCAGCATCTCTCTGAAAAATCTCTTTAAAATAATCTATACCTGTTTAACTGCATTTTAAAAGAACATATATTTCCAAATATTTGCTAGCAAGCAATTATAATTCCAATATCAAAGCCGGATAAAGATCCAGAAGATCCACACAGTTACACACCAATAGTATTGGTTAATAACCTATGTAAACTTTTTGAAAGAACAATTGGTATACATCCTGGAAAAGAATATCTCTTGATATTAAAGTAGCTTTAGGAAGTTATGATCTAAAGTTGATAATTTACAGTCACTAGAAAGATATTCCCTTTATCTTTCTAAAGCGAAATCATTTAATGTAAATTTTCTTTGATGTATATATAAAACCTATGATTATACCTAGAGATATGGTATTTTAAAAAATCTCTGACTTTGATTTTAGAGGAAATTTATTAATTTTTATGCAGCTGTTTTTAAAGGAAAGACTTTTTAGTATGATTGGGAAACACTTTCTCCAATACTTTTTGTCCTGAAACAGGAGTTCCCCAGGGTGCTGTTTTAAGTGTAACACTCTTTGTTTTGGCTATTAATACCATTTTATCAGTAATCCCACAACCTACAAAAGAATCTATATGTTGGTTATATACAAATTTCATAGTATGCAAGAAATGTGAATCTCATTGAAAGACAACTCTTAACGGCTATTAACAATATTATTGAGTGGTCAAATACAAGTGGGTTTATTATTTCTGCACAAAAGGCAATTGTATGCACTTCTGCAAATGTCCTCTTCATCGCGACCCACTGTTGGTTGTGAATGGCACTCTTATCCACTTTCAAGATCAAAGTAAATTTCTTCGTATTATATTTGATAAACATTTGACTTTCCTTCCACATATTGTCATTCTTGTGGAAAAGGATTCTTCAGTCTTTAAACATTTTAAGAACTCTATTCAATAATCTTGGGGAGTAGATCATTCATCTTTGCTTAATGTCTACTGAAGTCCACCTGATCTATGATAGATTATGGAAGTATAGTATATGGCTCTGCTTAACCATCTTATTTAAAATGCCTCATCAGGCTTTACGATTGTGTTTAGGAGCCTTCTGAACATTCTCTTTACTAGTCTAAATGCGAAGGCTTTTGAATCATCACTATCATGTAGAAGAGAGAAATTGTCTCTGTCTTATTATTTTTAGATTTTATTCAATACTAAACATCCATTTTGTGAGGAATTATTAAATAGCAATAATAAATGCTTTTTCAAAGCTTGTCCATCATATATTCCTCATTTTAGAATACAAATGCAAAATAAACTACCAGATGATTTAGATGTTGCATCTACACAAATACTTTTTTGATCATCCTCCATGGATAGAAGACAGTATACCTCACATTTTAACTAGTCATTTGAGAATTTTAGCAAGTCAAATTTCTGTAGCTCAATTTTAAAATATATTTTTAATGAACATCAACAATTTTACCAATCATATAATCCAAGTTTTACAGATGGTTTGAAATCTCTAAATTATGTGGGATGTACATTTATTATTAAAGACCTATATTTAGCTATAAACTCCACTCTTTTATTTTATATTCTCTTCTGAAATTTCAACTATCTATTTAGCAGTCAAATATATTGATATTAATGAAATTCAAAAATCCATTTTACACACAGATTCTATGAATCTTTTAGCATCTCTACAAAATCCAACTACTGATAATATCCTTATTAAAGAAATTAAAAATATTCTTTGATAATTAACTTCAAAATAAGCCCAGATTCTATTTTCATGGGTTCCCTTTCATGTTGACATTAATCGAAATCAATTGGTAAACAAAGCTCCAAATCAGTTTGACTTCTTAGCTCGATCAATTATTTATGCTGACTGGAAATCTGCTATCAATATTTTGTGTTGCTATCATTGGCCAGAAACATGGAATTGAGAGAGCAGTAATAGGCTTCATAACATTAAACCAGCTCTCTCACCATGGAAGACAAAACAATACTAAACTGATGTTGTGATGTTTTACTAATGAGACTTCGGATTGGACATACACATCTTATAAACAAATATTTATTTTTTGCTGAATCCCTCCCCAGAATATAGCCATTGTGATGAGAAACTGAGACACATTTTAATTGACTGTATTGCTCATAACAGATATTTGAGAAAATGGATTAGTTCAAGTAATATTAATTTGGAATTTTTACTGGGTGAAATTCCTCATTCAAATCTTTTCATACATTTGAAAGACATTAGAGTTTTTAATAATATGTAATTGCTTTATTTTTATGGCTTTCATAATTTTTTTTATTATCTTTAACCCTCTTAGTCTTTCATCTCAGCATTCTTGATTAGGTTTTATCCTATGATTTACTCAAGTATATAATTTTGTCAAAGATTACTTTGTCAGGCACAGCTTATCCCATCTGAGGATCTTGCACCAGTAAAATCAAATCAACAACTCATTTTATGATTTTGAGTATTGAAATTAATGAGTACTATGATTTACAAAAATTTAAATTATTATTTATAGAGATTGTTCTTGTAATTATATGAGTTATTCCCATTAATATTTTAAAGAATTTCTTGTTATTTTGCATGAAGTACTTTAATTAATTTTAAACTTTTTACTTAATGATATGTGCGAATAATATTATTATTGATCACTTTTTTAATTCTAAAGATTGTTTTTAAACATTTTGTGTTTAATATATATTAAAATTAAATATAATAATATGAATTTGAAAAGAAAGAAATTTTTATGATTAATTTATGTCAATTGTTTATTATATGCATCTAATGGATTCCACATGCTATGTTTAGTATTTCAGCAGTTGATCTATCTACTCTGTCATAAATTTTTTTGATAAAAATTTTTGACTACTTGAGCTCCAGCTTTACATTTACATCATTCAAAAAAGGCTTTAAATTGCATATGATTTTGTTTTTGTATATGCTGCTCTTTTGAAATGAAATCATTAATATAGTGGTTACTAGATTACCTGTAAATGCACTGGCTGAATTTGTAGTTTGGGTGTTGCCTTTTTTGATATCACAATCTTTGCTATTTTAGGGCTTGATGATCTTTTACAATCAGTTTTTGTTTTGATCCATTGTCATACATTTCAGTGGTCAGTTCATCTTAGTTTAAGATCCCAACTTTTAATGCCAAATCTTACTGAAAAATATTTAGTGTTAATTATTTCGGTTGTTTTGTTAAAAGTACTCAATAATTACTATATTTGAATGCCATTGTGGCCCAGTTGTTAGTTGAATGATATCTACTATGATTTTTAATGTTAGTTTTAAAGGTTTCACTTCTATTTTTGATGTGAATGTTTTCTGAAGTTAAGAATCAAATAATATTTTTGACTAGATCTTTCTTAATTATATTTCCTATTTTGATTAGTTTCACTTGGACAAAGTTTTTGAAATGATCATTAGATACCAAAATATTATCTGGTCAATAATTTGAACTTTTTATATTAATAACTTTAATGGAAACGTAAAATTCATATTTGTTGAACATTGATGAATATTAAGAAATAATAATAGGAATAAATTGCAAAATTATTAAATGCTAATTCTTTTAACATTTTAATAAAATGGAATTCTGATGATTTGTGAATACACACAGAATTTATATTTTGTATCATATTTTAATTATTTAAAGCCTTTTGTCTCTAATTATTCTTTTCGCTCATTAACTTTATTAAATTGTTTATATTTTCCTTTCATCATTTTAATACTTCAAACCAACTTTTTGTATTGTTTTATTGACAATTTTGTTAACTTTTTAGTTTGTTGATTTAAATGCATTTGGCTGTTAATGAAATATCTATAAATTTCAGATCGAGCCAGACGGGCCCAACAAAGAGGAATGATTAGAAATTTTATTGGAGATTATGATGACTCTAATTCAGGTGATCAATTCAAAAGAAATCTTAGAACAACAAATTCATCTTATTTAAGAACTAATCAAATGAATACAAATGATGATGATTCAGATAATAATGAATCAGAAAGTGAGAACATTGAAGTAAATAGTAATAGATCAGAACAGTCATCAGAAGAAGACTCTAATAAAGAGCAAAGTAGTAGTGATGAGGAGTCTGTGAATGAAGCAGAATCTAGTGATCACAGTGAAGATGTTGAAACACCAACAAACAATATAGGCAAGAGAAAATACGAACAAGATGTCATTCACACTTATGATTTGACACAATGGCGATCTACTATTAATACTAATGGACAAAGACTGCATATTTTACAAAATACTACTAGTGATATTACTGAGAGAAAGTAAGAATATTAATATTTTTGTTATTGTACTGAATGCATAGAATTTCATTTAATTGTTTATCATATGCACATATACACCTAAACATGCAAATTCTCTTTCTGAATTTTACAGAAAAAGAATTTATGAAAAGATATATATAGAAATAGTAAATATCAATTATGTGATCAATTTTTGCTTATATTGGGAAATTTCTGCTATAAATAAAGGCAGGTTCACATTTGTGTAATTGGGCATTAAGCGTAAAAGTATCTGCCAAAGAATTACTGTATTTTCTTGCATACAATCTGCAGTGTTATATAATTAGTGATAATTTTCTAGCAAATGTTCTCTGAAATATATAATGCTGATGTATAAAGTCACTTAAAATAAAAATACTCAATATGATTAAAAATATGGTAAATTGTCTACCAGATAGTATCTAATCAGATATTTTTTAAACTATTGTGTTATAAAAATATCTGATAAGATATTATTTTGACCCATCTCATTGTTAAATGTGGTAAACCTTGAGGTAAAAGCACCCAATCAATTAACAAGAATCTTGAGAAGATTCTTATAAATTTTAAAGTTTTTTTTTTCTTTTTAATAATTTTTAAAGCAAGGTTATACATATTTTAAAAATAAGATATATTTCTTTTACATTGATCATGCTTTGTGTTCACCTTTCATTAGCAGGCTTATTGACACTTTTTAAATTGCCTTTTCTATAACTTTTTGTTTAAAATCTAACTTATTCACTTCCCTAAAATATATGGAAATTAATATTTTCAGGATGAAACAGCTCGGGTCAAAACAAAATGTAGTTTGACAATAGCCAGACAATTATAATTTTTTTTGGAACCAAATTCGTTCTTGAACGTAATTTTTTAAACTGGTTGTAACTGAAATACCTTAGCTGAGTAGAGCAGCTGAAAAAATACAGTTCAGAGTGCCACATTATACAATATTGTCTGCTTATATTGTCAACTGAAATTGTAAAGGTCTGAGTGAAAACTAAATTCCCTTTCAATTTTTTTCTAAAGTTACTTAATCGATTTGTGAATTCCTTTGCAATTATATCAATTTATTTATGAAAATAATTTTTTCTGAGGAAGACATGAAAAGCTTACTTTTATTGTTAAATCCATTTATTTCTAGAAATATGTTGGCAGTATTCTGTTTTCTTTATAGCTTTGAATCTAATTCCTTAAGGTGAAATGTTAAGCCTTAAAAATGCAAGATCTCTTAAAAATTGCATTTACCATTTGATTTTCCAATTCCATAGTGTTGGATTTGACTTCATCATTAAAGAAAATATGGAATCTATTTAGAGTGAATAATCATAGCAAACAGTTTCCAACTTTGAGTCAATATCAGTGTGAATTGACAAGTCCCATTATATAGCATCTACTTCAGCTAAAAAACCTCAAAACTTTCTGAGTCAAACCACAATTGCTTCTCTAATAATAGTTATTTTAACAACCACTTCCATAATATTAATTTGATATAAGGATTCTCCACATAGGGCCTTTTGGTGATCAAAACAATGTATCATAGGATAATTGATGTTTCTTGTTTCGCAAAAGTCCTGCAAGTTAAATTAAAATTCCTATCATAGTTCTTTGCTCCATCAGTGACAATACAAGAACATTTATCAAATCCCCTGTATTCTTACACCACCTTATTTACAGCTTCAAAAATTATTCATGCCCTTGTTTTGTACCACTTAGAGGAATAAAATGAAGTATTTCTTCCGCTATACTGAAGTTGTTTTAAATGTCCAGATAAAAATTACAAGCTGACACATCAATAATTTCAACCAGGCATAGTGAAAAATATTTACATTTTTTAACTGTGTCATGCACTTTTAAATACATATTGATTTATACAGTCCATCCATCTGCATTATTTGATGTGACACTTAAAAATTTTTTGGAAATTTGTTTCATCAAATTGTTACTCCATTTTGATTGCACTATTTTTAATAAGCACTCCATCTCTTAAAGTCTTCTCTTTGACACAATTTCCAGCATTACTTTGTAAGAAAGGACAATACTGCACTTGTAATCAGTGTTAGATTTAAAAAGAAAGGCTTTTTGTTTTAGTTTTTTATTATAATTTGTATATCTTTTCTTAACGCCCGCCCTTGTTGTTGCTAAGAAGTTTCTCAGATAGTGTAGTCTAATGTTTCATATTGTATTCTTTGGAAACTGATAGTACTTGCATACAAATAATGTATTGAAGTTTATTGTTGTTGATTAAATAATCAGATTCCTTGCATTCATTATAAATTTGATGTTTGTTCATTACTTTTCTTTTCTGGGAAGATATTTTACAGAGTATTTCCCATAAAAAAAAAGCTTAAAATTTGCTGCATACTGCACTCTAGAAAATTATTAACTGTCCTGTCTGGCTCAGCCTTCTTACATTCACAAGTATGGTTTTTTGAATATCTGTAAAAAGATTGAGCAAGATTGTTATGATTTCAAACTCTAATAGGAAATTTGTATGAATTTGTTGGATTTCCAGTTAGAACTCAAAATCATAATGATATTTCTTGACCACCCTTGAAACTTGAAATTCATGAAGGCATACTCATGCAAATAAGGACAGCTAAAACTCAAATTTTATGACACTCCTGTGTATAAGAACAACTTGATCTGTACTGTTTGAGTTATCATTGTTCTATATGTAGATTTAGAGACTCACTCTGTAGACTACAAAAATAAGGGCCTTATGTTGGGCAATCCTAGTGTAATTACTGGTAACAATGAAAATGCCACTAGTAAACCTCTAATTAAACATTAATTGTCAGAGTAGATAATGAAAACTATGTGCTGTCAAATCATGGTGAAAAATCCTGCCATTAACGTTTGTACATGAGTTAATATCAAAATCATCTGCAAACTTCTGCCAAATAAGTCTATAGTTCATTTTAGGTAACATGTTTTAGTGATCAGCAACCTCAGTCAATATCTTATGCAAACCATTGTGATAATTCAGTACATCATTTCATGGTATTCAACTTGGTCAGATGGTTAACTGTGGATTAAGACTTCGATTGAAAATGTTTTACTTTGTTGAGAAATTTTTCCAATTGAATATCTAAATTTAAGAGCACCTATAATCATATCTTTTGAATATATTATACTCATTATGTTAGAAATAACTCATTTTATCTTCCAGCAATTATACATATAATTATACAATTATTTGACACTATTAACAATTCATTAATAGTGTCAAAAATGTGCACTGACATCATACTGAGATCATTTACTTGAAATGATAGGCTGTTTATTGACTCTTGGTTATATAGTGTATTATAGATTACTACACTGTTCATAATTGTCTTTATATCAATTAAATTTCAGTTTAATTCAACAATAATTCAATAAAATATATTATTGCAAAAGTTTTTATAAAAAAATATGTATAATAATCATATCTTTTTAAAAATAGCAAATAATTGAACAATTTTTGAAAAATCATGGTAAATAAAACAATTAAAAATATGAAATTGTATGGTAAAATATGACTTTTATTTTTTTCAGACATTTTAAGTTGAACGAAAGTAGCAACTACAAGGTTTCACCTTTAAATGGTAAGTTCGGAGAATACTGTTTGTATTTTTAGCTATACTTTTTTCAATAGTTTGGGGTTTCATTCCCACCTCGGGTTTGGGTGTTTATAGTAATTTACATTTGTCTTTAAAATGAAAATTTCAATTTAATGAGCTCTATTGTGTAAAAAAACTGTTGCATGACAAGAAACCATTTTGGCTACACTTCTGTAAATTTTTTAAGCAGTTATATTTTATCATGTGTTGCTTTTATCTTAAATGGTTTAATTAATAATTTGTAAAATACATTCAACCTTAAAATTGCTAAGATGCATATTGAAATTTTAAATTTATGAAAAATGGACTACAAAGGAAGAAACATACAAATGATTCCTGGCATTATTTTGCTTTTTTCTGTTGAAAAAACGTGACTTTATTAATGAAATAATTGCTAAGTAAAAATTATATGTGGAGATAATGATGTACTATTTATAAGTACATAAGTAAAATACAACACTTATAATTTCTATTTATTAATTTACTTTTTCATATTTTTATAAGTTATCTTAATAATATGAATTTCCTTTACTGTTCCATGTTATAATTTTTTTTAATTTATAGTATGGAGCAATAGATGCAACAATATTTCCATTATTGTTTCATCTATTGTTCTGCACCATAAATTAGAAACGAATTGATTGATATAATTTTGTTATCTATTTGTAGATTCCAATATTATATTATAAATACAAAAGTTGTGAGGTAATTCAAGTAATTATAGTAGAGTTTCTGATTCTTCCACATAAGGATTCCAAAGCTACACATTTTATCCTGCCTTTTCATTTAAACAAAATTATTTAAATGTATATCTTTAGACAACATATATTTACGTGTAACAGTGAATGAAAACTGAATTTTGTTTATATTTTCATAATCTTCTGTTGTAAAAAGAATATTTTTATTGTATTACCAAAAAAAAAAAAAAAAAAATCAGTACAACATTGATTTTATTATTTTCGTATTAAAACTGATTTGAAAAATCGTTAATTAAATTTTTAAAAAATCTCCAATATTGCTTTATGAAGCACTTACCCATGATCAGTAATCGAAAGTGTTTCCCTTTCAAATAACAAAATGACTAATAGTAATTTTTTATATGACTTTTTAGATATAAAATTAAATTGGTATTAAAGAAGTTGTTAAATGATTGTAAAACAAAATCTATGTTATTATCAATAAATATATCAGTAATTTAACAAGAATAATCTAAATCTGGGTTATGATTGGTCAATTTAAAAACTTAATTATTACAAATGTTCACATATCAATACTTTTAGCTATAAGATACTAAAAAGTAAAATATTTTTCAGTTAGTCTTGATTAAAGAGTAATTAATTGGAGTTGGAATTATTTTAAAACATTTTGTTTTAGAAAAAATCAAACTAAATTTCATATATTTTATAAAGATGTCTAAAACATACACAAATAAAATGCATGTTTTGTATATAATTTTTTATGTAAATATTTACAGAAAAAATTAGATGCAAAACACTTACTGAAAATATCCCCACATGCAATTATCATTACATTTTTATGTAAGGAGTAATAATTATGTTCACATGTATCTAATAAGAAATGCTATATTCATGTAATTTCACTTTCCTTGTATTGTTAGTACATATCAATCCATATTTATATTGGTGATGCAATAGATTTTTCTTCTTGCATTATGTTGATTTTAATTTTAGGTTGTAATTCCACCCCTCGTAAAGAAGTTCATAATTTGCAAACACCTTTTCAAATGAGAAATGGTAACACATATAATGTAAGTTTCTTATTAAATTTTAGTATTTTAAAAACATTTCAACAAATCAATCAAATTTGCTGATTGATTTCAGAATGTATATTGTTTCAAAATACATAATTTAGAAAAACAAAATTTCTCATTTTGAAACTATTCATTTTGATGTAATTTTTAATTTCAACAAGATTTATTTAGTATAAATAAAAAGGTAGTAAAATTCTTGAAATTATGGAAGCTGACTTTATTATCATATATTTTTTTTATTATGCATTTATAATTTTGTAAAATTTTAAGCAGATTTATATGTGATCATCTCAATAAAGAAAACATTGGAAAAGAATATGCAATGCTTCATTCATAAGTTGTTTTATTTCCTTTGATATGTTTTACAATCAGAATATATTTTGAAAGAAAGTTACAGAAGTGTAGAATGATTTTTAATGGATTGGTTGCTGACAGTATCACTTGCAGAATTTTTTATTATTAATATTATTTGAGGATTGACTTGGGCAAAAAAGTAAATAAATTTGTTTTCAAACCATATTCAAGCAAATCTTAAGTATCAAGTAAGAAAAGAATGGCTTCTTAATCATTTTTTTAACTGCTTCTAAAAAAAGAAATAGTTTTCTAATTATCTAATTTTTTTACAAATTCATCAAGAATTGAGACTTTTTGGATAGGATTGAAAATAACTATTATTTAAATGACTAAATTGTATTACAGTTGCTTATTGAATTTTCTTTTAGCAAAAAGTAATTTATATATGTTTATAATGGAGCATCTCAGAAGTTCACATATCTTTCATGAGGAAATGCATGTATAAGATTAATTTTACTGTATCACTTCATTATCACATATCTCTTGTTTTTAACGGAGCTTTATGATTGTGGTCATTGCACTTAAGACATCAAACTATGTAAATACTGCATTTTGCTTTTCATTTTATGAATTTAATGATCATTAATTTGGAAACTATAGATAATGGTTCAATCTTACCATGATCCTTTCTTTTGTGTATAACAGTATTTCAATATAGGATATAATGTGGCTTTTTACAGTTGAGATTATATATTTATGATTGATTTCTTGTGTTTTTTTTATGTGCAATATTTTGTTATAAACTTTTAGATACAAATATTCTAATGAATCATTTAAATCTGGAAATAAGGTCATAATTTTTACATTATGAAATATTCCAGTACTCACATGCAGTCACATAGAAAGTAGCCGTAAAAAAATATATGCTTTATTTGTTAAAAGTTTTTTGTAGTTTTTATGTTCCATTATTTTGGTGACTATTTCTAAAAATGAACATCTAAAGTTATGTTTTGTTCATATTTATTTTATTATTTAAATAACTGGCTATAATTATATAAATTTTTATGACTGAAGAAAAATAAACATTCATTTGTTTGCTTTTTAAACACAAAGAAAAAAAGCTATTAGATCTCAATATAATTTTTTTTCATATTATGTCTAGATTATTACTTTATATTTTTTGGTTATTTTTATTGATTTAAAATGTTTTTGATACCTTTACAGGCTGCTGCTCGTCAAGCTATTGTAAGAATTGACTTTATCAAGCCACCCAATAACCATATTTCAAGTAAATAAAATTTTATTGAAATATTATTGTAATGAATATTAAATAATCTTGAATTCAATATCATGTGTAATTTTTTCTAGGTTGATTATCCCCTGGATTTCCCTCAGTAAAAAGCTTAGCTGTTGTAGAGCAAGAATTGTGGAAAAATTTCTGATTTCCACTATTTTAGCTATGCCTTATTCTTGAGAAACTATTTATTTCTTACACAGGGTCACCATTGTCAACATCATATGTAAATTTCTCTTACTTGTTATACAATTGTTCTTAGTGTCTGTTTTCAAATTATTTTATTTACCGTGTTTTCTTGCATATAATCTGCCACAACATATTATCTGCAAGACCTTTTTTCTGAGTAAAAGAAAAAAAGTTTTGCATAATACACAGTGGCATATAATCTGGGGCAATCTTTTCGCCAAATAGCTGAAAATATAAACTGTTGGTAAGGTGGGTGCCATGTAAAGTAAAAAAATACTCAGTGTGGTTAAAGTTATAATAAGTTGTACAAAAAAAAACATTCATTGTGAGAAAGATTTGTTTGAATCTACCTCATCACAAAGTGCGATAAACTGAGATAAAAGCACGTGATTGATCAAGAGGGATAGTTCCAAATGGCTAGAAAAACTTGTCAATTTTTATATTTTAATTGCTTTTAAAGCAAAGTTAGACATATTTTTTTAATGTAAGGTTTGTTTTGTTAATAATTAAATAAAAAAAATAATTTTTGAAATGCGCATTAAAAAAATTTTTTTCGATGTATTGTACTTTGTTTTTATCTTACTTTAATACGTTTATCGTCATTTTTTTATTTGCCTTCTGATAGAGCTTTTAGTTTAAAATCTGTGTAACTTAAAAGTTTTGCTTCCAAATGATGATATAAGTACTTCAATATTTTCAAAACGAAGTAACTCGAGTCAAAATAAATTCCAAAATGATGATAGCAACAATTTTTACAAGTATCTTATCTTTACTGTGAACAGAATTTGTTCTTGAATGCAATTATATAAAGATTATATAGATCAAATAAGTTAGCTGAGTTGTGGTGTTGTTATCTGTTATTTATTTTATAAAACATAAACTGAATTTTTTCTCAAAATTTTATTGTAAGTTTTTTTAATCAGATTATTCGTGGTGGTATATAATATGGACAATGAAATTGAAAACTTTTTAAACACTTAATCCACAGATTATATACAGGAAAATACTGTAATTTGTACTGTGGAGGGCACAATTGAGTAATATGTTTGCTCCCATTGCGATAATATTGATTTAACTAGAGAAATAGCTACATTTAAAAATAAAGAGTTATTTGCTCATTTCTTTTTAAGCACAATTTTTAAATTGTTCAATTTCTGGCCAAATGATTTTAAATAATTTAAAATGAGAATTTTTTTGGCAATAAATTTCTTTATTATATTAATGATGCTCTATAATTTTAGTTTGCTTACCATAGCATTCAAGAATAGTTGCTAAAAATTACTCACAATTAAATTTTTTGTGTTGTAGTATTTTTTAATATTGCAACAATGTGCTTGTGTTTTACTTTAATAATTAGGAATTTTTTTGTTAAAAAACTGATGTTTTGTGATTTTTTACCACATCACCTGAATTGTTTTACTGTCTGAATAATTTTGTAATGACTAACACAAATAATTTGAAGGTCCAAGATCTAGAGAGTATGAAGTGTTTTGCAGTATATCTCATTCAACTGTAAAAGTTTTTAATGAATGACCAAATTTGTATGGGGTCTCACATTATCTTGAACACTATACTTTTTTTATTGATCAATTCTGGTCTTCTTTGTTAAAGGGCAGCATTCAATTTGTTGAAATCCTACCAAACAGACAGCATTATCTTTTTGATGAATATTGGTTTTTGAAATGTGTATAGCTTGTTCATTTTTTTAAACTCCATGATCTCTTGTGTTTGATATTATTATACAACCCGTTTTTCATCTTCACTAATAATGTCCTTTGAAAATGGATATTTTTTGTGAGATGTCTGAGAAGCAAATCACAGGTGTCAATGTGATAACATAAATTTCTCTCTGTGAGAACATAAAGAACTCATGTATTAAGCTTTGAATTTGAACCTAAGCCTTTCCAATGAGAATAAAAGTTTGAATTTGTTAAATTTAACCTCACGTCGATTTCACATGTTGTTATTCGCCTCTTACTTACTTTATTGTGACTTTAACCAGCTTTCCAGAATGCATTGCATCTTCAACATCAAAATTCCACAAACCAGTTCTGGGACTAGGGTATTGTTCTCATCATGTATAAATTTCATCATACATAATGTATTTTCTCCACACACATTAGTTATTTTTTCTGGCTTCAACAAAATTCTTACTTTTTTTATAGTATAAAAGTAAAATAGGATGAAAATGTTGCTTTTCACTCTTCATTTTTTAAAAAATCAACAACCAAAAACTACCGCATAGAATCAATTGAACTTTTTCACGCACATCTTTCTAAATCAACTCTCAAAACAAATAACAATTATGCAACTTAAATGTGAAATTGGCTAAAAAGAAAAATATAATTAAATCTTATGTTGGGGAAAAAACAAAATTACCTTCCAAACAACCTAATAGAAAAAGAAATTTTTAAGTTTTTTGGATATAATTTTATAATTAAAAATGATTAATAACACATTTTTCAATGTAAGTATAAAAATAAAATTGCATATTTTTTATGAAAAACTAATCTAGCTATGAATTCAAATAATTTTCTCATTGTTCTGAATATTGTTTTTTCCCCATTTGATATTTAATAAATGCTTCCATGTATTTTAAATTTTATATTTTTGAGATACCTTTGAAACAAAACATTAAAAAATTGTAATCTGTTTCATGCAAGATCAAGTTAGCTAAAATTTTTAATTGAAAATATAAATAATTTCAAGATAAAAATTTGGTTTATTCATAATATTTTTCTTAGACTAGTACACTTAGTTTAAATCTTTAATTTTTATATTGTTGAAATAATTATAACAACTTACATTATTAAAATTATGTAGTTGTTTTAAAAATATCTGTTTTAAGTATTTTGCTTGAGAAATTATTGAGAATTTTTTATTATTAGGAGACCCAAAATTTGTAATTTTGATATGCCTAAGATTTATTATGTGGATATTTAATTGCACAAAGTAAAATGTATTAATACATATACCTCATTATAATTAGGTACTGAATTTTTATATTATAGTAATTTTTTGCAATAATATTTATAATAGAATGTAACTCTTTTCTAGTTAAAAAATAAAATGCCTTTGCATTTAGTTAATTTATTTTGAATGATATGTGTTCAAAGCCTAGTTTCGAAGTATTTCTTAGAATTAGTTATTTTTCAAATATTATCCATGCAACTTATTCAAAATAATAATTAAATAAAAATTCTTTAATGTGCCTAAAATTTATTCAGATAATTCCATGTTCAAATTGTTGCTTAAAAACTATTTAAAAATTGCGAGATTCTGTGAAAAAATTTTTCAGTACTTCCATAAAAATATTCAAGTACAATTGTATATTTATAGAAAGTATTATACATTCATTCATGGTATTAACATTTTCAACTAAAGCTGTAACTCATTTTTGGTATTGATAATGATGGCTTGTATTTGTTTCTGATACAGTAAGTTATTTAATTTCCTATGCAAATGAATGTTTCTCAATATATCTGTAAATTTTCAATATTTTAATTTTTTAACTACAATTATTTGAAGTTGCCTAAGAGCTTTTTTGTTTGTTAAATATAAAAAAGGCATTTTGGTAATTAAAATAATTATTGAAAGACAATTTTTAATACTAAACATTTATTTGCAAATATCTGCCTTAAAATGATTGTAGAATATAAACGTGATTGTGTAATTATAATAATCTTTATCAGAAAATTTTTATTATTACAGGTAGTTTTAATGTAATCTAATTCTTCATACTTTTAATTTGGTTGTTTCTTATAATAAGCCTTAAATCCATTGATTTTCTTGATTTTTAGGCTTACAATTGAATTTGAAAGAGTGATATACTTAATAAGTTATATATATGCAATATACATATAGGAAAACTAACTCTTGTTATAATTTTGTGTGTGTAAAATAAATTACACATAAAATTGTTATAGCTTTTATTTGTCCTTTATATGTATATGTGAAATTATAACTGAGCTTTTATTTATTGTTTTTGTTTGTTCTTAGTATTTTAAAATATTCTCAAATAGTAGTATATTTTCAGATCTAATTTTTATTTTATACATTTAAAGTGTAAAAATCAACCAATATAGTGCAAAAATATTCCTGACAATTATATGTTTTTTTTTTTTTTTCAAATTCTTTTTTACTACATTTAAGTGTTAATGTAAAATATAGTGTGTAAGTGCACTTGTCTGTTTAATGTCTTAAAACAAAAACAATTTTATTTATTTCTATTCTTTAATTGGAATTGAAACTTATTGAATCCTTTGCGTACTTTTTATGTATCTAAATATCATACATTTTTTCTTTTTTTGAATACTAATTGCTTTAACTTATCTCATTATCATGTAGTAGTATAAAATCATGAATAATATGAAATAATAGAATTATTTTTATGTAAAATTAACTGTGCTTTTTACATGATCAAAAATTAAATGTTCTGTAAATAGAAATATGTGCCCAAAGGGTTATATATTGTGTGGCCAATCACAATTGAAATGAAAAAAAATATTACTCTTATTTGATGAGTATCTAAAGATATTTTATAAGTTTATTTTATCTCAAATTTATAAGTTAATAAAAAATATCTGCACATTTGAGATGTAAATATTAGTTTATTTAGTAGGTTGTATATTCTGCTGGTGTGAATTTGCATGATTAAATTTATTATAAGCCTATAAATTAAGATTCGCTTCATTAATTTTGTAATAAAATTTTATGAACTTGCTCTTAACAAATGTAAAATTATAATTTTGTGCCTGTAGCATTAATATTTTAAAATCATAATTTCCTTACCATTTGTAGTTAATGTACAGTAATTTTCTGAAAATAATTTGTATATAATAAAAATGGAATTTAAAAAAAATTAATCTTATTCCTTCATAACTTACTAAAATTATATTCAATAAAAGATGAAAATAATTTCTGTAAAGAGGTTATTTCTCATGAAAAAATTAAGGTATGGGAAAATGTTTTTAAATACATCAGAGTTACAATTTTCTTGAACAATTTTTAAAATATTTGTTTCCTTGTTTTTTTTAGAAATTTTGTATTTTTTGTAAATTCATCTACTTTTATTGAACAAAATATTTGCTTCCTGTCTTTCATTTTGTTTTTGATTGTTAAGAGAAATTTTGCTATTGATAATTGAAAATATTTTAAATTTTGAAAATAGTGCATCTGAAAACAAATGCTATAGTAAAAATTAAATCAGTTCATATAAATTTTTCATTTTTAAAAGAGTGTTTGTATCAAAATTAAGAAAAAATTTTATAGTAAAATTAATATATCGATTAATAAAATTAATTGCATCTATACTAGTGGCCTATTTTTGATTTGTTTGTGTATTTGAAAGTGTGCATGTAATTTAAAGAAAAAGTGGAGTTCCACTGCTTGGATGATTGAATCAGGTCACTTACTGATGTGATGATGTTTATAAATTAATTTATATTGTTTTTTGTGAACACATGAGTTGATTTTCTCTTGTCAATTTTTCTTGTTATTGTTATAATTTTACCAATTATTACATTCATCTTATGACTTATTTTTATTCTGTGATCGAAGATTGTGTGCTATCTAAAATGGTCTTCAAATGTCTTTATTATCACAATTTAATTTTTATTTTTGCAAAATTTTTACTTTATTGCATTTAGAATTAAAACTAAGTAAAATATGTTATCAATGAAATTTTTCCAGTATGATTTGAAAGAAATTGGAATTTGATTTTGTACTGTAAAAATTATTTATTCATATTACAATTTAGTAAAACAGTGATTTCCGATTTGTTATAATTAAATTTCAGTTTTTTCAAAGATCTAAAAGCTTGTATATTTTTTATTCAATTTTTTTCTTCGTGTGATTTGTGCGAATTTCAATTGAAAGATAAAAGTGCATTTACTTTTTGATTTTTATTCCATGAAATATAATGGTTATATTGGGCTTAATTATAAAAAAATGAAATAAAGAATAAGTTTTCTTACCTAGAGGAAAATTTTTTTTTTCTGAATACAACAATCATTTTAAATACTTTATTTTATTTCAGATTTGATTTGATTTATTTTATTAATTTTTACATTGTTTAAAACTTTTGTCCAGTTATAAAATGATTCCTAGAAGTTATAAAAACTTTTGAATTTGCACTTTATCTCTAGTAAACATAATTAAAACAAATATTTTAGAATTCATGAGGAAATTTTTGTTTTCAAATTTAAATTTAAATGCTTAAGTTGTGTTCGAAAATGGTAACTCAGTTAAAAATTTGAATGAAATCAGAGTTTTTTTTTTAAAAAACAAGGCCAAACTGTCAACTTGAATGGTTATCTCTTTGACTATTGGTTCAAAATCTCATTAATTCAAATCTCACCTCAGATATGGATTATTTTATTAATTGGGACTCCACTTTAAACGATAGGTCTCGGTCCAATTAGCCCTTTCGGGCAAAATAAATAAATAATAGAGGGTCAACCAAACGTAACATAATTTTTAGAACAAGGATCAAAAACTGAATTGCTATTGCTAGAAACAATTATTCTGTGATGTAGACACTGGGAATGGCAATTAATTCTGTTTTTTCTCACAGAAATCTTTTTACCGAGCTGGCAGCCGAATGGTTAGCGCTCTTGCCTTCGGTTCAACAGTTCGTGGGTTCGAATCCCACCTTGGGTATGGATGTTTGTAGTGGTTCGGATTCCACTTTAAACCGTAAGTCCCGGTCTAATTAGCCCTCGTGTGCAAAAAATGACCGTTGAGCAACAAACAAACAAACAAACAAACAAACTCACAGAAATCTTCTTTGCAATCGCATTTATTTAATAAAATACTTCATTAATGTTTCAACATTTGTAAAAGAAAATTTAAATGTAATTGTTCTTACATAATAAAAATAAGTGGATTAATGTAACAAAACAATTTGTATTTTCAATTTCACTGTAAAAAATACATATAAGAAATAACAATGAAATTATTTTAGCATTTGATCCCACTTTATATTTATCTCTTTGAAGATTTGTGTTAAAATTATATATTTGTAGATGTCAAATTGACTAAGGGTGTAAATCCTTGCTCCTTTCATTGTGTTATTTTTATTGAAATAGTTTTGCTTTGTATACATTATTTCTAGTAACTTGATAATTGCTTATAATTTATACTTAATCTTTATTGAAACAATTTGTTGCATAATTTTTTTGTTTCAATAAAAGTAATTGTTGAAAATCATTAACTAAATCGTTAATAGCGATTAATTTTCAAATATTTATGATTTATGATCATATTAAAAGAAATCATCTGAATGCTATATTTTATAAATTACAAAAAGTTGATTCTGTAATCAAAATTAATTTTATTTTTAAAGGGGATTATTTAATCATTGCAAATGAAGTAATTGAAATATTTAATAGAATTGCTCACAAAACTAATGGTATGATTAACATTAATTGACCATTTATGGCTACATATGTGATTTATGTTTAATAAAATCCTTAATTTGTTTCATAAAATCAAATGTCAGAATAATTATTATGGGTTTTAAAATACATAAATTTTGATTTAAATTAAAAAAAGTTTTGATTTGTAATTATACACATCCACCTGGAAAATTATGGAGTAATTATCAAGAATTAGGCATGTTACTGCAATCTAAGTAGTGCATCAAAAATGTCTGAAATACTTAAGCCTTGTATATTTAATTATAATTCTTAGAATTTTTTGTAAAAAAAATTTCATGTAATTTAAATTTCTTAATTGTAAATTCATAACATTTTCCAATGTTAATAAAATTTTAAGCTTTATAATTTCACTTAGAGCATTTATAAAAGTTACTTGAAATTTTCAAGTTCAAATGTAAATATTTCAAATTTTATATGAACGTATCAAGCTAAATACAAAAAATTGTCTTATTTTTTAAAATATTTTTATAAAAATATTATAATTATTTTATAAGAAAAAGGCAAAATTGTAATAAATAAATGGGTTGACATTTCAACTTTTTTATGGAGTTGAGAATATGTTGGTTTAATTAAAAAAGTTAATTTTAACTATCATTTTTAAATTTTTATTTTACATAATGTATTTTTTATGGGTTTTAATGTGTTTATATAACTGTTTAAACTAATATTGTTTTTAGTATTTTTATACTTTGGATGGGAAATCACTGTTTTATTATAAGAACTATATTTTTTGCATAAAATATTGTTTAGGTTTTTCTTTTATAACTTCATTGTTATTTTCACGTAAGCTTATTTCTCAGGTGTTTACTCAATCATATATCATAGTTCAAATATATTCTTGTTCAGTTGTCATTTTGTTAACTGTTACTGAGTTTTGAATAAAAAGTTGTATAAATATTTATTGTTTGTCATTATTGTGTTCTTTTTAAGGATAAAATTTTGTTTTGAGTTCAAAAAGAAAAAAAAGTTGCTTATTCTGATACTTTATATTTAGTTTATAAAAAATTAACACAAATCAAATGAATCTTTGAATTATTTTTCTCAAGTTTATATTCAAAACGTATTTGAATTTTACAGCAATAAATTTCGAGTGTCACTTGTTTGATTGGTGACTTGGTATTTGAAAGCATGTAATGTCTTAATTTGCTTATAAATAAATGAAAGAAAATATATTTACACTAACAGACTATACTCTGAAATATTTGATACGTGCAGACGATTCGTCGAGGAAAAAATTAAGTTAGATATGAAAGTTCTTTTCCTAGTTGACACTTTTTTTTACTGATAAGTATGAAATAAAAATTTAGGCAGAAGGGAAATTGGAGTTGATCGGAATAAATGTAATGATTTTTAAAGTGGAATTAAATCAAGAAAAATATGTATTAAACATCTACAGAATTTGGAAATGTGGTGTTTTCAAATTTCAAACATCTGAAAAAGTTCTTGTTCAGATGGTTTTCACAGTTTCACTCGGGTTGCAATTCTCGTCAAGATGAACTCATACGCAAAGGCCCGTGTGGAAAATATCAATTTGCTCTAATCTTTTTGATTCTCTACTTGAATTCAAGGGGGCGCTGATTCTTGCATCAATGATTATTATTATTATTTTTGTATAGCTTATAGTTAGTCTTTGTTTCCTAGTTTTATTAAAATCTTAAAAGTAAAATCTTAAAATTTAATCTTTTAACTGCGTATTTATTTAGAAAGTGCCAGTGTATTTTGGAATTTAATTAGTTTTAATAGAGCTTGAATTTTCTTTTTGGTGCATCGGTCGGCAAGGCACTGCATTTTGTCAATTGCAAATTGCACTGCGTAATTGGAAGATGCCTTAGTTGGTATGGTTTGTGAATTGCTGATATTATGTTTCTTTGATTATAGTTCTTTGCATATTGCGATTCTATCGTTGTATTTTATATCAGTTGGATATGACTCCGGAATAATTGGAGTGAGTTGTTTATTTTTGATTTACATGTTAGTTAACATGGATTCTGAAAAAAGTAAAAATAAACGTAAAACATGCAAGAGTAATGCAACTAGATTTGTTAAAAATTTAAGTGTTGCTTTGGTAAATGAAACTAATAATATAGAAGTATTATTCAATCATTTTATCGAAAAAATTTTTACTTTTATAATTACTGGTAATGAGCTTTTCAGTATTAGAGATGCATCTAACGATATTGGAAAGAGAATTGATCAAAGTGGGAATTTTTTGGAAAATTTAATTTCTTATAAATGTAATATTATATAAAGAATAGCTGCTCTAAGCCCTTTAGTTATGCGAGTTATTAACACTGCTAATGTACTTAGTTCAACAACAAAATAGTTTAGACAATTGATTCCATTGCCAAAACTAACTCGATAAATTTTACGGCCACCTCAGATTTTAATTAGAATTTATTAGTCAATTTAAGAATATACAATCGACAGAAAAAAGTTTTTATTTAAAACTGAGCAATTTATTTACCAAATTCTGCGGGGGAAATCTGTTTCCGGAACGGAAAGTAATTATGTGACCTTACTTAAGGAAGAAAAAGGATTTTCATTTTGTGGTTTAAAATCGCTATTTAAAATATTTTGCAACCAGTTTTATCAAAATAATTCGAAAAAACCACTACCTTTCCGCATAAAGAATCCGATGATATTGTTACTAACATATTTTGTCAAATCGAAACTGTCAGTCGTGTTACTAGTTACAATAATTAAAGATAATTATCGTTTATTATCTGATGTAGAGCGACACTGAGAAGTTTTGTTGAAAAGAAATTTTCAAAATTAACGACATTTCCTGTCAGTCTGCGGGAGGTGGGGGGAGAAAACCTTTTGGTTTACTCATTTGGGAATAAGTCTTCAATTGAAAAAACATTTCATATAGCCAGAATAAGGTTTAAAAAAATCAGAATTTATATGTAGAAATTGAATTATTAAAAACAAAATGTATCCGCTGTACATATTCGCTTGCCTTACATGGGAATTTCAGGATATAAACTTCTGAAAAAAATTTGAAATTAACCGACAACTCAAATTGATGCTAAGGTTTCAGTTTTATTTGGCGCAGACAATTAAATATCATGACTGGTAGAAATAAATATATCGGTCGGAAACTTGTAGCTGCTTAATCTCTCTATGGATGGTGTTTAATTAGAGAATCAGGTACTCTTTTTAATAGAATTTCTAAGGATTCTTACACCTAATTGTAGAAAGTTCTAGTTAAGGCTGTTGAAGATATTTCACAGCAATCCGAGACATTTTGAAAGTTAGTCTTAGAGTCGAACCATCGAATGGTTATATATATATATATATATATATATATATATATATATATATATATATATATATATATATATATATATATATATATATATAAAGTTATAATGGCAACATAAGTTTTTTTGCG
Organism: Latrodectus hesperus; assembly: GCA_037975125.1. Taxonomy (NCBI): domain Eukaryota; kingdom Metazoa; phylum Arthropoda; class Arachnida; order Araneae; family Theridiidae; genus Latrodectus; species Latrodectus hesperus. The sequence continues at coordinate 37,026,361 of CM075853.1, forward strand.
AGAATTTGCGTAGAGTACCCAATTTCGAGATGGTAGATATTATATCCACAGTTAAATTTCTTTGGAAGAATAATTTTAAAGAGTCACTTGACACAATTATGAAATAGCTTGTAAGAAAAATCTTCAAAATTATGTTACAGATTTCAGAGCAATCGATCCCTCTTTATACTGTAAATATAAGAAGGTTGTAGGGGTAAGATTTTATTGAATGTGTGTGATAAAATTTGCATGCCATTTCTGTTTCTAAATTGTATCCTGATTTTTTCTTAACTTTTATTGCCATTTCAAAATTATTTTCTAATTGTATTTACAATATATATTAAATAGGTTTTTTTTTAATATAGAGGTATAGATGAGTCAGACAAAAATGCAACAAAGTGTTTTTGGCCTGACAATCCTTCCTCCATTTTGGAATCTTTAGAAGTTCTTAGATTGAATAGTTTTATTTAAAACAAACAGCTTATCTTTCCTTTTAAGTATAAAGGTTACACACCATTTGAAGAATTAATATTTTTTTTCCAAAATCAAACTTTTAAACAACTCTTGTTACGTGGATAGAATAGGAGGACAAAAAAATATTGTATCTGCGTATTGTTATTGTGTTTTTTCATGGTATCATTTTCGTAACAAACAAACAAACTTGAAGCTTCAGGACCAGATGGTATTAATGCGTAACTTGTATAAATATTGACTTGAGGTGATCGAGGCAATTCATAAAATTATGTATTTTTAAGGTTTGAACTCTGGAGAAGATGCCTATTGAATGAGAAAAAGGTTACATATGTCACATTTTTAAAAAAGGAGACAACATGGATATTTCAATTATTGAGGCATTACCACCATAAATATGGTACTTAAAATCTTTTTTCACACATTTTATATCCATAGATTATTACCATGCGCAACTGAAGTTATTGGCAGCTATCAATGTAGATTCCAAGCAGGAAGCTCTGTTCATCAAATTCATTGTATTAAATAAATGTTGGAAAAAAACAATTGTATAATAAAGACATCTTTCACCTCTTTATTGATCTTAAAGCTGCTAAAAATAGCATTTATCATGATAAATTGTTTGAAATAATGCTTGAATTTTTTTGTTTCCCTATAAAATTAGGTGACCTTTCTAGAATGAGATTGAGAAGGATAAAATGCAGAATTAAAATCATGTCTCATTTATCATAGGCATTTTACTTTGGAAGAAGGTTGAGAAAATGTGACGCCCATGTGCTTCATATTTTTTAATATCGTTCTTGAAAATGCTTTTAGAGATTATGGAATTGTAACTAGATGTACCATTGTTCAGAGATTACACAGATTTTTCCATAAGCTGATGACAGTTACGTTACGGGCAGAAGTAAATAGGGGGTTGTAGTATTTTATTTCTGTGCAGTCTGTAGCCACAGACCTTGAACTAACCATAAATTACAGTAAAACAAAATTTTTGGCTGTAACGAATACAGCATAATTCTGTCCCACGACAGGTAAAAATCTTATTCTTTTGAGAGCATAGATCTCGGCACAATAGTTTCGAATGTTAACAATATAATTGACAATAGGTTATTTTGGGTCTAATATGTGTTATAGATTAAAAAATTCACTAAAGTTTAAATTAAATTTCAAGATATAAATTAATCTCTATACGATTTTTATCATATCTTTTTAACTGTATTATGGTAAATGCTGGCCGTAAACAAAAACAAAGAAACCAGACAAAATTTGAAAGAAAACTATGAAAATTTTTTGGTCCAATTAGATAAAATGACATAAAGAAATTTATATAAAAATAAACAACCTAATATTGTCCAAGTCATTAAACTTAGCACGTTAGATGGCTTGGGCATATTTTTAAATGTGACAACTTGGACCTTGTAAAAAAGTGACCTTTGCAAAATTAGAAGGCATTAGAAAAAGAGGAAAACCTTGCACAAAATGGTTGAATTACGTAGAAGCAGATCTAAAGATATTAAAAATAAACTATTGGCAGACCATAACGCTTGATCTTGTCCATTGGAGGAAGCTTGTTGAGTCGGCTTTAACCAATAGTGAGTGGAGCTTTTATTCTATAGCTTTACAATCTATGGTATCGTTTTATTTATTTATAGTGAAAATAAATAAGTAGGAACGTGAATTGAAAAAGCATATATTAACATTTTATTTAACAAATTCAGGCAACAGGAGTAAGTGTATCAGAAAACAAATTATTATTGAGGAAAGATTTTCCCTTAAATTATATAATACAGACATCACTTTCTTTATATGATAATATAAATAGTAACACATTTTTAAAATTTAAGAAACCGATTTTCTTACATATTGATGAACACGGATTTTTATTTTAGAATGCCTAATGTTATGATACTTCATTTTACTACATTTTTACAAATTGTTTACCCTGTGAAAGCTACATTTTCGTTTTCTTAACTGGTGGAATGCGTTTGGTTCGAATTTAAGAAAAGATATTAGATATTGATCGGCGCTGCCATTTTGCAAATCATAATTAATTAAAATGTATCATCTTTTAATGTTAATCTCTACCGCCAAAAATTCACTGTATAATGCGAATGAAATTAAGTAATTTTATAACTTAATACCCAATCGTAATATATTTAAATTTCAGTTACAAAACAATAACGTTATACTATATATACCATACATTTACGTTTATAAATGCAAGAAAAGTTGTCACATAAGTACAGTGACTACACGGCATATTCAAAAATTGAATGCAATACATGCAGAAATGTGTTAATTTAAAAGCACAGTGTTATATAAATTCTAAATATGCGTGTGACCTTCATTTTGAATGGCACAGTTTTTGCGGAATATTCTATTCCATTATTTTATGTTAAAATATAAAATGTATGAAAGTAACACATGAAAATAATCATTTGTTAACATGTTGTACTTTATTTAATAACATCATTCACACCATAATTTTAATTCATTCTGCATCACATTCATGAACATTATGACAAATATGAACAAATTTTTATATGAACTTTACTAGATTATGAAAATGGAACTTCAGTGAAAATACATAAGTAGGAATGTGAATTTGAAAAAGTATATATTAACAATTTATTTAACAAAATCTGGCAACATGAGTAAGTGACCATATTTTGTGAAGGCAACGTTCTATAATTGAGTGCTGGTAAAATTTTCCTATAATATAATCAAATGATTAAAATCTAAAAATAATAAATATAAGAAATTAAATTTTTAAAATGGAACAAAAATATTGAATAAATTAAAAATTAAATGTATTAAAATAATTATTCTATTTTCTTGTTTCAAGAAATTTATTTTGAAAGAATAGTATTTCAAGAAAACTAAAAAAATAAATTTATCATGATTTAAGAACAGTATTTCAAGAAAACTAAAAAAGTAAATTCGGTTTATTATGAAGCGATATTACATAAGTAAATTCGTATCATTATAAGCCATGTTTATTTTGTTAGTATTATTTAATTTTATTAAAAGAAATCAAACATGTATTCATCAAGTCAAACAAGTTATTTTCTAGCAAAAACATTAACAAGCATATAAAAATGTGTATATATTTCAGTGATTCCAAAATATTTCGTCACTTAATCAAGGTAGCATATAGAAGTAGTGTTGCTTTAAAGCATTCAGCTATAATAAGAATTTGATGAAAAAATATAATTAGAACTTCTGCAGTACATTTCTTGACACGGAAATTTGAGAGAATAAATGTTATTATTAATAAAAGAAACATTTATAAAGAACTTTCATATGATGTTTTAATCGGAGAACCATATTAATATGATGTTTCTTATTTTTTATTATGCAATTGTATAATATTTTTTGATTTTTTTTATTAAACTAGAAAATTTGGCAAAGTTTTATTGAGAGACAATTTTAAAAAAAATTAAAAAGAATCTTCGTTTAAAAATTATTTCAATACACAAATAAATAGATTATTCATAAAATAAAAGTTTGCATATGAAAATTAACGCACACATACAATACATAAAACAAACAATTATAAAAATAATTAATAATATTAGTAAAAGGATATGTTGGTATTCGTCACTAATACTCCTGAAATTTAAACATTTTAATTTTTCATCCTATCAATAGTTTTTAATTCATTTTATCAATAATTTTTTGAATAATTTTATTTGATAACACTAATATTTCGCAATAAACTTTGAAAGTTTGTAATTTATACATACTTTAATCATTCATACTTCTAAATTCTATAAAATGCTTATTTGAATATTTGATAAAAATCGTTTAAACAAAAACTATTTCATTGAAATCACTTCAAATCACACAATTCTGAAAATATTGATGATTGAATTAAATAATAGATGTGATAATTTAACTATATGTAACTAAAAATTTGAAAAAAAATTTTTGATGAAGGGATATTTGTTACTATAAGAGCAAACACTTCATTTATTTTTCTCTAATTCTGCCCTACCGCTTAAATAGTATAAGTCTTGTTATTATTCATTCTATAGCTACAAAATTCCGCGAAAAATATGATTCTTTTTATTATTTTCTTGTTTGAATACCATAAAAGTTTTTTGAAAATTTTTTTTGTCTAGCCTGAAATTTCTACACAGCCATGAAGCTAAATATTTGAACACTCGATTCCACTATTTGTATTCAATTAATTTATTGACTTTTCCTTATTGTCTTTAATTTTATTTCCTTTTTCATATCTGTGTTAACTGTGATAGTTAACATATTTTTATCAAGAGTAATAGCTTACAATTTTCGATGAAATATTTATGTAACTATCATATTGATATCCAACAGACTCATAGTTTCATATATTTGTTATTTCAGAAAAGATTATTGCATTTTATGAATAAAATTAAGCTGATAAAAACTTAATTGAATTGAATTTTCTAAATTTTGCAATGAAATTTTTTAGAAATGTATCAATATAAGGGAAAATATAAATAAATATTTAACAATATCTATAAACTTACAGTGAAGTTCGTATGTAATAAGAAATTAGGCCTAATAAATTTATAGAAAAGTTCATCTTTTAATTGATATAACAAAGATATAACTATGATTTTGTTGGAAACCTGTGTAAATTTCAATAGTATTTTATATACGATGAGATTTTAGTATGCAGGCAAATGTTCCAGATGAATCAGTATGTACAGATGAAAGTTTTATAATTACAATGTTCCATGTTAGACATCTAAGAATGTCAGTCTTCATCAGCAGCAGCATGCTATTTCAGTCAATCAAAAAGGCTCTTATGTGAAATGCTAAGACTACTTCTGTTTTTTTATTTTCACTTCGTATTATAAATATATTCATCTACGAATATGTAATGAAACAAAGAGAGTGCGTTGTCACCCGTTGAGGATTATAAATAAATTCTATTTCCTTAGATTCTTGGATTATTCTTCTGTAGCTAGGAACCTTGCTCCACAAATGGGGACAAAGAAAATAAAAAATAGCATCGTTCTTACAAAAGTTGAAGGTGAATGCAATGACATAATAAAGTTAGCATTATGAATTACAAGACAATTTATTGAATTCATTACAGGAAAAATCAAACGAAAGAAAGCTTCCTTATTGAAAGGAATGCTTAGCAATTTGTTTGTTTAACTATTATTTTAGATTCTTAGACGACATATTTAATCTAACGATGAATGCAATATCTTATGTAACTAATAGGAATAAAATATGCTTGGAAATTTTTTTGGTATTTGTATTAGAATATGTGCTGTACAAATATTCACGATATATATAACTTATATAATTTTTGTTAGTGAAATTTTAAGGTCCTTTCATTTTTATAGATTTTCTCATTTCTTACAAGTATAATTTCTAACACTTGTAACAGAAATACTGTGTGTTGTACTTGTGTGTTTAATCCAATCATATAAGTGATTTCTTAGTTTTTAGTAAAGATTAAATTAATGAAAAGCCAACAAGAGTTTTCAAAGTATATAACTTAGATTCTAGAATAAAATATCTTTGACAATTTATTTCTGAAATGTTTGTTTCTCAAATATTTTATTCTTATATTTTATTTTATTCCTTAAGTTAATTTAATTCTAGTATTGGTTAATAAATTGACTATCATCTTTATTCATTTTCCTTGTTTCTAGATGCTTCAGTTTACTTATTTTATGACCTTACTCATTTATATAAATTTTACTACGAATTTTAAATCAGCATAAAGATTTTGATTATGAATGTCTTCACCTAAATTTCAAATCAAGATAACCAGAAAAGCAAATGAATTTTTCTAACTGACTTATGCCACTGCATTTGAATTGGATGACGAAGATTACCAGATAAATCAGTGGACCTCAAGGTTAACAAAGCACAGCGGAGAAGCACAAGCAACATTCTAATAATCTAACTGCATAACATTTACAAAAACTTTGGATATAACGCAACGACACGTAATCATCTAATCTAGATGTACTAATGAATTATCACATAGTTTGGGAAAAGTAACGAACATTTCAAAGGTAACAAAGAACGGCGACAATCGAAGGTATAGAAAAACAATTTGGAACAATAAACAGTTATAGGGAATATACAGGCAATATTTTTTTTCATGTATATAAATCAAGCACAATCTTTCGAAGTTTTAAAATATATGACGCAACAGTTTTTAAACTTTCAAGTCAATTTTTCAGTATTTTTCCCCCATTGTTAGATAGGTAAATTTATGAAACGAAATTATCTATAAAGTGGATGAAGAAATAATTGTTTTGTGATTAACAGAACTTGAAAATAAAAATTTTATTAGAATTATTAAAATTAATCTATAAGTTTGCTGTAGTTATTTATACTTTTCCTCAGAAATGGCTGCATATGAATTACTTTCAAACTAATCATTTAAACTGCAATGAAGTCTCTGTTATCAGCTGTTTATGAAACTCGGGAGTACAAAGAAAAGTTTTGGCTACTCACGTCATCTTAAAAGTCCTTATTCATGTGAGTTAAAAATAACTTTAATTCTGTTTTTATGAGGTATTAATTTATTTAGTATAACTTAATCTGTAATAACAAGCGACTTTTCCGAATATTATTTATTAATTTAAAAAATTTTCATTATAATTTTTGGATAAAACACGTGTGCCATATTTTAAAAGTCATTACGAGGTAAAAATGTATGTTATTTTTCTTAAAGTTAGCTTTTTCTTAATTTTTATTCCAATGTCTTAATTTTCAATAATATTACCTGCGAGATGAAATATTTAATATAATTCTCAGCATTTTCTCTTATAACACTGATTTATAATTTTCAGTTTAATTTTCTAAGTTTTGCTGAATTTAAAAAAATAAAAATAATCAATTATAAATTTTTTGGACCTGAAAAATTGACTGGATGGCTGTACTTGAAACCGGTCTCTTAGAAATTTCGCCAAACAAAATGGCCGTTTCAGTTCGTTTGCGTAAGTGTTCACATTTGTACGTAACTGTATTTGTAACAAAATACATTCAATTACAAAGAGAGCCTTTCTTCATCTATCGCGGGTTACAAAACGTTTGCACATGCATTTTAAAATTAACAGTTCATTAATATGGTCACCCGAATTCCAGAAATCGGTCTCAAGAAAGCTCAGAAGCAAGGAACCATTTTGATTTTCTGTAGACTAAAATAGGCTATTAAATTGTCTTTTGCATAGTTTAAAACTGTGGGATAGTAATTTTTTCCAAAGAATATAAGCACCCGCGATTTCATTGAAGACACTCTTTGCATTACGTACAATCACCTCAACTTACGTAAGCAAACTTTTTTAATGTCTTTTGCGTGCTTATGTTTACGACAGAAAAATTCCCACACACTCTACCTGAAGAAGCATCGACTCGACAGCACCAGGTCGTAGAAGAAAACATCTCAACCATACCGTGAACAATGACCTGGTATGTTGATACTTAAGTTTTTGTATCGGTTAGCCTGTCGAGAACCTTCCTGGAACAGCATGACGCTTTCGAAGAGAAACAAATAGAAATTCTTTTCTTTCGTTCTTGTCGTTGTTAATGTGTCTTAGGAGTGTGGGTCACATCAGAGCTTGTCCTTAGAAGGATTCTTGAGGTCATAGCTCATGCGTCGGCCGTTGAGGAGGGGTCGTACATCCTCAGGTGCCGCCCTCCTATGTGAGGTGGTGACCATTTTGGCCTCCCTCTCAAATATGTCAGCTGTAGCGTCCTGGTCCGATTTGCAGCGGGACATAGCAACCGCTGCAGCAGAGCTACCCGCTTTCATAGACACAACGGCCATGTCGTCGTTGGCCACCTGGTGACGAGAAGGCGTTGGAGACATGCTTTCTGAGCCACAAGAAGAGCTTTCGCTGAGCTCGGCCGTGGGGCGGCGACTTATCCTGGGCGAGTGGTTCGGACGGCGCCCCAGGATCTGGGCTTGAATGTGCTCACAGATACGCTTAAATCGACGAATAGGCCCTGAAAAAAATTGACGATATTTATTTAAACATTTTTTTAAATGACTAAATTATAAGAATGAATGTGTGATGATACCATGCTTAAATTGTGCATACCGGATATGAGAGTGAAAGAGATACAATATACGGCGGGCTTGTCAGTGCTGCTCCTGCGGTCCACAGCACTGAGGGGTCCGTCGTGTGTGCCCGCACTGACCAGCGCTATGTCCACGTGGAAACGGACGTTCCTCTGGAACATTGTCGGACCCCCGGCACGCTTGTATTCCACGCGGAAAGACATTGGAGAAATGACGCTGTGGCACAGATCAGCTATCTACAAAAAGGATTGTTTTGTTAGTCGAATTCAAGAGAAAAGTAAAGAGTAAGGTAACCATTTCCCATTATGTTATCCAGAATTTAAATATCTCTTAATTTATTAATTTATAGTGAGAAATAAGCTAAATAAAAGACACCTCTTAAAAGCTTAACGGTAAAAATAACTTAATCTGACTTAAAAGAAAGAAAACTAGGAAGGAATAGAACAAATACAAGATGCATATTAAAAGTTTGTTGTTGTTGTTATTTGGACACTTAGACAAGAAAATCTCATTAGCTGATGGCTATACGAAATTAAATCAAAAGGCTGCGTCTTTCGTTTAACCAGAGCACCAAGAAGGTGAAAGTACATGTTTGTTCTAAGACTCTTTCGGCAGATGGCACCACCAGCGGATGATCCACTCCCTCAATTTTGACTTTGATCTGGAGGGGGCGGAATTTTTCTCCAGAATCATTACACCCATGGTAACTGCTCAACCACCGACCACAGGACTTTCGATTCTTCAGATTTAAAGAGCCCGAATATTGCATGTACTTGGTGGGTCTTTGGGAATCGATTTGGATAATCGATTAAATTTAAATATTAAAATTGCTCCATCTTTAATAATTTAAATAAATACTAAAAAAATTATTGAGAAAGAAAAGAACTGATTCAAACTTTCTTAATTTTCTTTAAAGTTTTCGTTTGTATACAATAAAAATAAATTTGTATGCATTTTGAAGTTAGCAATATGAAGCAGGTAAAGCCAATTAGAATCTGAATAAATCTAATCAGTTTTTGCACGAAATAGAACCAAAAACAATTTTTGTATCTTAATAAAGACACACAAAAATGTTTTCTTTGAATCAAACTTAGTTCTGAAAAATGTTATATGATGTCATTAATCATGTATCTACTGAAACTGTTCTGAACTGTATAACTATCACATTTAAACAGCATAATAAAATTACAGTGCAAAGCTTAAATTTGAGGAAAAACTTCAACAGAATTAACAAAAGACAATTCAACGAATACTTGTGATAAGTTGGATTATAAATTATATTTGTATACTAATTCACATATTGGGGAGTTTTAATTTAATTAAAATTCCCCATCCTTATTTTCAGATTTATTTTAATGAATTTTCATTAAATATAATTATGTTACAGTTGATTTGACATGATTCAATGCTAAATTGATTTTCATTTTTGTCCCAAAAGCGATATCATTATTTTAGGTTGAAGTTTCATTAATATTCTCTTTGATTAGTACTGGAATAGAAATATTACAATATTTTTGAAAATGATATAATTTTAAACCTTAAAGGAAGAACATCTTTCACTAGACGCTCATATGTATATGTTAATACACGAGTATATCTTAGACTTCTATTTCACAAATTAAATAAAATTTAGAATATACTTAGATTGTTTTCTTAAATTGCATCAATATAAGAAATCGAAAACGATAACGATTAAAATAAAAGTTCTTACCGATAGAAAGGCATGAATGAGATCAGCTTTGACCGAGCTCAGAGGCCTATCTTTTACCAATATTACGTGAGTTTCATCTCTTTCATTGGTCATGAGGCTTCCGAACCACGATCGCTTCGTCAATCTATAAAGCAAGAAATTGAGCTTTTAGAAATTTTTATCCTTCAAAATTGAATTATGTTACTATGTTTGTGATTTGAAATATACATATCAATTAACATCACACAGTTTTGTTGTTGTTACTTATGACACTTAGACAAGCGAAGCTCGTTAGCTGATGGCTACCAAATTAAGTCAGAAGGGTACATATTTCGTTCACGAAGGTGAAAGTACGACTTTGCTCTATGATTCCTCCGATAGATGGCACCACAGAGTATTCTGTGCCTCAATTTTGACTTTGATCTGGAGGGGAGGAGATTTTCTTCAGACCATTACACCCATGGTAACTGCTCAATAATCGACCACAGGACTTTCGATTTCACAGATTTAACGAACTTGTATATCGCATGTACTCGGAGGGTCTTTAGCGGCATTAGGAAGCAAATCAAACATTTTGAAATATGCAAAGTGTTTAATAGGAATATGTATTCGACAGAATAATTAATGTTGAAATATACTTATCAGTTGATTATTATCAGTTCCGAAGGATTATAACAGTATTGATTAAATGGAAAATTAATATATATACACACATTAAGTTTATTTGACTAATCTTTGATGTTGATTTAATGTATTTCAAGTAATTTTTGGATATTGTAGGTGATTAAAAATGGCTAAAATGCACTCAAAATTACTTTTTAAGTGCTAACTAAGTTTTAGTAAAACTTGCAGAAATAAAATAAAATTTTCCTTTAAATATAAAAATGGGAAACAAAATTTGTAAAATTTTTGAAATATTTTTCTTAAAAATAAGTACAGATACCACCCAAAGTACAGCCCTCTGAAAAAGGGTGCAAATCACGTGAAATTTATATCATGCGTTTGAGGTGATGAGGCATGCATATTCTTAGCATTTCAGTGAATGCATGCGAACATCATGCATGACTGTAGAGCCACCTACAAATACAATATAAAGGGAGAAGAAATTACCAATTTGAAGTATGTAACTGTTTTTTCGATTTTTATGCGTAAGTTGCTTAACTTTGCCTCATCGAAGATAATGATCTTCTTTTGAGAAAGTTTCTGAATTTGACCGAGAAAGAAATGTAACCGATAGATATCGTGGATTATCCTTCAGAGAAATCGGTGATCGTATTGAACGCAACCAAGCAACTATGATGGGAATATGTAATCGATAAATGCATGAGGAAAAAGGCGGAACGATTGCATGCAGCAATTGCACAACCGGCATATTGTGTTACTGACAGTAATAGATCACTCAGTCACATCACCTTCTGTTATGCATTATTTGGTGTCTTCTCATATTATTCGATGTCATTTGCAGATAAATGAAATGACTGCAAGGAGCTCATTACTTTACTTACCCTTGACGCAAAAACAGTCGTTTGCGCTGCTAATGGCACGATGAACGACGGAGATGGGCAACGTCATAGAACAACATTGTTTTTACTGACTAATCTCATTTTTGTCATTCGGATTCGAGTCAGGAGACACCGAAGTGAAAGATATTGAACTAGGTGGTATTAAATTTCACTTTCGCATCCCTCTAGTTAGCCATTGATGTGATTAGTAGTTAGCTATGATTGATGATAAAGTTCAGTGATGCTACACTGAACTTTAAGGGCTACATCTCTAAGCTACTAGAGGTCATTATCTCTCCATACCTACAGCACTTGTCATTAGCTAAATTCAGATGTGGATGATCACACGTGGTACGCAATATTCAAGAATCCTTTTTACCTACCAGATAATTTCATCCTTATTCTCCCGTTCTTTTGCCAATCGAACACATGTGATCCATGCTTGCGCAACAGTTTGTCCATGATACACCATTGCTTCTACACCAGATTAACTGAGGATTGCGGTGAACTGGTTGGTTACGTCCTGGCTTAACAGAAGATTCAACGTGTTATCTAAAGGCGGCTGGGGCACGTTGAATATGTTGTGGTCGCAATATCCTCCAAGTGAGATGATACCTCTAGGGGTTAAAGCCAAGTATTTGGGGTCTTCTACTTGGTCCTTGCTTCAAAATCACGAAGCCACCCCCCCCAGCTGCTTCTATCTAACTGGTAGAGTTCAGCTCAGGGTTAGGTACAGGGAAGCATGTTGGTGCAACAGCAACAATACCAGATTAACTTTGGTAATATATGGGAGCTGCATGGATTACTATACCACAAAAATACACCCAAAACTTCTTTTATTCTATCCTAAGACTGTCACTGCAGTCATGAACTTGGTTTACTAATGCCATGAATTCTAAAATTATTTTTCTCCAGTTTATTTTACTTAAAAGTGTAGTAATTTTAATGTCTAGTAATATATTATACTTGATAAATGCATATATAGTACACAGTTTTAATTTAATAAATTAAAACTTAATAAATTAATAATTTATTACTTACTCAGGTGAAGAGTCTGGTGTTAAACTCACTTCATCTGAAGCAGAAGGCGCTGAAAAATAAAAAATAAAGCATTTAATACTACGCGAATGATAAGAAATCTATATTCCCTCGTAATCAAATATATAAGATTTTTATTATTTTTTAAATTAAAACAAGCATTTGGAAATTGCGATAGCCATTTAGAGTTCTGCATATCATTAAAACTTAATAGTATATCATTAATGTATATCATTAAAACTGATTGGTAATTCCAATAGTAGTATCCTAAAGCTCTCGCCCATTGAAGCTTTAGGATACTACTATTAGAACTTGATATTAGAATATCCCATCCTCCCACACATTATTTTGTATTCAACTATTAGCATAGAAAATCTTATTTTTAATGTGTTATTAGACAGAAATTTCATGCTAACAAAAATGTACATATACTACAACTAGATCATTGCCTATCTTTATTTTTATGAATTTTTAATATTAAACTTAGGAAATATCGTTGAATACTAAGATGGTAAATGCAATCATTATTGAAATAAATTGTTTGTTGTAAAATATCTCACACACTTCATAATTATAATAGTATTAAAAATAAAAATGAATATTTTCACAATTGTTAAAGCACATATTTAAATCGTCAGATTTATTTCTTGATAATTATTTTTATATGTATTTCATACTTGATGAAACAATTGAAATTTTTGTTTACTTTGCATTTTTCTCCTATGGAACCTGGGACTACCGAGGAAGCTGCTTTTTATTGTGTTGAGCCTAGATTTCCAGTACGGTTGATTCATACCAGGGGAACCCGGAGGAGTGTTAAGGGGGCTTTCTTCTGGAGTACCCCTAGGGGTGGGCTTGGGAGAGCTGAGAGGAGAAACCGCAGGACTTGTCACGTGAAGGCTGCTCGACATGCTGCTCCTTCGGCTCCGTCTGAAGAATGCACAAGTTAGAATCAATCAATCAATCAATTAATCAAATTAGACCCAGAAAATACAAACTTTTTGAGCAAAAAATATATTCAATATATATGTAGTTTTAAATAATAGGTTTCGTACGATTATTTAGAAAAAGCGAAGTAATTTGTGTATAATTAAGCTTATTTTATTAAATGTAAAATTTGAATATAAGCTCTGATGTGCTGTGCCATATAAAAGCTTTAGAAAGAAATAGAAATAATATTAAGATAATGAAAAGAATTTGGTAAAAGCTGGAAAATAATATAAAAATGATCCTTTTAAGAACATATGGTGTTAAAAGAAGATAGCTGATTTTTATAACAATGAATTATTTTGACTGTATTTTTTGGAAAGAATAATGATTTAAGCGAAATGCTTGCTATTTTTTTAAAAAGATTTCTCAAAAAGATTCATCGAAAATAAAAAGAATAGAAAATTTTTTCTTCGACTCAAATTTGTTAAATTTCTAGATTTAACTTCTTTACATCAGAAAGAATGAAATTTACTTATCTAGAAAATATTAAGTATTTATATTCTGCATACTTTCCCTAACATTTACAGATACAGTTCCATCATACTCTCGTACTATAATCATCGTAAAAGGAAAGAAAAATAATCACAATCACTGTCGTAAATATTCGCTATATTGCTTGAAAATGTTTACATTTTTAGAAACTACTAAAAAATAGTACAAACATTTTATTTATATTTTATAATTAATGTAAATAAAATGCTTCATTATCATTTATTGAAATATAATTATCATCTTTATCATTTATTGATAATTATCCTTCATTGACTAAACTTATTTAAAAGTTCAAAATTTATTTCTGATGGAATCTGCTTATCAATCGATTGCAGGGGTATGATGGAATAGCACCCATTTACATTATATTTCAGTTCTGTTTAGTAGAGGTTAATTTCTACAATGCATAAACACATATCACTTTATGAACACTTAATATAATTCACTTTTTCTTTGGGAAGTTGAATTCACACAACCTCTCTCACAGTTAAAAGTAAGATAGGTATCAATCGAAATTGCAGAACAATACTAACATGTCATAATATGAATATGTTTCTTTTAGTATGTCCAATATTTCAAGCCTCTGAGAGAATGAAGGAAAAAATAGTTGAAAAATATTTTTAAGTCATATTTTCATACATTTAAATTTGTAGGCTCTAAAAATGAAAATAATAAAAGCTTAAATGTCCGTCAAATATAAAACGAGTGCGGCCTCTACATTATAACAAATAGTAATAGCCGGAAACTTATTTATATTTTTTCGAAAAAATGTTTAACGGATCAATATGTATAAGCACTAAAAATATTATATTTCATTTAACACTATCTTACAAGGATTTATAAAAAGACTTGTAGAGGCTTATATAACATCTAAATATTTTTTAAAAGTAGATTATTAATAATCCATTTACGTGTTGAGTTTTAGATACTCAAATGTCCTAGAAATGAGGAAAAGTTTAAAGAACTGGTTTTAAGATTCATATGATCTAATTTTTTTATTTTTATAATTCAAGCTGTACAAAACAAAATGTTTTACTTGCATTATTAATTGGAATATTACTAAAAGCAATCCTATTATGTTATCGACAATATATGAAACGCTAAACACTTATTGTAGGAAGCGCTGTGTAAAGATGGAAATTCGAGAATCAGAGTTTACTTTTCCTAGATATGATGGATCGATTAAAAAGAGCTTTCTTTAATATATTCTTCAAATAATAATCAATACTTATATGAATAATGGTCATCTACTCAATAAAGAACACGTGCACTCACTCCATTTGATCAATAATATTGCATATCTGGTATATATTTCATATTTTATATAAGGTCTATCCTATCCAGTTTTATAATTCAAATTGTACTTACAAATTAATGTTCAACCTGTGATGTATATAGTTATTGTTATTTTGTTTTGTATTGTAAACAGCTATTGTAAACTTTGTAAATAATTGTACTAACCCAGAATCTGTATAAAAACTAACATATTGTAACCCAGACTTAAACAGAAAAAATCATTGTATTCAAGAAACAGAATCATACTGCTGTATGAAAATTATTTGTAATTTCCCACTTTTTGTAAAAGCCCTTGTCGGTGATTAAATAAAGCAATGAGTTGAACAGAGAATTAAGAGAGAACCATGATGAAAATACCAGTTCTATCCCTAACCCCCTTAAATAAACCCAAACTACTTAAATTAAAAATTAAAAAAATTCAAATTTATTAAATATCTATTTAACTTTTAACTATAAATTCTTATTTCAAATTTCTTAATTGCTACAACGATTCATGTTCGTTTCTCTTATTACCCATT
This sequence comes from Latrodectus hesperus, assembly GCA_037975125.1. Taxonomy (NCBI): domain Eukaryota; kingdom Metazoa; phylum Arthropoda; class Arachnida; order Araneae; family Theridiidae; genus Latrodectus; species Latrodectus hesperus. Next base: position 37,042,381 of record CM075853.1, read on the forward strand.
ATCCAAATAATTAGACTAACATGAATGATAGAAAAATAAATTAATTAAAATTAAATTGGAGGTGGGTGCCCCTGGCACAGGAACTCCGCCTTATAGGCAAAACCTTCGTCTTTTTCCTAGATATGGTATACGAACGAATTCTGTAAAATGGCAAATGCATGTTAACAAAAGTTGATGAAAAATGATACGTTAATGTTGTTTAAAGATACTCACATACACGCACTTTTTTAAAAATATTGTTATTCTATATAAAAATATGAAAAATTTGTATTAAAAATTTTCCTTTCAAAGTAACTTTTTTACGAATTAAGAAAATTAATTTAAAATATTTTATACTTTTTTCTCATCAATTTGACAAAAAAATTAAATACGTGAATTTATTAGATACGTGATAGAAACAACGAACTCAAAGCTGTGCTTTGACGCGTTTTACAGATTACTTTCATATTTACAAACTTTGGTAAATAAACTTCCAGATTATATTCTTTTACATTTATTATCCCCACCTCAACAAGCATCGGTGGTTCAGTGGTAGAATGCTCGCCTGCCACGCGGGCGGCCCGGGTTCGATTCCCGGCCGATGCAAGAGCTTCATTTTTACTAAAAAAATTCGTAGGACCCATTTGTTGGATCACTAAAAATAGATTTATTTTAAATTGCGTTTATATAATTAAACATTTTTCATTATAGGATAGAAATGGTGATGCATTTTACATTGCGCAGGTTTTTCATTTTAAATTCTGCACAAGAATCGAAAAATTTTAATTGCTCAATTTATTTTGCCAATCAATTTTCGACATTTATAATAATTAGGTGTTCAGTAGGATACCTATTTTCAAAGTTTGTCAATAACATAAAAATTTGGGAAATGGACAGTTAAAGATTAACACAAGTTTATTCCAATTTTCATTTTTTTTTCCAATTACATGTTATATTTTGAAAGAAGTAAACATAATAGAAGTTATAAGTACACAAATATAAATATTCACAAAAATTTTTTTTAAATATATAACGAATCATTGATAAAAATAAAGAAAGTGGAAGTACATTTCAAAAGTTTTTTAGGTGTGTTGGAAAACAAATTTATTTGACTTACCCATAGGGATATCGCCTCGGTGTTAATGGAGAACCGTCGCTAAGCATATCAAAGCTATACCTACGAAATATTTAATAAATTAAATGTCAAAGGATATTAAATTACACTATTTCATTAGATACATACTATATCAAAAACAGAAGAAACAGAAGAATGTAAAACATTTGAGCTTTATAATAATATGAAGAGCGATAAGAAGTATATATTAATATTAAAAAAAATTAGATATTGAAATCTCAATTAATAATAAATATTTGAATAACAAAATAAGAAATTAATTTAGCAATAAATTGTTGCAGTTAAAATAAAAATTTAAAGAACAATAAAACGTAGTCCATTTAATTAGGATTAAAATACGCAAAGTTTTATTTAAATCTTTAAAATAAATAAATCAACTACGAAAATTAGATCAAAATAATAAAATTTCAACAAAGCAATCAAATAATCCGATTAATATTTAAATATTTGGAAGAATTTTTTTTCCACTGCGGTTATTAAAATCACATTTTTTTTCAAAAATAATTACATTCAAATATAAATAACAAAAAATTCTCTCCAACGGAAATTAAGAAAATTGATTAAGTTGTTAGCACTAAATATTTATGTTGGTTAAATATGATTATATATAAAGGCAGGGTTTAGTTTTTCAAACGAAATATTTTTTTCAACATAATAATAGATTTTTATATTTTTTACGTTAGTGAAATGAAAATATAAAAGTTAATGAAAATAGTTAATCGAAATTTTTTTTCAGATTATTATAATGGTTACGTATTATCAAATTTTCTTACAGATTTTGATTAAACGATAATTTCAGATTCCAATGCCATAATTTATTTCCTATTTTTCAATTATCCTAATGATATCTATTTTTTAAGTCACTTATCTATTTTTCGAAAAATGAATAAAATGATAAGAAAAATATTGATAATATATTTTATCATTTAAATATAAAGGAAAAAAATGTACGTACAAATATTCTGTAGATAAGATTTTTTCTGAAGATAAGATTTTTATTGTGTGAAGACTATTAAAGGTAACTTTTTCACTGTTTTTACTTTTTTCATTTTCAATGTTTCTTTTTAAAGTTATTTACCTCGGGAGTAAAGAGCTATTTGCAATTCATAATCTACTGATTTTTAGTCAACTATGGCATTCAGAATATATTCCTTTAAGATTTGGCGAAATCTTTCATTTAGTTGTTATTGATATGGCATTGTTTTTATAGAATTAAGCATAAATGAGTCATTTTAAAAAATATATTTTTCAGGTTGACAGAACAACCAAATTTTAAATTATTTCTAATTTATATTTGAAGTTGATATCTATGAAACTTATTTAAATCAGTTTATAAAAAATTTAAGTTTTCCACTCTATTATTTACCTCCCTCGCTTTTAAAATCTTTTGTCATTAATAGTAAGTTAATATCTATTGGAATCGAGGCTTAACTTGTTCAATCTTTCTGAAAATCATTAGAAAAAATAAATAAGTTCTTTGTATACATGTTTTATTAATTATTTTATTATTATTATTCCAAGTTTAACATCAAGTTAGCTGATGTAAAAGTGACAAACTTCTTAGTAGATAAAAATTACTAATAAAAATTTGAATTTATAATTGTTAAGCTACAGCTTTAACTTATAGATTGATAACAGACATGGAATCAATAAGATCATGCTTTTTCTGCATTTTATATGCAAACCAAAGAAGAAAAATCCTTTCCGATTTATTTTGACTGAAAAGCAATACATAAACAAATATTATATTTTGAGAACATTATTGGGTCATCTGAATTTTTTTGTCAATATAACACAAGAAACCTTCCGGAAAATTTTATTTTTTTAAGAGCACGAAATTAAATAATATTAATCTTATAATTTAAATTTATGCTTTTCCTAAGTATTATAAATATACACATATTTAGACATATATTTTTCCAATTTGATATTAATAAATATGTGCATATATATAATTTTCTAATTATATATATATATAAATTTAAATATTTATTTATAAAACTTTGAATTTTATTGTCATATACACTGAATATTTATAAAACAAATAGCTTCAGAAAAGAATATATTATGCAATTTTTTGGTTAGTTCCTCATGAAACATCAATAAAAATTTTTTTGACTGTCAAAACATTTGCTCACTCCAGATGAGTTATTGTGTTATGATAATTATCGCTTCTATCACTCCAGTAATATATTATGTTAAGGATGATTACAGATGATGTCCTCACCTGGGACCAGACCTGCCGTTTATCTGACAAGTGTCCACCCGCTTCCTGGGGGGGTCGGGAGGCACGGGACAAGGAAGAGAAGTTGAAAAAGCTGCAAGAAAAACATTTCTTTTTCATGAATGCGAAGAATTAATTAAAAAACGATAGATTATAAAAAACATACTATGAGAATTTTGTAAATACAATTTGAATATTGTGTGAAATCCAACAAAAATAAAAATATATAAATTTTTATTTAGAAATAATTTTGTTAAAATTTTTGCTGAGCACAGTTTGTCATGTGGAATCAAAAAATAGTTTGAACGAAAATAAAAATGGAAATACCCTGTTGTGACGTAACTGTTGTAAATGTTTTCTTATGCGCAGATTTCATTTTGAGGAGATTTAATACAACATAGCAGAGATGAATTTAGAAACTTGAGATTTGATATATATTTGGAGTACTTTTTCTTGATAATAAAAAGAAAACAAACATTGTCGCATTTAGAATAGAGTAATTAGAAATTGTTTACTTTATTTGGATTAGAAATCTATCTAGCAAAAGAGAATGTATAGTTAATTCGTGGTTAGAGATATGTGATTAGGATAATTAGAGCAATTTCCTCCAAGCATTTTTTCATTTTGTTTTTGCAACGGGCTCACCGTATCTTAATGTTAAGACTTTAACAAGGAATATCCCGTGTTCGATACCAGCCACTGAGAAGTGACAGTTGTCGCGTTTTTTCTGATTCCATAACTGTCGGGGTGGGTGCTTGGGAGTATTTAGTGTCTTTTTAGTCATAAAAAACAAGTAGACATAAAAACAAGCAAACCCTTCGGGCACTTTTCAGCTTAATCGTAACTCTTTTGATACTTATATTAAATTTAAAAAAAATATAAATTTGCGCAATTTTTGACATGATCGGTTGATATAATTCAATTTAGATATGGAAAATTAATGCATTATTTCATAACACGCAATTATGTTAAAAAATAATGTGATCAAAAATTTAATTCAAGTCATTGAAACTGATGTTAAAATTCTTCATAAAAATTATGCTACCTTCTAAGCGAAAATATTTCAAATTTATAATATTATTTATTTTGGTATCTGGTTCACTATTTTTGGTATACTATCCGGTAATTAAAAATTACAATAAATATTTTTGTAAGATTGGGATATCAGCTCTACTAAAAGTTGAACATTCTCAGCTTTCAAGGGCGAAATATAATTTTCAGAATATAATAACGTTTTCTGCATTTTTAACCTCTATATATTCAAATCCATAATACAGTGGGTGATCGGTTAACGAACAGTTCGGACTTCGAACACTATCACGAAAGATTTTTCTGTTCGGACAACGATCACATAATCGGATAACGAACTAACGAACAATTCTCGGCTTTCGGAGCATGTAGGGTTGCCAAACTCAAAGAACAAAAAATAATTTTTCATCTCTCTTGAATATTGTCGCTTGCCTATTAAACTTCAATGTTCTATACTGGAAATTTTTTTTTCCAATAGAATATTTAGAGCCAAAGCAGACCATCAGTTTCGGTTTTGAATGAAATCAAAACCGAAATAAATTTCATTTTGAGCATTCTCCCTCGTTCATTATTTGAAGAAGAGAGGATGTCAGAGCAATGGTCTTAAAATGGCAACCAAACCAAGCTGATATCAGCAAGGTTAGGGATTTTTTTCCATAACAATGCTATTAATCACTCCGGAAAATCTTAAGAGAGAAAAGTAATCGACATTGAACATTTTCTTTAATGCCCCATAAACAAAAAATGAAAAGGAGTGATTAATATTTAAGACTATAAATATGTATTTTTTAATAAACTTACAAAGAAATTATACATCCTTTTTTAATTTCATTTTTAGAGTCTCTAGAAAAAATTAATCGATTTCACAAAAAAAATCTATGGTAAATCGATGATCGGTTAACGAACAGTTCGGATAACGAACATAGTTTTGTAACATATTATGTTCGTTAACCGATCACCCACTGTATTACCAAATCATAATAAAGAACAAAATTGTTTATGATAAAAATGCATGCGAGTGACATTTCCACAAGTTTTAGTACAGAATAAATTTAAAATTCTCCAACAAGATGCAAAGTAAATATTTTTATGCCTTTCAGAGAAACCGATACACATAGTCACCTTTACTTCTACAAAACTGCTTACTTTGCTGGGGAGTAAATTATGAGAATCATAAAACTTTGCGTAAAGAGTTGAAATACTACTCTGAAGTTATTCTCAAAACCTTAGAGTCTATAAAACCTGTATATTGCGCATTTTATCTATAAAACATATGCCATAAAAATATTATAAGCAGAAAGAATCTGAAGTTATTGAACAAATTCAACATGAATGCCATCGTAAAATTTTTAAATTTTATCAGAAACTATTTAAGACAAATTTGCCGAGAACTTTTTGGAACAAATTTTTCCCAGAAAATTTCTTCAAAAATTTATATATTTAGACATTAAAAATTCAGAAATCTGCTCCTAAAACTAATTTGTGGCAGACTTATTTTACATTCATTTTAAAATGATCTAATTTGTATTTTTTATATATTTTTTATGAAGAATAAAACTACAAATTAAAATTATATTTTCTAAGCTTTTCTTTAAAATATTTGAAAATTTTATTGTTTCTTCTATGAGGTTTCTTCAAAAAGTATAATTATTGATTAATTGTCCGTTTGTTTTTAAATGTATGAAATTAAAATTCTTTGAAATGAAGTTTACGAAGTTTACAATGAAATAAGACCATAGTTTAGAAAGACATGCCACCAATTGTTTCAAAGTTACTAGCAGAAAGCTATAAAAAACTTCTCTTTTATTAAGGATCAAAAAAAAATTTTTTTTTTTAATTTATGAAGAAAAATAAAATATTTACCTGATATAAAATTAGTAGTTTCTATAAATATCAGCGCAAACATGGAATGTAAGGGTTTTTAAATATGATAATTAAAATAATTTTAAAATTAATTTAATTCCTGAGGTATATATATATATTATAAGACTTTAAATATGATTAGATTTATTGTAAAGGATTGAAAGTTTACAGAAGTAATTATAGAATTCGATTACAATTCTAATAGAATAATATTATAAATTGATATTAGAGTTACATTTTGGGCTATTGATAAATGCGTCAAATATAGCCCAAGATGTATTAAGAAGTCATGTTTCAAAAATTTGAATTAAGGAAACGGATTTCTCCCCCACTTTAAAGCAACATTGATGATGGAGCGTAAAGTCATATCAATACGATGGCCTTTTATTAAAACAAAACGAAATGAAATACATACCTGATTCAGATCTATTCCTAATTATCACTTCCGTCTCATCCTCATATGCAGGTTTCCGTCGCTTCCGGTCTAGAAGAAGGAAATAAACTACTTTCTCTGTGTTATGCCTAAAGCGGAAGAAATAGGAAGGAAAATATTTTTAATTACTAAAAATATGTGTAGACTATCAATATTACTGGAATGATATGCAAATATTTATAAGGAAAAAATTCTTCAATTCTAAATAGTTTAGACAAGGTTTTTATGTTTCTGAAAAGCTAGACTTCTTTTTCTTTAATTAAAAGAATATTAAGTAATGATAAAACAATGATTTTTCAGAATATATTTACTTGCATTGTTACTTGATTACTTTAAACATTTAAATATTTTTGCGGAACTTTTAAATATCACTATCATGTTCATTAATGTGATCTATCAAGATGAATTTTTTACAAATATTTTGTCGTAAGATTCTTAAGAAAGTTTCATAAAATTATTTGTGAGAATATTGAATATATCGACAGGATATATTGAGTGTTTGAGGATATTCAATGTATCACCATAAACGAAGACATATTTATGATGTAATGTATGGAATGCGAAATTACATCACTTGGATTCTGGCTAAATAAAAATAGAAATGAAAAATTGTTTAGCGTTATCCGTAAGTGAGTTTGCATGAATTTAGAAGAAAAAAAAAAAAAAGCTTCGGAATCATGAAAAAAGAGTACTGTAATGATTTCGAGGACTCGAGATGGCGCTGCGGAGGCAGCAACACAAGTTTTTTTTTTTTTTTTTTTTTTTTTTTTTTTAAAGAGAAAAAGAATAGCGAGTTGTTCGGCTGGATTCGAAAAGTGATTGAGAACAGGCATGTTGAGAATGTAATGGTGGTGTTTCTATTACAAAATGTTCCTTTAAATTAATGTTATGTTATGTGAAATCATAGATGGTAATAAAAAATTGATTGCTAATATGTTGTGTGATAAATTCACGGTGTAAATTTAATTCAGCGTCAGAACACAGTACAATTATTCACCGATAATATTTCACTATTTTAAATTCTTAGAAAGTATTATATTCAATATCTTCGCAGTATTTAATAGTACGCGTTCCTTATTACATAACTACCTGTATTAATTAAAATTACATCTGTAATTACATTTATATTGTGACTGGTTAATATCATTTGAGTATAATTAAATGTGCAAAGGAATTAGTTATTAAAAGTAATTCTTAAATTTAAATTATAACGTATATTTTAATTGATTCCTAATTTCATTAAAAATATTCCTAAAATAATTTTGGGAAGTAAAATGAATGTAACAAAAGTTTTATGTCTATCGTAGTTATGATGCATTTATTAATGGATAATAACTAACTGTCAAAATGATAAAATGTAACTTGATGCAGAATGAGATGCATTTTTATTTTAATTACATATAAATTTAACTCCAGAAATCCTTCCAATTACATGTAGCTCTCTTTCTCAAGCAACAAATCGATATTTCAACTCATCACGAAATCGAAAAATCAATTATTTTATTCATTTAAAATCAGAATTTTATAGCGAAATTTTTTATTAACAAAATTTTCTTAATTTTCTTGGACATAATATACATTCTAAATATAATATATTCAGTTATTTATTTGTCAACGATAAAAGTGAAATAGAAAACTATACTTGAACAAATAAAACAGTTTTAACTAAATGTAACACGTAAGTGAATTGTTCTGATAGGTATAGGATGAAGGTGATAGTTAGAGTTTTTATGATTCCCATTATCAAAAAAATTGCACCAAGATTGTTTCCACGATAAAATATATTGTGATAAAGACAGTAAATAAATAAGAGGCAACTCTAAAATTCACTTACTTAATATTTGGCAAATTTGATAATCCAGCATATTATTATTCTTATCTTAATTTCTTATCATTGTAAAAATTGCTGAAGAATTTCGATTTTATAATAGGAAAGCACTTTTCCAGAGAAAAAATATACTATCTGGTAAATAAACATGCGATATTATCTTAAGAATGAAGCAAACAATTACTATAAGCATTATACTTAAACCAGTTTTTTTAATAAAGGGAATCTCGAAAATTAAATAATTCCGAAGTTAATATAAATCATAAATTATATGAATTTTCTGATCTATGAGAATTTATAATTTTGCCTTTATGAATACTATTTTTGACTGAACAATTTGTCATCATATTACTTAATGGAGTCACAACGCGTACTGAAAATACTAAAATGTTAGTTTACACTCAAATGTTAAAGGATTACATATGTAAAATAAAATTAAATGTATTGTTTGATCTACGATCGAAACATTTGAATTAGAGAATCTTTTGAATAATTAAAATGCAATGTTCGATAATTTACACGAAACGACATGCATTATTTTGATTAAATAATATCCAAAAATTACTAAAAATTTATTTGTAGTAAAGAAAATTTATAGGTGAATTAATGAATTATTAAATTTTAGTTTAACATGAACATTGTAGAATGATTTAAAAAAAACGTATAATTGAATTGTATCTGCCAAGTACTATATACACTCATGTCAATAAATTAAGGATAATTCAGAATCACACAGAAATTGAACTCTAAAATAAAAATTTCACATGTAGTATTATCAGAGACATTTTGAAGAATAGTATACTAATTACAAGAAACCACCAGATGGCGCTGATAGTACGTTACAATGACGAGAGTGTTAGAGATGGTTGAAAAGGTATATAAGAAATGGTTGCAAAGAAGTAAAATTCTTCACAAGCGCTTTAAAAACCTTTCAGTGGAATAACCGTATAGTTATGGCACAAAGGAAGCATTTGGATGATGTTTTAGGCGATAGAATTATCGGCCGTCATGGTATGTGGACGTACCCAGCTGGAAGTATCCGAGGAACTTGGAATCGCCCAGAGTGTCATCTCCAGGCTTTGGCAACGGCTCCAAGATGAATGGTAATGTGAGTAGACGTTACAGCACACGTCGCCCCCGAGTTACAACGCCGAATGAGGACCGGTATTTGGCAGTTATTGCTAAAAGAAACAGACGGAGCACAGCATCAGACCTGTCTCGTCAGTTCTCTTCAGCTGCCGGTACCACAGTTTCAAGGCAGATCGTGTACAGACGTATAGGGCACATTGGTCTATATGCTCTTAGGCCTGTCAAATGTGTTCCACTCACCGCAACTCACTGTCGCCTGAAAGAGTTAGCCTGAAGTAGAGAGTATGCATTGTGGACACCGCAACAGTGGTTTTGTGTGAGGTTTTCCGATGAATCAAGGTTTATCTTTCAGTCTAATTCTCGCCGAACTTTCATATGGAGAGGGCCAGGTACCCATTAACACCAAGAGAACACCTTTGAACGACACCGTTACGGTGGTGCAGGATTGCTCGTTTGAGGAGGAATTATTCTGGGTTCCAGGACTAACGCGCATGTTCAGAATTAACCATGACAGGCCACATCTATTGGGATGTCTTTCAGAAACAACATGTACGTTTGTTTTAGTGCGCCTTGGGTACAGAATTTCTGTTTAAGGATGACAACGCCCGTCATCACCATGCAAACATTGTAGACAAATGCCTTCAATCGGAGGATATCACCCGTATGGACTGGAAGGACTTGAATACAATAGAGCATGTGTGGGACATACTTGGCCATCGATTTGCAGTATGTCAACCCCCTTCCACATGTCTATCGGAACTTTGGAGAGCATTGCTTGATAAGTGTAATATTCCCTAAGATCAGATCGATAATTTGATATTCAGTATGCCTAGGCGTTGTACGGTCAGTATTGCATCGTCAGGGGGGCATACTATGTATTGACCATCATATCAACCATGTTTTATTGGTTTTTGTAAACAGGTTCCTTATTAAAGTTTGCTCCAGAGAGTAAAAATCACCATTTTAATTAATGATGTCAAACATAGCATTTTTTTTTTGCTCTTTACCTTGTGTTTAATCAATAGACTTTACAAATAAGTCACATTTGTTTTGCTTCTGTCTCCTACTTTGCCTAAACTTGCATTATCCTTAATTTATGGACACAAATGTAGTACCTACATACATTTTTACTGTAATCTACAAGAAAGTTCCATTAATTGATGATGAAGTTTTCTAAAATCGCCTTTTGAATAATCTCTTTTTAGATATAAAACATAAATTAATTCCAAAACTTTCAAATAAAGTTTTCTTATTCATGAATCTTCTCAACTATGTCATCCCAAAGCTGAAATAAATACTCTAAATATTAACATTCCAATGCAACATTTTATTCAGAAACCATAGTTAGCATCATCAATTGATTTTTATTGAAAAGTAATTCCAAATTTAAAATTTAATTTTTCCAAATTGATTTACTTTTGTACATAAGTTACTTTGTTATTTTTAGATAAATCTTATTTTATTGAACGTTTAATTAACATTCAAAAATGCTATAAAATGCAATAATGTGTTAATGAATAATGTGACAAATATTAATATTCAGAACAATATCCTAATTTTAAATTTTGAAGTTTAAACCGTTTAATATCTTTCCAATATATTACATCTTTTTTAAAATTAATAAAAAAATATCGTGGAGAAATGTTCTCTTACTTTCAATTATTTAAAATTATTATTGCTTTATCCGTCCTACTCTCAAAATACACTTACGTTGTATTTAATAATTCTTGAACTAATTTTTCTTTATCTTTAAAACAACCTAAGGACGTCATACTAGCCAGGACATCTGGGTCCAGATCTTCAACTGTTGGAATGATATGAGTCTGAAAGTGAAACAAAAAATGTAAATGCTTATAAACTGTAATAAATTGAGAAATTAAATACATATCATTTTTAAATTCTATTTAAATTTCCTAATTAAATGAAACATGCTTAAGGATTTGCAGTCTTTGTTATTACCAAGATCTAGTTACAAATAATTGTTACCAGGTGTATGCATATCAAATGAGAGGATTGCTAGCAGATGTTGCTACGCATATATGCAAACATTACGAAACCATGAAACGTAATTTTTTTTTTTTATAGTTTGACTTTGATACTCACGTTTAGTTTACATTTGAGCGAGTTTCAACGTGCATTGTGTTTTTTTACTGTGTTGAAAATGTTATGTCTTCCAACCACTATCTGCGGACAGCATTAATTTTTTGTATATTTCTGAAGAAAAATGCTGCCGAATCGCATCAAATGCTTGTAGAAGCACACGGTGGCAATGTTCTGAGCCGTGCGCAGTGCTACATGTGGTTTGAAAAGTTTCAAAATGGTGATTTCGATGTGAGAAACGAGGAGCATGGGAAACCAACAAAAAATTTGAAGATGCTGAATTGCAAGGATTATTCGATGAAGATGACGGCCAAACGCAAGAACATCTTGCAGAACAATTGAATGTTGAGCAGAGCATTGCTTCCCGTCGTCTCAAAGCAATGGGCAAGATAATAAAGGTTGGTAGATAGGTACTACACGAGCTAACGAACAGTCAGTAGGAACACCGAAAAATCGTGTGCGAAATGTTGCTTGCTCGTTACAAACGCAAGTCATATCTCCATCGTATTGTGACAGGTGATGAAAAATAGAATTATTTTGAGAATCCCAAGCGTAATCGATCATATGTTGACATCAGACAGCCATTTAAATCGACCGTAAGGACGAATCACTTCGGCCGCAAGACAGTGCTGTGTATTTTCTAGGATCAGGAGGGGCCAATCTATTATGAGCTTCTCAAACCCGGCGAAACCAGGATTGCTACAAGTAACAATTGCTTGATTTGAACAATGCTATACTCGAAAAACGCGAGCAATACAAGAAACGGCAGCACAAAGTGATTTTCTTTTATGGCAATGCACCTAGTCACTGTGCTAAACAGACCAAGGACATCGTTAAGGCGTTCAGCTGGGAGCCTTAGCGCATACGGCTTATTCACCAGACTTGGCTCTTTCCAATTACAAACTATTTGCATCTTTAAGGCACTTCTTTCGAAAACGTCAAATCTTGGCTTGATGACTGGCTGGCTTTAAAAGATCGATCATTTTTTTGGCGTGGTATTCGCAAATTGCCCGAAAGGTGGGAAAAATGTGTAGCTAGCGATGTATATCATTTCAAATAAAGAAATATTAACAGTTTTCGCAAATTTATTGTGTGTTTTTTTTAAACAATCGTCTCATTTCATTTGCATATACCTGGTAGTTTATATACACTTTAATTAATTGTTAAGTGTTCTCACTATCAAAATATTGTTTAAAAGTGCTTAATAAATCATTAATTATATTTTTGTAAAAGACCCGTATTTAATCCCTTATTTGCTGAGGGAAATTTAAGAGATTCGTTTCCCACTGCCACACAACGCGCGCCAGTGGTTTTCAAAGTAAAAAAGAGGCCTGCTTTCCATTATTCATTTAAAAAAAAGAAAAAAGAAAAACGAAAATATAAAATTTAAAGTATAAAGTAAGAGTACAGTGAGAAAAATACTAAAACTTATTTTTAGTGTAATATATTTTCAAATTTGTTTGACCATCATCAAATTCAGTGCATTGAATATTTGTCCTCACTATCAGACACATTCAACAAAATATAAAAAGCTTTTATAACACATTGTAACGAAAATGGAAGCGAAAGAATAAAAAGTTACGAAAAGCAACAAAAATAATAGCTGTAATGTCTGGAATAAGCTAATAAGCAACAGCTTTCCCCGTTCCAAGAAATATCGTAAACAAAGTCAAGGATATTTTATTGCATTCCAAAGCCACGTGTCTAACTTTATTGATAGCAGCGCATTGCAGAGAAGCCTACTTCCAGAAAGAGTTTACTGGGACCGTCAAAGCATCGGCTTAGCTAGGCGTATATACACGCTCGCGGCAGGCAAAGTGTTTAAGCTACTATGCTTTATTTAAATAAATTTGAATACATTTAAAATGCATTTTGAAATTTAAATTTTTTATTTTATTATTTAATTTCCTAAGAATTTCTAAATCAACTCATATCTTTAAATTATCAATTTTTTTAGAGAGTATTATGGTTTTAATAAAAACTATTACATTTAATAAAAAGAATTTTCAAAATTTTCGATTAAAATTTTGTCTTTTTCTAAAAAAGAGTAAAGATTTTTTTCTTCGTAAAAATTGTTCTGAATGCTTATTGTTAATAGAATTTTAATGCAAATTATTATTTATAATATCTTTCAAAATGTTTTTATACATAACTAATTTTACTGGGAATTCCTTTCTCTCATATAAGTTGAGTATTTTTCGAGTACTTCTACTATGTTATCATTATTAAAGAAGCAATTTTTAGTATATGTGACCACTGTTCTAGTTTTATTGTGGCAAAAACCGTAACTTCAAATATGGCATTACAAATGCGTGGAAGTGATGCTTCTGGTTCTTTCAATACGTTAATCTAATTTTGCAGAATTTCCGGTGCAGTTGAAATGCATCACCTTTTTATTGAATGTAAATGCACATTTTAATCGAATCACGCAAAGCTTTAAACATTTTTTTCTGTAAGTTGAAGCAACTACCACATAGTCAGTTATCCCTTACTTCTCAATATTTATAAGTGCCTGGTTTGTTTACAAATTTAACTTACAAATTAAAAATAATAAAAGATAAACAATGCAGCACTTTTCTAAAAAATGATTTCTGATTCTAAAAATGATTCTTTAAAATCTTATAAAAAGTTAGCTATGTTTTAACAACATAGCTAACTTTTTTTAAGATTCTAAATCGATTTTTACGCATTGTTTTGCCAGAGACTAGAGTATGGAGCATCATTCTAGCCGTTTGATAAAGAGAGAGACAGAGATAGAGATATATAGATAGATTGATAGAGAGAGAGAGAGATGAGAGCTATATCTTTTGACCATTTATTAGTAAATGACATGAAGCATATAGTTTTTGAGAAAAGTCATGGCAAAATTAAATGGAGTGTAAGTAAAATTTGAACCACTCAACTTTACCAATTCAAGTGTCCAAATGGTAACCACCATGTCTTAGTGGCTAAAAAACGTGTTTTCAATAAGAATGATGGGTGGGAAGGCCTCGAAAAATTCATATAGAACATAGAATGATACATATCGACTTGGGAGAGTAAAAAGTAATAGTTTAAACTAGTCAGCCTTATCATCAATGTCAGTTCACTAATCGATAGTTTTCCAAAGATTTCTTTTCTATTAGGACTGAAATCAAAGAGTTTGGTAAATAAAGACAGAGAAAAAAAATTGGTTTTAAATTCCTACTATAAATATTAATTACAAGAGAGACAATAGAAATTTATGTTCCTTCAATGATATGATTTTTTTTACTAATATGCATTTATGAATGGACATTAAAAACAGTATGAAATGTGAAATAAATTAGAATAGAATATATATAGTTGTATATATATTGAATATATATATATATATATATATATATATATATATATATATATATATATATATATATATATATATATATATATATATATATATATATATATATATATATATATATATATATATATATATATATATATATATATATATATATATATATATATATATATATATATATATATGTATATATATATGTATTGAATACATTTATAATATCGAATATAGTTAATTTAAAATTTTATAAAATGTAGACAATATATCTGCTATTTATATATTTGACAACTTAAAATAATATATTTGGCAATTTAAATTACTATGTTCGTAGACATTTTAAAAAATTTTTTGAATTAATTAAAGTAAAAAATTTTTTTGAAATTATTTTTCTGTTTTATGGTTTATGAATTAAGAAAATGGTAACTTTATGAAGTTAAAGAAAAACACCACCTAAGAATATACTTCTCATCCAAATTTAATCAGACAAATTTTTTTTAAACTGAAAAAGGATTTCTTTGGTTAGGGAAGTGGTTAAAATATAATAATTTTTGTATGCGTTTTTTGTTATCGAAATGTTATAATTAGCTCTTTTGATTCTTCAAAACTATTAAAGTCAACTAAATATTCTTTGTCATCAAGTGTTATCAAATGGGATCAAAACCGTATGGAATAAATGCATCGTTAAAATAATGTTTGCTCATAAAATCACTTCGATTTGCTAGTTTATCGTCACCTCTATATAGTAAATGATTTCCGTCGATGAATACATCCTTATAAGGCATTTTTATGTTTTTATGAAGGGAAATATTTTGGCCAAGTATTTTAATCAAAATTGGTACATTTTATTTGTTGATTTATAAAAACGGAAGTATGGTGATAAAATAGCATGTAACACATGGGGAGTTTACAGATCGGAACAACTATCAATGAATTTGATATTTTGAATTTCATTTTATAAATTTATATTAGTATGCTTAATTTAAAAATAAATTTTTTGATACATTTTAAATTATAAAAATATGTAAACATTTTTATTCTTTTGAAAAATTTCTAACTTTTAAATGAGAAAGTTTCAAATAAAAATATCATAAATTCTAACCTGGACAGCTTCTTTCATAGGAAGCTCTAATTCTAATTCTGATTTACTCCCTCTGAAAAATACATACAACAACCATCAAATCAAATTTCTATTATAACGAAGGGAATACTATAAAAATGAGGGTACTGTAAAAATATTGTAAAAATGATACTTACGCTATTACCCAGGGATGCCTCGTAACTTCGGCTAACTACAAAAAAAGCAAATTTCTATCGTATTACGTAAATACATTAATAATGTGACAATATTGAGAAAGCTATACGATATTTACTATATATAGAGTTTAATTAATGCTTCAGTAATCATAAAAATTGACTTTTCATTGATATTGGAATAAAAATGCTGAAGTAGGTCTAAGTTTAAGTTCTGTTTAACTTAAAACAGGTTAGTGATAATTAAAAATGTGTGTGGATGAATAATTTAAAACATTATTTATTTGTGCAGTACCGACCGATGGCTGAGTGGTTAGAGTTCCTGTCTCCTGAGTTGTAGGACCCGGGTTTGAATCCCAGTTCGGGCATGGATGTTTCTTTCTTTTTCTATTCTCTCTATGTTTCTCTGTCCTTTCTTATGTGATGATGTATGAATGTGGCCCTACCCTATAAACGGATTTGTGGTGGTACGGCCCGAGCAGCGCTACTCGCCTCCGTGACTAGGTTCACTGTTGCCCGTTGGGTAACGACAAATGAATAAGAGTTACTGACCTTGTTGTGGCTTAGGGTTCATCACCCAAGTGCGCGCCGTTAGAAAAAAACTTATTTGTGTAGTTTTAAACAACTGTAATCATGTGATGAAATTTATTATTTGCACATCAGAAATCAAATTATTAATGTGTAAAAGACAAATATTTTACTAATGATTTCGGAGATATTGTTACATGGTTGTAATCCAAATTTAAATCTAATACAATAAGGAAGATTAAATAGGGTAGTTTCATCTGTCTTATGATCATTGCCTTATTTTTCACAAGAATTTTTATAATTTACTCTTTCGCATTCATCAATTTTATTTTCTAACTAAGCAGAATTTTTCCATAAGTTTTTCTGTGACCGCAACTAGAGGAGACAGGGTCAAACTTCTTGAAAAAGGAGAAATGGCGAATAAGGTAGCAGGATAAATGTCAAAAATGTTTTGTGTGTGTGATTTCATTTTGTCAATTGTATTATTTGCCAATCATATTAAAAGACAACGTTATGCTCGGTTAAATTTTTTGATATAAGTTATTTGATGAATTTTTTTTAAAAACAGGTGTTTTTTTATTGGTGCTTACAGTATATTTGATTTTCTTCCTTTTTCTTAATGGGTTTTATATAAATCATAATTTTTTATTGAAATAAGTCACAATAGGCTGGTATTATGGACTGCGCTGCTCCATTTCTCCAACTGAACCGTAATTTGGTATGGAGTCCGACTTCCTCCCTCCAAAGGTACCCGTTTATAGGGTAAGCAATCATTCACAACCCATTCATACAAGGAAAGGACAAAGACAAGAGAGAGAAAGAAGTACATCGATGCCCGAACTGGGATTCGAACCCAGGATCTCCTTATCCGCAGTCAGGCATGCTGACCACTAGCCAGGGTGGGCGGCATAAGTCACAGTAGAAAGAAAAGATAACGAAAATGACTTAAAATGATTTCCATTTAAGTCATAGTTACGTAAGGTCAAAAATCAGATTTAAAGGGACACATTGCTAATAAAATAAACGAAAAGAAGTCCCGTAAACTTACTGTCATTCTTTTATCTGGACAGACTTCAATCATACCCCTGAGGAGGTCCTGGCACTCGGGAGGAACAAAGTGAGGGATGTGGAAGACCCCTCTTTTTACTTTTTCTAGTAGCTGCCTCAGGTTGTCGTCGTCGAAGGGAAGAGCACCCTAAGGGATTGAGAAATTAAAAGAAAAGAATTCATTCATAAACTAAATTTGTGTTATCTTTTGACCCATTTCCCATAATTCATTACGAAATTACTGTCATAAAATTTGTTGTTTTCATAAAACCATGATTTAATAGATATTCTCAGTTGAATATGATTCATAATGCATGCATTGGCACGACATTCAAATAATAAACGATACATCTTATAAGAATTATAGATAGACAGAGAATGCCTATTTGGATCTCATTATTGATAAATTTTTTATGATGGTTATAAATAAATTAGCAATAAATTTGTACTAAGCTTAAAAAACAGAATTGATTCTTTATTTAGTATTAACGATAGATTACGAAAACTCGACTTCTCAAATCCCAAGATTTAACTTACATGGACTTAATCAGTTTAATTCGCACTTCGTTTCTATGTTTTCCATTTTTTCTTCTTTAGAGGACAATTCCTCTTTAGAGAACAAAAGGGTAAATAAATTTAACTTGAAATTTACAATTTTTCATTTTATTATAGGTATTGCAAGCACCTGTAAGCACATTTTGTAACAACCTTGTTTAGATACTGAATTTAATACATTATAGTTTTGTTAATGAAAAATACTAAAATTTTATCCGATTAAAAAGTCGAAGTGATTAAAACCTATGAGAATCCAAATGTTTTTAGGTATTTTATGCCTCTATTATTTAATGCTGAAAATAAAATTTTTTAAGAAAATTATAGTCTTTCACAGAATTATTTTACATCGCCAGCGATGGCATGGTGAGTTTGAAATCTCATAACAAATTTATGAAAATTCTCATATTTTTGCATTTAAATCAGTCTACTACGACCTGCATTAGAAAAAGCTGATATAATATTAATGATAAATGCTGTGTTATAAATGAAGAAAACCTCAAAGAAAAAAACTTAATTTAACTTTTAATTTAGAAAATTTTTTAAATTGAGATTTTAATTTGATTTTCGATCGCTGTATGTATATCTCTATAGACATTTTAAAATACTTCTATAAATTTTTTAAGTTAAAATTTTCTAAATATTACCAATGTATTCAATTATAGTATAAATATAGATTCTGTTCCAAATGCACTTGTTGGTTATACAAGCTATATTTACACTACTACATAATTACTGTGATTAAAAATTTCTTCAAGCATAATTTAAGACGTATCATATATGATGAAGCAAATACATACACATTATTAAATTACATTAACATAAGTTCATAATTTGCAACAAAAAAATGTATTTTATTACTGAAACTATATATGTGTACTGTTAACTCTTATAAATTAACCGAAATTAACACACTATTTATGGTATAAAAAATTGGCTTAAATAATATCTATATATATATATATATATATATATATATATATATATATACATATATATATATATATATATATATAACACTTACAACAAGTAGAGCATATAAAATAACACCACAACTCCATACATCAGCTCTCCGTCCATCATATTTTTCACCCTATGAAAAGAAAAATACGTTAAAAATCATATAATTGTTTGAAAAATTAGTTAAAAACTAATTAATTCAAATTAAGCGTTTAGGTTTTCATGTGGTGTTTCTGTGCTGAACTACTTTATATCGCCTCTGAGATTAAAAATCAGTGATACTTCTTTTTATAAAATTATTTATATTAAAGGAAATTTATAAGAAAGTGAAAATAGCAGCGTTATTAAATATTAATAATGATTATAAACTATTAACGAGGGAAACACGAAGGAAGAATCTTTCTTTAATTGATCTTTGTATTATGTGGATTGTTATAAGCTATAAATATTCATGAACAAAAGAAATGTTGTGATTTCTTTCTGCCATAACTTAAAAAAATAATTATTCTACATTGGAATTTGTAATAAAATGTTTTTTGTGCTGATGGCATAAAAGAATAAAAAACTTTCTTTTTCCTGCCTTTTTTAGAATTTAATCAAATTCAGCGCTACAAGGGGTGAAGGTGATGACAACTTTGCCCCAAAAGTGAAAGAAGCACACACACAGAGAAAGGAACATCCATACCCAAATCAGGGTTTGAACCCAGGATCTACTAATTCGAAAAAAATTAGGGACGCTATCCACTCCACCATAGGTCGGCTGAGAACAAAAAACTAAGCAAATCGATTTCAGCAGATGGAAATTTAAAAAATACTGTTCTTTTTAAATAGCATTTTATTAAAAAATGTATAGCTGTCTACGTGGGGATATGAAGTAAAAAAATTCATGTTACAGACAGATAGCTGCCCAGAGAGATCCCGGACTGTGCTATAATGTAAATGAGCTACATCTTCCTGACACAAATCGGAACATTTATTATAAAGATAAAATATGCACAAATTGGAGCCATATTTTCCTAATACAAATATGGAGCTGCAATGCCCTTTAGTAGTAGATAATGCTAATTATCTACACGATTATGATTCGATTTGGAGGAAAATAATCAGAATAACAAGGATAATTGGTACAACTTTGGTACTAATAAATTGGTACTAATAAATATAAATGAGATTTAACACATTAAATACATTCATAAAGGAACGAAACAACAAGCAAAATAAAAAAATATTTTAAATATAATTCTTTGAAAGTTTATAAAAAATTTAATTGGGAAGTGTTTTGTCTGAAATACTGATTCTCCATGTTTATATTGACTGAACATTTCATTGAGTATGTAAGACAAAGTGATAAATCTTGAAGGGTGTTATGATTACTCGAATTGTGTAATCCTAAAACCCACATCCGAGGTGTAGGACAGATCGCTTTCAGGTGGAATATAGACATCACTACTAAGTTCAAGGCTTTTATCGTAACAGATGTGATTAAACGCTAATTGGATGGATGTTTCATATCAAGTTACCGGCAACATTTATTAATTAGGAGATATAAATTTCAGAAAAATTGTCTTCTTCAATGCAAATTTGATTTAACAAAGCTAAAGATTTTCATATTTGACTGCAAATTTGATTTAACTGAAAAATGTTTTTCCTCCCACTCCAGATCAATGTCAAAATTGAGGGAGTGGGTCCTCTGGTGGTGCCATCTATCGAAGAATTTAAAAAAAAGAGCAAAAACGTACTTTCACCTCCGTGGTGCTCTGATTCAAACGAAAGACGCTGCCTATTGACTTAAATTCGCATAGCCAAAACAAAGTGAGCTTGGCTTGTCCAAGTGTCATAAGTAACAACAACAACATTTGATTTTTAACTAAATCAAAGATTTTCACATTGATATTTGCGGTTGCAAATTTGATTTAACCAAGCTAAAGATTTTCATATCGATAAGGTCTGTGGATATAAACTCTAATGTTCTACGGTTAAGATGATATGGAAATTAGGGAGAGAGGGTGCGTATCAGTTGTTCATTACTTCACATAACCATTGTTAAAGATTCATTCTCTCAGTTCTGACTACTTCTCAAAACATATACTGAAACAAACGTCACTTAATGATTTTATGTTACAGATCTAGCAAATAGCGTCTGTCAGTACTATTCGGAGACTGATGCACAACGCAACAGGTGGGATGGAATGTTGCTCACCCGTATGACTTCGGGACAAGCGTAATGTGGGGAACCGCAGGAGGTCTCGAGCATCGAACCGTCCATTTGTAAAGAGGCCATTCCAAAATCTGCTATCCGAATATTGTTTTTCTCGTCTAGTAGGAGGTTCTCCGGTTTCAAATCCCGATGGCTGAAAAGAAAAAAGGGGCACCATATTAGCTTATAAATTTTTGTTGTTCTGATTACATGAAATCATTTATAACATATGTGTAATTGCACATCAGCGTCATAAATCAGAGAAGAGTATTTAAGAAGAATGAATGTGCAACTTCAAGAGGTCCAAAGTCTAAACTTTACATTTTTATCTTAACTATTCATGATACATTTTCCGTGGAAAAAGATTATTATTTGAAAAAAATAAAACAAATTATTTAATGAAAGCTCATTTAATATTAAATGTTTTCTTATTATACATAGGTACAATACATGTATGCATATATATGTTATATATATGTATACGAAATTTATATACATATGTATATATTTATGTAAAAGTGGTCATTTTTATGTACTTGTATGAATAAAAAATGCAATTAAAATGGTTAATAAAAGTTATAGTTTTTTTAATATAAATTAATCAATACATATTATATATTTTTACATTTTTTTATTATTATACTTTTTAATAGAAGTTAATAAAACAATATAATAATTTAAAGCACATATTGAATATATTGTAAGGAATAATTGTCTAGTAGGAGAAGATATAATTTATAAAAGAATAAGGAAAACATAATGTTTCCATTATGAAATATTCCGTGGTTTTATATACATTAAATGTATATTTTATGTAAACTTATTATGTCGCGCACAGAAATGATTTTTCATTTCATATTGAAATTTCATATTAAATCTTAAAATAGTAGTTATTATTCGCTTCTTTTAAAAAACACTTTATGATTACTATGCAGAATTCCAATCTTGTTTTGTATCGCGCCCTTAACGGAAGGAAAATTTGCAGCTTTATTTATTGATGCCAACGGAATTTCATTTTCTTTCTCATATAAACAGAGTTATTCTAATATTTTCATTTATCAAAGTATTGGTATTTTTTCCTCTGTTATTTTGATGAATATCAATACCTTTTCGTAACATTTCAAGGTATGTAAATAAAAAATTGGGTTGAAAATTAATTTTATTTTCGTCAAATCTATTTGATTTTTCTCCTTTTCTGCGATATCTGCGTTTATTGGATTCATCTGTTTGATCAAATGCATATTGATTTGCATTAAACTCAAAAGCAATAAAATTACTTTCATCAAAAATACACATTTTTATTCTTCAGTTTCTAAATTTGAATTAAATGTTAGTTTAACATGTATGGGAATTTTTTTAGACTATTCAATAATTCATAAAATTGCTAGAATTTATATAACCAAATGTCTATTATAGGTATTTACGTGTTTTGATATCAGGGGTCAAAAAATCACTTAAAACTCAATTTTACAATTTAAAATTTGTTTTAGCTAAGCCTCATGGCCAAAAATAATGAATAGTCGAATTCGGGCTTGTTTTTTTCGAAGCAGACTAAATAAGTAAGTTTTAAATAGTTTTTTACTGTCAAACTATTCTGCTGGTCATCCAAAATGCAACTTTCAGAAAGAGGAATGCAAACTATGTGAAATGTGCATCATGTGTTTGCAGTAATGAGGTAGGCAAATCATTAACATTCAAACATCACGAGTGACTGTAGTGCCATCAGCACTCTCTGTATAAAAGGAAAAGCGACTGCCGATTTAAAGTAAATCAACTTTTTGTTAGCTATTTAACTTTGTCTCGTAAAAAACATCAAGTGTCTTTCAAGCAAGTTTCTGATCCCGGCCGTGAGAGAATAGTAACCTATGTGGAAATTGCGAATTGTCCTTCAATTGATGGTTGTGCTGGACGAAACTCTGTAACTATGATGCGGGTCTGTAATAGCAGTATGCGGGAGGAAAGGATGGACATACGCAATCGATGCATCTGTCTTGTAGCACTACTATCCATTATGACAGGCATGTTGTGCGCACAGCATTGAGGATCGCTAAGCAACATCACGAACCACAGCATAACAGATTCAGTCTGTTACACATGATTCGATATCTGTTCGTACCGTTTGACGTTATCTGAAGCCGAGTGGGATGTTCGTAAGGCAACGATTACTTCATTTTCCTTTGATTTAAAACTACAGGCATTTGTATCGAGGAACAACCGACATTGGCAGAAGAATGGAACGACATTGTCTTTACTGAAAAATCCCACTTTTTCCAATAGTCGGATTCGATTCTGGAGAACCCATCGTGAGAGACTGCCAAATTGATGCGTTGTGCAACACAACACTGGTCCTAAACTCGTTATCATATTTTGGGGTGGTACTGGATTTCACATCCGCATCCCTCTAATACTCATCGCTGTTACACTGAAAAACAAGAAGCCTGGTTGATTAGGGAGTCGTTCTCATTTTCGGATGGTAATGAGTTTGAATCCCAGCTTAACCGAAGATCCGTCGTGTTCGTTAAAAGCTTCTGGGGCACATTAAAAATGGGCGTGGTCGCAATGTCTTCCAAGTAAAATGATACCTCGTTCGGGGGCAGGCCAAGTATTGGGGGTCTTCTGCTTGGTACCTGCTTCAAAATCACGAAGACTCCACCTGGCTACTTCTATCTAATTGGTAGAGCTTGAATCAGGGTTAGTTACAGGGAAGCATATTGGTGCAATAACAACACTGAACAATGAGTGGCATTGGTGGACTGGTTAATTAAGACATAGTTCTCATTATCAGAAGATAGTCAAGTTTGAATTCCGACTAAACCGAAGATCAGTCGTGTTCACTATAAGCGTCTGTGAAACATTAAATAGGTCATGGTCACAATGTCCTCCAAGTGAAATGTTACTTCTGGAGATGACAGGACAAGTATTGGGGTTCTTCTGTTTGGTTCCTTCTTTTAAATTGCGAGTACTTTCCCTCGGCTGCTTCCTTTATATCGGTAGAGCCCTATTCAGGGAAGCACGGTGGTTCAACTGTAACATTGAGCAATCATCAGGACATCTATGACGTGTTGGAACCCGTCTTCCTTTCATATATTCAGCGCTGTTCATGAGTCATATTCCAATAATATAATGCGTGACCATACGTGGCAGTAATGTTCAAGAGTTCTTCTTTATTGGTGAGACTGAATTTCTTATTTGCCTTGCTTGTTCTCTTGATCTATTCATAATTGAAAATCTGTGGATCATGCTTGCATAGTAACTGGACTGCAATGTATTAGCCCCTGATACACTAAATCAACTTTGGCAATATGTGGAGGTCATATAAACTGCTGTACTCTAAGGATACATCCATTAATCTGAAGCCTTTTTTTATTTTATGCTATTGAGTGTGACAGTGGTTATAGCCAACAATGGTTGCTAAACTAACTACTATTTTTGTCAACTACTAATCCTATTTCACAAGGGGTTATAATTTTAATCATTTGATCTTTGTAAAAAGCATTATTTGCTTAGTAAATTTTGCTGTGACATCTCTGGTTTTTCTTTGTTATTGCATTTTGAGTGTCTAGTAGTGTAGTTTGATGATAGAGTATCAAAGCAGTTTTAACTGAGTTAATAGCAAAAACATTGCTCAGTTTCAAAAATCTTATTGATATAATTTTACTAATTTGTCAGTTAATTACACACAAATATTCTATTTATTTAAAAATTATTTTTAATATTTCATGTTTCAATACATATATAAATCTCTTGTTGCATTGCTTAATAATGACTACGAAACCAGAAAACATATTTGTCATTGCATACAAATCGTGAAAATTAATTTTATTTCATGAAACTAAACTTTAAATTAATATTTAAAATATTTATATTCTCAAGGCAAATTAAAGAAAATATTCTATTTACCAGATAGAATGGCTATGGCAGAAATCCAAAGCTGATATGATTTGGCGAAAAAACCTACGAGCTTCTTTTGGCGTTAGGCGACCTTTTTTGACTAAATAGTCAAATAGCTCTCCCCCAGAGACATGCTCCAGAATCAGGTACCTGAGAACAAAAATACTCTGCTTTATTTAAAGCCTGATTCAGAATTATTTTAAATTTAAATATGTAAATCTTTGAATGAATAAACCAAACTCAATAAAGGATTGAAGGAATTTAGCAAACATTTGTTACAAATTTTATAAATATTATTCGGCAAAACTATTTTATGGAGGCTATATATACATATACATACATACATAAATATATATATATATATGTATATATGATATATATATATATATATATATATATATATATATATATATATATATATATATATATATATATATATATATATATATATATATATATATATATATATATATATATATATATATATATATATATATATATCAATTCTCAATTATCATTATATTTACACACACACACACATATATATATATATATAGATAGATAGATAGATATACGATATACCTATACATTTTTAATTCGTATTTTTATCTTGTTAGCTTAATACAGATCTTATCAAATTTTATTTATTCAGAAGTTAAAGAGAAAAAATGCGTTTATAACATAGCTGAAAAAAAGTACTTTTAAATTGTGTAGTTAATGCACTGAACATTCATGACTTTTAGTAAATTAGAATTTGTATTGAATTTACTGAAAAAAATATAGTATTTTAAATATTACCTGATGCCGAATATCGGCGAGGAAAGGAAGATTCGTGTTAGATTTGTATTAAATCTAATATATTTGACTACTGCTTATCACGTCTATAAGGAAGTTGTCAACTAAAGAGAGCGGCCACATTCAGATGAATGATATTATGTAACAAACGTACCGCGAGTAATCATTAAAATGGTATTGTAAATTACATTTAGTTTGAGAAAATCCTTTCATGCAGCTACATATCGTTTTTATATTGATTTATCTTACTTTCTTGTATTTTACTTTGTATAACACACGCACACATATGCTACATATTATAATTATTAATTTATCTTGCTAGAGTACGTACTTGTCATAAATATTCTAGGGCTTTCTCAGATTTAACTGATCGTCAAAACTTTGACGTCGTTTAATGAACAATAAAGATAACATGAAATCAGGTATTGTTTTGCGCCATGAATCCCGCAGGGAATTTCAGAAAAATGTTTCCGGGGTAATGAATCATATTTCCATTTAAAATAAGGAAAACTCTTAAAGACTTCTTCCTTTGCAACATGTGAGTCCATGTATTATCAAAGTTTCCTCGTCATGCAATAATGCTTGGCAAACGTGTAAATTCTTTACAATGGCTTACAGCTGTTATAGTATCTTCTGATTGGTATTAAATATATTAGTTAATATTTGTGATTGCATGTTGCAGTAGATATTTGTATAGTTATTGGTAGTAATTTTAGAGAAATTAAAAAGCTTGGAGATGAGTTTTGAGAACTGTCGCAAGACACAGGTATATAATCAATTAAACAGGTATATATTTGCAAGTAAAATTTAAGTCTTAGCAGTCTTAAATTTTGTAAGCGTTATGAATTTAGTTAAAGAGATGTTGATTTTGTGCAAAGTGATGCTTTGTATTCCTGACAATATAATCGATAAAATTATATTATATTGCGTAGCAATATATTCGATAAAACGATAGTATATGAGCACATGTACGTTTTTTAAGATTATAACCACACAATTAATATAGAGGACTTTATATTTATTAGAAGTTGCTAATAAAAACATTTATCTTAAGAATTTTTGCATTTATTGATTAAAAAAAAGCATTTATTTTATTTTAATCTGTGAATTCCTAAGATATTATTCCCTCATTTTTGATTTAAATGTACTTTCTATACGCTTGGGATTTGAATGCACTTTCTTTGGATTACGTGTACTTTTTTGCTAATAAATATAAATTTTCAAAAATGTCTTTTTCTTACGAAATTTCTGTCCACACTTAACTATCTGAATTCAGAGTGCAAAATAGTTCGCACGATCTTGCGGAAATATTTTTTAACATACCTTCTAAAAGCACATTTGTGAAAACATTTTAAAATATAATCCTCCTACATAAAATCAATCTACATTTTTACAATGATATTTCACAATGAATGTAAAATATCATTGTAAAAATGTTAGATAATTAATTAATTTAGATGAAATGCATAAAAATTTATGTAATTCCCATTTAGATGCAATTTGGCATATTTGTATCCAATCTCATGTCAATAATTCATATCCTATTTCATATCAAAATTTGTTTTAATTTTAAAATAAATATGAAAAATATTACTTTGACTAAAATCAAAAATTTTATTAAAGACATTTAAGTATTCAGTTAAAAAACTATGTATTTATTTACAATTCCAAGTGTTCTGCTCTAATTTAATCACATTTTCTGTTGTGTTAATAAAAACAGCTTAGTCAAATTGTCTCAGTCTACAAAATGAATTTCATAAAGCATGGTTAAATTATATGAATTTTCTGTAATTCAGAAAAGTCTCAAGAAATTTCTCTTATACGTAATTAAGTAAAGGATAATTTTTCTCTCAATAAGCAAATTTACTTCATCATTTTTTTACTACTTTTCTATATAGACTCTAATATTGATTTAGAAGACACTTTGTAAATGATTATTAACAAAAGCAACTATTATTTTAAGATATTTATCAGTAAATATAAAATCAATAATTCTAAATTTAATAGGAAAAAATTTAAAAGTGTATTTATGCTTTGGTTTAATATGAAGGATATAATAATAATACAAATCACATAATAGATAATTGAGGTCATTTTTTTAAAAATAAATTTGATTTAAATGTCAGCATTGTATAAGAACTTTATGAGGAAAGTTATTTGTTTTCTTGAGTGCTATACTAAGAAATATATGAAAATTAGATTTGTGTTCAATTTTCGAAGTTAATCTGGAGAAATGAGCTTCATTCACAACACTTTCTAGAAACCATTAAAACATAATTTCTAATATTTCTTTTTTCTATTATCAAGAAATCTATTTTACTCATGTTTGTCAATGAAATATAAATAATTATTTCTATAATGTTATTCATAACTTTTCTCACTTAAAATAATCTTTATAAATTTTCTCTATCTTTATATACACATGAAGCCACGGATCTGCCAAATACCCTTCTTTACTTCTTTTAGAGCTATAGCCAATACAATTCTCACTTAATTAGCAGCATACAAATGAGTAACGCAATTGGCGAGTATCCCTCTTTCCAGTCAAGCATCTCGCCAATTCTCTTGGGACAGCTAAGCGAGGAAAGCCAAGTAGGGAAATGGACCCAACTCTTCCACCATGCCTTAGGACTAAAGCAAATTACTTCTTGTCATTCAATTCCTCCTTCTCTCTGAGCCTAGTGTATGCGATCAATAAAATCTTTCATTAAATTGCTGTGAGAGAAATGCAGCCATAATAATTAAGAAACAAGCCTTGCTTCAATTCTCTGTCATGATGGAGGGCCAGGGATTAAAATTCCATTTTCTTTGTGTAATTGCGGAAAAGAACCATTGAGCAAGACTTATGACGACATAACTTTTTCCCTCTTTTCTTGAAGGCAAAAAGTTTGGTCGCTATTTATGGAAATCCTTTCTTAAAGATTTGAAGATTAAGTTATTGATTAGTATTTTCTCCTGTATGCCATTCGAATCTCTAGTTTAAGTCTCGAGGGCAAGAAGCAAAGCTTATTTTAATCTTCAAGATTTATATCTGACTCGTAAAACCTTTTTAACGCGTGTTTTAAAATTTATATTGTTGAATTTTTATTAACACTACTTTTTATTAGAAATCGAAGGCATACTTTTCATAAACTTACTTTAGACGATAAGAATGATGCTCCTTTAAGTTAAAATGTGCAGATCGAATTCTAGTGATAAATGCTTAGGAAATTACTTATGATAAATATTTACTTGTGATAAATGTCTTATGTTATACTAAATAGCCTAGTATTTATACTTAGAAATGTAATACAACTGATAATTTTTAATAAGAAAAAAGGTTGTTTTATAAGAAAAATAAGATTCTTTATATCAATCTTTGTAAAGAAAACACGTTGAAAAAGTTTTTTCTCCATGGATAAATTTCTTTCTTTTTGCATAAATGTGTTTGTAACATAAAACCGAAGCTTTTAGAACTTGCATTTTCAGAAACTGCCGGAATTTCCTTTTTTGAATTTGAATTTTGTTTTCTGAAAGAAATTTATTTTTTAACTCCTGATATTAAATACTAAATGTACATAATGTGATGAAATATTTCAAGCGACGAAAAGTTAATTCTTTAATAACTAATAAATCTAACAATATTTTCGGGTTACTTTAAGAATGAATTAATTGTCTTATTAGAACTATGTGATTTTAATGAGATAAATACTACCATACAATTTATCTCTATGAAAAGACGTTTAGGAGGAATTGTCTCTTTTTAACTCTTAAGTATAATTATTTTTATATGTTGTGTAAATTTTAACATTTTGATAAAAATACTTTTGAAACTCTCCAAATCGAAAATGCCTTTTACATTTATGTCTAAATTTTTTCTTTATGTTATATACAAAACGCCATGTTATCAAGTTATATTATGAAAGAAATTTAAATTAACTGAATAATTATCAGTCTATAAAGATAGCTAAAAATATTGAGACGAGTTGTTAAATGAAAGCCAAAATACTGATTTAATGGGAGAAGATTATCGTTTTGTGGGTTAGGATGAGCATCACTTATTTTTTCTTGAATAGTTAAAACAAAATTTTTTTAGATCATCGAAATTTTACTAGAAGTATATTCATCAATTTGCATGTAAAGTTTTATTGTTACTTGTTGATGTATATAAAAATATGACAGAGATTTAAATCATCCGTATTTAAATAAATCATGCTTGAATTTGTGCATACAAATATTTGTGTGCAGCTTGGGTACTATATGCAAAATCTAGCTTTATACTCATAAATGACTACAAAACTTCTCTTTATTTAGTATATTATGAAGAAAGTTTTACATGTGTTGCAACCTTGAATAATTTTCATTTTCATTTGATTGATTATATTATACATAGTATACATAAAAACTATGTTTTCATCCATACATACACGAAAAATTCACCATAAAAACGGGGCAAACATTCTCCTCTAGATTAGGATCAATGGCTACTATTGATCACAAAAAGCAAATCAAATGCCATCTGTTTTCATTAAAGAATCACTTTTGTGCAAAATTTGATGAATAAATTGCAGTATTATACTGCAACTACAAGTAATTTGGATCATCTAATGTTTCAGCAAGTACTATAAAACTCCGTGGCACGACAGCCCATGTGGTCTAAAGCCTACTGTGCCCATAACAGTTTTCATGACCGAGGGCCCTGGAATGCGAAGCATATCTCCCTGTTAAGTGGACAGCCTAACGGGTGAGACCCCCAGTGTTTAGTTACCAAGCATGCTTGATACTCAGTTTATCGGCCCAGAGAAGGGATGAAAGGCTGAGTCTACCTAGCCCATCCCGAGGGTGGGAGCCTTGGACCCTGTGCCTTGGGAGTATGAAACGCTGCCACTGAGCCACCGGGCTTCGCTCAGCAAGTACAACATATTTACTGACTTCTAGATTTTCTTAAAAAAATTTTTGAAAGCAATTTCTGCTGTTTTCTTAAAGAGAAATATTTCTAAAGCATCAAAATAATTAATCTATTTACATAATAAGAAATATACAATGCTAGTCTGAAATCATGTCTATAGCGATTCTATGCTGTAAACATGACTTAACCATTGCCTGAACCATTTATATAGAAAATAAATGCCTCTATTTAAAAATTTTAGAAATTGTTTGTCATTAAGTTATCTTTGAAATTCGACTCAGGAAATTTTCTTCTGGATCCATTGACATTTAATACGTGACGGCATAAACAGATTGTGCCATTAATTTAGAGATTAAGTTCCACTTAAAATTGCTGTTTAGCAATTTTATCTTAATTTTAATTCGTAGAATATCAAAAGAGACATTTCATGAACATTCGAGACAATTTAAATAAATATTCGAGATAATTTAAATGAATATTCGAGTTGAGATTTTAAACTCTAAGAATTTTGCCTAACGATAGAAATGTAGCTTGTGTAGGTAGCATTCATGTTATAGTTATTGTTTTGCATTTATAACATGGATAAAAATGTTAATGACAAATGCTACCCACAGCAGACTATATTTTTTATTTTCATTAATGTCTTTAAATGACTAGTCTTTTATGATTATGAAAATTAAAGAGGAATTGGACAGAATGATTTTTTGATGCGGAAATAGCACGCAGTTTTCAGTCAAATCTGCGATGCATCATTGAAATTCCTTAAAATCAACTATTGAAGTAAAAAAAGTTGTGAAAATTTAATGAAGCTTCATTTAATACAGTTCATTTTCTTTCGGTTGCTTATATATTTTCAGAAATTATTAACTAATTTTAATTTTTTTACAAATCCCGTGATTAGAAATGTCGATGCACATTTATATTCTTAAAAATAAAATACATGACTTTTAAAACTAAAAATAATTTTCAACCTCATGCATTAATTTAAAATTTATACCAAAAATCACATATGCATAAGTCGCTGAGTAGTTTTCTACTCAACTGCGAGACTAAAATACGTTTTTTTCCCATTATTCACAACTAGAAAAGTAAAAAGTATTTAAAAAATTTTAGTCTATTGTACTATTTATTTAATAGGTGATTTTGCTGAACAAAAATATATTTAAAATTAAATAATCCGAACCTGAATTATGAAATAGACTTCGATAAACAGAAAAACTGAATTGAAAACTTTAATTAATTCATTTAATAAATGGACTTTATTTATTTTTAATTTTCAATATATAAACGTGATAAATTGAAAAAATAACTATCTCTTTCAAATAATTAATTTCTTTTTATCTTGAACAAACACATAACTTAATTATTTAGAAGTTTCACAGTCTACTTACATTTGATTTTACTCTCTCTTTCATTGAATTCACTCGTTAATTAAAATGTCGCAGTTTCATTATTGCATTGATTAAAATGTAAACGATGAGTAAATATGCTTTACGGAATTCAAAGAAGAAATGATTCAAGGAAAAAAATATTTTTGAATCAATGATTTGCTCCATCTATTTCTTGATACTTTTGCACATCAAAAAACGTTTAAAGTTAGTTCAGAGGAGGATTTAGTTCTTCAGAAAGGTGAAGTTGCAATAATAATTAAAAAAGTTAATTCCATTTTAAGGGAGGCAAAAGAAAAAAAAAAACTGATTAATTATTTAGAAATAGAATGTATTTTTCGAATTAGTAATAATCTAAAGGGTTTAGTCTAAGTTTTTATATTTTGAGTTTACTTAAACTTAGCGTTACTTTAATTAAATGTTGCTAAGGAATTCTTAATAGCGCAAATAAAAGTTTAAAACAATTTATAAAAAAATTTAAATTAATGTTTGAGTTAGGATTTTGTACACGCGATAAGAATTCTTTGAATACTTTGTGAAAGAGTATGTTTAGAGTTCAGTATTCTTGAGTTACAAAGATGAGTTGTGATTAGTTTTAGTATTTATACATTTTTATTATATATAATTATTAAAATTAACTTTGTATTTTCTTTTGCTTAGTAATATTTGCATTACTTTATTTTACAAACTCTTTGTAGTACTTTTATTAAAATTAATTAAACTGGAGTGGAATAACTGGAATAGGAAAATATTTTAAGTAAACAACATTTTTATTGAATTTATGCAAAGTATATTTCTTTTGGAAGGTATTAGATCTCTACTAGCTTATCAAAGCATAATATTAGCACCATGTTATTTGGACTGCATGGTCAGTTTTTAATATCAGATACTTTTGAACTATAGCATGCGGTTGTTATGTTATTGCTTAAAGTATACGCATCCTTAAAGCTTGAGAGCTTTCCGAGTTTCCTCCCTTGCAACAAGCAAAAATGACTCCATACCTTTGACAAATCTTTAATTGTTAAAAATTAAAATTGCAAATCTTTAAAAAAGTCTTTAAATGCCCAAAAGTCTTTAATTGGTTTTTAACTACTAAGCTATTTCTAAACTATTTTTAAACTTCGTAGTGTCATA
Organism: Latrodectus hesperus; assembly: GCA_037975125.1. Taxonomy (NCBI): domain Eukaryota; kingdom Metazoa; phylum Arthropoda; class Arachnida; order Araneae; family Theridiidae; genus Latrodectus; species Latrodectus hesperus. Next base: position 37,076,011 of record CM075853.1, read on the forward strand.
ATATATTTTCTTAAAATTTTGTTCCTAAACATAAATAAACCCAATTTAAAATAGATTTTTTTTTATTGGAGATTGAACAATTGGTTCATCAAATGTTGTTATTCTTAACAATTGCAGAGAAAACCAGTTTATCATAAATTCCAGTACATTTTTTTAAAATTATATTTATAAATAACAAATAATTTTCTTTTCGTTCTTTTATTTTAGATAATGCTTCTAAGAACTTATTACATATTACTGAAATACATTATTCATGGGAAATCTCTTTTATTTCTTATCGAAAAATCAAAGTAAAAAATATATATATTTAAATTTTGATAATGTGTAATACATTCTTTTAAAAGATAGCTATATTGAGAATTCCCTCTGTGTGCAACGTGAATTAGGAATATAATTAGATTATAAATTTTATGTAACACTAAATTTACTATAAAATATTATATAAATAATATTTTATCTTACTTATATGATTACAATTGTCTAAGCAGGTTTTATTGTTTACCAGCAGCATTAGTGTTAAGTAATTCAACTTATGCGAGATCAGAAATATGATTTGGAATAAAATTCAAAATAAGCCAATATAAATAATTGTATAAAATACCTGGCAACACTAGTAACACAATCATTAGACATTTAAAAGCAATACTATTGGAAAGTAGATCGATAATCTTTTACATTTACTAATCACACATAAAAGTACCAAACGATGAATTAATTGCAGTAAAAAAAACTTACAAATATTTTTTATTTTCGTAAACGTCATACAGTCCTAAGACATGGGGATGTTCAATTAGTTTCATGATGGCTATTTCTCTTTCAACCTGAAAATAAAAAGAAACAGTTTTCTAATTTGATTACTTTAAAAAAATACGTATAAACTAAATAATATGAGTTAATTACTTATTTATTTTAAGCATTGATAAACTAACAGTTATAGCAAGACTAGAGTGAAAGTTATTAAAAATTCTATTTCTTACATTTAACATGATTTTCTAAATTGATTGTGACAGTAAAGAGAAGTTAAAAAAAGAGAATTGTTTGAATTGGTAAAATGAAAACTATGGCATACTCAAGAATCATCTTAAATCATCTCGTAATTTAATTCTTAAGATTGCTATAGATTTTCAATTTCAAAATCCTTAAAAAGAGAATAAAATTTTATTCAATAAATTTTGCAAGCATGAGAAATTACTCAAGAAATAATTTAAAGTTCAAGAAGTAGTGCGTAGGACGCAAAAACACTTTTAATGCAAAGTGGAATTTTTGTTATGCTTTAGTATGAAATAAAATCTTATAAATATTTACATTGCTTTGCCCTAAACTAATAAAAACTGTAATTTCTTGTTATAAAATACCATTATAAAGTTAGACAGATAAATAAAATATCAATAATGAGAGGAGAGAGAGAGAGAGAGAGAGAGAAGAGATTTGAAAATAATAAATAAACTTCATTAAAATGTCAAGGTTCGGAAGCAATATAAGAAATGAATTTAAAAAGAAATTAATGGTATTTATCCTTCGAGATATTGCAAAATATTAGTTTTTTAAATAATTTCTTACGTCATAAAGCTTATTAGATACCTCGATTATAGAGTAACTTTCATAGAAAAAAGTGGTTTCACTTAACTAGTTTTAAAATATTTAGTTGAAAAGCCAAATCTATAGCTTGTAATCAATTTATAAAATAATTTGGTTGTAGATTTTCTTTTGCAATTATAAATTTAAAATAGTTATTTGCTTGCAAATTTTCTACATTTATGTTATTGTTTAATATATGACACAACCCATTAGACGTCAGTGTCATCAATAAATTTATCAGCAAAAAAAATTGAAACTGAAAAGTTGAAATTAGTAAAAATAATACGTTCAAATTTCACATAAGTAGTTATATTTGTGATTTTTAAATAAGAATTATAATGGAATTTTAATTTTTAAATAATTATCTAATAATAACAAAACAATGCAAATAACTTTCATTTGTATAAGGTATTACTTCTACTTCACGTTTACTGTAATTCTTCCTATTTAATATTTCCAGATTAATTAAAAAGTTACTAGAAAAGATGAGATAAGCTTAAATGAATGTTATTTTGAAAAACTTTTAAAGCCTTATTCTAATTAGATTTCGGTATCTTCTTAGTAAGCTTAAAATAAATAATTATTTTCTTGATCTGCTTAGCTGTTAATCTACTTAATAATCATTGTTTTAAGCTTCTTTACCAAAACAGCTATACAATAAAAAATAAAAATAATGGCTTTAATTAATTTAAACTTAAATAAAATCTTTTACTAGAAATTTAATTGGTTTATTTTGAACAATATTTTAAATTTTAAAACAAAAAAATTCACAGCTAAGCAAAAAATGTTTGACATAGAGATGGGAAGTAAAAAAAAAAAAAAAAAAGATTTACCTTTTGTAAAACGGATTCACTTAACTTCTCCCTGTTGATTATTTTAATGGCAACTTTCCTTCCCGTGATGCAGTGCACACCCAACTTCACAAGACCTGAAAAAAGACAAAAAAATTAATTAACTTAAGTGATGAGCAATCACTCACCAATCAAAGACACGCAATCTAACATCACGAACAAGCTGTAGAAAAGGAAGACCTTGGTTAGGCACGTTCTTTAGTTTTTCTTTTTGAAGTCAAATAAATAAAAAAATAAGTTGCAGTTTTGGACCATTAAAAAACGATTAAGATAGTGAGAACTAGCATTCTTTTAGATTTTATTTCTTGCATGTGTACGTAATCAATTTTTTTTTTGGAAAAATATGCTAAAAATACTTGAGTAAAAAATTGATGAGCAGTGATTGGAAAGCACTGAATAAGTAAGTTTCTTTTAAACTTTTCGAACTGTAACATGTTAGAAAATTAAAAAAATGAAATATATTTGTTCAGAAAAAGAGATGGTAATTTGTCCCAATAATCTTCAATTCTATTTTGAAACAATGATATATGTTTCCCCATATTTTAAAATCAATTTCCAATTAGTTATAGTACATAATATAATCTACTTATATAAATTTTCATTTGATATTAATATGAAATTATATATTCTTATTTAGAAATCGTATTTGTAATTTAACTTAATAAAATTATCATAATGTTATTCCATTTTAATAAAATTTCTACTGCCTAATAGTTCATAATTGATTCAAGTTATGTAAATGTGGCCAATAAAATTAGTTGCCCAACTATTATGGAAGCCCGGTGGCGTAGTGGTAGAGCTTCGCGTTCCTTATGCACAGGTTCCAGATTCGACCTTTGGGCTAGGAAAGGTCGACTCAGCTTCTTCTCTTCAGTGGATCGATAAAACTGAGTACCAAGCATATTTGGGAATAAAACCTGGGTGTTTTGCGTTAAGATGACCACCTAATTGGGACGTATACTTCACACCCCAGGTTGTTTAATCATGAAAACAGATATGAGCACTGTAGGCCTTGGTCCCCAAATGGGTTTGTGACACTGAATCTAGTTAATGATATTTGACTCATATGACCATGCTTTAAAACTATTCAGTAATTTGCTATTTAACTCTTTTTCAAAGGCTTAACTCTGTAGTATAGTGTTGTACGTTTCGTTTGTAACTTGTACTTTAACAACATACTATAGCTTCAGAATGTACTATCTAGAGAAAACATGTAAAAGTTAGTATAAATGAAATTGCATGGATGTTTGTAGTTGTTCGGAATCCACTTTAAACCGTAGGTCCCGGTCTAATTAGCCCTCGTGTGCAAAAAATGACCGTTGATCGACAAACAAACCAAACTAACTGTTATTCAACTTCATTGAGAAAGATCACCAGATGAAGCTGTCCTAAGCATTGACACATGCACTAAATAAGGTCTCTTAGTTTAAGCGATGGAAACTCCAACTAAATCATGCCTCTTTGCTCACCGATAAGATGGACACAATAGTACTTTACAAAGAGTTGTAATAAAAGTCTACCTATCGTCAAATATTCGATTGATACTTTTTGTAGCAATTAAGAGTAAAATTGTTGCAATACGTTATGGAGCAATATTGGGAGGTGAAACTATAACTCATTTCAAAATGAGAGTCTGAGTTACTTTGTCTTGGATCTGTGTCAATGTTTCATTTGATGACTTTTTATGATATTGTTATTCTTATTACACTTTATGAACATAATGATTAATCTGATTTATTTCAAAATTTGTATAAGATATTTACATAGAACTTACTTAAATTGTTTTCATAATTTCTCGTGAAAGATATTATGTCCGAATAAGTGGAAATAAAAGAACTAAAACAATAGCGCTTTCTTTTAATATGGAATATTAATAATAAGGTCAATAATTTTATTATAATGTGCATGTGTGTGTGGTAACTGGATTCTGTATATAATTTAAATACTAATAAAAGTATATGTTAATCATCAATTTATTAAAATACGTATTTATTAATTAGTATCTAAACTAGTAATTAATAAATATAAAAAATAAAATTACAAGTGACATAACCGATTAAACAAACACAGCATAGAAAGATTAATTAAAATGTAAAATAATTTTTTTCTAGTTTGGAATAGTTTTTTCAAAGCTTAAATTCTTATTAAATTCTTCTAAATCTTTATAAATTAAAAAACTAAAAACAAAATACATTTTAAAATTAAGTTTTAATAATAAAAGATCAATTAAAATTTTAAAAATTTATAAATCATAATGCTGATACAATTTTCAAGCTATATCAATCTAAGTTCTTTTTATATTTTATCGTAAGAATTTAAATTTTAGCAATGATTATAATATTTTTTGTTGTTACAATAAAGTATATGTTTTTGCGCAAAGACAAGTTTTAGAAGACTGTTAGAATTAATTGGAATATTTTTTCTTGTCTGGCCATTTGGAAATTTTAACTTATTTTCATTTCTTTATTTTTTAACAGATATCTTTGATGTATAAAATAAATTTGTTACATTGTGTGTCAAAAAATATTATACACCCGAATTCAGATGTTAAATAACCCGTTAATTTTTTCTGACAAAAAGTAAATTTTCAAAATAAAACTGATGCTATTTTGAGTGATATGCAAATTACAAGTTTTTATAAGAAAACATTCTTTAAATATGATTATTATCTCGAGAATATCGACGAAGAAAAGCTCAAATTGGCAGTTGGCCAACTTGTCAAAATATTTTTTCAAAATGTTTCAATACAGAGTCCAGAAAATCCGATATATTTCACATTAGGAATTAACTGCGCGAAGTTGCTTTTGTTCAAAAGTTAAAGTTTTTCCTTCTGGCTCATCATTATTTTATTTTGATTTTTTAATTTAAAAATGATGAATTAAAGGAAAAAAAGCAAACAAGGAAAATAAAAGGAAAAACTAAAAATACTTCAAAAATTGATGCAAATATTTATAAAAAAGTATCTAATGTAGCTGCGATAGTTTATAACATCTACAGTTTTAAAATATTTTATACTGAGAATTATTTAATGTTGTTGCATTTTGTTGGATTATTTTTAGAAATTATATCTAAAAATAATACTAAATTAGTAAATTACTTTATACATGTATAATGAAAAATAGTGCAACATAAAGTGATATTAAACTCTATCTAATTTATACATAATATTTCAAGTGCTTTAATATATATTTATGAGTATTTTCTACTATTTGTATCCTATTCTGTGTTTTGTACCAAATGGGTATACATGCTCTAACAGGGAGCTTTAAATTGTGTTTGTTGTATTCTAAGATAAATTAAGATGTGAAATAGATTTCATTCTGTTGGATATAAAAGATATTAATTTCAAATTAATCTGTAATATAGACCTTTAAAATATTCATGAAAAAATAGAAAAGCTTATTCGTATGATACGCGATAATGCGTTTTTAAAATAAAAGTTTTTTTGAAATTTTTAGCACCTAGAACTAATTTTATTGGCAATTATTCAAATGCTAAGAGCATATTATAGAACTGTTTTTCAGCAAGGCAACCGAATGACGAAACATAATTTTGATTAAATAGTTTAAAAAAGAAACAAATATTAAAATACTGAGATAATTTAAAATATTTTAGAATTATAGTTATTTTTTTAAATATTATTTTAGCAAAGTTTATTAAATAATATAGTCTGAAAGTTATACAGATTGCACCCTTTTTGGTTATAAGTTCAAAAATTCTATTAGGTATGCTTTCGACTAAGCGTTTGAGTATATCTGCATTCGGATTTTCCCATTCAGTAATAATAGTTTTTCAATTCTTGAACCGTTGAATACTGCTTGCCGTTGGCGTATACGGCCCTGTTTAGGATACCCCAGACGTTTTCCATGGGGTTCATGTCAGGAGAACAAGCAGGCCATTCGATCACCTGCACTCCGTTGTCCAGGAACCATTCTTAAAACGAGTTTGCAACATGAACGCTAGCATTGTCCTGTTGGAACTTTCAAAATGAACCTCCAATTTCTTCTCCAAAAGGCAACAAATTTTCTTCCAACAAGTCTTGATAGTCTAGTGCTCTCATTCGACCAGTAGGGAAGGCAATGTTAGACCGCCCAGCATTGCCAAATCCAGCCCAAACCATTAACGATCCTCCCCCACACTGTCTCTTAGAAAAAATGTGTGGCTCATTTCGGAGATCCCTCCAATAGAATGAACACCCATCAAGACCATTTAGATTGAATTTTTTTTCGTCGCTGAATACTTCTTGAGCCCACTGTTCTTTCCAAGTCATGTGTTCTTTAGCCCATTGCATCCTTTTTCGTTTGTGAAGATCTGTAAGTCTCAGTTGCGTTTTCATTTTCATGTACTCAAGATGTTCGTTCCGCCGAGCTATTCTGGATAAAGTTGACTTGTGAATTTTGAATGGTGGGGTCTCGTGATAGTCTGTTCAATGTTTCACCAGCTTTTAACTTCTTTACAACTAACCTTTCTTGCCGCTTTGTTAGATTTCGAGGTCTTCCAGTGGATTTCTTTGTCCCATATTTGGATCCAAGATGAAGAAAATTATTGACCACGTATGGTGAACGCCCAATATGTCTTGCTATATTCCGTGAAGACAATCCTGCTTGGTTAAAAGCCGCAATTTGTCCTTTTTCAAAATCAGATAACGGTTTTTTCCTATCCATACTTAGTGACACCTTTTCAAATCAATAAACTATGCGTGCTCACAATAAATGCAAGTAAGGTTAAGTTAGTTGATTAAACGAAGCTTTTATATACCTGTTTGTTGAAACCCAACTGCGCATGCTTCTCCGGGATCGATTATTCTACTAAAAAGTATAGGTGGTACTATCACTTTTCAACTTAAAATTTGTATTTTTTATTTCATTACATGAAAATATAAACATGAGTAATGTTTTTACTTTGTTATTGTGTGTCATTCTTATTTTGTTTATTTTCCATAAAAACATTTATTTCAATCATTTATTCCAATTACTGTATGCTAGGCTGAAAATACTTGGTGGTTCTATCATTATGAAACGCGGTGTACATTGTAATTTGCAAAATTCTACTTATATCCAGTAACGACACACACGATTATATATAACAGACTTTTTTCATGGAAGGAAGAAGAGGTAAATTTCTCAGCTTATTGTTAGTTCACGTACACTATCATGAAAAAAATGCTCATTATATAAATGCAGAATATGTAGGCTATTTCTGTTTAAATTTTTTTAGCATTCCAGAGCCATTTCATTCAGATGTGACTGACTAAATCGCAATATGCATAACAGTCTCTAAGAGAAATGTCTGGAGAGTATGTTGCATGAGAAAACATTTCCTTTCATGAAATTGTCATTGTCAAAAAAACTTATATCGAGAAAGAACTGTTTTCTTACTACTCACTGAGAAAACTTCTGAAGCATGAATTTTGCAGCATCTCATTTTTTGCTTTGCAAACGGAGACTTTAATAGTTACACCATATAGACCAAGTAGTCATTATTTAAAACAGCGAGGACTCCTGAATATATCGCATTTCTATTTATTTATTACCTGAATGTGTAATTTGCTTGGTCATTTTATGCAACATAATATATTATTGCATCATTATCTGGGAATCGTTAGATAGTTTTCACTTCACCTCAGAAGAGTTTGTGCACTTTTTGACGAATAATTCTTAATCATTTCTAATTTACAACTGTTTTTAAGATTCATTTTTGATTTGGAACTAAACAGAAATCGATTAAATATTTTATGGATCAAGTTTATATAACCTTACTAAAGCATTTAAGGTAGCCTTATGAAAAATTAGTACATTATCATGACTAATTTTGTAGCTATCCTCATCTAGATGTTTAAAAAATTATGGTTAGCTTCTTTTATAATATTGAATTTTAATAGTAAAGTATACATGAAAACTTTATATATTGTGATATAAATTTCAATTCTCAAGCATTTATGTTAATAGGCATAAAGTCAATGTAGATCACTCAAATATCTCTTGAGAAGAATAAAAGAACATTCTTGAAATGATTTGAATTTTTATAAAAATACACACTTGGTGGAACTACCTTTTGTTTCTTTCCTTATGAAATTAACATAAAAAATTAGGTTAATATCTTAATCAATTCTATAAAATAAACTTTTATCACAAATTGCAACACGTCTAATATTTTATTTACAGTAAAAATTCACCATGTTTTATAGAAATATAGGGATTCACAATAATCAGTTGAGAATACTAAACTATTAACATCTGCAACTAGTCATCATAAAATCAATTAAGTTTTTAATTTATCTGACGCAAAAAAATATAATTTCATAAGAACTACTTAGACAGAAAGTATATCAGTGTTGAGCTGTCTTTAATCCATTTTTCACATCTTTCTTTCAATGAGACATATGAAGTAAACTAAGCTTGTCTGCACTTTGACCTTTTATGTCAACAAAGAAATATCTCAATTTATAAATGGTCCCTAATTTATGCGCTTAGTCTATATTATGACCGAGTCATTGAGTAATGTCCAAAACTAACTCTTAATCACTTATACAGCAGAGGCTATACTCTCTTTATCAACCTCTGGGAAAAATAAGAAAAGTCGCGAGAAAGAAGATCTGTAGGAGAGAGGCAAAATAAAGAGCAGAAAGTTAGAAGATGAGTTATGAGCGTGATGATTGCCTTCGTCATCTAAGGGCGAAAAGAAAGCGCCGAACCGCCACCCGTGACGAACAGCGACTATTTTATGACCTCAGCCCATTTTTTATATAAGACCTCCCCATAATCTTCTGCGTATACTATTCAATAATGGATACAAATATATAAAATTCTTTGTAAAGCTCAATTTTCCCATTTTTTAAATGTGTAGCCTGTAAGTTCTTTATTGGTCAAAGAAAAGGGAATGAAATAATTTTTATTTTGTAGGTTTAAGATTTAATAATTTATGTTTATTGATCTTAAGAAATATTTGACTTAATCTCTTTATTAAATCACAAAAATAGTATTCTGAAGTATAATTTTGTTGCTGAAACTTTATGATACGTAATGGAAATAATCATATATAACATGTATAAACTTTTATTTAAATAGGAATTAAATAATTTTTTGAGTACTTCTTATATATATATATATAATTTTTGTTTTACAAATCCTACAACATCCAATATTGATTAGTGGTAATAAAGTTATTAAGTACATTTCAACTAATCGAAAGTCATCATAACATAAGAACATAAAATTGGTTAAAGTATACTTAATCACACGCAAACGTTATTGTGAATGAAAAGATCAGTTTTGTCACACACATTCTTTGAAATAATAAACATCACTAAATGAGATTAATATACGGAAATGGTATTAGTTGACATTTTAGGATATTTTTAATCTGGTATAGCATTACAGTATATATTCATAATAGTTGATTTACTTTTTACCATATATTCTTAATTTGGATCTTTCTAAATCTTGTGGTAATTTGGCAGATTTTTAAATATTTTTTTTTGTTTATTCAAGTTTAATTGTATTATATTATTGGACACATTTGAATCCTATTTGTAAAAGTAAAATATAGGAGTGATTTTTAAATATTATTTATATGCTTCTCTCTATACTCTATGCTATTATTTTGGTAATCTTCATAGTTATGTTAAATAAAGCCTAATTAGCTTAGATTGGCTATAAGGCTGCATAAGTTTGCCACCAAGCGAATTTTAAATGCCTCAAATTAAATAAAAATTTTATAATGCAATGTTTTGAAATTTTATTTTGTTTTTGAAACATCCTATCATGTAATTTTGTGTGATAAAGAAATTTACTCTTTTAGAATTTTCTTTCATACAAGTTGCAAATTTTTAAAGTATGTATTTTCTGTTTCAATTAAGTTTGCAAGAATCGTAATTTAAAAATTAAAATTATGTTGTTAAAACAAAACTTTTACTACATGATATTTTTTAGCTTGAAATAAATCTTGGCTAATATTAATTAGCTTAAAGATTTGAAACCGAAATAGTTAATTTTTCTATGCCTTCTCGTAAATATATCAACCATTTTCTTTCAATAATCTTTTTTATTTAAAATGATTTGCTCCAGAAATGGTATTTGTTGCCAATATTTAAAAATAACTTTTTCATTGAAAACATTTTTTCTATTAGCAGAATCCTTCATAAGAATAATGTGGATTTTAAGGATAGTTCACAGCAACTTTCAATGTTCAAAGAAATTTTTCTCCCTTTCTCATTAACAACTATAATAATAAAGTTAGATTATTTCATTTCTGATTTTCATTGAGCAATGTGACCCCTTTTGAATATAACCTTTACATCCATATAGAAATACTTGAAGGATTGATTTCAAACTGCGTAAGAAACACACGACAACACAATAAATAAAACAGTCTATTTTAGAGAAGCATAACTCTAAGTTTTCAGATTATTTTAGTTAAATTCTTTTTTTAAGCATTTATTGATACTTATTGATTAACTTCTTTTTATATTATAATGAATTCTGATGTATTCATAATTTTATATATTCAGTCAGTGTACTAATGTATTGTTTAAAATGAATATTCGGATGAGGGTGCGTAATTTCATTCAACTTTCAAGTAAAATTTTTTAAACTGATTTTCTTATCGTGAGCTTTTATGATGAATAATATTCAGGAAACTTTATATGATAGTGCATTTTAGTTTATTATTTATGGAAGTCTTTTGTATTTTGAGGTATTTGTTTCACTTGAATTTTTCTGCTTAAGGACAAACTATGGTTCATTTAAGAAATAATCTTGATATTTAATTATTCTAGTGAGAGTGAAAGTTCCATACACAAAAAATATCAGTTTTTCATTTAAATCTCTTCTCACATCTCCTATTCCTATTTTTCATCTCTTCTCACATTCCTATTGCAAGAGTCAAGACTCTTATTGGGATTTATTTATTAAAGAGAAAGCATCAAGATTTAATCAATCCTTCAAACCTTTGGAACGGCATCAAATAAACAAGACCTGGGTCTTAGAAAAATGAAACACTGAAAATGATGAGACAAGGAGGCATTTCTGTTTCAGAATCATCTTACTCAAAGTGAACTTTTGAAGACACATAAGTCCAATGTTGTTTAATCTGCATATAATTTTCAAATTTTTTGCAATCTGTAAATTCTTTTTCTTGTAATCTGTATAGATTAATGAGGTTTATGAGTCTCTTAGCGTAAATTTTAAAAAACGGTGAATGCATTTACCAGCGGTCTCCACCTAAACTGGTAAAGCTCATTTTGAAAAAGATAAAGGGAAATTAGTTGGTGTAGAAGTCATCAGATTATAAGGCTTTTGAATAAATATTGTAACACATGATACTGTAAATTCGACATTTTTTTAATTGTAATTCTCAAAACTGATTGAAGTAGTATTAAATGCAGATAATAAACTTTCTTGAAATTCCGTGCGTGGTGTGTGTGTAACAGATCAACATTTATTTACCATTAATCGTTTTAATTTTTATTTCTTAGAATAGAAAAAGCCACTTGAAACTCGCAAAATATCGTCAAATATGTTAACCCACTTGAATTTTTGTAAATTTGCGAGTCATTTTCAAATTAAAAAAAATATAATTTGATGTTTTGAAGTGGATTTTGAATCGAATCACTGAAATGACATTTTACTTACTCGTTTAAACTACGAAATCTTCAAAAGTATTAGAATAATCTCAAAAATTATGAAATCTGAATTAGATGTCATTAGCAATTCCAATATTTTGTTTTATCTCCATTTTTATTCTTTGTTTATATATGAGATTCAGATAAAATGCGTACTGATTATTGGCCATCAGAACTGTCCTACAAATTTTTTTGAATATGAAATAAAGGACAAAATATATATTGATAAAATTTTCTGATAATTATCAATGGCACGAGATTGACCATTATTATTTTCTTATATACATACATACATACATACATACATATATATATATATATATATATATATATATATATATATATATATATATATATATATATATATATATATATATATATATATATATATATATATATATATATATATATATATATATATATATATATATATATATATATATATATTTGGATGTAATCTTGTAATTTTATCTTCTAAATTATGCTTATTGTTTTCAATAAATTATAATATAATACAATGGTGAGAAATTATATGAAATTTTAGTTATATTGAAAAATCAAATGATAAATGAAATAGTGTATAAAATAATTAATTGATGCTAGCTCCAGCAAATTTCTTAGATTTCATCAGATGGCAAAAAACAAAATTGAAACAAAATCAGAAACATTTATCAATTTTAAAGAATAAAGAACAAAAGGATTATGAGATGATGAGAAAAAACAATAAACATTTCTATGAAAACGAACTGTTAAAAACATCAAAAGTACAATTATAATTAGTCTATATAGACAAAACTTTATAACAATACATTCCTAATAATATGTATTAATGATTCAAAAGATATTTATTTTTATCAGACTTATTAACTCCGATGAGAAAGTTGAAACTGTTTATGACATTCAAAAATTTTTTTATAATAAAAGAGTAGGTAGTGACTGGTATTTGAATACAGTTGTCCTGGTGTTCTTCAGTGAATCTGTTTTGATTCTTATTTAAAAAAATCGTATTGGAAAAAATCTCACTCACACACACAGTACATAGATTTGAACGCTATATTCACTTTGAGACCAACGCCTATCAAAATTGGGTATTTTTCTTCAGTAATAAAAAGTCGAATATTCTCAAAAGTAAAAGAAAGCGGTTTCATAAGATTAATAATTTCGGAAATCAACCAGTTCCAGCTCCATTGCAGCATTGTCTTCTTGAAATCTAAAGTATTCTTTGATAAAAATGAAGAACTCTTCACATCAATCTTTCTATAAGATAATTTAATAAACACTACATGAATGAAATCTTAGAAACTTTTTTTGAATTCATAACATAGTATTTATGTTCCCCTTGGATGATATTTTTTCCTAAAGTCCCAATATTTTTGAGTATAAAACAACAGATCATTCACTGAAAGGCTGTTGTCAAACTGAAATCGTTCAGCTAATAATTTTCCTTTTGAAACTGCAAGTCAAAGATATTTAACTTTTCGATGATGTTACAGCCAATGATGTACTTCATTGTAATTTCTTGAAAAATTAAAATACTACAGTCAAATTGAATATTCTAGTTTAAGTAAGGATTCACTTCTTGTTTTTTCAAAAATTATATAATGATATGAAGTAGCTCAAAAGCAGTAAAACTTTGCATATATTTATGTATTTAACCAACGAACTTCCATTTGAAATAGTTGATTAATCATACTAACTCTAGTTTCGTGATCTATTAGTATTCTGACCTAATTCTAACATAGTATATATATGTATAGTTGTCAATGCTCTAAATAAACTTCTCTTAATTTATGTGCTGTAACTTTATTTGCTATTTTTGTAACTGTTTTAATAATAGTGTTCACATACTTAAACACTTCCAATGAGACTTCTGGTGTATTACACAATGGTAAAAACGTTTCGGAATGCTGTTGTACAAAGCAGGCCACCCAAACTGCAACACCGAGAAAGACAATAGATAACAAAATTTATGTAGATAACATGTTGATCAAGTTTCAAATGATTAAATTTATAGACTTCTGTGAAGTGTGGTTCCTGCCAAAATCAGCAGCCAGAGTAGCCGCCATTGTTAGAGATCACCGCTGCCACACGCCTCGGCATTGATTCAAAGAGACTTTGGATGTGTTCTTGGGGTACAGCAGAAGAAGCAGCATCCACCCGATGACAAAGTCGATTTGGCGTAGCAGCTGGGTATGCAATCTTGGTCAATCGTAGAACAACCATGGATGGACAACATGTTTTCTATCGGCGAAATATCCGGAGAGTGAGCGTGTCAGGGAAGCAATTCAATCTGGCGATTGACGAAGAACCATTGGACAATGCGTACCACGTGTGGTCGTGTGGTTTTTATCCTGATGAAATATGGCTGTGGGCAAGATCTGAAGGTAAGGAAGCTTCTCCAACTGGCTCCAACACCTCGGAGATGCAGCGCTGACTTTTTAAAGCACCAGCAATGTGTATTAGAGGAGTAAATAGTGTGATATCCAATACCGCCCCATACCATAATACCCGGTGCAGGACCAGTGTGGCGGTTCTGTTCAGTATCCTATCTCCACGGTGTCTCTAGACTTGAATTCGACCATCGTGGTATTGCAGACAGAAGCGTGACTCGTCAGTAAAGACAATTTCATTTCATTCTGCCTACCACATTCTTCCTTCATCGCACCATTGGTGGCGGAGACGTCTGTTGTTCTGCGTCAATGGTAGACGAAGCAATGAACGTCTTCCATCAATGAAGTCAATGAAGTGGACAGACTACTCTGTTGTAAGCGGCGTCGAATGGTACGCGCAGACACTGGATGATGCGTTACAGACTGAATGTGCAGTGCTATGGTTCGTGATGTGGCTGAGCAATCCGTCACCGCCATACGCACAATTTGCCGATCATCACGTGAAGTGGGGCATTGAGGTAGATGCGATTGAACATGTTGGTCCGTCGTACCCTCCTGCATACAATGATCACAAATCCGCATTACGGTTATTTGGTTTCGTTCAACACGGCTGCCGATTCCCCTGAAAGATAATCCACAATCTCGGTAGGCCACTATCCTTCTTCTGTCGAACTCGGATACTTGATCAAAAAATGATCGCTGTTTTCTACAAAACATAATTGAAAAAAAAACACTAAAAAATTTAATTGCCAAACTTGAAATTGTCGAAATTTCCAAGCCTTAATTAGTGCTTTGGAGTGGCGCCACAGGCCCGCGCGATGTGGGTCTGCACTGAAATTCTAATCATTTGTATATCTCACCTCCGCTAATGCATGTTGTTAATTTCATGTTATCTCAGTTTTATTTTTGAAAGGAATTAGTTGGTTTAGTGATAGCATAAAATTGAATTTGAGATTCATTTGCATGTATGTGACAACTATTAATACTTATTACTAATAACTGCAGTTGCTCAGGAAAAACAAGCAGTTATCGTTAGTTCAATAGAGGTATCAGGTCAGACAATCGGAGTTTTAATACGATCTCCTTTAAATCTTCTGGCGTGATCTCTTGTTTGGCGATCAGTGACCGAGAGAAATGACTCAGCTACGCTTAAATATGGATTTCATATTAGTGCACATTAATTCTCTTCTTCCCAATTGAAAGATTGGGTTAAATAATTGTTATTTTATTATTAATTATGTATCACACAAAAATAATCCAGACAAATTTCAAAAGAATATTCGTTTTATACAAAAGGGAAGTAGAAAATATTTTTAAACATAATTAGGGTTTGAAACTCATTACCAAACATCTTTGTAAAAATACTTGATATTTTGCAACTAAAATGAAACAATAAGATATTTAAATATGTGTGTCATTGCTGATACTTATAATTGTTGGACAAGCAAAGCTCGCTTGCCGAAGGCTAAGCGAAATGAAGTCAGAAGGGTGCGTCTTTCGTTTAATCACAGCACCACGAAGTACGACATTGCTCTAAATCTCCTCTGATTGATAGCACCACCAGAGGATTCCCTCCCTCAATTTTGACTTTGATCTGGAGAGGGAGTAAATTTTCTCCAGATCATTACACCTATGTAACTGCTCAACAACTGTCCAGAGGATTTTCGATTCCCTAGATTTAACGAATACGTGTATTGCATGTACTCACAGTTGGTCTTATGCGGCATTGGGAATCGAACCCAGCGCTCCACATGTGCATAGATAAGTTTTGCTTTTTCATGCATATTTATTTAGACAATTTATTTAAGTATGGTATTTTCAATTCTTAGAATAGTTATTTAAATAATAATTTTATTTTTAAACAGTAATTTCATGAATAATATTTCTTTCTTGGTAAAATTTTTAAAAAGACTTTGAATTAAAAATTTTAACACTGTATGAGGAATTTAATTATATATTTAGATGAGCATAATTTATCTTTAAAACATCGTTTGTGACGCCATAATATAATTAAAATTTATTTATTTGTTAAATAAATTTTAATTATATTATACTTATATAAAATATAAAATATTTTTAAAATTTTTAAAATATTTTTATATTATATAAAATATTTTTTAGAGTTTGGAAAACTTGTCAAGTCATTAACAGAAGTCGCTATTGATTTAATAAAATAGCTTGTTTGTATAGGTATTGTTTGCACTCTAAACTTTAGTATGCACAAATTTTATAGTACGTAATAAGTTTTAACATATTTAAAAATGAACCGTATTATGTATGCATATTTTAGGTTTAATTACTGCATTGTGATCATGACACGTTAATGCCTTCGTTTGCATTGAGTGCTGCTGCCGGGCAATGCTTAATTACATAATACCACTGTTCAATTCATTAACCTAACCTGTACATTTTTTTAATTTGAAATTTTTCTCAATTTTATCTGAAAATATTCATTTTATGTTTATTAATGATAATATAAAACTAGTCTATCATCCGAAATTATTTTAGGAGAAATATATAAATATTATTTTACCCTTTAGATCGCAATTTTTGATTTTTCAGCCTTTTATATATAGGATTAAATATCAAAACTTTCATATTCTTTACTATGATGATAATCTTTATTATCTTCTTTGCGGACATGATTTGGAAAAAATATATTAAATGGATAGATTAGATGGCTCACTTGTATATAAAGTTTTGAATGAAAAGGGTTATCATGAATATCATTACTGAAACAGTTTTATTCATGACTGCTTGAATTGAAGATAGGGAGGCCGTTGCCTTATTTCGATTTCACTGGTAGTGGATTCATTGAGAAACACTAAAAAAGAGTGGGACTTTTTCCATTAAGATAATGCCAATCATTTTCTTCCGACTCATGTCACTAGAGATATAGAAGCAATTTTCTTATACGTCAATTGTGGTTTTTCTAAATATTATATATATGATATTCCTCCATTTTTTTAAAGTAATTTTTATGAAATGAAGCTTATGTCAGTCGTCTTCTTTTCTTGTTTATATATATATATATATATATATGTATATTTTTATATATGTAATTCTGCAGCAATAGTGTGTGTAAAGAGATCATTCATGTTATGTAGATATAAGTGTAAGACTTATTGATTTATTGAGTAATTTAAAATGAGCTTAAAAGAATATCTAATGAAGATAACAAATCCATTTAACTGTAATAATTTATGAAAAAGTGTAAGACTTTTCTTTTCATTTGATTTTTACGGAGAAATACAAGCAGATCATTAAATTTGTTTCACCATTAAATTAATATAAAATGTTTGAGATATATTAATAATTAATATTAAACAAATTCTCACTAGTCACTTGTTAATTGATTATGATAATTATGTTAGTAAGACTATTTGTGCCAAAGAGAATATTTGCAGGCGCATGTCTAAATATAATAGCGTCATAGTTATAAATCGCAGTCTAATTAAGCAAGGTCGAAGGAAGGACATTGATTTATCGTTTTCCGATTTGGTTGCGCATGTTGATTAAAATTCGTGTGAAATTACCCCAGATTTGTTCAAGAAAGTCTTTTTGAATGCCAGGAGTGATTCTATGTTCTTATTCACTAGTGACCAAAATTATCGATCTATACTGTTTTCTATGATCGTACAAGAAAGTGACGAAACCTGTAGTGTGTCATTATGAATACAGCAATTGTCTGTACTTAGATTTCAGCTGTGTCATGGACTGCCTACAAGGCAACTATTGTGGTAGGTATTTTTCTGCCACGTTGCAACAAAGATTCCATAGTTTATAAAAACGTATACAAGGATAAAAATTTATGTATGAATGGCCTCAAAATTCCTACACAGATGACTTTCGATTTTCATCCTTCATCACATAAAGCTATTGTTAATAAGCTGGTAATTAAATACTTAAAAAAAACTGTTTTTTAGATACGATCAGAGATGGTATAAGGCTGATCAACCCTCCTACTTTCACTCCAATTTAGATTCAGTGGTATTAAACAAAAGGGAACGTAAAGTTTTGTTTATTATATAGCATATATTACACTCACTTCCAAAAGTTAAGCCCGGAGAGTAAAATGCTAATTTCCAGAAGCCAATCAGAATCGAAGAGGATGCAAATCGCTGCAGAGGTAGATGGAAATATGCAAAAATGTTTGGTAACAGCCAATCGCGCTTTCATGTCAAGAAATATGCAAAAAGGGCAGTCTTATAAGATACCAGCTTTATGAAGGAATACAGAAGTTGATTGTAAGTGCTGATAAAAGGTGCTTAAAACTTTAGTACAATTTGTTTTCATGACATACGTGTTTCTATGACTTCTAGAAGACCAATGGAAGTTTCTGAGCCCTGGCGTGCTGTGGGGCGCATTGAAGCAGGACAGTCGATCTCAGATGTTGCTCTTTTCTTCGGCGTTCATCACTTTGTAATTTCACGTTTATGGAAACAATTCCAAACCACACAGACGGTTGTCCGAAGGCCTGTAGCCGGTCGCCCAAGAATTACAAAACCCCGCGGAAGATCGATATATTGTGATTTCAGCCAAGCGGAATCGCACCTCCACACGTGGTCACACACATTTCAATAGTTATAAATAAAATGAAACATATTTTTATTTATTTGCATCTAGTCTTTCAGAAAAGCATCAATAGTAAGATAAAAACTATAATACATAGTAATATGTTCAAAATTAGATACTCTCAAATAAATAGTATGGTTCATCAATAGTATGCAGTAGTGTTCTAATGAAGGAAAATTTTGTGTAAATCCTGTCTTTAAATAAGCAGTTTGATAATTCGATAATATTTTATACTTGACATGAGAAGCTATAGATATTCAGCAGCATATATTTTTATGTTTAGTGGTGAGTCAGTAGAGATGACAATCTTACATAACTTCGCGACTATATGTAAACACTCCTACTGGTATAAAATTTCTGCCAGTTATTCGTCTCTCAATAACATAATAGAATTCGAAACCATTTCTCTGGAATTTTGTGTTTCATTTGAGCTGCATGACGTTACATTAAGATACTTGATAGAAAAAGGACGCAAAAAAGTGAGATTCACTACTTTCAAACGTCACTAATTTTTGCATCAAAATTTAATTGCAAAGTGTCATTATTATCTATTTACTTTTATGAAATACTTTTTAAAACTATTTTTTGTCTTTTATGGTTTCTGCATTAAATTATATATTAAATCTAATAAAATATCTTTGTTATTTGAATAATTTCAATAAGGATCTTAAAAGAGATGTTCAAGGGAATGATATGGAAATATTGCAAAAAGTTCCTATTAAAGGATATGTTTGAATGGGAAACATAATTTTATTGAGACTGGGAAATTCGTGGAGCTCTGCACTGTTCATTTATTTTATTTTGTATCATCGAATAGTTATTGACTTGTTTACTGATGAACGATATTACAATGTGCTATGACGTAAATATTATTATGAGTTAAAGAATTCTTCTATCAAGTGGAAATGGAACCGTAGGAAGGAAGTACAGACTTGATATTCAGCGAAATGCTCTTAGATTAGCACATAGACTGGTTAGTGTTTCTTAATCGAAATCTCAGTACAGAAGTATACAGGAAATAATACTTCTGAGTACTGAATGCATTTATCTATAAAAATGATTAGTTAATTATACACTGCGAGAAAAAAAATCTCCATATTGTCACTTCCTTCAATGTGAACCAATTTCTTGAAATAGGGTTAAATATGATGGACAGAACGTATTTCAGATCTTAATTCAAGTATTGAAATTCTCTCAAAAAGCATTTTTCAGCTTTCAATCTTTCCTCGAGTACACCATTGGTTTTATACTATCTTATGTGACGCCCTTATTACCATTTAAATGACTGAAAAATGATATCATAAATGATATCAGACATATCAATGAAGTCTGTGTTTCTGATATGAATGATTATATCTTCTCAATGAAAAGCTTTGTTTTGTTTTAAATCAAATAAAAAAGATTTATGAAGGTGATGTTATTTTTGATCTAATTGTGCGACATGGTCACTTGGATTTGATTTAGTTTATCTAAGCAAAGGAGGATAAACTACAACAACAAGACTTTGAATGCCTACACTGATAATACTGAATACAAATGTCATGTATTTTAGTAATGTTTTTTGTAAATTACATATAGCTGTTATAATAATTTGTGGCTGTTTTCAAAAAAATAATAGAAATTTCTTTCAAAAAAAGCAAAGGATTTCGAGAAGTAAGTTTTTAAATTAGCTTGTATAAAACTATATTTACTTTATCATTTTCGAATACTTTTTTTCAAAATTTTTAAGGAACATTCTAATTTATTCATACTTTTAAAATAACTGTGAGTGATGTTATATATTTGTAATTCTCTAATAATATATTTGATAGTTATATGAGTTTTAAAATATAAACGGTTATATTTTTGTCATATAACAAAGTATTCAAAATTTATTTGCTCAACATACTATAATATAATAATTACTTTTAATGTAAATCCGTTTTAAAATTTCTTGTTTTTGATTATAGGAAATAAGATAAAATAAGAATCAAAAGCATATTTTAAAGCAAATAAAGAGGGGAAATAAAGATTCTATTTGTAGATTCGTTGTGCGAGTACTTTGTTCTACGGTATCATAGTCTCTTGAGATTAATTAATTGCCGTCTGTTAAATAAAGATAAGGAGTTAAGTATCTTCTCGAAGATGAATTAAGGGAAATGCACACCATGACCAGATTAAAGTTTTTATACAGAATTTTGCATCTAATTTACAATCAAACATGTATTGATTATTGTTTACATTTGAATTATTTAAAAAATAAAGCAAAAAAAATTATGATTATTAGGTAAACTGAAAACAAGTTTAAAATAATGATATTACTTTACATATAATTAAAAAAATTAAATTAATTCGTCATCAAAATATTTTTTATTCATGTGCCAAATCCTTCAGGATTTGTACATTGCAAAATGTGTTCTTTAGTTACAGAGAAGTTGACTTGATATTTCAAATTACTTTCTAAAAACGTTTCTTAAAATTGAAAAAGATTGCAATAATGAAAAAAATTATTAAAATATTATTAAAATATACTGTACAAATAAATAATAGGATAGTAATTTGTGTTTTTCAGGGATGTATTTACAAATCACTGTGAGGTTTGCATTAATTTTCAAAATAAAAACATTTTCAAATTAAATTCCTTATTTTTTGTATTTTAAAGTACATAAATAAAATATATCTTTCTAAACTGTTAAGCTTAATGAATTAAAACTATGAAGTATTCACTTTGAAGTATTTTTATAATGACTCTAAAACTCATAAGAACAATCGATTTCAAGATAAATTTTAGGACTAAGCAGTTAGATTGAATATTATAAAATTTATTTGCCTATAATGTAAAAAGAAATATTGAAATATCATAAAAATGATTTTACTAGATCTACACTAAAAATAAAATTACATGAAATAAAGAAATAGAATATGTTTTTTTTTTATAAAATATTCGAAAATAATATGAAAAGTAACAATGTAAAAAGAAGTTTTTATCTAGATAAACTACGCGAAAGAAAAAGAAACAAAAAAATGATTTTGTAAAGAATTATAGTCTGGAAATGATTTAAATAAACTAAATTAAAAGACATTATCAAGAATATTTTAATTGTTAAAAAATAACAGATCAAGAAATAACCTAAAAACGTTCTTTCGAGAATAAATCTTCTAGAAATAAGTCAATAAAAAAGTTTGGCAACTGGTATTAAAAAAATATCAGCAAGAAAATAATAAAAATTTTAAAAAATGCGGCAGAAATTTCTGTTTTTAAACTTCGATTTATATTTTTATTTTTTAAACTGTTCGATTCTACAGGCAAATAGTATGATTGCAAAAGAAACGTAACAATAAAAATTCAGTGAAAAACAATTTCTAAAAAGAAAATGATTTAAGAATAAAGATAAAGAAAATTCAATGTAGAATAAAAAAAGTAAAAGCGAGCCCGAAAAAAGAAAATACGATTTTATTTTAATTTTTTGTTTTGCAAAATCATTCACCAAGATGACAAAAGGCTTAATTTAATTATAGATGAAGTAGAAAAGTTACTATTTTGCAAATCACATTTAATTTTGTGGTTTATAACAGTAAATCTTACAATAGTTGAATGCGTTTTGTGAAATTAATAGGCTTAAATTGAAAAAAATCTATGAATAAAAAAGATATTCAAATGAGAAAAGTAGTATTTCCTTTGAGTAATTAGAATAACTTTAAAAAGTTATAATGAAAGCAATGAATTAATTTTTTTTATTTCAAAATATAAAGTCGATATTATAAATAATTTATGTAAATGAAATTTACATTCTGTTTGTTTATGGGATTTTTGTCCGGGATTAAATTTCAAAGGGTAGCATGGAATTGAGTAAAATTGGTATCAGGTTTTCGATCTCTAATTAACGTAAAACAAAAAATATTTTTTACTTCAATATTTTGTTGTTGCTTTGTTATTAATCTCGAGACTATCTACCGCCGCTAGACACAATCCCCATGAATCCGAAAACATCTAAAAAGTCTAAAAAAGATGAGGGTTCTAAGGAGCCACGAAATTTAAGCACACTAAAATATGAGAAGTGGAAGTCATGTCAGCTGTACACTAATGGCACTCTGGGTATATTTTTTGACCCTGCTTCAAATGAGGGCTCTTATGTGGTCACTCAAGAAGCGACTTCAGTATTTTGACTACACCGTGTGTAATTAATTTAAACTATAATTAATGCTTATTATAAGTTAAAGCGTATTATAATTTCCTCCTGTGTATTCAAGTACTTGAGCTTAAAACCTCCATGGAATGAAGAAGTGGATGATTTCAATTGCTGAATATTCATCATAGTATTGAATATTATAACAGAAGTGTGATATCACTTTATAATCTGTCAAAGAGACACATGATTCAGTGCCTCAGCAATATAGCACACTGTAAATTAACGCAATAATTCATAGTATTGGTGATTCCTTAAAGATACAGAAGGATATCTTCATATATTTAAACTGAGTCAAACTGCTTAATAAGCAAATAAACTTCTTGTAGTTACTTATGACTCTATATAACAAATTTAAGCAAATTAATGTTCCATTCAGGAACTCTTCTCGCTTCAAGAAGAAACAAAATCGCATAAATTATCATATATTACACGCATATCGCATAAATTGATAAGGAGGAATGATTTTCTTCTTCCTTATCAATTTATGCGATAAATAAGGAAAACATAACGGCATTCTTCGTTATTTATGTATTGGATGTATTTTTTTTATACAATTCCAATATGAATTTTTTTTCTAAAAATATAACGACAATTTTTTTTTTAGATTTTTATAAGTGTCATTTTTTTACTCATTGCAGAATATGTATTTACTCTTTCCCGAATAGATAATCAATTGTAATTGCATTGGAACGTGGATGAAAAGAGTTCAAACTTCAACTTGGACTCAGGAATTCGTTTGATATTCGCTAGTTATTTAAATGTTGTTGTTTTATTTCGGAGAAAATTCAATACTCTCATAATTTCCTTTATTATTTTTCAGAAAAACCGAATAGATTCCTGATAAATATAAAAATTTCATAAAATATAACTGGATTTCATGCCCTCAACTATAGAAAATCTACATATTCGAGCAAAGAATTTTTTAATTTTACGAAATATTTCTGTTAATGACAAAATCTTCAAAAATTAGGAATAATGTTTTAAAAATATAACTAAATTGAACTAGAGTAAATTCATATATACTAACTTTAGATAAAAATTTATGTTTGTTGCGCAGCTCTTAAATTTTACGTTATTAAAAGAGAAAACATATTTGTGAAAAGAATTCCAATTAAAATAAATAATATATTGTTCAGAAATATAGCCCAATTTTTTTAGAAGTAAATCTTAGTATCTCTTTTCATCATATATGTTAAAATATTTCAATATGGAGAGTTTTAAGCAAAAATTTATAAACACCTTTATTTTTTTAAAATAAATAAAAAGAATAGCAAATGAAACAAGATAAAATTCATTTTAAGTTAAAGCATATTATAATTTCCTCCTGTGTATTCAAGTACTTCTGTTTAAAACCTCCATAGAATGAACAAGTTGATGATTTCAGATTGCTGAATATTCATCATAGTATTGACTATTATAACAGAAGTGTGAAATCACTTTATCATCTGTCAAAGAGCCACGTGATTCAGTGCCTCAGAAATTTAGCATACTGTAATTTAACGCAATAATTCATAGTATTGGTGATTCATTAAACATACAGAAGGATATCTTCATACATTTAAACTGAGTCAAACTGCTTAATAAGCATATAAAATAGAAAATAATTATTTGGAATATTTAATTAACTCGCTATTCCATGGTTATAAGTCGTTGATGTGATTGTCCCCACTTAATTATGAACAAATGGCATTGTACTTTTAATAGTCTATAAGTTTTATCAAATATTATTACACAACAGGGGAAACCTATCTCTATTTATATCACTGCGTCAATCGATATCTGACTCAATAGTGTTGATTTAAGATAGACATTCTGATACTAACATATTTCAATTTTTTGATAGACAACCTGATACTAACATACTTTACTTTTTTGATAAACACCATGATGCTAACATACTTTACTTTTTTGATAAACACCATGATGCTAACATACTTTACTTTTTTGATAGACATCATGATGCTAACATTATCTAATATTTATGATTCATCTTCTTATTAAAAGCGTAAAATCATTTGATAATTTGTTTCTATGTGTTGATTGCGCTATGCCATTAACACTATATTTTAAGCACTTCAAAAAGAATATTGAATATAATCAATATCCATGTTTTTCCAGAAAACAGAAGTTGATGTATCTTCTGTTCTAAAAATTATTTTTTGTGGACAGCATAAAATAAGCTTTCTGAACATTTCGTACGATGAACTGAACTAAACTGTGACACGACAGCTAATGTGGGCTAAGGCCTACAGTGACCACCTCTGTTTTTCTGGCTCTGGAGTGCGAAGCATGTGCCCCGATTAGATTGTCAGCCTAACTCGAAAACGCACATGTTTAGTTTCCAAGCATGCTTGGTACTCAGTTTATCGACTCACTGAAGGGATGAAAGACCGAGTCTACCTTACCCAGCCCGAAGATCAGGCCTAGGACCCGTGCCTTGGGAGCGTGAAACGCTGCCACTCAGCCACCAGGCTGCTCATATGGTGTCATATGATGAACTTCTATACCCAAATAACACAAACTGGCTTAGTAATCGTTATTGAATATTATATCTTACGGTTGAAATAAGTTATTTTTACACATGAACTCATTACAAATAAGTTTCATTGTATAAAATTTTATACGACTGTGGCAGAAAGGGTTGATGACGTGTTTTTTTATGTTCCTTGAAATTTCTTAAATCGTTACATTAGAAATTTTAGTAGATAAAGAATTAACTTTGAAACGATTAAGATTTTGGTTCGATTAAATTATCACCAAAAGCATCTTGTGATTATTCATAATTTATTAGCAAAACTCTTGACTAAAAGTATTTGAAAACAGGACGTGTCTCAAGGAACTCTAAAGGTTCAAAAAACGAACTTTAACTACAGCTTTATAGAGGCTCATAATCAGATATCAACAATATAAAAATGTGCATTCCAAAAAAGATTTTTCCAATTTCCTTAATTAATATTAGAAAACTATGAGTAAAAATTTTTTGTATATTTAGATATTCTTTTGGAATGAATATCAAATTTCTTAAATTCAATATATATATATATATATATATATATATATATATATATATATATATATATATATATATATATATATATATATATATATATATATATATATATATATATATATCGAGCTTTTGCTTTTGATTATCGAAATGCTTTGTATGTAAGGATTTTTTTTGAAATATTAAATATTTTAAAACTAAAAGGATATTATAATTCATGTATTTTTGTTCTTAACAGAAGAAAAACAATATATAATGTTATAAAATATTTAAAATATGCCCATACAGCCTATAATGCCAAAAATAATTCAATCTTGTAATACTGACACTAGAATTATTACTCACATAATATATTTATTCAGGCATTCAAGATTTAAACTCAAAAATATTGCATCGTACGTTTAATGTTTTCATTTTTATTTCTCATGAATATCTTGATTATCTTTTATAAGAAGAGGAAAATAAAGGATTATTTATATTCCTCGTTTTGATAATTTATGTATTCATATCAAATTTTTAGTGAACTAACGTTTTATGTTAGTTTTATTATATTTATCTCTAAATTTATGCTGCTCTTTCAGTTTTAATATAAAAATATAGCAAGTGTGGAGAAAGTTTTCCTTTTTCTTCCAATATGCAGATTCTTAGAGCATACGTAGCTGGAATATTTAATGCGGGAAGTAATGGAACAAAACATTTGTTGCCAGATTCGATTTATCATTTTTAGAATTACTGTGCCAAACTGAGATTTTGTGAATGAAATGAACAATATTTTTAAATTTTACTGTTTTTCTATAAAATGTCTGGAATAAAAAAAACTTTTCTTAAAATATGAGACTAATCTTAAGATAAAATTTCATTTGATTTTCTAACTGTTCAGTTTGGAAATACTTTTCACAACAAAATGGAATTTGTTCTTCCCTAACTTAAACTAAGGTGTTCGCTGATCATGTTTTAAGAATTTTTTATGTCATATATTGACAGTTTTCATTAATCAACATTTGATGGCACTAATACTGTAGATTCTATTTTTACAAAGCTCAAATTTATGAACAATAATGATTTTACGAACTAATGACCGTTTTATTACAAGATCCCACTAACGTATTGATAATTTTAATTCCATATAATTGCGAGTCACATTTTTAAAATATCGCTTAAAAATGTCTTATTCATAATTTTATTTATTTATCTCATTTCAAAAATAAATCGAACTACATATAAATTGCATTAATAAATACTTTGAAATATTTTAAGCGTTGCCCATTTGCTTGCCTCTATAAATGAATGACAAAATAAAATAATAATAAATGTAAATAAGTAAAAAACATGAAAATGTTTCTTCTTTATGTAGAACTTCTTTTAACAGAAAAATATGAACGTAACATTAATAATATAGCCGATATTGTATGGAATGAAAACATTATTCCAGCCGGTATCACACTAAAATCAAATTCATGAAATATTTATTAATGAATAATTTGTTAACCATTTTCTTCGAACTTTTCTTTCAATATAAATTATTTAAATTATAACGATTCTAAATTAAAATAACATTCATTTCCAAAATCTTCGAAATTCTATAAAACATTTCAGAAAGTTTTTATTAATTCTAAAATTAAAAATTCCTATTTAAGTATTTATTTTAACAAAATTCATTAGAAATGTAGACAAATATAAAATAAAAATCTAATGAATCTCGAATTGACATGCCCTTATTATGATATTCGTAGATTACTTTATGGTATTAAAAACGTGTATTTTGAATTTAAATTGACTGTGATTGTAACTGAAACAACTGCATTTATGCAATATTGCGTGCGAGATGAATGGAATTATGGGAAATTTCCGAATATTTCTCTATGGAATACTTACCATCGACTGGAGTTCCCCAACAATAGGAACCTGAGATTACAATAATTGCTTTCTCTCACAAACGCCTGGTCATTATTGTCTGGAATGAATTCAATTAAGATACAGTGCCCCTTGCACTTGATGTGATGATCTAATTTTATAATATATTGTTCTTAATTTTGATAAATTCATGTGATCCAAGGATGGGAAAATAAAAGCAAATTTTGCTATAATTTCTAAATTAAATTTTCTAGCTTTTCTTCTAAACATTAGTAAGAAACAATAAATACTTATTATAAGTTAATTTATATTTCTAAAATATATTCCTTTATTGAAGATTTTTTCCCAATGTTTCTGAAATATTGATTGGTGTCCAAAATATAATAAGCAAAAAAATTATTTAAGATATTTATAGAACTTACTAAGATTTTTGTAGCTGTGTGATGCATGAAAAACAAATTTTCTATATATTACATGTAAGCAAATCAAAGCTTTTCGATATTTTACAGTTCTTGATGTTTTTTTTATTTTAACACACATATTTCAAAAGATTTTTCTACTGTAAGAAAAAATGTAAATGAAATTCTTAACCTAACTTTATGTTAATAAATTATAATAAGTATTAGCGAAATGTTTCTAATAGCCTAAATAATATTGTTAAAATTTATTTTTAACATATTTGAGAAATTAAAGATGTAGTTAAAAATATTTTCATAATAATATCAAATTAGAGTGGTGTAATAAATTGCTGATTAAAGACAGACATGTATTTTAAGAAGCATTTTGTTGACAATGTCTCGTAATTTTAAACTCCCAAATAATGTGATCAAGAATTATGGTGGGATTTTTCTCTTTAAAGTCATATATCTAGAAATGTGGAAACATTATCTCACAAATATTTACTGTACATATGTATACTTAACACAATGATTTTCACCTGAATAAAAATAGGAATGCTTTGATTACAAAACTAGTTTCTCCTCGGCACCATTCAATAGCAAAACAAATAGTTAATTTAGATGTAATTTAAAAACGTAAATATTGTTATAAGTTGATGATATTTTAAGAATTGATAAAACATTTGAGAAATGGCTATAATGTGTGATTCTGAGCAACACTGAAAAAATTAATTAACAGGGAATTATTCTTTTTCAAAGAAAACAAAAGAATTATATCTATCGCATTCTCATGAAATCATCGTTATGTTGATATTATTAGTAAAGATTTCTTCTTTAAGAATATATCATAACTCAAAAATTTACCACTATGTAATAAATGTTCTTTTTGCAATTTTAAAGGGCCATGCATAAATGCATGAAGTAATAATAGATTTGTTTGAAAGATTTGATTTTACAAACAAGGGTAGAAAGATAAATTATTTATGTAAATTTTAAAATAACTATCCTAAAGGAAGGTAAAACAATCTGAAATTCTCAATGAAGTATACAACTTACAGTAATAAATTAGCATGTATCCTTGGAAATACTCTGCATAAATATTTGTTGTTGTTGTTAATTTCTTGGGACTATCTAGCAGAGCTAGACACTCCCCGTGAATCCGAAAATATCCAGAGTGTCTAAAAAAAGATCCCGCATCACTTCGTTCTTGCTAAAGTTTAGACACACCAAAATATGAGCCATGTCAGCTGTGTATCAATGCACAACAGATATATTTTTTGACCCTGCTTATATATAAAAATAAGGGCTTTTCATAATTACTTTAATCAAGATATTTAAAAATTAATATATTTAAGAATTTTTAAAGGAAATGTGTTTCCTGTTTTATAATTTTACTCTCTGATTTATAAGGAAAATAATTCCAAGAAATATTTCTAGCTAAAATACATGTTGTGTTTGTAAAACAGAATCACGATATTTATGAGTAAAAGAAGCTCATCTACAGTCAGTTATGTAGCAGTTCTATATAATATATATAAGTTGATTTGATTGTAATTTGAAACTACAAGATTAATCTTTCTTAAAGATTCTTAGAATTATGTTCTGTGTTATTGGAAATTATTTTAGACACTGCTCTATCTGAAGAGCATAACTTTAAATTCATCTGAATCTTTAATTTCATAAGTATATTAAAAAAAAACTTATAATTGTAATGCCGAATATTTTTTATAGTAGACAGTCATTTTCAAAAATTATTTTTAAACAACTTTAAATTTTTTGGTTAAATTTCAAATGAAATATTATATAAAATATAACTTCTTAATTCGATCTCTTTTAAGATAATTTTTTTCAAATAAAATGTGATCAAGTTTTGAAAAAGTAATGCAAATGAATTATTATAAACTCGTTTTTTTATTCCTTTTATCTGAAATGTTGAGCGAGTTAAAAGATTTACCCATAATGTTGGACTTTAGATATTTCTCACATAGACGGAAAATTTATTTATACTAATGCAGAGCTTGTTGTAAATGGAGAGCTATATTGATGACAGTTAGTTGCATTATCTATTCTTTATCTTATTCTTCAGACCATGAATGGATAAAGAAAGGTAAAACAATGTGTAAAATTATTTTTAAGTGAACAAAAAGTACACGTAAAAATCTGCTCTTGAATAAATTACTTAAAAATTTTATTTTTAAATAAGTCATTCTGTACGACCAAATCTGATAAAGCGAATTGTTCAATTTGTCTAACCAAGATGGTAATGATTGCTTAGAATACTAATTTACATTTTACTTTTCAGTGAATTCAACTACCATAGTGACGATGAGTAATTATATTGTTTTGATATTTAATTTTTAAAACCAAAATCTCATCCAAGTTCATCTTTGTATACAAAAAAATTAATTTATTGTAGGTGCGCACTTTTTTGTCAAAGATAACTCCACTCACACATTTGAAATAAAATTAACTTTTAAAAAAGGCTGATTGTCTTAATTGATACGAAAAATAACACCAAACTTTCTTGGTTTAAAATTCATTTTTTAAATCAGCAAAGAAAATGTAGCAGTTAAAATTACTTCTAAGTATCCATGTAAAAACGTGAAACGTTGGAAAATAATTACAACTTACAGAAACCTATTCCAAAAAATTCATTTAAAAGTTTTACTGTTCCAAGGATACTTTTTCTTGCATTTATTTATTAGAATAATTTCTTAAATGACTAAAATTTTTCATTTATACAATTTGCGCTTGTATTCGAAAATTTTTCTTAGATTTATCGAAAGCATTATTTTTTGCTGTAAATGCAGTGAAGGTTTAATACATTACTATTTTTTAAGAAATACAGGAATAAAAAATGGTGCAATTAATCATTGGAGAATTTATCTGAAATAAAGTCGAAAAAAGAAAAAGTATATTTCTATGGCAACGTTCAGTCAACTTTCTTCTTCTTTTGTTACTTTTGATCAGCTGGAAGTCGATTACCCTTTTCTTTTTCCTTTTTAGATAAAACAAACAAAGTTTTCTTTTCAGGAATTTTATTTTTTTTTATTAAATGCTTTTACTGCTCTTATAAAGTTAGAGAAAATAGTTTAGCGAAATAAAGTTAAATTGTAGTTTAAAAATTATTAGCTTTAGTTTTAAATATTTTTAAAGGATCTTTTTAATTTTAAATGAGAATACATTAATAATTTATGCCCTAATTGTATTCATTAAAATCATTGATTGACAAAGTTTACGTAAGTTAATTATGACCAATAAAATGTGTTCCTTAAAAATGAATTATATTTTTGTTAAATGGAACAAAATTTAATTCAATAAGAAAATTTTTAGAGTTTATATTCAGAATTACAAAAAAGAAATAATACCATTTGTGCTTAAAATATTTATCAACTTTTTAAAGTCTTTCTATAAAATAAAAACAACTATTAAAGTTATTACGTTTTACCGCTTATTAATCTATAAAATTGTTGCTTCAGAAAAGAGGCAATTTTCATAGCATACCTAGTTTTCATACTAGTTTATCAATAGATTCATGAAAATCAGGTGATGGGAACAACATTTACAAAGTACATAAAAGCAGAGATTTTACACCATGGTTTACACGTAGAAATTATATTTGAATGTTGCCTTCATGCAATAAATTTGTTATAAATAGGATGAAAGTTTGAATCACTTTGTTGTACGTCTCTGAGACTATGATCGTGGCTAATTGTAACTTATCTTATACTACCGTATACAGTTTAACACTACCAGTTTGCAGCTCAATTTAACCGAGATGCCAAGACTGCCAACAGAATATGATATAAACGAGCTCATAATAGTTATTCGTATTAGAGTTGGTAACTTTGATATATTTTTTTACGTCTCAATAATATTATATTTCAACAAGGCAAAACGCAACCGCACGTCGCTTCTCAACTTTCTTTGCACATAATATGGTCCATTGTTTCTTTAGCTAATATGTTCTATTGATATCTGGGCAACTGAAATATCTGGTCAATAATTATGGCTTCATAGACTTCTGG
Organism: Latrodectus hesperus; assembly: GCA_037975125.1. Classification (NCBI taxonomy): domain Eukaryota; kingdom Metazoa; phylum Arthropoda; class Arachnida; order Araneae; family Theridiidae; genus Latrodectus; species Latrodectus hesperus. The sequence continues at coordinate 37,108,483 of CM075853.1, forward strand.
GGAACCAATCATTTATTACCACTGTTCATGAAATGCGACTTAGTGTTAAAGCTGCGTGAAATGCCGTACATATTATTTAATTTCAATTTAACTACGTGACCAAGAAGTCAGATATTATTATTTCTGCAATGGAGATCGCACTGGTTTTGATTTCTCTGAATGCTGATTACTCTCTATGCATCGATACTTTCAGAAATATTAATAATTTGTGTTCTTCCCAACTATTATGAACAATAAATATTACTGGAGTTCCTACTTGGTGTTGAGGTAACTTATCATTTTTTGGATCTTGCTCCATTGAAGTTATCTTAAAGGGCAATACTGTGACTTACATTAAAAGATGTTGCAAACTTCATGCTGTTAAAAATTAAAGTCTGAATGGAGTTATATTTTCTATTTAGAAACTAATAAAAACAGCTAATAAATTTATAATAATATACCATTTATATTCAACACTGAGTTACATGCTCCAATTTTTTCATTTTTAACAACTTAAAATATAAATTTCTTTGTTTAAGCTTTTTTCAAAGAATATCTAAAACAATTTATATGACAATTATTCTCTTCTTTAGTTTTTCTAAGCAATTTGAAATCAAACTGCTGTTTACAATTATTTGAATCTTCTTATTTCTTACGATTTTAAATAAATGAGTAGTCTTCCATGAAACTTTCCACAACAAAGAATCTTTTTAATCGGCAGACCAAAATTATATACGTTCATATTTTTAAACTTTTTGGTTACATTTTTATGTTGAGAATCAATATTTGTTTAAAAACATCAAGAGCGACATTTTAAGTTTTAAATTGATCTTTATTCTACTAAATACAAACAATTCTAGAGAGTCTCTAAATACATCAAATTCTACATTAATATAAAATTCTATACTATAGAATTGAATACCTAACTCTATATAATGTTTCAATATCTAATTTGATTGAACTTTGATTTTCATTATTATTAAAATTTATATTCATGAGAGTTATTTTAGAAGAATTCATATTATTACTCATATTTCTTGCCATAAATATTATTCTAGTGTCACGACTTTAAAATACTAAACATTTACTCATTACTGCTTGCTGTTGACCATTTTTCTAGATATTCTTTTGTTCATAATTCCTTCTATTTAATAATTTCAGGACAACTAGTTTTAAATTACATTTATGAAAAGTTGAATTTAATTTTTTTACATATTATTTTACTTCTAAGACTGCAAGTCAACCATCTAAATATGAAAGTGCTCCTTATTCGTTAAAACAATTTTAAAAATATGACAGTGTTATCAGATTGATTATTATCATAGCAGCTAAATTTACAGATTATTATTCAGAATTCCTTAAATTGTAATTTCTTACATCGCAATCAATTATAAATAAAATATATTTATGTCAAATAATGAAATACTGTAAAATTATTACCAAAATATATTTATATGAAACGCTCAAATTTAAAAGCTGTAAAATACTTCAATAATAATTGAAATACATTTAATTCTTTCTTAGCATCATTATATTAGTTGCAGTTAATGAATTTAATTTACAAGAATTAAACTTAATGTATTTTAATTGCAGCAAAAGGAAATATATAAATTGATTGCTCATTATTTATTACCACATAAAACAAGATTAAATTAAGCAATAATATTACTCCCAATTTTTATAGTGAATATTCAGACTATTTCTATATTTTTAATAATTATTAATGCTAAAAGAAACATATCCAAATTTCTTTTCGTAACTTTGTTTCATGTTTACAATTTTGTTTTTTCAAAAGAATTAACATTAGCACTAGATTTAGCTTGTCATTCATTTTTCAAAGCATCTTTCTAAATTCTTGATGCAGTCACTCTGTTAAATTTAAATTATTTCCCAGTTAGTGTGTGATTTCATTTTCGGTGACTTTTCGTTTTGCCTTTGGTACATAAAGAACTGAAAAATTATAAAGTATTTGCTTGAAAAATTCTTCTTTTTTCTTATTTTTTTATAATTGGCAGATATTTAATGTAAATTATGAAATTCCGAAGAATGATTATAATTCGTAGTAATCAGTTTAATCGTAAAATTAAAAGAAGTATCAAAAAATATACGTCATAAAATATCAGCTTTGATTAAAGTTTTGGTTCGTTTGTTGTTCTACTTTCTTTTGTTGTATATGAGAGTAAGCTCGATTGAGGTCTTCAATTAAGCTTTGATTCCAAGTTAGCTTCGAAATTGGAATTTAGCCAATGAATTATCGGACTGAAGTGTTGGGCAATTTTTTATGAAGGCTTTGTGATTTAGTACTACAACATAAAATATAGTTAAATTCACTTATGGTTTTTATTTAAAGATGCACTAGCTGTTATTAATTTGGTTCAGAGAAGTACCACTTAATAAAGTGTACTGTTAATTAGAATATTGTAGGAATTATACTAACTGTAAAATTCCATGTAATAAATGCATTTGTATCTATTTTGCTGTAACCAATACACCTATTTCACATTTAGTAATTTTTACCTAATTGTATCTGACTATTTTATTTTTATTTTATCCTGCAAGATTTTGTTGATATTTATATTGCCAATTAATATTTTTATTTAATAAATTTATCATTTGTTTTTAATATTCAAGAAAATCTGATCACCCATACAAAGTAAATATAGCACGTGGTCTTTATTTATAATTATCTTCCAATTTGGAGTCTGTTTTTCAAACTCTCGCTTTTCAGATTTTTCCCTTGCTATGAATTCAAGTCATTATTATTAGGATTTTGCAACAAGCATTTCTAAGCTTTTCAATTTTGCAAAAAGATTACTGTGAATGTCTACAAGGGAATGATAGCATCAGAAAATGATGGATGATAATGGAAAGAAAATGATACCAAACTTTTAAGCATGTCGACAAAGAAATTTTCTCTGCACTACATCAAAAGCATCTTAAAGAAAAGAAAAGTATGGTTAGAGAAAAGAAAAATTTATTTATTTAACTGAATATTCCATATATTCATTATACAGTCACAATCTTTTAGCATAGTTTTTGTTATATCAAACACTGTTTTGGCTACGTTTAACGATTTTTTAAGGCACTGACATAATACTGTATTTATCATCTAATTTATTCTTATATATATATATATATATATATATATATATATATATATATATATATATATATATATATATATATATATATATATATATATATATATATATATATATATATATATATATATAAATATATATATATATATATATATATATATATATATATATATATATATATATATATATATATATATATATATATATATATATATATATATATATATATATATATATATATATATATATATATATATATATATATATATATATATATATATATATATATATATATATATATATATATATATATATATATATATATATATATATATATATATATATATATATATATATATATATATATATATATATATATATATATATATATATATATATATATATATATATATATATATATATATATATATATATATATATATATATATATATATATATATATATATATATAAGCCTGATAAAAATGAAAAGCGAACAAGACTTTTCAACGACTGAAAAAGAAACAATTTTATTGCCATTCAGACATATTTATAGCATCAAGTCTCATGAAGTGTTTCATAATTATTGATAAAATTAGATTAAATTATTGTTGCTTTAATGTAACCGCACTACAGATGTCAAGAAGATATAATGAAAAGTTTATTAAATGCTATTATTGATTCTTAAAAAAGATTCTCATATTTTAGTATAAATATTTTGCGATTTATAAATTAGGAATAACAAAGAACTCTCTGAATAAAGTATATTTTTATGTTATGTATTCACTTTTGATGAAAATGGATTATTGGAAAAAGATCAAATAAAATCCAAAAGAAAGTTTAAGCAGATCAAAATATAAATTTTTTCATGGAATCTGAAGTTTTCTAGATCAGAAAAGAAAAAACTAACTAACTACCATTCCAAAATTACAGTATCAAATGATAAGTATAGTTATCGAAAAAATTTTCCGTATTTCTTTCTGAATTACACATATGAATTTTTTTAAATCGTTGACTTCAATTTTATTGTTGAGGATGAAAAAAGACGTTTATATACAAGGATTTTTTTAATAACATCAAATTAATTAATATCATATTTCACAGGAGTTTAGATAATGTGACAAATATAATAATACATGTTCTGTTTGAGAAAATTACAATGCTTTCTATTTTAATTGCTTACCATTCAAACATTTATTCCTAACTGCTTTAGAATTTTACTGAGCAATTTCATATTTTTTAATTACTTCAATTATTATTTTGGTCTCAAGAAAGAATTAAAATTGTCCTCAGAACATTACTATCACGAGTTATTTCTTAACTGGAGCAAATATTTTAAATAATGTAAAAATATCAAATTCTATAGGAAATTTTAAAATAAGAAAAAAAGTAACGGTAATTTGAGGCTTGTATTTCATAAATGCAGCTAAAGGAAAATGTAATCAAGATATTATTGGATTATAATTATATATACAGAGATTATAAAAATGCTGGCTTCCTTTTAAATTCTAAATCTCGCTTTCAATTGTTTTTAAATATAGAAGTGCTTTATTTAGTAAAATTATGATTTCAATATAGAATAGCGTAACACATGAGCAGTTGTGCTATTAAAATTCATGCGTTTATAGAATATTCAATCTTTGCATCTTTTCATATGATCTTAAAGAAAATGATTGAATAAGGAAACGACATTAACCATGTAGTATTAACTTGTACAAAGGAATCATCAGAGTTTATCAAAAAATGATCTGAAATAATTCTATAAACAAATATTCGTTGAAAAAATGGTGTCCTATAGTTATTTTTAAGATACTCTCTCTGCTAATTTAATACCAGTTTTGGGGTTTCCAAAAGTTATTTTATTGATAAAGCTGCCCTAAAAAATCATGATATTTAAAATTTTGTGCAAGAATAACTTAAAGAAAAATTGTTAAGCTTTTGCAAACATTGTTATAGTGAGAGCCCAGAAACGTTTCAACAAAATCATAAGACTAAAGCCTTAAATAAATACAAAATATTGAAGTCTTAAATAATTATAAAATAAAGAAAATGATGCCAATCTGAATTAAATAAACTGACAAGGATTTATATTAAGTATTATATTATATGTTAATTTTTCAATGTAAGGAAACGAAGCTTTAAGCTGAAGGAATGAATAATGATTTCATCATAATTTTATGATGCAAAAATTTTGTATACAGTTTTTCCAGAGTTATTTAAATTCAGATGGTTGAGATGACTGTATAGTTACATTAAATTTTCCCCATATTCATCAAAATCAATTAAAAATTGTTCAATCAAATCAATTAAAATCAATTAAAAATTAATTAAATTTCTGATCTCTCTGGTCACATGCTGCAACAGAAATATCTAACGGTTCATTCATACCTGTCAATATTTTTGTGGAACTCTAATTAAATTTTGGAACATGCCAAAAAAATTAAGCTAACTTTTATCTATCTAAGACAGGTAGATTAACTTTTTATGCATTTTTTACATTTATAAGTATTTTATTTATTATGACTTTATCACAGTGACAGTTTATATATATTTACAGTTTATTTCATGTTTATATTTATACAGTTAAATCACGTCATATAGAGACATATATAAATATTGTGAACTAATGAACTATAAACATTAAGCTTTATGAAGTCTTAATAGACTTAGCATAACAACTGCACTCACAAATATTTTAGAGTCTATTTAGAATGTTTACATAGAAACATTTTCTGATAAATTATGGGGTTGTGATCATGTTTAGGGCTTATTTGATTTCTTTGGGATAGAAATTCCTTGCTTCAATCCTAGCTGCAGTTGGAAATAGAAAAATTGAACGAATAAAAACGAATTGTTATCGCATTTATATTACGATCGATAATTATGAACTTCCTTGGTTTCCTCTTTAGGATAAATGAAAGCGGTTATCTATTTTTAAGAAGTCATGTGATGCTAGCTGCAGATGTTAAAAAATTCTATTGTTGTTATTTATGTTACAAAAATAAAGAGTAAGGATAACACTTCCAATTATGTTATCCAGAATTTAAATATCTCTTAATTTAAAGTGAGAAATAAGCTAAATAAAAGACACCTCTTAAAAGCTTAACGGTAAAAATAAGCTAATCTGACTTAACAGAAAGAAAACAAGAAAGGAATAGAACAAATAAAAGATGTATATTAAAAGTTCGTTGATATTGTTATTTGGACACTTGGACAAGCAAAGATCGCGATGCCGTTGACTATGCTAATTTAAATCAGTAGGGCGAGTCTTTCGTTTAACAAGAGCACCAGAAAGGTGAAGTACGACTTTGTTCAAAACTCTTCCGATAGATGGCACCATCAGAGGATCTACTCTCTCAATTTTGCCAAAAATTTTTTAAAGCTACAATATTATCTATTATATTCTGCGAAAATTGCTTAACATCACTGATATATAAGCATCTTGAAGTATGAGTTTTCAGTTTAATATTTCAATTTGTAAGGGACGTAGGAAAATAGAAGTGAGAATAACACAAAAGAAAAACTTTTATTACATTACACATGATTAAAAGAATTACAAAATTAAATACTAATAATAATAAACAAGGTTAATATATAAGGTTAAAAGGTACATTACAAATAATAAACAAAGAGATAATATAGAAAAGAGATGCGAGAAATCGCCTTCCATTTCTCACATCTCTTTTCTACATTATCGATCTTTATTTCTTATTGGATATTGAATATTTTGTAAGTTCACTCGATTGGGCAGAAGCGCCATCTCTTGTCAGTCGAGTTAATATAGATCAGTTACAAATTCAATATACTTCTTGAAAATTTCCCCGCAGATATTCCCTTTGTAAAATCAAACGTAAGTGGTTACCAATCTCCAATTTTTTAAAAAAAATTTTGCTCAAATCTCCAACAGATAGAGTATATTTTTTGCACAAATATAAATTAAGTTTGCAAATATTAACGCTGAATCTTTAAATATCTCATCCATTTTTTTAACAAATACATACCTAAGGAGCATAGATATTAATTTAGAGAAAGCATTATCGTTTTCATAATTACTGAATTCTCACGGGCATTGCTATTTGTTTTATTCACCTTTTAATATTGTTTCTCATTTCAATTTTTAATGATAACTTCATTTTGTAAGCACCAAATAAAGTAAATGACCTATTGCTTAAAATGATTTTAGTTAATGTTTGCTATATCGTCCAGATATAGTTTATGTAAATATTATAACAGGGGGTGCGAAATTTGAAAATTAAAAAAATTACTATAGTCTTTAAATTTTTTCTCTCCAGTCCTTCATCATGAGTTTAAATAATGTAGACTCAAGAATTTACAAGACAAATCAAGCTCAGAAAAATGTGTATTTTAAAATAAATTCGAATCTGTGATTCAAAGAGAAAAGGACTAACAAAAGTTTAAGTTAAGCTAATATTAAATAGCAATCTAAATATTTTCAAATCAAAATATTTTCTCACATGTAATCACTATTAATGTATTAATGAGCTATGATCATTTATCTTGTCAATGTTATATCAATTAGGAATTTAACAATGTTGTTACTATTGTTTATAAATAAGTTTTTATTATTTTCAGTTAAGTTATATTTAAATGAATATTTATTAATAATTTTATAAATCTTATTGCGTTATTTTATCTATAAGCAATTGAAGCTAATAATGAGAAATTTCAACTTTTTATACCTCTGAAATAAAGAATATCTTAAAATTCTTAATTTTATACTTCATATTTTTTATTACTAAGCATTTATTGTACGTAATTATAATAAACACAATTTATTACTAAGGAATTTATTGTACATAATTATAATGAACAAAATTATGAAAGATTTAAATTGCTCCTAAGAATGTAATATTTTTTAGCTTTTTTGGTGGCACAAAAAGTTAAAAATTACATTTTTGTAAATTAATCATTGCTGTATTGCATAAAAATGAGACACCAATTTTGGAATATGTCCAGTGAAGATAAAATTACAGTTGGTAAAAACCACTTTAGATAATGGCGCATATATAAAATCACCAAAATCTTTGAAGTATATTGTAAAAACATTTTATGACTTTTTAATTAACATGAAAACCGCTGCAAAACTTATCTTTTTTATCATTAAGCTCTGATTTAACCAATATAAAAATAAACTTACACATAAAAATATTTTTAACTAATTCCTTAAAGAAATTATGTGCAAAATTTTATAATTTAAAATCAAATGGGAGAAATATAGTGCGTTAGAAGTTAAAATTAAAGATTTTCTCCATACAAAATTTTGAAATTATGTTATATTTGAAATTAGTATTTTAACATATGTATATATAAAATATGTAATCGAGTTTCAAACATTTATAATAAGTTTATGAATGAAAAGTATTAATGAATTATCAAAAGTAAATTTAAGAAAATATTATAATGATAAACTTAATTATATGATAAAACAACATTAAAATGAAAATCGATCATTTCTGTTACCCAAAATAAGTATGGTTGTAAAATTTGTAATTTAATTACATTTTTTTGCTGAAATTATTCACCAGGTTTAACTTTTTGTTATTCAATTATATAACACAAAATTCATTTTTAATCAAAGTAAAGAATAACTATATTTTAATACTTTTAAGAGATTGATTTTTTTATAAACTAGTACATAAATTAGAAACTAGGATTTATCAACAAATTAGATGTAGTAACAAAATAGATATAAATTATTAAAATTTACAAATTATAATTTTATATTAAAATAATGTGCCATAACTTCGATATTATTCAAAAGATTGGAAAAGTCATTTTGTATTACAAAACGCACAATTTTTCATATAAATTTATCTGCTATTAAAGAATATGCATGGAATACAACTATTGTATTAGAATTTTATTCTGTCCATTATTTTTGATTGTAAAAAAATAATCATGTTAATATTATTTTAAATTATATATATATATATATATATATATATATATATATATATATATATATATATATATATATATATATATATATATATATATATATATATATATATATATATTATAATTATAATTACAGCAATTTTTTAATTTCTATTGTATGATATTTTTCTAAGCAGGAAAAACAGTTGCAGAAATCAAGTATACAAAAATTGTAAATTCATATTTAAATAAAGCATTTTGTAAAATAATAAAAAATACCAAAGTTTCATTCAAAGAATGTCCTTAATGACATTACCTCGTATTCGAAATGGGTTTTATTTAAATTGACAATCTTTTTTAAATTAAGTTTAATGGACAGGTATTACGCTTGAATTAGTTAATTAATATGGTCTAATCAAAATGAAGACAATTAGCATTTATATGGAGTTTTTTTATTTTATATATGTAACACAAATATTTATCCCAATCGAGTAGTAAAATGCGAGATGTTTTTGTTAATGGTCTAGAAAGCATCTGACAATATAAATGGGGTCAAGCTGTCATTTTTATCAATTATCAAACTAAGAGGTATATAACTATATACATATATATTATGTAGAGGCTCTTTATAAAAATATCTTCATACAAAATTTTCTGTCCCACTAGAAGGACATTAGATTAAACATGTTAATACGTACTGCTTTTATGAGCGTTCATCTTTAAAATTGCCAGAGATGAAAGATATACTATAGGTATTGAATAAATTAAAATGAAAAATTGTTCAGTAAAAATTATGCAACACACTTAAATTTAACTCAAATTAACCTTTCTAAACAAGGATTTTATAGATAACAGGAGAAATAATAATGAATTCACTTGTTTTCAAAAGTGGAAAAATCTTGTGAAGATAACACTTCAGTGTGTATTCTTTATTATAGTAAGCTTCTTCTGTAAATGTATATCTAATCTTCCATCCCTTCAACTTGACCATTTCATTATAATAGATATTTTATTAAGGAACAACAAATTTATGACTCTAGTTTTTCAGTTAAAATATTTGCTTATATAAATCATAATATTTTCCACAATTTTTCTAATGTAGAAATTATACAGTTTAAATTTTAAAAAATTGCTATTGGTGTAGAAAATATTTTTTGTATCATGTTTCTCCTTAAAAATAGAATGTTCTTCAAAACAACTATAAAAACATTCATAAAATTTAAACATTTTATTTTTTAGATAAATCATTTTAGTTTTCTACAACTGTAATATCTATTAAGTCAAAACTATGTAATAAGTCATTTTAAATTAGTTGCTTGCTTTGTAAATAAAATTGTATAAGGAATGCTATAAAAAAGTATATTTTATTCTTGGTATTATTCAGAAATGAAAGAAGTAGACTGCCATTGATAAAAGTATACTTAAATCTTAAACCCGATATTCATGAGTATTATGACAGAGATTTCACATCTTTTTGTGAACCCTATTTGAAATAAAATGCTTTTCTATATAATTCCCTGAAGGAAAGTAAAAAATCTCACCACAAAGAATATAAACCATATTACAAAATAAATAATGTACGGAAAAAAAACTCAAGAATTATACCTCAGAAATATCTATTATAAAATTTGAGCATTTCAAAATGTGCATTTTTAAGTTATTAAAAGAATTTTAATAAAATGCTTTTAATAATTTAGAAATAATTTTAAAGAATTGTGTTAGATGTTTCATAGGTTTTTTGGTTTGGATGTAAAAACAGATTACGGGAAAGATGAAAACATAAATAAATTTTGCAAAATATTGGATTAAGAATGGAATAGAAAATCTATTGAATGACGAAAAAATTATTAACGCATGAAAAATATACTGCCAATTTGTTACTAAAATTTTTTAAGTTTATTTTAAACAGAAAGTATTAAAAAAATTAAAAAATTAAATTCTTGAAAATTTAGAAATTTCAAGAAAGAAACTTAAATTACTTATAGAACAAATTTACATAAAAATTATCTTATTTATAGTAAATGAATATTATCATCTATTAGACAGTTCAAAATTATCATAAAATTCAATTTATATTCAACTGTAAAATAAAAAACGTACAGCAAGTAGTAAAGGCCTTTGTTCTCAAAATTAATAACATTTTTTGGAGTCTCTTGTCTAGCGGCTGAAGTTATATCCTTTATGATTGATCTCTGGAGAGAGATAAAAATTTTGCTTCTTTTCCAGTCGTCTTGCAGCGCAGGAAAGTTTGGTTATTCTTATGCCTCAATGGGGAATAGAACTTTCTTCTCTTTCATAAAACTCGTAAATCAACCGGCCCTGAACTTCGTCTGAATTATTAACTTGGTAAAACTCTCGGCAGACCTCAGCTTTTAATCCTCGTCTCTATTACTTCGTAGCAACGATACTTCAGTGCTTTCCCATGTCACTATTAAGGAACACTTTAGAATTTCTCTTTGAGATTAGGATTCACATAAATGTGGAAAAATTCCCTTCTTCCATTGAAGAGGACCGGATATGATACAAATGGGTCTTTTTTACATAAGTATATTTTAATAGAAATCAAGAAAATTTGTCGGTTGATTAAGAATGTTAAGAATGGAGTAATCTTTTAAATATTTCCCAGCATCTAATTTGAATTCATAATAAGAATTTAATTTGAAATTTTCTTTTAATTTTGTTAATCTTATAACATTTTTACTTTTTATTTTAAGGGAGAATATATATATATATATATATATATATATATATATATATATATATATATATATTAAAAGTAATAAATACAGAAAATATAACTAATTAAAATTATTTTTAATATCAAATCAATTTTTTTAACTCCATGTTGTTGTTTGACTTTAAAATAATCAAATAATGTATGGATAAAACAACATTTAACATCTGAATACATTAATTATGCTTGAAAAAATAGTAAATCAAACAAGTATGGCAATTTTCCCATATCACTTTTATTTTTATACAAGAATTAGTCATTATATAGGTACTTTTTACATATATACTATGAGACAAAAATTCATTTTTGTCGTCATTCCTCATGCTCGAATAGAATTATTAGATTCCCGAAATAAGATTTGCATTATGTATTTTAGAACTATACAGAGAAAAGCAAAAAATATAATTCTTCCAAATCATCTATTGTTACCCTTCACTGTTTGAGCTTTGTTGTTACTTATCTCAGGCTGACTAGCTAGGCTAGACAACCTGAGATACAAATGGATAGTAAGGCTAGACAACCCCCATAAAATCAAAAATATCTAAAATGTCTAAAAAATGTGTTGGGTCCCGAAGGACATCGTCTTTTTAAAATTTAGGCTGGTTAAGATATGTCCAGGTAGAGGCCATATTGACGGAACACGAAGGACAGTCTGGAAATGTCCTTTGCCCCTGCTGAAAGGTGATTCCTCTCGTGTGCTCACTCAGATAGTGGGAAAAGGTAGTTTGATAAGATCTTGGTCTAAGATTGAAGGTCTCACCCGGTCTTTTGGTGAAGTACCATGGATGGTTGGGAGGAATTTTCATAAGCTTATTGAATTCAGTTTTTGCCAGGGAAGAAATCTCACTAGATGTGAGCTCTCCTCCTGGGTTTACTCCCTCCTCTGACGCCGATCTGGCCAAGAAATCCGCTCTTTCATTCCCCTCAACTCCCACGTGTGAAGGGATCCATTGGAAATGCACTGTGTGCTTGGGTGAACGTCTCTCAAGAAGATTTAGTATGTCCAGGCTAGTTTGATCTCCAACAGTGCTCCAATTTAAAAGATGCTGGATTGAAGCACGACTGTCAGTCAATATCCAGATATCCCTTAATTGATCCTCCACCTCTACTGCATACTGTAAACTTCTTCTAATGGCTATTAGTTCTGCTCTAAACGCGGAAAAATTATCTGGGTTTCATATTTTAAATTCAAGTTCTCCGGAGACTGTTTTTATGTACACCCCACTGACCGATACTCCCCCCACACCTTTACTACCATCTGTATGGTAGTAAAGGTGTGGGGGAGTCTCGGGCAGTGTTACAGCTCTTCCAATGTATTCAATACAATCACTTTTTAAAATGTACTTTTCTTTCAGTTTGATGCATTAGGTTCAATTTTCTTTTTCTTTGCTTTTTGCGAATATTCTTCCGTGGTGGTGCATTCGTAGATTGTAAGTATAAAAAACAATAAAAGTATTTTACTAAGCACCATTCAGTATCTTAAATGAGATAATGGTTACGTTATCGACGTCAATATAGGAGCTGATTAGGCAGTTAAAACCTTCTAAATCAATAAGTATTCTCATTGTGACCTAAGAATGATTTAATATTCATTCTACTGAATGATTCATTTTATAAGATAGGTTAAAGAGAGTAAACTTTGAATTTGGAGAATATTAACAGCATTATTTACTAAATATTGTTATCCAGACAATATAAAAATAAAATATAAAAAAATTTAAAGGGAGACAAAATATTAAGAAAAATCTCCTATAATAATTTGTCTTTTATAATTTTTTGTAAATGACAATGGTTACTGAAATTTTCGCCATTTTTGTGTATCAATCGCATTATATCCAAGATCATTTTGATATATTAGCAGGATGGCAGCTAATGATATCCAATAGAAATGATTGAAGAAAATTATTCCAAACAAATATTTTTTGAAAATATATAATATATTAACTAAATCATTTTATACTCAAAAACATTCTTTTCTTTAATTTTTCACTTATTTATGAAGATATTTTGGAAGAAACGTATCTATTTATGAAAGAAGAAAACATTAAAATGATTTAAAGTACAATGCGAAATTCTTTAAAACTTGATATCAAATCTTGATATCATTCTGTAAAATCTTATACTTTTGAAAATGATTGCCAAGGATTTTGATAAATTTGAATGATTAGACGAGCTGATGTTTTCACCTTTTTTTTTCTTGTTACATTGCTATAATGCAAAATATATAAGAAGTCGATTTGTATTTATTAACGCAAGATTAGGAATGAAGTATTAACTTATTAAATACGTAAGGATAATTAATAATGAAGAATTAACTTATTAAATACGTAAGGATAATTAATAATGAAGTATTACTTTATTAAATATGTAAGGATAATTAAATACGTAAGGAATATCTGTAGCAACAGCCTAATAAACCGATTTAAATATTATTGAATACCAAGCTTTGGATTTAAAAGTAGTTAAGTTTTTCTGTTGAAGTCACACATCAATAAAATTTGTTATCATTCTATCAGGCAAATGGTACACAATTGTTCTGCTTATCGTAGATGATATAGTATTTCGTTATTTTAAAACAAATTGTGTCCACGCTTTAAATAATTTAACTGTAATAAATTATTTTTTACTCCATTCTTTATATCGGTCATATACACACGTGGTGTAATTTTAAATGTACCTAGTCGTTGCCTTTTATTTCAAGCATGCGAAATATATTGCCAGTACAGTTCTTGTATTAGTTTTATTAATGTTTAAGTTTAAATTATTTTGAAGAATTTCATAATACTCGTATTGTTTCATTTTGTTTCTTATTTCTAACATTTTTTGCTCATATTTAAATTTCTTCTCTTATTTCTAACATTTCTAACATTTGTTTTCCGAAAACTTAATTGCAATTTATCAATGAACGCAGCGAAAAACTTTAATTTATAAACTTTATAAAAGAAAGAAAAGTAATTTGCTTTTTATTCAGCATTATTAAAAATATTTTTTTTCTATAAATTTTGGAATAATTACCTTACATTAAATTGTACTATCTCTGGAAAGCGTACAATAATATATGAGAACTTCAATACGCAGTGTTTCATTATTGCTTTTGGTTGAACTGATACACAAGTCGGGAGAATTTTATTTTACTTAGTTGCTGTGTTGCAACTTGTTTTAGCTTAAAAAAATAATTCTTAGATCATATCTATAACTTGAGTGATTACTAATAGTACGTAATATGTTAATTGATATTAGAAAATTTCTGTACTAAAACTATGTAAAACAAACAATGAAAACAATAATAAAATTTAAAATTCTATAAGATATGAATCAATAGCTATTATTTAAAAAACAGATGAATGAAACATAGATAAAATATAATAAAATTTTTAGCATTTTCAAACAACAAAAATTAGTAATTTTAAATAGCATATTGTATAATATTCCTTATGATCACTTATATTTTCATACAAAAACACATTTTACAAGGAAAGTTACTGTAAAAAATTTTACAGAGGAAAATTAAAATTAGCTAAATTCATCATAATACATGTTAAAATCTCTTTTCGTGATAAATATTTTTTATAAAAAAGAAAAACTATATGAAATCAATTTGTTTTTGAAAAATAAATTGATTATATATATATATATAAATATTTAAAATTATTATTTTAGAAATTAAAAAAGATATATATATAAGGTGAGGAATTGTATTTTTAAGATAATAGAAGTAAACATTTTGTATTTATAATACATATGAATTTAGAAAATTTTTATTCACATATTTTATGGACTGTAAAGATTTTAGTACCTTGATTCTTACCGACATGTATGAGAAAGTATTTTCGCAAATGTGTGCCAATAAAATCAAAACAGATTATATGTTTTATCTTGAAACGCTGATATATTCGAAAAATTCAATCAGAGATAAGTAAACTAAAATCTTTTCAGTGACACTAAACGAATGTTATAGCATTAAAAAAGACACTAAACAAAGTGTTCTAGCGCAATTTATTAAGACTTTGACTATCGAACATGCGAACGCATCATCTGATCCACTTAAGTTTCCGAACCATCTTCAGAATGGCGGGGTGAAAACTATTTTATGAATAGTCTGATCACGACTTTATGGGAAAAAATACAAAAAGAAAAGAAAAAATTTTATAGACACTATTCTCTCTCTCTCTTTCCCTTCCAAAGAAAAGACAAAAAAACTCTCTTTGAAGGAAATAATTTCCAAAATAAAAGTTCTGTCTCCAACTTCCAATTCCATTGCTATGGTAACGTGAACTATATTCCTCTCAAGTAGAATATGCTTTGTACATCGCCAAAGATCGCCAAGCTCTCCACTTGAATAAGAAAGCGGGGAAAGTTCAGAGGGAGAGTTATCTACTTCAGTGTGAATTAACTTTGTAGAAATTATAGATTTCTGGGGAAAGAAAAGGGATGAATAAAGGTCTTCTGACGAAGCGTGAAATTGGCTACTGGAGGGTAATCTTAAAATTTTCAGTATTTGGTAATTCGCTTGTGTAGTATTATCTTAAGAAGATAAAAGAGCATTTCTCGTAAATATTCATTCATTTTATCAGTCAAATTCATAGTATATTTGTTTGAAAAACATTGGAGAATATTTACGCAAATTGATGGCAATTTTATTTATTTTAAATGCAGGAATAACTTTACGAATATAATAAGCTTTTGTTTTTTACTTTTAACTTTATATTTGAATAATTTATTTTCTCTTTTTTGAAAAAGTTAATTAGAAATATATTTATATACAACACGCTCGTATGTTTTCTTTCAATAATTTTCTGTACATAATTTTATTAAAGATTCTTGAGCGTCTTCTATCTATATTAAATAAATAAAATAAAAAAATGTCATAATAAATAATCTTAAGAATCATCAGAAAAATAGACATGTGACAAATATAATTATAGGACATTTTATTGACACCCAGCGAAATAACAAAATAGATTTAAATAAAAAATTGAATTTATCATTTTTTGTGATCTCTTTTTATGATAGATGGCGCTAGCTCTGACTATTTTTATATGTCGAATGAAAATGAAAAAAAAAAAATCGACTGTTTTATGAATGATTTTAAATATCATTTAAATAAAAAATAGTGTTATTATTATAGTGTTCCTGTTTCATTTATTTTAGATGAGAAATGAAGCAATTCTTTCTCATGAGCTTACTAATTTATCTTTTAACTCATATAAACTACAGTTTATAAATATGATACTTATTCTGCAGTTATTAATGAAAAGAATATTACTAGGATTATGAATATTGTATGAATGTATATATTAATTAAATTATTTTAATGTTTCTTTATATTATTCGTTGAATTTTTATTTTTAAACTTTTTATTTACATGCACATTTTATGAAAGGAAAATTATTGCAAATATGAAAATTAAATGTATTAATTTCTAATTATTAAAATAAAAACAGTATTCAAACATTTTAGATACGAATATAATTTTAATTTAATTATAGAATACGTATTTATATCCATTAAAAACAATGTTCAATGAAACATTTTGTTGTAGACATTTACTAATTGAACAATTCCAATTTTTTAAATTTTGCTTGCATAGTAAAATATCATTGTTTTAAATTTTCTGAAATATCTTAAAATAAGTATACTCCTAGAATTTTTTTCTAAAATACCTATATATTCAAAAATTAGAATATAACAAAAATGCATTCATAATTTAATTATATATTAAATAAAATATAATTTGATAATTATTAAAATACTTTATAAATTAAACTAACTAAGCAATAATATCTCTTACTACCAAATTGCAAGAAAAGTAAAAAAACAAATCTCACGTAAGCATTCGTATATATTCTGTAATTTGATTACCAAAAAATTTAACTACTCAGTCTTAATATTTTTCTATGCATTTTAATTTTATAAATCTAATCTCTTGGGGAATATTTTTAGCCATTGCAAAATTCTAAGAATCCCTAGTTTATAGTGCAAATGTTTCGCTTCAAAATCTAAAAAAGGAATTTTCTTGAAGTTAGTTAACATATATATTTAAAAAGCCGTGTTAAACAAGTTTTATCTCTCAAAAATAATTTTATCTTGAATTATATTCAAAAATAATACGAAAAGGAAGATCTCTTCATTTATAGGCTGCATCTGTTTTTAAAAAAATACTGTTGATTGAATCTGAGGAAAAAACGAATTTACCAGGAAGAGTTACTTTATAATTTAATTTGCTCGATTTTTTTCGACATGTTGTTTCGACTGTTGTGATTGAAAATATTTTTTCAATAAAAAACTCTAGGATAAATTCAAAAACTACAAATTTTACAATTGCATTTGGATGCAAAATAGCATACTTTAACCACTCGCAGCTGATACTACAACGTTAGAGGGCTGGGGTAAATCATACATTTGTACATCAGCTGATTCCTTCTAAAAGTAAATATATTATTTTCACCAACAGAGGATGATGTTCATGAAATTCATTCAAAGAAAAAATTCTGAAATTTCTCAAGCATTCACCTCTATAGATTCGCATATCAGAAGGAAAAATGCAATTTATAACCTCATTTGCTTAACAGCGGTTGATATCGGATCTATGACCTTCCATTCCTTAGTGTGGTGTTAAGCAAACCCATCATTGCAATTATTGCCTTTATTCTTATGGAAAATGCTCTAGTGCAAAGATACGGTTTACTTGTTTGCAAATATTCTTCTGGCTAAGATAAAGTAAAACAACTAATATTTGACTTGGAATTTCATCTTTCCATTTAACTTGTTTGCTACAGCAATTTTCAAAGAACAATCCAAAATAATTCGAAAAACTTTCCTAGAACAATTTTCAAAATCTAATTTTGGAACATGATTATAAATCTCTGATATAGAATATGCCATCCTTTAGAACATGAAATTTCTTTCCCTTTGGCCATTGAGTATTAAATCCACGTATTGCTAGAAAGTAAATAAATGATATCATCTTTCAATTTCACGCTTTATAGTCACAATAATCTATCGCAACCATTTGAGGCATATCCTGTTTGATTTTTTTTCGGAAAATAAATCTTAATATTGTGTACCAAACTGAGAAATCTAATAAGAATTTTATCATTCATTACTTTTATCTTTTCCTTGGCAATCACTACATGATAAATCCTATTCATCTGGTTCTTCAAGATAATTTGGGAAAAAAAGATCTACGTTAAGAACTATGCATTTTAGTTGGGCTCCTTGAAAGCCACACCCTTTCGAATGGATATGCAGTTTTCTTTGTTTCTTCACGAATCATACTTTCATTTGCTTAACAACGGTTGATATCGAATCCATGACCTTTCATTCCTTAGCGCGGAGTCATACAAACTCATATCATAGCTCAATGCTTATTACTCTATCTAGATATAAGCAGAGAGAGAGAGTTGCGGGGTTCGTTTGTCGCTCAATGGTCATTTTATGACACGAGAGCTAAATAGACCAATGCCCACAGTTTAAAGTATACTCCGAACCACTACAAACACCCATGTCAGAGCCAGTCATCGAACTCATGAACTGTGAACTGCAGAGCGACAGACAAACAGACAGTCAGAGAGAGAGAGAAAGAGCGAGAGAGAAAGAGCGATAGAGAAAGAGAGACAGAGAAAGAGAGACAGAGAAAGAGAGAGAATATTATATATATATACTTTATAAAAATAAACATTCGGAATTATTACTATAGAATAATATTAGTAATTATTCCGAATGTTTGTTTTGAACTAAATTAGAAGGTTAGAGCTATACAACGCATATATTTATTCCTTTTTCTTGTATACACAGTTATTTATGAAAAATATGCACATTTAATGACGAATATCTTATTGATTACATTTTAGGTCTGATAAAAGTGTCACAAAAATCAATATCTTGTAAAAATTATGTATCAATTAGAGAAATATTTTTAATTACATTTTGAATTGATTTGAATTAACTTTATATTATTGAAAATAATTTCTACGTTTGATTTTGTTTCAGAGTAAAAGCGAGTGTCGTCATATATTGTGATTTCTCAAATAAATCAATTATTTGCAAATTAATATATGCAATTATATTATATGATTATTGATTTTATGAGTTAAAAATTTTTTTGTAATAAACAAAAGCTAGAAATAAATTTCATTGAAATAAGAAATATATCACAAAATAAAATTAAACACACTCGGAAAATATGGGATATTCAAGAAAATAATTTTAAATGATTTTATGATTTTTTATAATTTTTATTTCGTTATCTTAGTCGAAACATTAAAGAACTTTGGTCGAAAAAAAGTTAAAATTGACAATGTGTTTAGCACAACTGTCAATTGACAATAATCTGTTAGATTAGTTTGAGAATTCATTTATAGAAATGTGCAATCAGAAATTAAAAGCGTTGATTTCAATATCAATCAAATTTTGAAACACCTGTTTAAATTACATCTTTATCTCAGCACTAAAAAGGAAATAAAAATTTTAGAATTTTCATCTTAATATTCAATGTAAAATGCTTTAACAATATATCACCCGTTTCAAAAGAGTAAAAATTTTGTCAAATTTGAAAAGTTTCAGCTTCATTTTTTGAATATTAGTTCTGATTTAAAAAGTTAAATGCAAATGCATTAAGTTTTTTTATTAATTAAACTTTGATCAAATGAAATTAAACTCTCTTAATTAATTAAAATTTCATTGAAGAATATAAAAATTAATGCTTTAAATTGTATCCTGGAGTTAGAGTTTTAAACCTATAATGATAAAATATTTTAGTGTGTATAGTTCTTTTCCATTTTATAAATAAATATGATTTTTACAAGAATTTACTGTTAATGCAGTGAATAATTAAAATCCAGTGTTCAATGAAATTTGCTTAGAAATATAGACTTGGAATAAAATAAGAGTTTAAAATTAAGTAAGGACACAATTTTGTACATTTGCATTTTCCAACACTATATATTATTTACAATTATAAAATATTTTGTCTCGTTAATTACCCTTTTATCAATATAAACACTATTTTAAATTGTTTAAAAATTTTAGTAATCAAATAAACTTAATGAATTTTTATTATATTTCTTAAAATAATATAATATTAATGTATGATATGTTACGATTTATTAAACTATTAAACGCATTTATTTGAAAGTAAAAAACATAACAAAAAAGTATTAAAAAAAGATAATACAGCTGACAAAATTCGTATATATACAGAATATTCAAAAAAGTGATCAATTGATCAATTGCGTGTCACTTATTCATGAGCATAAAATAAATAGTAAATAGCAAAACGTAATGCAAAAATAAAGATAAAAACATTTTATTGGAATTTTAATTCTCCGGATCAATAAAAAATATGAAAATATGCTATCGATCAACAAGAACATTACGTGTAAGTGATAAAAAATGAGTTTATTAAAAGTGGGACAAGATTCTCAATACTTAGTGTTGTCTGCTCGAACAACTAAGATAGCATTACATTTTATTCTATTTGGGAAGAAAATAATCTATAGGTTTGTAATAATATAAATTTTAAAGGGAGATGTGGTACAATACACGATCTTGTCCATACTTAACCATTACCCAAGTAACTTAAATATAACCGATAGAATTCAGATCAGAAGAATATTCTGGTATATTGTACATTTTTCATTTACAAAATAGTTTTACGCAAATATGTTTTGTATATTTTCCATAAAATGTATGATTTAATTATTATTCATTAAACAGGAAGTAATCAATCATACTGCAACGTAAGGTATGACCTAAGGTGTTCAACCTTTCATTTGAATGCTTTTGAGCTGCCAAATTGTCTTTCTGAATAACATGCAGATCTATAGGTGTTACTAGGTTCATCCGATTCAATACAATCAATTTATCATGGCTTCAATGTGATCTTTTCCTGACTTAATATAAAAATAATTTCAGGTGACTATTTCTATCAACACCATAAGATGTTTAATGTCAAATTACAAGCTGAGTTGAAACTATTAAGTAAACAGTACCTGATTTCATTCATTTCAAATCCACCCTCAATATTCAACACCACAACTTCTTTGGTGGATACAGACTTGAAGTCAACGAAGTTTATATTTTTCTCTAGCGCCTTTAGAGAGAACACTGATGAAGACTTTTTGAGAATTTTTGGTCTTTTTCTAAAAGAAACTAATTTTCAATCTGAATAATATTTATTTTATATGCTTTAGGGTGGTATTAATTGCATAAATTGGTCATCGTTCGCTGTAATAACACAGGCGACTTTGTTATAGTCAATGGATAACACAATTTGTTTCTTGAAATCAATTTCATATCTAAACCTGACATTCCTTATCGCTACATTTTTTTAGGCTTATATGGATTTAAATCCCTTACATAAAAGGGTAAAAAATGAATTATTTACAAACCATATTGTCGTGATATTTTCACGCGATGTTTATCTAGAAATAAAACAAGTGAATTTCACAGCTAAGAAGTAAAATCACCTTTTTAGCACTTTTAAACCTTTACATCTTGGCATTTAATATCTTCTGGATTTGGTTACCATGATCATTCATTTGTATGGCCATAAGTTTTCTTTTTCAGTTTCTCTGTCTGTAAGCTCTATAAATGTTTCGTTTTTATATAATATTAAATTAAACTAAATTAAAACAATAAAATGAGTTCGTATTAAATAAATTCTGTTTAAGACAATACGAATAATCCCTCATTTTATCCTTACCCTGAAGTCAGATGAGGGTCTAAAAAGTTAAATGTCAGTGAATTCGTAAGTTCTTTTCTATATTTTGAACAATTCCATAGCATCCTTTATATAAGGCTTATTCAACATGAAACAGAACAAAAGACTTTTTGAAAGATGAGGATCATGTTCACTCCAAGGATGAATAGTTTCAACAATTAATTAAAATGTTATTAGGAATCATCTTTGCTTCATATATATTGATTTACCACGCAACTGTTGATTGCTTCTCAATTAGGAGAAAAATTATATATATATATATATATATATATATATATATATATATATATATATATATATATATATATATATATATATATATATATATATATATATATATATATATATATATATATACATATATATATATATATATATATATATATATATATATATATATATATATATATATATATATATGTATATATATATATATATGTATATATATATATATATATATATATATATATATATATATATATATATATATATATATATATATATATATATATATATATATATATATATATATATATATATATATATATATAGTTGCATGTAATTAAAATATTAAAAAAATCAATTTTTTTAATAAATTGTGTCTTTACAACCCAAAATATAGTAACTTAAAATATAACAAGTTTATATTTTGTTGTTTTAAAACAAATAATTCTTTGTTTTCTAAACAATAATTCTTCGAAACACCCCATCGATACCATTTTTTCTGTATCCGTTTTCTGAAGCACATAGATTTGTCAAAATCATCCAAATTCTGACAATTGCCTCATGTGTACTGTACAATTCTATTTTCCCTGCATGTCTTTCCCCGAGGAATTTTTTTCCCTTTTCCCTGAATGGAAATCGATCGAAATCAAAGCATCAGAAAGCAGGTTTCGTTGGATCAAGTCGGGAAAAGTTAGGGAGCTTCTTGTTGACGCGTTGGAAAAGGGAAAAGAAATGCCTGCTCCTTTCTTCCTTCCCCCTTTTCTCCGATCTTTTTTTTCGCGAACCAAAGAAGGCGGAAACTGCCGAGCAAAAACGAAAATTCTTCCAAAGAAAGAAAGAAAAAGGGAAAAGGGGGGAAAACGCGCCTTCATTCTTCCCTCTGTCGGAGAAAAGGATGATTCTGAGATTTCTTTCTTAAAGATTGCGTAATGCAAGACGAGAAACGATTGACAAAGTAAAAGTACTTCCACCTTTCAAAGTCATCAAGTGAAAGGCCTTGAATTACTCTTTTGATCCAATGACATCTTGTCTTAGTTTGCTTTGTTTCACAAACTTCACTTGTTTTAGGGAGACTGACTTCTTAAATTCAATCTTTTTCAAACTGAAGACAAATTTTGCTGTCATTTAAAATTTGATGAAATAATTCAATGTGATGTTTTGTTTTTTTCCAGTTTCAATCAGTTTTCAGTTTAGTTCAATGAAGCCCCTCTTATAAGTTCTTTTAAAGATTAAAAAACACTAAGTGAACAAACGTTTTCTTAAAATTTATTCAATTTAGTGATACCGTTGGGAAAAATAATTTTAATCACACGAATTTTGAAATAAAAATGAAAGAAACGGAACTTATTTCAAAGTATAATTTGTATATATACTTTGAAATATATATAAATTATATAATAAAGCCTTTGAAAATATAAAGCTGGAAAGTTGAATAAATTTTAAGAACATTTTCTTTTCTTAGATAATTTTGTATATATAATTATACCGTTGATTCAGTTAAATTAAAGTAAGTGAAGCAAGACAGAAGAAAAAAGAAAATTAAGCTTATAGGTTACTCTTTGTAGGGAGATCTGGAATTAAACTTTCTGGGCAAATAGAAATTTACAGCCTGTTAAAAAAAGTATTGTTTAAAAACCAAAATTTTAAAATTAAAATAAGGATTCTATGATTAGCGAAAGATAAAATTTCAAATCATTATGAATTTCAAAAAAATTATTAAATCTAAATAAATTGTTTTTCATGTTAATGTATAAATGGTTTTTATTCACATAAAATTTCTTAATAAAAATAAGCAGCTCTCATTCAATTTTTAAAGTAAAATTAATCGTTGCTACTTAGATTTCAACTAAAAATAGGTTAATTTTGGATTAAAAAGAATTATTTATAAATATCATCATACGAAACAACGATAAAAAATATAAAAAAATTCGGTCTCTATACAAATATGAAATAATTAAATTTTATTTTTGTGCAGGAACAAATTTTTTAACCATTTATTTGCCTAAATTTTATTTAGTTTTCATAATAGAGATGATTTTTAATGCAGATATTGCTCCCTTATATATTCAAATATTTATTTTTAAATTTCGATATTACAGTAGCCAATTTTTACTTTTTAAAATGAGACATCTTATTCCAATGTTAAAATTTTGATTCTTCTGTTTTTGCAATTATATTTAGCTTATTGTGTTGAATATAGAAACGAAATTTAAAATTTTACTTTAAAAGATGACGATTAAGAAAAATGAGTCATAAAAATAGCAGGAAACTTTTTTTAATAAAAAGTAAAAATAATAAGTTAAATTAAAAGAGAAACAATGATTAGATAAGATTCTATATTATAATTAATGAAGAAAAATTAGTTGATGTAAAGTAAATAAAAATATAAAGAGAATGCGTAGGATTTGGATAAATTTTGTAAAAATTTATTTAACTATACGTTTTAACTACCAATGCATAACAATTTATAAAATGCACAATCTCAAACAGTTAAAAAAACTTTTTGTAAAATTTTAAAATAATGAATTTAAAAAAATGAGATAATAACATAATAATGTATAAAAAAGTATATTATTTTATTTTGCGCTTTCAAATATAATGATTTTAATTATTTAGATGAATGTGAAGAAATTATGACATTCCGAATTTACGAAAAACATTCAAATATAATATCTTTAAAATGTTGTTATTATAAGCAAAAATCTAAATATAAATTTATTAATTTATAAAATAATATAAATAATTTCTTTACTTGCTTTCTATTAAAAAGATATACTATTTATCATTTTCAATATTAAATTTCTAAAGCATGAGAGCTTACCAAAATAATTATTAAAATCTTTTTTACTGATGAAATTTATGAAATTACTATTTTTTTTTACCATCAAGATTAAAAATCTCAGTTTATTTAATAAAAATTATAATTGTTCAGTTATAAATCAATAATTATTTTCTTTGAAAATTACAATCAAAGTTAATCAATATTTTTACTTTAATTAAAAACTGTGTTTATTTTCACAAATAAACATATAAATATCAGCGCATAAAAATCTTTCATCTGATTTATAATATATTCTGTTATAAAATAAGGATGTATATTTAGGAAAAAATTTAATTAGTGATTAGAGATTTGGCATACTGATGTTTTATGAGATCTTGTTTTACAACTATTGAACAATGATTTATGGAATCCACATTTAAATTGCTTCGCAAGCAGCATTTAAAAGAATCAGTACAATTCATGAAAAAGTGGAAATATATTATTTTTTTCTATTACAGGAATTTAAAGAAAAATATATTTGTGACGTGTTAAACGATATTACTAAAGGCTACAAATATTTACTACTCATAAAAATCTATCAGAAAATTAAGGATCTTTAAAAATCATATTGATCAAAAGTATCAGTCTGCATGTTGATAAAAGTGATATAGTTGTTATGTGGTAGTGATTGATGCGGACCAGAAAATACACAAAATTCCACAATAATTCTGAATTTCTAGAGTTTTAAATGAGAAGTTGAACTATACAATCGGTAGCAGCCGATTCAGTATCAAAAATATTGATGTCACTTATATAACGTCATTTGTTGCTTGAAATGGATTTAGTGATGTCATTTGTCATTCATAAGCAACTTGGTAACTCTGAACGCATTCTCACCATTCATTTAGATAGTTGCCACTTAAAACTTTACAGAAGTAAGGACAAATTTAAGTCATCTAATTAACCTCAGATAGATATCATCTTCAGCCTTAAGACCTCTTCTCTCTGGTTTGAAAATCACCAAAAAATATGCAGAGGCATAGTGACAGTGGTTCAATTCAGCAATTATTATTGAGACTATAATACATGGGGTGACATTCTGAGAGGTTATCTGTTTGGACAACCAATCATCGTTTTTCGCATTGCAAGGCTTTTAGTCGAAGAAAATTTGGTGATGTATTACAGCATGTGTTACATTTTATGTTATCATGCAACTCATTTGCCTTTATAAACAAGATGACGATTGATCACATAATGTATAATATTTGCAACAATTTTTACAAGAATCGAATTTTCTTTAATAATTTGCCTAATCATCAAAGTTTGCTCAACAGCATGTTTTGGTCATAATGGGAAGTTGTTTTAGTCGTCAAAGAATATTAGATGATTAGCTATTAATATCTTACTATACAACCAATTACTGTATTTATGATAGAATCTCAATGCAACCTGAAGCCAGCTTATCCCGATCACATCCTGAATTGTTTAGGGTTCGCTCTGGTGGATGTTTGCGCAAGTCCTCTGCTGATACTCGACTTAGCTTGGGTTTACGGTGTCATGAATCTGATGTAGCTGCCTCTAAATCTCAGAAGGACTGGAAACAACAACATGATAGAATCTGAATCAGAGAGACATGGCTAATTTAGTAGATTCCATGCTTCTAAAACTAAATCTTGATCATATTTATTATGAGTAGTTTCTCAATCGAAATTAATTTTCTGTTTGTTGACGACAATGAATAAAATGTTTTCCATTTTGAATTTGTAAATTTTTATTATTTATGCAAATAACTATGTATATATGTCTGAATTCATAAGCATAACTTAGTCATCTTCAGTTATAATTT
Organism: Latrodectus hesperus; assembly: GCA_037975125.1. Lineage (NCBI taxonomy): Eukaryota > Metazoa > Arthropoda > Arachnida > Araneae > Theridiidae > Latrodectus > Latrodectus hesperus. The sequence goes on from CM075853.1 coordinate 37,135,749, forward strand.
TTGCATTAGAGTATGAATGCAGTTTTAAAACGCTTTATTTCAAGTAATGTTACCATTAACAACCGAAAAATGAAATGAGTTTAAAATTTTTTCGTTCTAAGAAAATTCATTTACATATAGTTATGTTATGAAAAATACAATAGCATAAGGTTGTTGCAAAATACATTTTAAGACATCCACCGCATTTTCTTTTTCAGAAAGATTATTAAAATTAGTTGGCACACATACATTCCACAAACGAACTCGAACAAGATAAATGATTTCATTTATTTTCTGTCTCTCTTTGTTTAACAATTGGCTTAAGATAAATCTGGTTTAAGCGTCATTGTTTCTCGTTCTACAGTTAATTTTGTAAACGAGGGCTAATTTAACAGTGACTACACAATTCAAATTAAATCGCAAATCTCTTCAGACATTCAGCCTGAAATAAAGTTTTAATACCAGAACTCTTGAACTAAATGAGAGTGTTTTCTAAACACTGGGGTACAAGCTGGGTGAAATAAATCTAGACCCTTCATTTCGTATCATTCTGTCTTAACAGAGAATGACGATGACTTTTTAGTTACTTATCTATATTAAAAACCATAATTAAAACCGCACTAATATTTCCTTACTCTATTAAGATATAATTGCTTTATTAAATAAGATTATAAAAATTTATGAACGAAAAAAGTTGAATAATTACAGATAACAAACACATCAGATTACCAGTTGCTTAGCAGGACATTTAAAAAATTGTGATTAGAATTTTTATTTTGTTTTACTGATAATTTTTCAAATCTAATGATGATGCAACATTGATTATTCCGTTATCACAGCAGTTTTGGGCATATCTAAAGGAAGGAAATCCAGAAAATCCATCTTTAGAGATTTTTATACAATCTTTTGTTTTGAAACAGTGACTTGTATTCAATCGAAGTGTTTGTGTTTTTCAAAAGCGCTGTTTTATCATACCTCCATATTAAATATCTCTAAAATTTTACGTATTTCGTTACATCAAAATATATTGTTTTATTATTTGAACTTGACTGAAATTCATCTATAATCATAAGAGTATACTATGCACTTTATCTTCTAACTGTTATTAGTCTTGGGATTGTTGAAAGTTTTCTTAAAAATTTTCACTATGAAATCTTCTAGTCATCGTAATTCCAATCACCTTCCTTGTGACCGTAAATAATATCTGCTATAAAATGTAGTAGATATTATTTACATGGAAAGAAACAATAAGTTAACAAGCACTTTACCGAGAGCAAGTGCAATTTGAGGAAAATAAAAGCATATCTTTGTTGGTATTTGACAAAAATGGAACTGTATTTTCAATTTTATTAAGAAGAGAAAAAAGTTATGCTTTATTGAACATTAAATGTAGTTGCAAAAGTGCGACTATTTGCAGCCATGCTATTTCGATGTTACTTTCACCTACATTTTTCTATTGAAGCATCAGCCGATTTTCATTTCACAAATGGAAAACAGCGCTACTATTCACGTTATCTACAAAAAGCGCTCTATCAAATAATAAAAACAGAATCACTCTATTATGAAACAATAATAATTTGTATAACTTAACTTAAAACAAAGTTTTTTTGCATCAAGAAAATGAGGAATCTAAAAATATATCTTATGAGGTGTGGAGAGCTATATAGAAAATTCCCTTTATTATGAATCATGAGAAATCGAAGTCGTTACTTCTTTCATCGACACTTCAGTGTATTTCCTAACAGAAACATAATTATTTCATTTTTGGAGTGAAAAGTGTTCCTGAAATGGCGTAGGAAATTTTACAGTAGTAAAAGTAAGCATTACAGTTACATTAATGCCAATTACTTCTAAACTGTTCACAAGATCTATGTAATTTTGCTTTGAATTAAAATTCTTTTTCTTATTCTACAAAATATATTCTTAATGGGTCAAAAAATAATCATTTAGAAGTCGAGGGAAGTAGGAAAAGGATTTATAGAATTTCAGGACTCTACTGGAAATCGATGAAAAACTTAAATAGCACAAAATTGATAAATTATAAAGCAAATGAACCCTTTTTCTAATGATATTTTCGTATTTCTAAGCAAATGTTGATGTTGTCGTGTGCCAGCCAGGCTGGCAATATGGGGTGCGCTGCTCCACTTTTCCAACTGAATCATATTTTGGTGTGGAGTCCGACTTCCTCAGTACACATATGCCATAGGAACCTGTTTATAGGGTAGGCAACCATTCACTCCACATTCCTACAGGAAAAGGACAAGGACAGGATAGATAGATAGAGAAAGTACATCCATACTCGAACCGGGATTCGAACCCAGGACCTCCCTATCCGCAGTCAGACACGCTGACTACTAGAAAAATTGGGCGGCTTCTAGGCAAATATTTATCTTTAAATATTTTATATTCAATTTTATTGTGTATATTATAAACAAAAGTAGGAAAGCATCTATGAAAAAATTTCTTTCTTTAAAAGGAGTCGATGAAGGATCATTTATCTTCATAGATTCCTTTTAAAGAAATCTTTCTTTAAAAGTCTAAAATTCTAAAATTTCTGTTCTCGGTAACCATGTTTTGGATATTAATGCAATGTTAGATACAATGCAATTACTTTTCAAGCAAATTCTTATTAAAATAAGATCGTATATTTTTTTATTGTCATACCATATTAACAGTTTTGCATTGTTAATTTAAAAATTAGAGAGTTTTTTTCTTCCTTAAAAATTTTGTTGAAAATCATAAACATTTTATTAGAATTTTATTGATATATTTCTCCAAAGACTAAAGCTTTGCGCTTTTATTGTTTTTCTGCTAAATAGAAGAGTGATATCTTTCATAATAAATACTTGGAACTGTGGAGGTATGAGATGAAAATATCTATTTATAATTTTCCGCATACCAATAAGCTTTCTGTAAGTGCAATTTTAGTTAGTGGCATACATTCAATATTATTGAGGAAATCAAATTTTAAACAAGTTTCTATACAGTATAACTATTGAAATACAATCAGTATACCAGTAATTGTGTTGTAAAAACAGTTCACAAATATATTCCCTCTACTGATTAACATATATGATTAATTTTACATAACTTTTCGCATGACCACTTTTCAATTTTAATAAACACCTAATAAATTAAAATTTTGTATAAATTGAAATATGAGCAAAACAATAAATAGTATATGATATTTTAATATTATACTGCTCATAAATTACATTTACAGAGTATATAAATTTACATATTACTGAGAGTTATACTAAAATAATATAAGCATTATGAAGTATTTTTCTTAGATATATTTCCGATTACATATTAATACAATGTCTTTGATATCATTATTTTACAAATAATTTTAAGTTTAGATTAACCTTTTTTTTAAATCTATTTAAATAATTTCAAAATATTGGTAACAATTTGAACAAACTAAACGAACAGAATAAATGTATCATTGAAGCCGCATCTTTAATTTTAGTGAATGAAATGTAATTTGACCTCATGTAGAAAAAAAAGTAGTGCGATCATCCCAAAAATTGATTGACCCTGAATATAAGTTCGAGATATCAATCAAAAATGTCTCTATTTTTTCTAAGCATCGTTAGCAGTGAGAAAGGAATTGCCATGGAATTTATTTGGCAATATCAATAATTCTATTTTACTCTTTTTCTGCCCGAGAAAAAAGGTGTAACTCCTATTCTTCTGGGCTATAAATTGCTTCAGCTTCCGAACATCAAAAGCGGAACTAATATAGGGCAGGATGGGAAAATAGTACCGATGGGCTGTTGTATTTTCTCTACCCTGGCGTTTTTCTTTTTCTCCCATCTAAATGGAATAACAGCTTTAGAGGTACAGATTTTTCTTCTTAATTTAATATCCTTAGGACAAAAAGGGCAGGCTCTATCAGAACTTGATTTATTTTCTTTTGCTTTATGGCTTTCATATTGAAAAAAAAAGAAGTATACATTATGAAATGCGTGTGACAAAATCTTAATGCAATTCCTATGTCTAGATAAAAAGAGCTATTAATTTTTTAAATTTGGTCCACATTTAAGGTTTTCTCTGCTTTTAATGTAATTAATAATGTTCATTTTTTGAATATAATTTATTAGCTGATTCATTTTATTCAGGATGCTTGGATAATATATTTTAATTAAGAAATATCACATTACTGAAATATTAACTAAAATTACTCGTACTCGTATTTTTTGATAAATGTACTTTTCCATTTTTATAATAATTGAGAGAACTGCGAAATTTTTTAACCTCGTTCATTATTTTGTGGATAGAAACGGTGATGTAATCTAGCATTAATTTGAAACCAAATTTTCAATTAAAACTTTCGGTATAGAACATCTTCAGGTGTGGTGATAAAATATTTTAAAATTAACCACATTTCAATTAACATAACAGACAAAATTGATTACATTATAATCCCTAATTTGCAGAGAGAAATTTTGTCTCAACCGATACTATTTAACAGATATCATAGATGAAATTAAAAATTAAACTCTAGGCAGAATATATCTGGCCTAAAAACCTAAAGGTTATATAAATTATTAAAAAACATTTGAGAAAACAAAACTAACTATTTTTACACAAATAAATTTGTTTTAAACTTTTTCCCCCTAACATAAGAGTCATGCAATGAATATACACAAATTTATAAAATTCAAGAAATAAGGTAAGCAGATAAACATTATTTAATAAATTTTAGTGATTAGAATTTATATATATATATATATATATATATATATATATATATATATATATATATATATATATATATATATATATATATATATATATATATATATACATATACATATATATATATATATATATATATATATATATATATATATATATATATATATATATATATATATATATATATATATATATATATATATATACAGGGGGTCTCAAAATGACCGCATAAACTCTCCACAACTAGATTTCTCGTTGGAAGTACATAAAAACTGCCTAAAGAAGCATTCCTGTACGATCTCCATAGTTTACGAGAAAAATACGAAAAACAAAGTATGACGTCACTTCCGGTGCAAGAAAAAACACTTTATTGAACCTATCAACAGCAGTATATGCACAATTTAAAGTAGACGTTCAGAGTGTCCGCCTTAAATGTGGAGGCAGGCTTGAGCATGAAGTGGAATGGCTGTCATCACAAGTTGCAGCATCGTGTGGTCCACCGAAGTACAAGCAGCGTGCAGATCGATACACCAGTTCCTTGAGATGGCCTCATAGGAAAAAATCCAACGGTGTAAGATCTGGCGAATATAGAACCGGACCCTCACGTCCGATCCAGTGGCCGGGGATATTCCGTATCCAGCCAACCACGTACAGGAGCACAGAAATGCGCCGAAGCCCCATCATGCTGAAACCAAAGGCATTTCCATTATATCGGCCTTACATCAAGTACATATCGTAGTAGTCACGAACGGAATACTTGGCCACCATACGAAGACTACCGGTAGCTACAAGATGCTACCGGTACCATTGCTACAAGATGCTACGGTAGAAATACCAGTTTAACGACGGCTTAACGTCATTCCATGGCACGCGCGCATGCATGACGCGATATGCGCGGCGAATGTTTTAAACATTATCGTCTGGAAAGATATGCAAATACTGTTGATGATATGTCCATTAAAGTGCTTTTTTCTTACACCGGCAGTAACGTCATACTTTGTTTTTCGTATTTTTCTCGTAAACTATGGATCGTACAGGAACGCTTGTTTGGGACGTTTTTATGTACTTTTAACAAGGAATCTAGCTGTGCAGAGTTTATGCGGTCATTTTGAGACACTTTGTGTGTGTGTGTGCGTGTGTGTGTGTGTGTATATATATATATATATATATATATATATATATATATATATATATATATATATATATATATATATATATATATATATATATATATATATATATATATATATATATATATATATATATATATATATTAGATTAAGTATGTATGTTTATAATTTATAGAAAATGAAATTTTAAATTCAAAATGTTAGAGATTTAAGTACTGGAAAAAGGAAAATAAAAACTCATGAAAATGTAGGTGAACAACAACTTGTTTAATGTAATCTGTGGAATTTGGATGAAGCTATTTCAAAATCATTTGTATTTTATCTAAAGAACTGTGTAAAATTCAAATTAATTTGTTTCCAATCCTTCAAACGAAAGAAAAAGTTTTAATACATTGAATTTAATTATGAAAATGACACGCAAATACAAAACAACTCATCAAAGCATTAATGTTAAAAAAAATTAAAAATGATGGATAAAAATAAATATATAAGTAAAAAATAAAATAATATGAAATAAGAAATGGAGAATGGCAAATATATATATATATATATATATATATATATATATATATGCATGCATGTATATAATTATGTGCATACTCAACCCTAGTTTTAGTGTCGATAATGATATTGTTTCTGTAAAAGAATGGACTCTCAATTAAGTATATTTAAATAATAGTGCTTATTTTCATCCAGACTCCACCTCCTTCAAAATAAGGTAGCTCGAAACAACCCACACAGTTTAGCTTTCATGCAAAGGGACATCTGAAACAATTATTCAGCTGGAAGTCTCTAACATGATATTAAAGTGACGCTAAACACGCAATTACAACATGTGACTGGCATCAGGAGCCAAATGAGCTGGTGTGAGCGTGGCTTCCTAATTTCCTTACGATCCCTGTTCTCACTGGGACAGCTGAGATGCTCATTAAATGTTATGATGAGCGGAATGCTGCAGCGCGCGATGGCTTTTGGGAATTGTGAGACAACTTACGCAAGGAGTTACTGAGAGGCACTAAGAGATGCATTTATCGAATAAGCTATTCAGGATTTCAAAACTGTTATTCGAAATTGTATTCTGGGTCTCAGAATACTGTAATGTTATAACGTTAATATATAGATAATATTATATGACGTATAAAAACAAATAGTTCAATAGAATGTTTAATGAAAAATTTCTATTAAACCTTTAATAAGGTATAGCACTTCATTTTAAATAAACATTGAACAAAAAATAAAATTTACTTAATTGTTTGTGTAAGATATAAATACTATAAGCTTATTTTAAAATGCTTATTATTGCTTAGGATTGTTTCAATTTTTTTCAAATATACAGATTACTTTTGTAAATTCAAATTATTTAAATCAATTTTAGAAAATAAATAGTGATGGAATTTACGGATATATCAGTGTTAAACAACAATTTTTCTTTAATGTTCTTCTTGTAAATATTAATACTTGACTTTTATGATTTTAAACAACATTAAATCTATAAATTATAAATCATTATCGGAGATGCAATATTTGAGGTAAATCAAAAAATTATTTTATTGATGTGCTTAGTGGCTCACATGAAATTATTTCCTTAAAATATTTGTATTTGTCTTGTAATTTAAATGGTTATAAAAATGTGTATCGTACTTTTTAAATTTTATTTTGCGTTTTATTTGTTAACAAAGGTTTGTTTATATCTTATTCACTTATTACCATTAAATTACATGCGTCCTTTACGTATGGTTATTCTTGATATGCATTACAATGACTTAATTAACTTGGACCACAAAAATTTGTATTTATCATGTGATTTCCGTACATCTAAATGCATCATTCAACTTCAAATTTAATGAAGTGCAAAAATTAAACATTAAAAAAGTCAAAATATACAGTATTCAGTGAATTATTAGAAAAGAGAATATATTGCAAGTACACACTTCAAAACATATTAAATTTCTATATCGCTTTTCACAAGCGATCAATTTTATTTTTAGATGAAATGTTTCTTTTTTACTTTTTATTGCTAACCATTTTTGTTCTTTCTTATTTTAAGTTCTTAAATGTCCCAATGTGTAGGTATTTTGAATACCTAAAATAGTATAAAATACTATTTTACAAAAATACATGTTGGACTAAATTTTGTAAAGATTACCTGTGAAAGTTAAAAAAGTTTGAGATGATGGTAATGATTCCTTGATCCTTCATGCTACAATAAAATTATGCTTCCTGAAATTTCTATTCAGCGCTTATAAATGTGGCAAGCAAATGCCTTTATACCAATTCATACTCCAAAGATCAAAACTTAGCGTTATTGCGAATAAGCAGTACTGAAAGATATAATCTGCAGTTTTTTGACGCAGCATAGTATACACCCTTATGACCAAAACTGTTCTAAGGCTACCACAAAATAGGCTTTTAGGAGAATTTTTCTTACAGAGAATCATATTCTAATGTCCTTAAAGAGGAAACATGGGAAAACTTTCAAGCTCTCACTCAGACAGATGTGCTTATAGATAGTAAAGGAGGAATATCCTGTATAGCAGTGTCGGAGATAAAACATAGAAATTTTGCTCTGAAGTGCATTGTTGTTATTTATGACACTAGGATAAACTAAGCTCGCTAAGCGTCGGCTATGCGAAATTAAGTCTTAAGGGTGCGTCTTTTGTTTAAACAGAGCACCATGAAGATGAAAGTACGTCTTCGTCTAAAACTACTCCGATAGATGGCACCACTAGTGGAGACACTTCCTTAATATTGCTTTGATCTGGAAAGGAAAAAAATTTTCTCCAGACCACACATTTCACCCATGGAAACTGCTCAACGACCGACCACAGGACTTTCGATTCCAATATTTAAAAAGCATGTTCTCGGTGGGTCTTTGGTGGTATTGGATATCGAACCCAGTCTTTTCGGACGGAAAGCCAGTGCCCAAACCACTTGGTTACGTATGCTGGTGCAGCAACAACAGCAACGGCCCAATAGAAGAGCGTTGTCCTACCATCAAGCCATGGCGAGACACCGAACCTATAATTTTTATTGGTTTACTTGATTTAACGTAACTTCAATATGATTGGTAGAAAAATCAATTTCCTTTGATATTCATTGAATCAAATAAAATTGATTTTGCTAAAAGAATCTATGTACGTTCAATATTAATACAGCCTAATGTTTCTCATATCATGCAGTGTGGTAAGGTGAAAACACTGCATGTCAACACATTGCTAACCATCTTTTATATGCAGCTCAAAACTTCGAGAAATTTGATGACAGTGTGGCATTATACACTAATGAAATGGTTAGTCCATAATCTCTCCACATATAGGTATGAAATCTAAAGAACGATTGCAAGAATCATATTTTTATATTCTGTTTTATCCTACGGTTATTTCATTATGTAGTACTAACAAATATTTGTGTGTCATCTTCATAACTTTATTCCATTAAAGATCATTTTTTATCCTATCCGTAGAGTAAATTTAAAATTTAAAAACAGATTTTTTTATCATTGAAATATCTAGAATGAAAATAAGCTTTCATAATTCATAATATTATTGTTTAAATGATAATAACAGTTTAAAAATTATCTAGATATCATGTTTACTTGTAATTTGGAGAATGTTTTTCAATTATAGTTTAATAAATACTAATTATTTATATGATTAAGAATAATAAACGATATTAATATATAAAATCTTCATTTTAATCAATGCAATTTAATGTGAAAAAGTCATAACATTTTTCAGAAAACTATGATTAATAATGTTTCTTAATTAGATTACGATGAATAATGTTCATGATAAATTAAATATGCCCGAGACGTTATTATATTTTTATTACTCAAAAATTGCAAATCTGTCGTGAAGTATGCCATTAAAGAAAATATTGCCTTGGGAGGTTTGCATTAAAATTTATACATCTTAAAAATTCGCTTAATCCTCGACTGAATTCTTTATAAGCAACATTCATTATTAACCTTGTGGGATATTTTGTCTTAAAAGATAACATCAAAATAGACAGTAAATTATGCGTATAAATCACATAAATTTTATTACTTAAATATTTACATGCAGATTAATAGATCTTAAATTTAGTAGAGGATTATTTTCATAATGAAGAGACCATTTTAACAAAGAATTTTATTTTGTAAACAAAGTAACAGTTTGTTTTTGAATATTATTTAATGTATTTGCTACAAATTTAAACATTAAATTAATGACTTCTCGTGCATTAATTATTAATAAATTTAAAAAGTAATAAGATCCCTCTCTTTAAAAAAACCGAAACATTAATTAGAATTAAAAATAAAAGTATTTTATGAGGAAATTGCATTCGACGAAAAATAATAATTTTAAAGCCTTTAGTTTTATTAATTTTATAAGAACTTCCGGAAATTTATTCATCGTTAGCAATAGTATGCCTAGATTTTCAATAATAAACTTTCTAGATTCATTGAACATTTTATTTTAATGTAAGTTTGTAACAGAAATTAAAGTTTAGACAGTAGGAAAAAATAAACAATTTTTTTAAATTTTTCAAAGAATTTTTATGATGATGTTCACATATGATGTTTTTATAAGGAAACTATTTATATTTAATAATGGTTCAGCATTTTGTTATAACTAATTATTAATTTATTTATTAAGTACCATATATAATTGTAAACTATAATTTATAATTTATTTAATTCTCTGCCAATTTGCAATTCATATTTATTGCAAAAATAGAGGACTTCTGAGTAAAAATTCAATTTTCATTATTATATTTTTAAATGATGTACGATATATTAAGATATATGTATACTGTTAAAATAAATATTTGCTTGAATTATAGTCAATTTTTTCTGAACTTAAAGAAATAAATTTTTTATTTTACAACAAAGATAAATTCATAAAATAAAATAAAATTTTTTTTTTAATTTGGAAAACATTCTCTATTATTCAAGGAAATATTTGCTTTAACCATGCCCATATATTTTATTGATTTTAGTTAGATCAAGTTATGTAATTTCAGATTTTAATATTTTAAAAAAATTTATGGGAAATGCATTTTTATTTATGTTATGAAGAAGGGAAATAAAATAGAAGAAGGGAAATAAAATAGAAGAATAGCTTAATCAAAAGGAAAATACCATCAAATTGTAATTCAGAAAGGGGAATTTTTAACACGATACTGCATTATTCATGAGATAATACTTCAATGTGTTTATTTTACATACAAGAAAGAAAACTCTTTCACATTTTTAATAAATTGCATCATTATAATATTTACATCAATGTCATAAGAGTATTAATATCTAATATCTTTTTACCGTTTCCTACTTTCGTTGCACACCTTTTTTAAAGGAGATTCATTAATTATTATTCATGAAGAAAATGAATTAAAATATGAAAGATTAGGTTTCAATTACTAAGAGATTGTAACGTGTTTTTTGTATAAATATAAATATTTATAGGAAAGAAGTTTAGGTATAGTGAGTAGCAAAATTCATTAAGTATCTATAAAACTCATTATATTATCGATATATTATCGTTTTATATCATATTATCAATTAAACTCTATGTGTACATTTATCAGAAATTATGCTTCATTTATAAAACAACAATTTAAACACATCACGCTTGAGACTTTTATCATAAAAACTTTTTTCTATTTTTAACAACGAGTTGGTACCATTAGTTCATTAATATCACCAAAATAATGTAATAATAAAGTATTTGTGAAAGTGTCTTTTCCTTTTTGTTAAAATCATTATTGTATTTTAAGGATTATTTTATAAAAGGTGTTGTTACAATATTTCAAAACTGTAACTAATATTTTCTTAGAATTTCTGCCGACCATGTGTGGAGCATTCAGAAGAATACATAATAAAGTTGCTTTATTTAAAATTAATAAACCACATAATATTTAAAATTGAATTAAAATAATATAATGTTAAAACTTATTTAGTATTTATTTTAAATAAATGTTTTAGGAATTTTTTATAGTTATTTTCAAATTATTATATGACTACTTTAATGTAGCAATATTATTCAATTATATCAGTATTTCATAATGAATTAACAAAAGTGTGCTTAATTCAAATATTTTGTTAAAATACATACAACATTTATTTGGGAATCTCTATTATTCGGAATAGGGTTCTTAATATTTAGTAGAGAAAGAAAATTTTGAAAATAATGTACCAACACACAATACTGCAAATATTAACAAGGTATAGTAACAACATATAAAAATATTTCCCAGAACGATTAATTTTATAAATAATTAATTGAAAAAGAATAGAATAGACCAAATTTCCTATTTCGATTTTCTAAACATTATGTTTTTGTTAATTTGCAAGTAAAACGCAAGAACGCATTGTTTTTATTCACAAGTTAATTGGTTTAAAAGAATATGCAATGGATTTGGAAACAAAAGGCATCAGAAATGCTAAGTATTTATAAAATAAGGCATAACCTATTAACGAAACCTACTAGAATAAGTCATTTTACAACATAACAGGGCTTTTTTTACTCTAATAGGTATATACAAGGAGCCCACTAAAAGACTTCTTGATTTTAAAATTAAAAGAGATTCACAGAAGAAATAAATGGTTATAATCTTATTAGCTTATTTTGAAAGCTGAACAAAATTTTTTTTACTGAAATATCAAAATTAGTTATAAATGTCAACAGTATTCTTCATTGTAGTCACAAACAATGTTACAGCCACGAGTAAGGATTAAAAAAATAAGCTGAAACATAACTTCTGAACAAAATAGTTTCAATCATATTACATTATTTTCAAATTTTCAAATTTTCATTATTTTCATAGAAAATAAAAACCAGCATCTTCTAAAGAATACCATCGGAAATTGATGCAAGCATTTCTTAAATTCATTCCCTAAGCTCGTCTAGCGTTACACAATTTTTCTTGAAAGAAATATGTCATGTGCGTGTGTGTATGGTGTACTTTGTTTTTTGTCTGGTAGGAAAATAATCACAGAAACATAGTGCCTTAGTAGTAGCGTTTCACGCTCCAAAGGCACAGGTCCCAGGTTCTGTCCTCGAGTTGGGCGAGGTTAATTCAGCCTTTCATCCCCTTAGTAGGTTGATAAACTCAGTGCCAAGCATGCTTGGGAACTAAACACTGAGGGTTTTGCATTAGGCTGACCACCTAATCGTGACATAAGCTTCCCACCCAAGGCCTCTTGGTCAAGAAAACAGAGATAGGGACTGTAGGCCTTAGCTCACATGGGCTGTCATGCCACCGAGTTTAGTTAAAAATAATCACAAGTAATACGATAGGAAAAATATGAAAATCATTTCACATTTGTTTCAATAAACATCAAGTCGTTGAAGCCAGCAATTTTCTATTTTAAATTATTTCTTTAATAAGTAAAAAGTATAAAAAATTACTGCAATGTAGTAGATCCTTATTTCATATATCCCAAAGGTACTTGGCTGATTCACCAATGCTCGAGGTACAACGATAAATTCCTCAAAATTGCTTCGTTTTACTTACAAGTGATCATTCATTGCTAGAAAACAAAAAATGAGTCTTCAATATGAATACTGTTTGCTCACGAATTCATACATAGATAAATGCACTTCTCCTATGTAACACATACTGTCAACAATTCAATATCAATCCTTATTAAAATTTCTTCCACAAAGTATTTTTTTTTTGTTATATTGCTCAAATCGTAATGTTTTGGAGAAATTGGTTTTGAAACTAAAACTAGTGTTTCTTTTTGAAGCATTCTTTGAGTTTCGGATAGTTTTGATTCAGACTAAGCTTTTAATCTTTGTCTGAATCAAAACTAAGATTATAAGTTTCATACAAATCACATTATCCTGTTTTAAGGCTTACCAATCAATATTTTACTAATAATCTTATTAGCTAGTGGCTGCTGTACACCTGATAATTAGTGTACCATTTCCAATATTTTCAGAGATAATTTCTCGTATTCATGTGTTATAAAAAAGAAAACTCAAATATACTTTCAAGCATTCTCCTCAGTAGATGTAAGTTGCTGAAGTAATATTTAATATAATTTATAAATAATTTACAGCAACTTATAAAATTATCCTGATTAGTATGTAAATGTGCTTAGGCACTAAAACTTAACTTTGCAGATACATTGAGATTTTCTTAAAAAGGATTATTAAAATGTTAGTAGTGAATAGTTTTTTTCATAACGCTGTTACGATTTAATAATAATAAGATAGCTAACAATTATTCTGAAAACAGCTTACTTTTCAGAACAAAAATTAAGATTTCCTTTTTCCAAGAAAATTTTTAGAGTATTAAAACATTTCGAGGAATGAAAAAACCACAGAAAGCACAAAAATTAACAGAAAAATTTCAAAAATAGTCCTTTAATGAAGATAACAAATCAATTAAATTAATATTTGGCATGGAAGGCGCATTCAATAGGCCTGATTACCTAACCTTAAGAAAGGAGAATTTGATATCGTTGAAACTATTCTTTGTGTAATATTAGTAATAAATATTTGACAAAATTTCTGATGTAATGAATAGAATATTAAGGATTAAAAGCCTTATTCCAAGAATACCAGTACAATTCAAAATAATGTAGTCCTAGAGATCAGTAATTTTTTCTATTTTCAGAATTGAATATTATAAACTTATTTCTAAACTATATATATCATTTAAATATATGCAACGAATAAATCATTCAACGATAAAAATATTGATAATTCTTGCAGATTATATAAGTGCGACAATATTTTAAAATGTTAAATTTTTTTTCGTATCAATTCTAAAGATAGGTTATAATTTATATGCTAAAAGCACATTTGAATAAATATATTTCAACCCCCATTCTAATTCCCATTACTAAATTATGAAAGAATCATTACAGATTCTAGCTTTTTTATTACAATCAAATATCGTATTCTATAGCATAGTTGTATTCTTAAGACTAATTTAAAGTGATATTTATATAAGAATCTGAGATTCTTTGCAAAAATTACCAATACATCGCTATTTACACGAGCTTCTTTTCTAAGATGAATAATAAGAAGTCTTCAGACGTGTCTTTTATAGGACTTCCTTATGACGTCAAATAGGTTACGATTCTTTCACTTCCTTGAGAAGGTTAACAACTGATAGAGTACTAGTTATTTAGGCATTATTGATCTCATTTGAAATCTATTGAAGCTTCTCATATTTTAATCCACTTTCTTGTATATAGTTTTACTAATTACACTCTACACATCAAGAATTTTTAAATTTTAAATAACAGCATTTCATAATATTCATTTAAATAGGATATATAATCTTTAATTAATGAATTGCATACTAGTTACAAGATATCTTATTCTGAAAGGGCTCAGTATACTTTTAAAGTACAATAAAATTCTCTTTATTTCTTGAAAAATCCTTAACTTTTTAAATTAATTCTTAAAATTATAATCATTTGCATATATACTCAAAAATACATAGTTATAGTAATGTATAGAATTTTAAGACTTACAATAAAATTATATTTCACTAAAATTAAAGTAATGATTAACTTTGTAAATGAATTCATAATTAACAATCTCTTGGAATAAAGAAAATTTATTTTGCAGTATACTGTACCTGCAATTAAATGAGATAAATCATTATAACTATTTTGATTATGATTATTTTAATTACTTTTTATAGAAAAATAATAAAATTATGGTCTGAAACTAAACGGAAAAATTGCTTTTGGTAATATTGAAAAAAATACTGCACAGTAAAATTCTAACATTTTAATATTAATTTTGAGAATTTATAACTAAATTAAAATACAGATGTGGGTATTAAATGTTATTAACTAGAAGACAAGCACAGTTAGAGTTACTTTTTAATAATTGAGATCTCTATTCAAAGCTTACATGATAAACATTCACGTGTTTAATGTGTGTTGCCAACTTATTATAATAACTTTTATCACAGAAAAAGGCATATTTTTCTGTCAGCACAGGCGATTGACCTATATAGCAGATTCTGGAGATTTTAATAGGTCGACGCTTTTTGTCACCACCCCTCAACGAGAAAAACTGCAACATCGTTCCTGAATCGATATGAAAGGGGAAAGATATCGATTTTCGTAGACCCTATATCGAACAGTTGCCCTAGAAAACTAAAATGTTCTGTAGCTCTTTTAAGCTGTGTCAGAAATTTGTTTCTTCCCCTTTCAATCATTTCCTGAACCTAATCCGTTTCCAAACAGTTTCTTTTTGCTTTTGTCTTACCCCAAAATAAATGATTTTATGGACTCGTTTAAGAGTGTTTTTCTTCATTCAAACAAAAAAAAAATTGAAGTTAATTTATTTTGCTTTTCTTTAGTGTTCTCATGGTATTATATTTTTAGTTGCTCCTGAAAAGGAAATTATTTATTATTTTTTCTTTTTCTCCTTCCACGAATTTAACATGAATTTAGATAAAAAAAATCATAACAAATATGCTGTACTTGATGTTGCACAGAAAGCCTAGTGGTAATTTCCTTAATTGTAAATTAGATAGATATATCTCCATTGTGAAAATTTATTTAAAATATTATGATTTCTTATTAACTAATAGTCACAAAAATCTATGTTTTTAGGTAAATAATAAAATTTAAATTTTTATGCGATCCCTTGGTTATATAAGTTATGAAAGCTTCTTACTTAAATATAAATTAATTTATGAAAGCTTTTTCTTACAATGCATAATGTAAAAAATTACTACATTGCTACTGAAATTGTTCAAATTAGCTAACACTGAATTTTAGTTATCTTTAAACACATTAAGTTACAGGAATTTTAAAGAGACAAATTAAAATTGAAGGGAATTTGTTTTTACTTTTTTGTAAGGTGCAAAATTAATTTTTGAAAGTTTTCTGTCTGAATTGATTATAAACTTCAGTTTTTTCTGCCTAACATATTTCACAGTTCAAGTGAATAAAATTAATGCTAAATATTTATTACTGAAATTATTTTTACACTTTCCACTTTTTTTAATTGAAATAGTTTAAAACTACGCTAACTAATTTTGGTGGGAAAATAATTGAGTTTTTATTTTACTTAGGTATGAAATTTACTTTGAATAATCTGGGCATCAATCTCTTGATTAATTTAATAAAAATTAAAGACACAATGTCACCTTATTTTACACATATTTGAAATTTGTAAATTATAAATAGCTACTGGGCTTTTCTTTAGAATAACATTTGGTATTCTAAATAATTTTTTAGAACATTATTTATTTTAGAATACTTAGTTTTCTTTTTATTTTACAAAATATGTAATTAGTGTATAAGAGAGAAAAGAAAACTCTAAGTCATACAGAACTACTTTTAAGAAAACGAATGTACATTTTATCCTTTTAAAGTGATTTTATATATTAAATTATATTAATTTAAAATCAATTTTAAAATTTTAGTGAGAAAATATTGATTAAAATTGGTTAAATACGTGATAAATGAAGATTTTCTGTGTAATCTTTTACAGATTAAAATTTCAAAATAATTATGATTGTGAATTCAAAACTAATATTGATTTTGGAAAATTAGAGAAGAAAACCTTATCTATTTTCCTTCTTTAAAAAAGAAATAATTGCCATTTAAAATTTCATTAATAACTATTTCATTTATCACTGAGATAAGGTAAACTCTATTTTAACCTAATGATAGAGTGTAACGAAGAAAATATGTATACTTATTAGTATTACCTGTTCATCTAATGATTGATTGGAATTTCCGAATGAAAATCAGGAAATTTGAACCAATTATTAGATTGATCAAAACGCACCACATATATTCCTTTATATAATTAATTATAAACATTAAAAATAGATTGTAGAATAAGCCAGTACTCATGTGAAAACTGAAAAAATATTATCAAAACTTTCTTTTAACAAAATAACGTCATAGCAATTTTTCATTGATAACTTGCTTCTAGTGAATCTTGAAAAATATCCCAAAATCTAAATCACATCACGGTAAGGTGAAATTTAAAAAAGAGTTGTTCTATATGATTTATAGACTACGCACACATTGATAATATCACAATTCTTAGTTAATATTTGAGCGTGAATAAGTCTTAGTTGAATTTTAAAGAATTTTATTATTTCAATATTAAATAGTTGTAATTGCTCTAAATATTATTACTTTTACAGATTATAAAATGAAAAAAAATTTATGATTAAAAAATGGGCCGTAAAAACTTTAGAATGTTTTGAACTAAATGTCTTTTCTCATCGATAAAATTATATAAATATTCAAAACTATCAGCATTTTGAAGCTGATTCTGGGTTTAGGAAAATAATTCAAATCGAACAATATAAAATCAGCCAAGAACATTTTGATGAGAATCAGTATTAAATATAACCGCACAATTAACATATATATCATATAATATCATCACCTTTAAACAATAAATTTGTTTCATCTATGATTTTTATTGAAACATATGGGAATATGGATATTTATGAAATTTTGGATAGGTAAATATTTAAATGGATAATTAGATGGACATTTTTATAGCCTTAATTATGCCTTATTAATATGGCTCTTTTGCCTTTAAAGGGCCCTTTTGAGTGCAATATTTAAGATACTTTGTGAAGATGATTGCTATTAATTTTAATCTGCTGCTTAAAAATTCTCTTTACGATTTGTTGATTTAAAATTGATTCTAAGAGATAATACAGTAGAAATGAGATAATATCAAATTCAAATTTTTTTCTTCCATACAAAATAGATTACTCATTGTGCTTATCATAAATGTTTTGAAATTGTATTAGAAATTAAAACTCAACTGAGAGAAAATTATCGCCACAACTGATGAAATCCAATATGGATGAAAATCTAACATTTTGCAAATGTTAAGTTTAATAACCATGAGGGAATGATACCAGAATTTATAAAAAGTACTTAAGTTCGAGATTAAGGAATATGATTTATTAGTCATATAAGCACCATATTATGAAAATCAACTTAAATGAGAACCATTTTTTTATAAAATGCATTACATTGAAATGATTAAATTATATCCATTTTTAACTAATGAAACGAAAGTTTTAATTTTTATACTAAATAAATTTGGCAATAATTACAGATAGTGAGTGATTAACAGAAAATTGATCGCTAATAAACAATTAAATATTATGTTAATAATTGGGGTATGCCAAACTATGATGCTTATAAGAATAGTTAAAGCTAACAAATACTTAAAAGAGAAGTCCTAAAATATCCATTTCTATCACAAATGTTTATTTGGTAGCATAACGGTAGATTTTATTGCAACTGAACAATTGATGTAGAATGAAGACGTTTTTTAATACATTCTATGTTGGATGTACTTGAACAGTGTCTTGTTAGAGCCTGGTTCTCAATGTACTTTGGCGTTAAATAATCATGATAAGTCTTTCAAACATTATAGATGCAATGAGAGTTGTTGAGCAAGCGTTATTATATTTTTGCTCCAATTGTGTTGCATACATCTATTTCATGCAATGCAACTGAAAAGTGGATAAATAGCATTTTGATAATCATTTGCGAGCAATCAATGTTTTTATCCATAAAACATGAATCATACCATCTATTATCTCAATATTGAAGATCATCTTGTATTGTTGGTTTAATTGACATTTATCGAACTGAACAATGCAGTTTCATTCATTTGTTCATGTCTAACGTTCAATATTCCTTATCAATCATGCATTTTTTTGTTGTAAGAATAGAATGAAAGTGTGTTATATTGTCACAATTCTAAAAACATATATGTTAAAGAATAATTAAACATGTGACAGCTAAAATTAAATATTTGTAATTTGCAATTAATTATATATTTTATTTTTCAATTTGAAGGATATCGGTAACAAATATTTATGAAAAAAATAACCATCATATATTAGGTAATAGAGAATATTTATATTTTTCAATAGTTTTTTTTATTTAGTGTTAAAAATGTAGTGATAAAAGGAAAATTTCTTACTATTAATAATTTTTATCTTTATTTCAGTTTTTTTATAATTTTTAGAATCATTTGCAGAAATTAACATTAGTGTTGTATTGCCACAAATACTTCTATTTTGAAAAACACCTGTATAAAAATACATACTGCAGAAAGACACAATTTATATACCATAAATGTACATGAGTATATATGTAAAATATGCAAATTAATATGTGGAAATTATAATTATAATTTGAAAAATTTATGGTATTCATCTAAAGATAAAAAACATAGAATTAAACTCTTCTTTTATATTACATTTTCATACGAAATTCTAAAAAGATTTGGAGGGAAGGTAAAGAATATGCCTAAAGCTATGAAATATCGTTTCATTAATATTATTTTATATTTTGTTTTTCTATCCTTTATTTTCCTAAATAACTTGAGGCGATGAATATATTTCCGTAATTATTTTCTCAATAAAGGGTTCCTCATTCATCCCTCCCCCAAAAAAGCGATTCTATTATGAATCATGTAGCGCCACCAATGGTTTCCAGTGGAAGCTCCAAGATTACCTTCTATTGGACTTAATTAGTCTGAGAAGCCATCAGAATTCTGAAATAATTATTTTACTCAGAGCTCATTAATGTCATTTCTTCTTTGCTACAAAGAAAATGTACCCGTTACAGTCACGAAAGCCTAGTTAATTACACAGTTATTCAAAAGGCATTCCATTACCTTGTACCTTTTCTTATCAGACGATTTTTAACTTTATGAGTCTTTCTGACATTCAAACGGAATTGGTCGTGACATTTACAAATTTTTAATATAGCGGTAATTTGAAAAAAGTTGAGAAAATTCCAAAAGGCATTAATTATCATTTTGATACAATTTGTAGATTTAAGTGAGAAATAACGAAGATTTGCGAGGTAATTCATTTCTTTTTATAAGTACCGTCTTTAGTAAATACGCCTTTGGTAAGGGACTTGATTGCTGTAGTATTTATGTCAATTTTTATCACTTTAGAATTTTTTAAAAGATTAAAAATATTATAAATGAAATATTTTACAAATTAAAAGAAGTATAAATCAAATCTTCTTAAAAAAACTTTTTATTAAAAAGAAAGAAACGCGAAATATTATTAAATTTTTTAACTCTTCTTAATTAAATTCCTAAGTAAATGATAAAATATTTCTGAAAAATGCCAGGCCAATTAATTAATATTATTTAACTTTAAGAAATTTGCAAATAATTCATTAAAATAAAGTTTGAACAATTCTAAATAAATGAAAAAGTATTTCAAGGAAATGAAAGACTAATTAATTTACATTTTTTTACGTTAAATAATTTGCAACCACATTAATAATAAAAAATACTTTAAATATAAATAAAATTGAATTTTTTAAAGACATTGGAAAGTATCAATGTTTAATGCTAGAGTTTATATATATATATATATATATATATACATAAGGGAAAATTAAATTCTTAATAAGTAAAAAATAATTTTTTAGCAATGTATTTACACCATTAATTCAATATGACTTTTTATGTTCCAAAGTTAAGCAAGTAGATTTCAAAAGTTCATATCATTATTAGAACAAAAAAAAATTTAATTGTTTTACAAAACTGTATTTTTTGTCTTTATTTTATTTAAGGTTACTTTAGAAGTGACACTTGTGCTCTTCATTTCTAGGTTAATCATGGTGTAGCTATTAATTTACTTATTAATTAGTAGTTTTTAATAATTAGTAATTATTTAGTAATTTTTAAGCCAATTGTTTTGATTAGAAAAATTAGTTTTATTTTTTGTTTATTTTGCAAATGTATGAACTTCATCTAGAATATCTATATTAAATAATTTTTTTATTTATCAAAAAGTTTTCACAATTCAATGATAACTACAAATCAGTCAATTTAGGCAATATTTAGTATTTTGTTCAATATAAGAAATGATAAAACTTATGTTTTTACAAAATTAAACAACTCCCTTGAGCTTAATAAAGCAGAAGGAATTCATTAGAAATAATATATATGTGCTTCGTACATAAAAACATACATAAGGATATTTTATCTATATTTTAAATAATTTTCAAAATTAAAATCTAAAAATCTGTTATTTAATATTTTACTATATATTTTAACATTTAACTTTTTCTCGTGTATATAAATTGACGTATGATTAAAACACAATGAGCATTTTTAATTGTACATCATTTTAATATTTTACTTAAATTTCTTATTTTTCAGTTTTACATCACTCTAAAATTACCTTTGAAACTTCAAATACTAATCTAAATAAATTAAATGATCATAATATTAAATATAAAAAATTAAATGATAATTGAATGATCTCAACGTTTCATTTGCAACTCAGAATACATTGTAATGTTATTAAAAATTTCAATAAAATTTAAAACTTTACGTAATTATAATTTTAAATAATATGCTGTGTCTAATCAAATAAAATAGAATGCCAATATACTCTAATTCATTTTTTAAAATATATTTAAAAAATACTAGTAATATTTATGTGCGTTTTTCTAATAAAAACCTGAGGAAGTTAAATATATGGAAAAAATTATTCCATTGTTTATAAGATATAAATGTCAACAATGCATTTTTTATGCGTCTCTTTTTAAAATTAGTTATCTAAATTTTTATAAATTTACAGAAATAGGTAAAATTTAGAAAATTTTAAATTTTACCAAATAATTTGAAAACATTAAAATTTTGTATGATGGTTTAAAAAATTAAAAATGTTTACTTTGGTAAAAAATAGAATTAGCATACATAACAACAATAACGTATATTAAAATCAGGTATTTAAGAAAATTTTTAAATTTCTGCTTTCAGTCCTAAAGCTTCATTGCTAAAAGCACATACGCATATTTTAGCAGATAAAGAGCTTAAAAAACAAGATCTAATAACATTATTTTACGACACAATTTGAGGATTGTGTCGAAAGAATTGTGTCTCTAGATGACAATAAGTGCTTTTCTGAATCTGTATAAAAAATAGAAAAACAGAATTCTCCTAAACCTTACAATACATCCAAAGTCACGCATTTGGAAAAAAAATCAAAATTCCATTTTCATTTTCAACTTTAAAAAAAACATGCAAAAACAGAGGGTGGAGATAACAAGAAATATTTGGTGTTCACTTCCATTTTCTGCTCCCAAAAGAGCTATAATATCTGGATATTTTCCCTTTTTACTATTATTTAATATAATGGTGGATGCATAGAAAATGCTGTATGCTTAAGGAAGTGTCGGTTGCTTACAAGAAAATGTTGTTATGTCAATAATTTTTATTTCGCAAATGTTCTTAGCTTCTATAACTTGTGATAAGTAATTTATTAAAAAGGGGAAATTCTATATTTTGCGATAATAAAAGGCATGTTATTAAGGACACTTAGAAATTCATATAAGTCATCTAATATGAAAAATAACCTATTAAATGATGTATTTGAGTTTAAGAAATAAAATATAAATTGCTATTGAGGTCCTTAAATTCAGATATTTGTTAATGGATTTATATATATATATATATATATATATATATATATATATATATATATATATATATATATATATATATATATATGTATATATATATATCTGTTTTATAATAGCATAATGATTTCTTTTAGCAGACTTTGTTAACGTCATCTTTCTAATGAAAAACTTTTCACTATATAAAACTATTCTAATTTATTAATATGTAATTCTATATAAAACTTAACTAATTTATTAATATGTAATTATATTTTGCTAATTTTTACATGAATGCAAAGTCACAAGAAAGCTATCTAAAAATTTTAAAGTTTTTATAATATGAAACAACTTTTTTTTAATTCAAATTATATTTTTTCAATTTTTAAATATCTAAATAATGAAAAGAAACTTTTCCATTACGAGAGAATTTTAGTTTTAAAACTTGTAAATAAATTAATTGTAATTATAAAAATAATATTCTGATATATATATATATATATATGCTATTGTTTCAAAAAAAATACTGACACTCAAAAGCTTTTTCCAAGTGAAAAATAAAATGAATTGTATATTTCGTGAAAATAAGTTTCAAAATAGAATAGAAAACAATAAAAATTTATTCAGATATATGAGATAGATACGTGTACGTGGTATTTAGAAAGTAATTTTACTTTTATAAATTGATAAAAATTGAATAAAAATATAGAAAAAAATAGAATTTTATTTAGTTCACCGAAATGAAAACCAGTGAAAAAACAAAATTAAATACTATTTTAGAAATAACCTGAATAAAAGCCAAATCACACAGATACTTTTCCTAATCATTTGTATTTAAAATAATATTTTCTCGATATTATTCATAAATAAAAAAATGTAAAAAATGGCAGTAAGAAATGGAATTTTTATAATGTTCCTTCTTATGCATTGCATTTACACAATTTTTCTTAAAACTTCTATAATTTATATACATTACAAACAACGATTATAAATCAGTAAAAAAGTATATTTGACTAGTAAAAACCATCTTTAAATGAACGAACTCTTTTGCAATAACTTATTTGATTTGATTGCGAAAAACCAAATTTGACTTACCGTTTTGATAAAAGCAATTCAAGTGAATTTTTAGCATTCAAAACTGATATTGTTGAACTAACTTCAATTAAAATTATGATTAATCAAGAATAAACTGACATTTTATTTATTAATGTATTTTTTACGTGTAAATATTCCAACTTAAAGAAAGTAAAGAATACTTGACACCGAGCAATCAAGTATTGAAGTTTCAAATTCTTTTTTTGTATATTTGATTATTTAAGCGATTTCACTTTACTATGAGAAAATAAAATAGAGAAAATCATGACTTATCAATTCATTGACACTCTTTGCTGAGAGTTTAAAATTCTTATATATTTGTATTACATCTTACAATAACAGTAAAGAGTTTATAGATTCTATTGTAAAGAAACTAACAAACAATTTTATTAGTCTTTTTAAAGTATTTCTTAGATCAATAAGTACTTTCCATTTTTACTGATTTTTATCTGTCTTATTTAATATTCTGGCACAGGTGCCGTACAATCCAGGATGCCGAATTCGGAGATTGGCGATTTTTTGATGGATTTTCTTATGTATCTGGCAACTTCGTTTTTATTATGTCCTACATATGAAGACCTATAAGAATTATGCAGAAAATTCTATTTTGGTAACTCTAGTATTTACGTCATCATGCACGTCACGATTCGTCATCTTGGCAACATTTCTTCATCGCCAAAAACATTCAGAATTTGGAATCATGGATTATACAGCACCTGTGCCAATATTCTCAATTATTTGTTTTGGAATACATGTTTTCTTTTTTTAAATAAATTATTAAACAAATCTAATTTATATGCATTTACATCGTCTTAAATCTTCACAACATACTAATAGCGATATTCTGGCGAGTAATCATAAGAAATACCAGAACACATTTTTCAAATAGGAAAGACAGACTATAAAACTAATAAAACTAAACTTACCAAAAGTTTTCCCCGAGCTATATTATAGCTCATTAAGAAATTTCTAAGTTACACATTCCCTGCTAGACTATCCTACTTATTTTAAAGAGAATATAAAATAGGTTGGAAAGTTTGTGTCAAATTATTTACTAATACACTTGTATATATTATACTCTGTAAGCAGGTTTACAAAACAATTGTTTCACTACTCAAAAATGCAAACATTTTCTAATGTCAGATAATCTTTATGAGCAAATTTTATAATTATAAATGTATTAAAAGCTTCATTTAACTAAAAAGAATTAGTAATTTTTGCGCCATTCAAGTTATTCAGAACCAGATGTAATAGTTAATTTCGCCATATATATATATATATATATATATATATATATATATATATATATATATATATATATATATATATATATATATATATATATATATATATATATATATATATACATACATTATATATATACATATATATATATATATATATATATATATATATATATATATAGCTTCTGAGCAATTTTGCAATAATCCAATGAAGAATTAAAAATATATGTTTTTAATACATTAATGATGTTTCAACAAAAATGATATATTTTAATAGCGTATCTTTTTGTATTGGTCGGAGCATTTGCATTATTTCAAAAGATTTGACACACATAAAGCAACACTTGTATGGTGATTACTTTGAAATTCGTGAGATTTTTTTGTGATACAACACATTTGCTGAAATAAATATCAGCGTATAGTATTCCTTTCATATAATCTGTGTTCTCAAAATTATACATTGAAATTAAATTAAAATTAAGATAAGAGTTCTATATTTTAAATCTTCACGTACCGCTTAGGAAAAAAAAATTATTATTGTTTTCAAAATATATAAATAAATATATTTTTATTTGCTCCTTTCAATTTATAAACACTGTACGAATCACATAATTTTTTTAAAAAAACAGTTTTAAAATTGAAAGAAAAGTGTTCTTTTTTAAAAAAATTATCCTTCAGAAGTAAAAATTTCTATACTTTATGATATAGTATAATTATTATTTAATTGAAGGGCAACTAAATGAACATTATCATCAAAGAAAAAGAACGAGAAGAAAAGATATTTCTGAAAAATAAAACTTCAAAAGCTGTGAAAATATTTAACAACAAAAAAGGAAATAAATATATTTATGAGCTATATTGAAAATGTTAATTAAAAATCGAGGTAGTTAAATTTTTATTAAAACTAGTTAGTTTATATCAACGATAAAGTATTTTTCATACAGCACATTTAATGAATTTTCATATAGTCTAAATAAATAATTTTTTCTTTATAAAAGTTTTATTTATAAAGCTAACTTTTGATAATCCAACAACTCAGGGTTGAATTTATCTTGTTAATTACCAACCCGCCTTATCAATTTCTGTACAAAATGAATTTCAAAGATGATTTAAAAACAAATGTAAGAATCATACATATATAAGCATAATTTATCAACTTTTTAAAAAACAAAATTTATACATTTTATTATAATGTAAATATTGGTGTTATTTTCTAATGTTTTGTACCAAAAGAACAAGCCTTTATACTTTGTTTTTACATAATATCTCACAAACATTAATTTTTTTATATTGATCTTGGTTAAGAAAATGCTATGATACATTGTTTATCAAATAAAACCTTTCAACATTTGTGTGTATGTATGAATATAACTTACATTCTGAATAAGCGTTCAAGTTTGGAAACATTTGCTTATAGTGAAAAATTAATAAAAATATTAATCAAGATTATTATAAATTAGATTGATTTGAAATTTTTTAAATATGCTACATTCTATTCTTGATATTGTAGTGAATCTGCGTATAACTGGGTTTATTGATTATCATTGAACAAATAGCATCCATTAATACATAATCTTTCACCATAAGCACAATGGAGGAGCGAATTCAACAATTGATTGATTGATACAGAGAAATCTACTCTGGGTACTTGATGTTTCGATTGATATTATGTTAGTAATTAAATCATCCATTACTTATGTACAGACCATATTTTGCATATTATATAAAAAATTATTGTACCAATCCAAGATATGAAAATTTCTCTAAATAGAAGATTCTTATTCTTCATTGGTTTTTATATAGAAAAACATGCTGTTAAAAATTTACTTACGTAAAAAATATATTTCATTATACATTTAAATTTATTATGTACTCTCTTAAGAAATTGGGTATAATCGGTATTTTTTATCACTCGATGTGTGTAAGTCAGATTTGATTATATAACTCGTTTACGAACTCAAATAAATCATTTTTAGTATTCAGTTTATAGAAAAATATGCCATTAGATAAAATTTAATCTTTTTTAATAAGATGATTTTCATTCTGAAAGATTGACTGAATTCTAAGAAATAAAAAAATAGAAATTCACTCCATTTTATTTGAATTCTTTTTGTTTATGTAGAGAGAGTAATTAATCTCTTATAGCATGAAATTATTTCTGTGATATTGTTTTAGTATGAAAATATGATAAGTCTGTTACATACACATAAAAAACGTAAATAAAATACAAGCATCATTAAAAACAAAATTCTAGATATTACAAATAAATTAAATATTGTATTTACTTATAACTTAATATGCATTAACAGTGACTAATATAATTTACCTTATATGTAATAATCAATAAATTTTAGAAACGTAAAAACTGTTGCTTATTTACTTATTTTAACCTCGATAATTTCTTTTCAAAAAGTACAAAGCTGGAAATACCTCCGTCTCATAATACTAAAGTTTAACGAACTGTTATGATTGATGAGAAAAGAAAAATAAATTGTTGGCAGAAGGAGGGCAAAAAAGGAATGTTGGTCTTTGTAAATTACTACCAGGGGAATACAAATGCAGTTAACGTTTTGTATAGATAATGACAATCCATTATAAATGTAAGAAGAATGTTTCCCAAAAAATATGACAGTTATTCTTCGATGATAATGGGAAAACTTGAAAGCAGAAATGTTTTTAGAAAAGTTAGAATTCATAAATACTTAAGATTTATTATAATCCTACAAAGTTCGATAAATTAGGTTATATTAAGATGCCAAAATCCCCCAAATTAATGTGACTTAAAAATTATTCTTACAATTTTCTAGAGTTAATAATGGGTACTTTGATTTGCATATAATTAATGAGAAAAACTGGAAAATTAGTGAGGTGTTTAAAATAAAATCGATTATAACGGATTTCGGACTATGTTTGTAAAATGCTTAAATAGTATAAAGTACTATTTAAATATTTTATATTTATCATTCGTATACTATGAGTACTTTTGAATAGGGATGGTTATCTTTACCTATACTGACAGATGATTTATATTGCTTAGCATTTTTGTTTCTTCTTAGCTCGCTTTGGATTCGAATCCCAGGGAAATAAAGATAGTTAATGTATATTTCACTTCTTTATTCACCCATTTAAAATTTTCACAGGGTACATCTAACATTTTCATTTAGCTCATCACCTATATTTCACAATAAAGCTTTAAAGAGACGTAAATATATATACAATTTCTTTGCATGTGAAATTTGTACAACAATAAGTGAAAGAAAAGATTAGTTACTTACTATTATTAATTACATTTAATAATAGCTTTTAAAAATATATTCAGATTTATGGAATTCATTTAAGGCTTATTTCAAATTAAGAAGAATTGATAAGAAAATTCTTTATTAATTAAATTCCCCTGAATTAATTACAATCGCGGAATTATGAGCGATAATTGAAATGGAGTCGTAAGAAAATTCGATAAGTAAGTAATTCTGAGTCATCGCTAAATGAATAAATTAAAAATGGGTTGATATTATTTCTTTTCTAGCTATCATACGAAACTATTAATGAACAATTAAATCATTTGCATATTGAAATGATTATTTTTGATTCAATTGAAAATCTCTAATTTGATAATTTTAGATAAAAATTCAGTGTATTTGCGGGCATGGGTAACTATTACCTCGATCTCTTAATTTAAATTAACAAAAATTTGAATTTTGTCTCACATTATTTTATCTTAGAAAATATATACTTTATTTTCTGAAGTAAATGTAAGCAATTTTCCAGAAACAGATAACTTCAAATTTTTTAAACGTTTTTCACATTTTGATGTTTAATGAAATTATAAAATCTTAAAGATAGAGTTAAATTAATAACAATAATTATTCAATTCATTCCAAAAGTTTTAACCTTCTCAATGTGTGTGGACTTCTACTCTCATTTCATTGTATATTGATCTCAATGTGAAGATAGGAATTGATTTTACTCTAAGTAAGGACAAACGTATCACCAATCGCGAGTGTAGCTCTAGGCTCAACTCACTTTTCTTTTTTAAGCAACCTTACAAAACTCCAAACATCCTTAAATACATTACAAAACTCTAAACAAAAGTTGTGGCATTTTTGTCAGATGCTCTGGATAACCAAAAAGTAACGTTCTATGAAATAATCAAATTTACACTATAAAGCATTTTGGAAGAGGAAAAGGAAATTACATGTCAATAGGAACTTTTATACGTGAATGTAACAGTGAAATAAAAAAACCTTAATTTTAAAATAAAAATGTGACTAAGGTATTAAAATCTATTCCCCCACGAAATGTTAGAAAACTTGATATGTGTTCCAAAAAATTTAAAAGTGCTGGATTCTTTTTTATTTGCATAATATTATTTTAGTTATGCTTTATAGAATGCTAAAATAATATTCACGTTAATATTTTAATAATATACATCAAAAATTATCTTTATATTATAACGATAATTCCGATCATTTCGCTAGATCATGAGGTATTCGTTTGGTTTAAATCGATAATATGAGCCAAATAGCTGCTCCTGACGGATTTTGAGAGCAGCGAAGGAGATTTATGATGTGGATAATATCGAAAGGGGAAAACTTTTCTGCCTGGTTTGAGAAAGTTTTTATTTTGCAAATATTCTCTCTTTCCACATTAGGTGAGCAATTTCGTTGGTAGCAACATGTCATTTTCTGAATTTCTTTCTCCCTCATACTACTTCTTTAACTATTTTTAGAACACCCCTAATGAGATCAACTTTATCAAAAATGACAGGTTCTAAATTTTGAAAATGTTTATATCAAAACAAAAATGGTTAACGAAGTACTTATAAGTGATTTAAAATATGGAAAAATATGCATTATTATTGAGCAAAAAGGCTAATAATTATTATTAATTTAAATAAATTAATAAACTTAATAAAATTACGGCAAATTTATCAATATATTTATAGGGGAAATAATTATCAAAATTTATTCTTTTTATTATTCGGTTTTTCTAAATAAAATATATATCGAATAACTTTTTGTCCTCCAAATTAATAAAACTAATTTTTATAGTAAAGCTTATAACTAAATGAAATTTTACTCTAACAAAACATTATATTTTGAGTATTATAATTTATATTTAACCATTAAGTGAAATTTACACATTTTTTTGAAATTTTAATTTTAAACAGAGGCAAAATCATAATATTCAAGGTGGAAGGATACTACAATTGAAACTTAACTTCAGATTTCCAGATAATTCTCCATTTAGCAACATTTTTGCATGCAAAACTTTCATTTAATGAGGATGTTGAAGCAATATATTAAAATAACATCAATGTTTTAAAGTTAGCGTTAGTATATTTAAACTTAGAAATGCATAAATCTTAATAAGAACCAGTGAGCTATCAAATAATTATCAAGTAAAGATAATTGAATGGCTCTTAATAACATAACTGCAACATTTTAGTAAAGTAACAAGTATATAAGTTTAGAAAACTAACATATACTAAAATGATTATATGATTTAAAAATATGCATATCAGTATGATTTTTGATAGTGTTTTCAAATCAAGAAAATTCTGTTTTGAAAGAAAAAATTATAAAATATTTTGATTAAAAAAATCGCAAATTTAAAGCTTTTTTCTTAATATAGGTTGGTTAATAATTAGTTCAATGTAATTTTTATCCTAATCATTAATTTAAAATAATATGATATTCTTATATTTAAAGGTCATTGGGATAATTTCATTTCAATAATATAATGCTCTAATATATGACTTCATGTCAGGAATGTTATGACAAATAAAAAAAACAGTACTTTACGTGTTATCTAGCTTAATACGTTTAGAGTTATATTTCACAAAATGTATTACCGTAATCACAACAAGTGCACGATTTTCAGTTTTTAAAACTCAATCAATTTATAAATGCTTAAAATTGAAAGGCTTTTAAATTTTCTTTGATTATTTTAAATATTACGTCTTTTAGTAACATAAATATTATCACTATATCTTTTTATGTGTTATCAAATTAAAAATTTAAAACAGGAATTATAAAACTTTAACAGAACATAAAATTTAAAACGTTAAACAAAATTTGTAAAAATTTCAAGATTGATAAAATATAAAATTTTTTTAGCAATTTGCATTTGTAATGTATTAAAATATATTAATATTTTAAAAAAAAAACAAAAAATAGCCTTTCCTGATTAATTGATATTTTCAAGCCTAATTTTTTAAACTTTTTTATCCTTTTAATCATTTCGGTTAGTTTTAAACGAATAAAATACCTAAAGTCACATGTTACTATTATTTGTAAGCACCTATTTAAATTAAATTTTTATATTTGGCTTTAAAATATTAAAATATTTTTGATAATTATTTATTTTCAAAAACACTAGCAAGTAAATGCATATATTTATGTGTGTGTGCATTATTGATAAATAGTCGCGTTTACGACTTACTATTTTTAACTAATTTTTTCTGTGCAAAATATATATCACTTCTCTAAATTTATTTAAAATTATTATAAGAGTAATAGATAAATACAAATCCATAAGCGTTTGAAACTTTGCCAAAAAATTTAATGATCAATCTTGAATATTTATGTTTGCTTACTTTTTCCCTAATGCCCCCAATCAAGAATTAATGAAGTTTTTCCATTAATGTCATTAGATTCATAAAAGTAATTTGAAGAATATCATTAAATATGGTTTTCAATAAAAAAATTCAAGATTGTCTTAATGAGACTTCTACAATAAAGGGTAAAGTTCATGATAAACTTTGGTTACAAATTACTAATGTTGTTTGAGTTTTTCTTATAAATTCATCGGTCATAAGAACCCATTTTAATTATTACGTACTAAAATGAGTTATCATTAAACAATGTTATTCGGGTATAAATTTTTAAATATTGTTTTGTTGGAGTTGTGGGGACTTTGGAATGCATCGAAATAACTTAATTTATAAAGGAAAAAATTTTAGTGCACTAGAATAAAGTTTTATAAAAGCTTATTCTTAAGAATATTACTATAATGATTGAAAAAATTGTTAAAATTACCATAGAAAATAAAATGATTAGTAAAAGTGCAGAGGAACAAACAATGAACAAATACTTTTTAAAATTTACTTTTTTAAAAGTTAAAATGATGAATATTTTTTTTAAGTTTAATTAGAGACATAATCCACTTTTAGATAAAATTAATTCATAAATTATTGAAAAAATCAAGTTTAATCACTATAAAATTTACTTATAAAGTTTTGGTAAAATATGTGGCAAACATCACTAATTGTATAATTATGAAAATTGTATTATGATTATTTATTAAACTGAACTCTGAAATTTCAGTTTCTCATAATGAAACTAATTATAAATTAAAATTTTGAGCCTGCATCGAAGAAAAATCCTTTTATATAAATAATTCTTTTATAGATAAATATATTTATAACTATAAAGTATGATTGATTCTTCTATATAAAGTATTGCAAAATCATTCGAGATGGCTATTAGAATTTAATTTATTTTAATGATTTGTATTTTTTTTACACTTTATGGGCTTGTCATTATTTTTACAAAGTTTAAAGACTATCAAAATCATTGCACAGAATTAAAAGTACATTTTTTTCTTTATTATGTAAAAATCATAAAATGTTTACTTTAAAAATAGTTCATATGATAAAATTATAATTTATGCAACGATTATGTTTCAAAGCAAATTTTAAAGGAATAAAAAATCTTGATTTTTTTATTAAAATAAATATGAGTTTTGCTTATGAATATTTTCATATAAACAGGTGATTGCATCAAAACACTTATCAGTATAAGAAATCTCCGATGTTTAATTTGTAAATTGGGATATTTATATGCATTAAAAGTAAAACATTTAATGCTAATAAAAAGATTATATAATGATAATAAGCAGCTCAATTCCCCATAAAATTCAAATACGGCTTATAGATATTACTGACAGTAAAACTAAGCTATCTATGACTTTAATTTATCAAGTTATATTCAAAGTAAAAATAACGAAAATATATATGAAGATCATATGAATTTCATATAGATATTTGATGTACCAAATGATACATAAAAAAGTATCAGCTTTATATGTATCTAAGAAAATAAAAAGTTGTACACTAAATTGTGTGTTTTATTAACTTGACAAGTCTTGGTCTGTCATTCCCAGAGATATCATTTTACATGGAAGACATCGAGACTATGAAATTTTAACGTACTCCGACCGCGATTAGTGAACACGAAGGACCTCCGATTAAATCAGGATTTGAACTCACTACCATCTGATAACAAGAATGAATACCCTAAATAACCTGGCAACCGTGACTACACAAAAGTATATATTGGCAAATATTATAATAATTACTTCATGCAGAAAACACTGTATTTATATAACAATAAATTATTATTGTTTAGAAATACTGAACATGATAATATTTATTATTTACCTTACACGTAAATATAACTAATTCTAACATTAGAAAACAAAAATAATTGATCAATTTTTTATTTCTTGTTTAAAGAATGTAAGATTCATTTTCAAGAAATAAAAAAATTCTTTCTCGTAAGTCAAAAATAACTTATTTTTCAT
Organism: Latrodectus hesperus; assembly: GCA_037975125.1. Lineage (NCBI taxonomy): Eukaryota > Metazoa > Arthropoda > Arachnida > Araneae > Theridiidae > Latrodectus > Latrodectus hesperus. The sequence continues at coordinate 37,169,885 of CM075853.1, forward strand.
TATTTTTATTTTTTAAAGAGCGTCTCTCAATAAAGGAAACCAAGAAATAAATATTGATTTTCTTAGAATATTTCAGAGAAAGCGTATATCAATTTTAACTTTTGATAAACTTCTTTTCCTATCGTTTTAGCATAAAATGTGGAATTAAATAAAATGCGTGTCACAGTCTCTGTAAGAATGGGTTTTTTGATGGCAATATTGCAGATATTTTAGTCAGTAAAAAATATTGGTAAAATAAGCTCAGTAATTCGTAGAAGAGGAAAAATATTTTTCAGTCTTCTCAAATTAAAAAAAATTTTTATTGGAAATTTATTTCTCTTTTTTAAATTTTTTAAGGGACATGACAGCATAGTGTTAACAAATATACTATTATTTTTAAATTTTAACTTAAGCTGATATATTGATAAAAATAAAGTTTTTAAATGAGCATATTGAAAACGAAATAGTTATAAAATATGAATAATAAACAGTTTAAAGTATATTTTGTTTAAACATATTATATAAATTAAAGTTGTATCAAAGAAACCATTTTCTATATTTGATCAATGGAGCGTGTTTCTGATTTTAAATATTCAAAAGTTATTTAGTTTATAAAAAATAACTAGATGTAATCGTTAAGCACTTAATATCTTTTACTATAGTTATATTTCTTTGCTCACAAAAATTATTAATGTGAAAATGTATATTTTTGAAAACTGCGTACTAAGTTAAAATATTTTCAGTATTTTTTGAATTCTAATATTTGCAAATCTGAAGTTGCATGCATTCACAAATGAATTATCAGGAGTATTTTTGTGTATTCTTTTCACTGCTATGTGGTATTTAAAAAGAAAAATAAATATCTTCATGTACAAAATACCCTAATTAAAAATTCTTAAAGTAAATAAGCATTATCAAGTATATTATACTAATGAGTTTATATTAGATAACTATTTTTGAAACTTTTGAATACCTTGTATAAATTTTTGAGTATTTTTAAATTATTATCACTTTTCTATACAAATGTTCCGATATGAGAACATAAAATATTTGCTATTAATTTAATATATGTTTACATTTATAATTCCCACTAACTTTGATAAACTTTACATCAAATTTTTGATGCTACTCATCTCGACTCGTGCTCTGTACTTGTGTTTTTAAACTGTAGAGTTCAGAAATATTGGAAGGCTCGAGAAATAATGGCGACAGAGCCAGACTTCTGGACATTTGTAATAAATAAACTTTAATAATCTTATTTTGTTCCATTCTAAATGTTTGTATCATATCTAACTTGATTAACTTTCAGAGACTTCTTTTAAAGTGCCCACGTTTCTCTGTATTGAAAACAAGAAAATGTATAGGTAAAATATATTCATTTTTGCTTTATTCAGGATGGTAAAGAAAGCATTATCGACGCTTCTTTGACTACTTAAATTTAATAAAAACTATAAATATTCAAAATGTTATAAACTATTGTATTATTATCTGTGTAAGTAAAATGATAAGTTTAAAAATAATGTAGGTATTATTTGATTTATCATTGATAAGAAAGAAGGTCTTATAATAATAATCGTAATTAAAATTGTATTTTTTTACTAAAGAAGCCTTTATTTACATTATTAATATACTATTATCCTCAATTAATGAATAATTAGTCTCAAAATTAGGATTAAAATATTTAAATCTTTTCATTGATAAGTGAATTAAGTTTGAGATTATTTGTAATCAAACATTTCAAATAAATGAATAATAGATATAAGTATGTAATATCTATACAAACTTATAATTTTGTAATTTTTTGTACAACATTTGAAATTAGTGTATCTTTTCAGGAATATGAATGCAATTTATTGTATTTAATGCATGCTATTTTTCAATTAAATAAAATAATTATAAATCAATTTTTCAGAATATTATACATGTATTTTCATATTATATTTAACATTATTTAAATTATTCTTAAACTGAATATGTGTAAAAGATGAGATAAAAGCTTAGACAATTTAAATTGTTTTAATTTAGAGTACGCATAACCTTTATAATATTTTATCTTTTTTGATAAAAAATATTAAAATAGATCATAATATTTGTGAAATATGTATTTTTAAATGAAATTATACTCACATATGAAACACCTTTTTAAGTTATTCTAATTTTTCATATTTTTATACTTTTTTGAGATTTTACTATTTTTTAAAAATTTCTTTCCTATTACCTTTTTTATAGTATTCCCCATAAGTTTATTGATTTTGAGGTATTTTTCAGTAAATTTTTAAGCTATTTTATATTTTTAGACGATATAAATCAAAACACTTTAATAATTCTTAAATACAATGGTGTTTATGTAATAAAAAAGGGATTTAATTTTTATTACACTTCTATTAAAAATATCAATGCAAAAATTAAAGAAATAAAACATTTTTATGATATTCACCCCATTCTATGAATATCATATATGATATTTACTCTACTCTATAAATATTATAAAAAATACTACTTATTTCTTCATGTTAATGTTAAATATGCTTAAATATCTTAAACGCTATCCAAGAATAATAAAATACCAAAAAAAAAAAATCAGTTAAAGGTTGTAAAGATTATAAAAGCTAATGAAGTTGCTTAAATAAAATGAAAAAATCATCAGGTAATATAAGAAAGGCTTCAAAATGTTTTGTTTATTATTAGAATGTTGACACTAATAAAATAAGATTTAAAAAAAAACTTTTTTGGTATTTCAATAACTTTCAGCGTATAATGTTTTCTAACTGTGACCCAACTCCCTGTACGCTTTCATTATTTACAGTTTTCCGTTATATATAGACCGATATTTATAGTGACTGCGTATTATGAAATGAATTTTTTTGACAGAAAAAAATTATTATAATTTGAGAATAGTATTTTTAAATATTTAAACAATTGTCTTCTTAAACATTGTATTTATACTTGAAAATTACTGTCTGAAAAATACATAAATATATGCAACTTAAAAAACAAACAAAATAATTTGCAATATTATCAAAGTATTTAAAATGTATTATATTATTAGAATAAAATTTGGTTATTAAAATACATTATAGACGAAGAAATGCTTTGTGAAATCACGTCGTCCCAGCAATAAATTGCTCTTAACTAGGAAATAAAATTTAATTTATTGGAATGAGAAATTTGTATTAACTGATCTTTCTAGAGTCAGGTAAAGCTTATTTAAAACCATAAGAAACAAAAACAAATCAACTTTTTAGTTGTAATAACATATTCTTTTCTATTTGATAAGATAATCACAGTGACGATTTAAGATATTTTCAGAATATTAGGTAAGGTTTCAGATTGTTTACAATTTTCATATAGAAATTTTGAAAAATATTCCCAACAAATGCCTTATTCTCATTTTCTGAAATTTTTCAAAAATCATTATTTGAATAATGGATTTCTTTCCTTTAAATTGTCCAAAATAAAAATTTATGTTAGGCTTATTAAAATATGCATAAACGAGTTTTGTTATTTAGTATAATTGAATATTGTATCCCATTAAAATCGTACTAATTATTTTTCTACTATTAATTATATATATCATTTTAGTGATTATCATTTAATAAACAAAATCAAAGGAAAACAAAACTTAAGCAGGTTTAAATTCAATTTATCAAACAAATGCACAAATAAAATAAATCTTAAAGCATAGTGTCACACAATTTCATAATTTATGTCATTAGAAAAAATTAAAATCAATATATATTCCCATATTTACATCAAGATTATTGAGAAAATGCTAACATTTTATCCCATTAAAATAAAAAAATAACTCGCAGAAAATTGCGCAAAAAAACAAATAATAAATAAACAACAAATAACAAATAATAAATAAAATATAAATAAATACCGCTAAAAGGTAAGAAAGAATTACGAAAGTGCGAAATATAAGTTTTTCCTGCTTCTGCACTGATATAAAAGTGAAACAACATTTACAGCACTTTGCGGAGTAAGAAAAAAAAACATTTAGAGGGGAAGCATTTATAAATAAAAAAGATATATATATATATATCTTTATATATTATATATATATATATATATATATATATATATATATATATATATATATATATATATATATATATATATATATATATATATATATATATATATATATATATATATATATATATATATATATATATATATATATATTAAAAATGTGCAGAACCTGTAATAAATTGACAATATTTTTCTAATTTAATAATATTATTCTTTCTTTATAATTTCTGTTTTAATAAAGCAATATCAATGGAATATGGAAAAAAATTACTATTTTGCTTTATAATATAAAACTGTTAATAAATATTTAATCAAAGAAATCTGTAATTTTTAAGATATAACTCGTAAAATTGCATCTCTAGTGAGTTATGAACATAGTTTCTTTTATACATTTCACTCATGTTAAGCATGACTTGCTATTAAACAATTGCGTTTTCAATCAATAATAATACATATTATGTTAAACATAATAAATATTAATATTGACTGAAAATACAATTTAAATATACAATTTCAAAATAAAAATACAATATGAATTCGTTGTATAATAATATTTATCAAAAACTTTTATAAAATTTTTCAGAGTATTGATAATTTTTTGATTTTTTAGTGATCTTCTTAATAATTAAATCACTGTTTTTATAGATGAATATTATCTTTAAAATTATTGATACTTTATAAATAAATAAATATTTACAACAGTTTTTCCCTCAATTATCAATAATCCCTTGGTTACTTTTTCAATCATGATTAACCACATGTTACATTACGTTTATTTGTTTTAAATTTTTTCCAAATTGATCTGATAAATTTAATTGCTTGTATTACAAGTACTAGAACAGAAACTGTCCCGAAGGTTAAAGTCTAAGTATTAGTATTTATTACCACCTAACTGTTTCGATTAACCGCTGGAATTTTTTCTTAATTTTGATTTTTGATAAAGTATATAAATATTGAACTTTTTCATTACTTAACCCTTAAAAGTTTCTTGCAAATAGTTGCATTTACCCCAATTAAATAAATATTTTAAGTTCCTTATAAGAATTTTTTTCTCCCTACAGATAATATGCAGAAGTTTTCTTTTAATTCGATTTTTATAAAACTCTTTCAATACTTTCGAAAATTTTTTATTTAATGATTTCCTTTTTTATTTTGATTTTATTTTTAATTTCTCCAATGATAAGATTTAAAACTAAATTGTTTTTAAATTTTTTTTACTTAAAGATATATTTATAACATAGCATTTCTTTTACATAAATTTCACTCATCGTCATTAATGTATTCATCAACCAAAATTATTTTCAACATATAAAATATAAGCCTAATATAATATGATCTCTTCTAAATAAATCTTCAAAGAAGTGTATACAGTTAGTTTTCAAAAATCAATCGTTTATCACAACGCAGAGAATGCAAAGTACACATAATAACTGTATTTAATTTTTTGCCCAAATGATATACAAAAAAATTAATTATTACTAAATTAACATAAATATTTAAATGGTCTTTTATTTAAATTCTATTATGTTTTTTAAATTTGTTCCTGTTGCTTATATATATTTTGTTTTATATTAAAAACAAACCACACCTCAAAAATTAATGCGTTGCATTCATTTTGTTCCTTGTTAATAACTCAATGAGAAAGTGTTTCCAAGATGACTGATTGAAGAAACAAATTTTACGTAAATTTACTTCCATAAGTAATAGTTACGCATACAAATTTCAAATACTTAAACCAACATATAAAGCTATAATTTTCATTAAACTACATTTCTTTAAACAAGTATAGCTTGATTAATGTATTACCCTATAATATGCTATAAAGTTGTTACAAAACTTTATAGCTTATTATAGGCACACACACTAGAAAACATGCAAAGCTTGGAATGTGTTATTTACATAATATCTTTTCACAAGAATTTTTTTATCACATTTTTAAAGTTACTTGAAGTTTCATCGCCTCACTTTATTTTTTATTCGTTATTTTAAATTGATTAGTATAATATAACTTAATAATAATTTTAACTTTCTTAATGTGATTTTAGTATATACTTATCGATGTTATCCTATTAATTACAGAAATATTAATGTATTATTTTTTGCTTATACTTTTTTTCTGATGGGAAAAGTCTATTATTCTGTATATCGAACAAAAGAATAATTTGCTGCTTGCCATATTAATGAAATACATTAAATGATAGAACAATAAAATTTGATTAAGAATGCTATTCTATATTTAAGTAAAAATGTATAATATTTTTCCATTTTAGAAATCTCATTTTCTGTTATATATCCTTTAAATATCAAAATATTATCATTCATCATATTAAATATATTTTCCCTGGAGAATTTTTTTATAATGATGAAATTATAAATTAAATTTGTTTTCCTTCTTTTTGAAGCATGCATGAAGAATTTGCTGTTTGAGTCATGTGTTTAATTTTTGAAATCATCGAAAATGTTTATAAATTTCTTGCAGAATTTGACTATGGTTATTTGCAGTTGACAAATAGAATAAATGTAAATTATATATTTATATTCATATACATTTTAACTATGTTTACTGTGAAATTCTACACATTCTTACTTGACACATGATTAATGGAATTGATGCTTACATTATTAGCAATATTGTTTAGTTATTTCTTATTGCATTAGGATTTGAGTATAATTTATATCGCTAAATTGTTCTTAGCGTTTACATTAAATTCAATTTTTTATTGTGATTGTAAGACTTTATATCCATATGTAAATATGAGATTTAATTTGATGTTTTCAAATACAAGGAAGAATTTTAGCAAAGTATTTAAATCTTACCATAACAAATATTTTTATGCCTTATTTAACTGATCATACGCAATAAAAATATAGTAATATTTTCTTAATTCGTATTACTTTAAAGTTCTGAAATATAATGTAAAGATTTCAAAACCAAAACAAAGAATAAAATTGAAGTATACATTATGATAATGTTTTCTCAAAATATTTTACACTGCCTGTCAGTATTATAGAAACGGAATGCAAGATAAGTAAAATAAAATCGCTGCCAAAATACGATAGCCACCCACACCTATAGAAATGGAATGTTTTGAAAAATATTTCATCACTAAGCCTAACCACCGAGCAGGAGCGATATCTGCGTGTAAACGTCGCTAGGAGTGCCGCAGTATAGCACCAAAAATTTCACCCCTCTTCCTTAAAAGCTCTGATTCGTTCTACAGTACCGATCGATTTTTTTCATATCTTCCTCCACCCTTCTAGGTTCCTTAAAAGTTCTGAAGCTTCAGTGACCCCTTCACAGTTTTGTTTACGATTGTACACTGTAAATAAGAACAATTTCATTCTTTAAAAGTTTGTGTGTTGGATTTAGGCTTACCAGTTTGTCCTTTTCCCAGGGTTTTCTCTAGTCTGTATGGACCGACGTACTGATAGTGGTGCGAATCCGTAGACGACCTATGCGAAGTCATGTCGATCCTGCAAATGAACTGCTTAATCCAAGGCCTGCTACGTCCCGAAGAAATCCACTTTTCGAGTATCCATGGTGTAATCCTCTGAGTTCAGGGATTCATTGCACCACCGCTATGCCATATTCGAATCGGAAAATTCCTCGCACTTCCCTCGCTTCGTGCGAAAATGTGGAGAGTCTAGGGTTACAGGAGCAAACTCCTTTCCCCTTCTCTTGGCGAGTGAGCGCCCGGAAAAAGTATAATTTTACTTTTCGCCAACTCAGATTTCTTCACGTTTTAAAGCGATGAAAATACCTTTGGTATAAGAATATCTCGAAATTAGAATTTGAATACTTATTTCTAACCACTCTATCATCTGTCATTAAAGCTCATCTTTTTTAAGAGAAAATTGTCTTACGATATTTAACTTAAAATAAGCAAAATTATTTTAACTAATTTACAAAATAGTATCTGTTTCTTATAATCATTTAATTTTACTTTTTTATTTTTACTTACTTATTTAATTCACATATGTTTTTGTATATTGCAAATAATCTCAAAAATTAAACTTATTATATTATTTTAGTATAAGAAGGAATTTCTCACTTCAAATGTAAAATAAAATATTTAGTATTTTTAAATCGAAGTAATAATCATATAAGCCAACTATAATTTATAACATTTTTCTAAAAATTCGAAAATGGTTTAAAATTTAATAAGATAATATAAGCAATTAAAAAATTAAATTATATATTTTTTATTTAAAAAAAGGCATGAAAAAATTGCTATCGTTTTACAATGTCCCGTTATCACTGGCACATTTAAACCTTTCGACAATAGAAGATTTAAGGCAGAATTTATGGCTAGATGTATAAGGCTACTTAAAGTGTTACGTCGTTACATCAAATGGTAATCCTTGCAATTTGGAAGCAAAGGCCAACAACAGTTCATCATCGCATGAATTATCATTTCACTTGGGGGATGTTGTGAGCACGACCAATTTTACGTATCCCAATCCACATTAGTGAATATGATAATCATCGGTTTGTGGTTACATATAACCTAAGAGTTCAGCCTAAAAGAAAAATTGAAATTCCAAAGTCGAGGTCAGCACACTATAAGATAATCAATATAAGAATATGAAGTAAATTAATGTGTTCAATACAGTAGAGTAATAAATTTTAAAACTAAATCGTATTGAATAAAATAAGCATGAAAATCATATTTAGCAAATACATACAAGTAATTTTTAATTTAATGAAATTAAATATTTTTCGCCTTGGATGTTGTGTTATCAAAATATCGCGACTTTTCAAATAAATCTTAGGTTTAGCTTGAACTAAAATAAATTAAACCACATCTATTTCACAGATCATCACTGAATTGAATAAAGTTATCCAATTTAATGTATCATGAAAAACAAATTAAATTCATAGGGTATCATTGGGATTAGGGTTTCATATTATTTTTCAATCCCCAGATAAAACAGACTTCTTCTTTTTTATTTAAAATTAAGTAAAATATGGAAAATGTTACTGTAATTAAAATGAATTTAGATTTTCGGCTGCTTTGATAATAGCAAAGATTACACAGATTCTTTTATTTATTAAAATTATTTTCTTCTATTTATATTTTTTTTTCGAAAGTTTTTGTATTTCTTGACTGTGATAATTTTATGAAATATTTTCTTCGAAATCATTCTTGGAAGAAAAGGAAATGTAGCTTTCATAGTTTGGCATTTAACAAAAAAATCCTGCATTGTTCTTCGCAACTAGTGAAATAAACATGTTTAAAAATTCATCTCACATCATTTGAAAAAACCTTGCCTCGCTCATTGAAAAGAAGACCAGTTGGAATCATTTGATTGAAAATGAAAACAATATTAAAATCATATGATTAATCATCATATAAAAGTCTGGTTGAAAGTTAAATTTGATAAATAAGTTCTTTAACCAAATAATGTATATTTAATCCTCATGATACATTCTAGAGTTTGTGTTAATTTTTATACAAAAAAGAAAATATGCAATTATAATGAAATAAAGAAGATTCATTTTGATTTGATTTTACTTTGATACTCCACTGGAGTGGAATCTGAGAAAAAAATGAGAATTTTAAAATTATTTATGATGCTAATAAATTTAGAATAGTTTATACAAAAAATAAATTTACTAATAAACAAAATTTAACACATAAAACGAGAATTACTAGTTGTAAAGTCAAATTACAAAACATTTTAAGTAAATCATTTTTAATGACAATATTTTGTTTGTTTCTTGGATTTTATGCTAAGTATTATTTTTTTTAAATCTTTGGTATTAAACCACAATATTGGCAAGCATTTGCACAATCATAGTAACGAAATAAATTAATACCACAAAAATTTAAAATTAATTTTTATTTCTTGTTACTTGTTTTTACTGTAAATTTAATTGAAAATTTTCGTTACTTTCTATTTAACTCTTGTTTCCATTTAATTTTTTTTTCTGATCGCTTCCTTTTTTTTAATTTAGAAATGTTAGATTCATAATTCCAAACATTTCTAATCCTTTCTATTTATGTATTTGAAATTAAAATTAAAACTCAAAGTATTTATTCAGTGATTTAATAAGGCATTGAGACCATAAAAGTTGAAGTTTAAGGAAAATTACATAATGTAGGACTTAAATAAATTAACAAGTGCAATATGTCGTTGAAAGGAAATCGCCACACTGGAAAATCATTTGCTGTTTATATTGACATGATCAAAAACTAATAATTCAAACAGACTTTAATCTTTAATGAAAAAGTTGAGCATCGGTTCCATAAGAACAAAATGTATATATCAGCTAAGCCGATTCATGCTTATAAGAGGAAAAGTTGTGAATTTCCCCCTTCCCCACAGTAATATCACGACCATAGTAATTGTTCAATAAGATTTCTCATTTTAAGGGACAAGTTTGAATCATTTAAAGGTACAAATTTATTTTGATTTATTGAAGAAAAAAATGCAGAACGTCTACTTCCAGTCACCGTCATTATTTGCTACAGATCTTCATAGATATTAGGTCAAAACATTTATTAGAGGTTCACTGTTATCAGCCCATATACCATGAGATTTAAGTTTTACATAATTGTACCGTTGAGTAGATCACCCCTTAAAAGAGATAGTTTATGAAAAGAGTCAGACTTAGTATATTTTTAACTTTAAATATTTCAAATTTAAGTAAAAGTATGATGCATCACCACCTGATTTGGTTTCTTGCAACAAAATGCAATCCCCTAAATCAAAAACCACCCGATTCTTTTGTAGATGGTGATTTATTGACGTCAAGTGGTATAATTATCTGAATGCAAAAGACTTGTATGTGAACACAAAAGTTGGAGAAAGTACTCGTTCATTAACAGTACAAAGTTCTGCAATCTTACGTTTGGTTTTTCAGAGAAATTGTAGGTCTTAACTTCCTATGAACAGATAATAATTTTTGTGAAAATGTGGAAGTTATAAAAGGCATTCCTTCAAAAAGAAAATACCATCGAAAAGATAATCGAATACAGTTTAAAGCTCTAACTTGAACCCAATATAAAATTCAAGAGGTTATTTTCCCTAGCGTGTTAATGGCTGTCAACTACCATCGACAGCTCTTGATGAATTATGCACAACACTACTTCAAGAGGAGAATAATCTGAACTAAGGCGTTCTTCACGACTTGATTGTACCTTTTTACTACCACTCTTGAAAATCGAAAATTCAATTCCTTTTTCACTTGTTTTGCCTAACATCTTGGCCCAAAGGAACTTGATATTTATATCTATTTTGTTAATTATTTGTATCTTTTGATAGAGCTTATTAGTTTCTAATGAAAACGGATTTATTTTCAGAATTAAAATTAGCATTTGAAATGTAATAAATTTGAAAAAAAGTAATGATGTAAGAGAAATATCAAATATGGATTTTCAACTAAGCAAGTTTATCTCAACAGAAAATTCGTTTATATATATATATATATATATATATATATATATATATATATATATATATATATATATATATATATATATATATATATATATATATATCTGTAGTGTTTGCTAATGACAATAACAGATATTGTTGCTGTTGTTTAAGAATATTACATTGTTAAATTATTTAAATAGCTAAATAATCTTAACTTAAGTAAAACAATAAATTTTTAATCAAAAGTAAGTTTTTACTTATTTAAAAAACATTAAAAAACTATTTAAAATTTTTTTGAAACTTTAATAAAATTTAAAAGAAATTGATATATTGATATGAATAATTGTATTTATAAGTTGAGTTCTTATAGATTTGTTATTGTGTGATAATTAAATTAGTATCTTTGATTATTAATAGTAATATGTATATTATATAAGCCATCTAATAGAATTTTCATGCATAATAAGCTATATTCTTAAACTGCCAGACAAGTAACTCTAAGAAGTTCCCAACATCAGAATTAATTAATATTACAATCATACCTATAAGTCACACTTATGGTAGAAAATATTCCTTACAGATAGTCGATGTCTTGCAGCCAATGTTTAATTTTCAAAAATATGTGATGTAATACTGAATCCTTCTTTTTTATAAGACTGATATAATGGTAAATAGAAATGCCATATCTATTTACTATTTTCTACAGTATCTGGATTCGAACTTAATACCTTGTACACTTAAGAGCATAATGTTAACATCAATAAAACCGTGGTTATCCAGAATTCTTGATATTGTTTCCACTTTTTTTCATGTTATGCCAATGGTAATTAGAAATGTGTCTATTATGGTAGATATAAATCGAATTCCACATAAAAGTGACAAATATTAATATTCCGTATCCGTATAAGTTAATAAAATTTAACAGTAAAATAGTTTTCAGTGCATGTGTATAAAATTTGCCAAATTGTTATAACAAAACAGATGGAAAAAGAGCAATAAAAAGAAAATAACTCCTTTTGCATTATTTAAATATTAATGCGTTACACTCAATTATAACCTGTTTGATTGTAATCTCAATTTAAACATGTTTATTTAAAATATTTTAAGAATACCAATTTATAGAAACATAACTTTAGCAATAAACCTTAATTATTTTAGATTTTTACATGTTTTGAATGTTATTTTATTGCTTCAAGATATAATTTCTAACTGTATATGTATGAAGCAAAATTAAATATTTCTATAATTTTCATTATAAAATCCTTGAGTGAGTGACTATTTTTATGTAATAAGTTAAGAAAAGGTATTTTATACGTGGAATATTTAATTAATTTTAATTAAATTTTTCCGCTTTTCATGTTCTCCAAAGTAATTAAATTGTAAAATTCTTTAAAAGAAGAGATTAATTCTTTATTTTTATTTTAGGTCTTGCTTCTTCGTTAAAGAATTAAGATTTCAACATATTATAATGATTAAAATGTAAAAATATCTCATTGTTCTCTATTACAGTTACTATTAAATATTTTTACATAGGGAAGTTTGTATAGGAAAGTATTAAACATAATCCACTGAATTATTTGATGAATAGTTTAATATATATTTCATTATACTATTACATGAAATGATATTTTTAGTTAAAATCTGTTGGTAGATGTTATTGGAAATAATTTAAATGTCATTAACATTTTCATTTTTTTCTGTAAATTATCTTAAAACTGTGTAGAAATTAAATGAGTGCAGAACTTATAGATTTGATAAATTGATATATGGAATTGTGAATAATTTTGTATTTATATATAAATGATTAAAATAACATTTCTGTTTAATACAAGCATGTTTAACAATGCTTATCGAAGTAATGATCAGAAAATATTGATGTTCCTTCATCCTTCTTCTGGGGTAATTTATTTATTTACTTTTCGTTCATTTTTGGGCCTCTTAAAAATATTTATCTTTTACCGTTACATTTCTGTATTTCTTCGTTAACACATTTCAGTTCAGAGCAGACTATCATGAGTAAAAATTGTTTCGATGAAAATAAAAAAATAGAGAGAACTACTATATTAAGGTTTGTGTGTTACGATAGAAAATTACGTAAAACACAATTATTTAGGAAATGAAACCGAGCACTTGTCACATTATTTTATATAAGATTTATGTACTTATTATAAAATGTAAAGAATTTATTCTTAGTTGTTAGTTATCTAATCACTTGTGGAAAATGCCTTAATTGAAATAATATTTTAATGAAAGAAATTAAATGAATTTTCAGATTTAAAATTTAGATTATTATTGTTGCAGGATAAAATATTTTTCATTGCTTGGGCAAGTTATATATTCCGTTTTGACTTCAGTCTTGGACTTCTTTTTTAAAATGACTTGTATTAAATATTCAGATAATTACTAATTAATTAATGGGATTAATTTATGGAACGTTAGATCTGAATCTAAATTAGAAAAGCAATTAAGCGTAGAAGTTAGAAGCATGACGTAATGTACACGAAATTTGTCTTAAATAAAATTTTTAAAAAAATCAATTAGAAATAATCCTTAAAATATCTTGGAAAAGATCTGTTTTTTTACGTACTAATTATTTATTTATATCGTTTTTGTTGCGTATAATGACAAAATATGTGCAAAATCAAAATAATTTAAATTTTAGTTGACTTTGAATTAAATTCAATATTAAATATAATAAATACACAATATTATAAAATGAACTCTCTTCAAATCTACTTTTGGTTACTTATTTATTGATATCTATTTATTTTTCAAATCATTACTACCAATTAGCATTTCTAAGAAAAGTAGTAGTAATTCCAAAAAAAAAAAAAAAAAAAAAAAAAAAACAATACAATTGTCAAATATTTAGCCTTAGAATCTAACTAACTTTAATTATTTTTCTAAAACAATTATGACGTGCCTAGTTGTAGATAAGTAATTAAAGTTATAGGTTGTAAGAAGTTTGAAGATATTTCTTAATTCAGCTAAAACATTTAACACATATTAGTGTATGAATTAATAAACATTCAAAATTCACTTTGATCACTATTGCTATCTATATTCGTGAAAATAAATATTATCATCTACTTTTTTGTGAGAAAATAGTCTACAGGATAAAAGTCAATAAAAAGTAATAGAACATATACTGCATGTTGCTTTTTGGGAGGACATTTTTAAGAAGGATAGCGGGCTTAATTCACGTGTCACAAGGAAAGAAACTGGGAAAATACAAAATATCTCTCTGTAATTGTGTATATAGGAAGTAGAAGTTCAATAGCTATTTCTTTTTGTCCAATAGCAGCATCGAACCTACCATTTTGATTTCCGCAGTTCTTTGACTTGGTCACGGTGAACAATAAGGGCCTCTGTTTACAAAATATATCATTGTGTTATTATTGGTTATTCTTGAGATGTATAGAATGCTGGGATTCAAAAGACCTTGCTGTAGAAACGTGCTCTTGGGAGGTGACGAACTCGGGTTTGATGCTTACGTTGAGGGGGAAGACGGATGTTTGCCAGTGTGGTGCGAATAGCTTAACGAGCTCAAGGAATTTGAATATCTTTCCTATGTTGCCGTTCTGAAGGAATACTAGTAAACTTTTAAGTGTCTTAAGGAACGAAACTCAAAAAATGCACAAGCATCCATCAAGAAAAATCACATCTGGAAACTAGAAATAACGTCAAGGGACTAATATTTATCACAAACAATGGTAACAGTTTAAGTTATAATTAGTTATATTCCTTTTCTTCACTTTTCGGATTTCTAAAACTAATTCAATAAAAGATAAATTTGGATTATCAATAATCATGTTTATGCCTTCTCCTTTCTTGATTTAACATTTAATTTAATTAGTTTATATTTCTTTTGTCTTTGAATGTTTATAATGATATTAAATGTTTTAGACGAATTCTACGTTTTGAAGCTTTCCATATAACCTCCTCAATATCATCAAATAAATTTAGAAACACATAGCATATTAAAAAAAATTGCTTTTCATTTTAACTCTACTGTTTGTGGAGTTATTTTCTTATAGACTGTTTAATCCAAAGATACTTTAATATAAAAAGGCTTTCAAGCCAAGCATTTAATATTGTTAGACATTAATGAATTTAATTTTTTTAACTTTAAGTGAACAAAAAGATTAAATATCACAAATTAATTTCAGCAAAATACAAATACTCAAACGTAATAAATATCTGCGGGATTCAAAAACAACAAAAGCTATTTTTTATCACTTGGTGTAGCAATGGTGTTATATTAATTTTTACACATTTTTTAATTTATTAATTTTAAGAAAAAGTGTTAGTTTTTTGCAAAATATTAAACAATAACTGAAGTTATTTCAAAAAATTATTTATCTCAAGATAACATAAAATTTTATAATTATATATTCATTTTCTTTATTAAATATATACTAGTTTTAAAAAGCACATATTAATCTCTGCTCATTCAAACTATTAGTTTAAATTTACTATAAAAATAGTTGTAAATTTTTGAAACTGTAACCAAAAATAAGAGATCTTTTAAAAAATTTTCTCTATCGCTCATTTATAAAAAAATCTAATGAGGAGGCTAATTTACACATTTTAATACAAAATATGACAATAAGTGATATTACATCAATGTGGATGCATAGAACAATGAGTCATCCCCCAGTAGTTATCGAGTTCTAAATGGAGCACCACAGATATCTTATGAGCTATCAGGGATCATCTAATGGATCATTTATGAATCTCATAGCCATCTATAGAATCCGCTGGATAAACCGAATCACGTTTAATGGACGTACTGTAGACGTGCTAGTGTTGGGTAGGAGACACTTATCTGTCATCTAAGCTCAAGTCGGCATGAAATCCAGCTGGATTAATGCCGAAATGTAAGTGCAACTATATATATAGTAAAGCATAAAAGGAAAAATAAAATAAAAGAATAAATAATCAAAATATATATACAAATACAAATATACGAGAAAGTATATAATTCCATTTTATACATATCTTAGTTCTGTTTATTGTATACTTAAATAATTTAAATTTTGTAACTTTATATATATATATATATATATATATATATATATATATATATATATATATATATATATATTCACACACACACACTGGTGTGCAAAAATTAGGATCAGCAAGTACTCTTTACGAATGAGAGCAGATTTAATCTGACTACTGATTCTGGACGCATACACATCTGGCGAGAGCGGGGAACATGCAATAACCCCTCCAACATCGTCGAAAGGGACCGGTCTCGAGGTCGCGGTGTTCTCGTTTGGGGAGGCATCATGCTTGGTATCCGTACTGACCTTCATGCCGTCCAAGGAGGTTCAGTCACTGGGTCCCGTTATTGTAATGATATTCTCCTTCCTTATGTGCATCTTTTTAGAGGTGCTATGGGTCCCCAGTTCATCTTCTTGGACGACAATGCTCCACCTCATCGTACAAAGGCTGTCGAAGAGCTGTTGGAAAGTGAGGATATTGAACGCATGGATTGGCCAGCAAGGTCCCCGGATCTAAATCCAATCGAACACGTGTGGGACTTTCTAGGAAGATGCTTGGCGACACGTCACCACCGCCAGTAACGATTCTGGAGCTGCGATTGGCGCTACAAGAAGAATGGGCAGCAGTACTTCAACAACTTATTGACAACCTCATACTCAGTATGGACAGACGACGTCAATCCTGCACAGCAGTCAGGGGAGATCATATCCCCTATTGAAAGCTGGATGTTTCTTACTAGAGAGCTGTCACATGGATGTTTCGGCCGTCTCTGTCATTCTGCTCCATGCTCATTTTTCAATAAAGTTCCTTTTTAATTATTTGGAATTTTTTTGGACTGTTTTTTTCCCGTAGTCTTACACATGGAGGATGTTCTGGTATGATTTTTATCGATTTGGAACACTGCTGAGTGACGCTGCACTAGAAAAACCGTTTCGTCCTAAATTTTTGCACACCATATATCACATGTGTATATATATATATATATATATATACTTTTTTTCTTAATTATGTCACTCTTTTCTTTATTAGTGACATAATTAAGAAAAAACTGAATGGCTTTACTTTTTATAACTATAAGTATTTGCAAAGAATTCGAAACTTTATAATATTTTTAACAATATATCAATTAAATTTTTTTCGCTTTAAATAAGATTATAGAGTTTTATTAATTCATTAATAATAGCTTTTAATATAAAAAATTGTCATAAAATTTATCTTTCACGCTTTTCCTTTAAGGCGATATAAGTAGGCATAATGAACTCTGGTTTAAAATTTTAAACATATAAGATTAAAAAATCAAAGTTATTCCGAACACACACGCACACACACAAATTCACTGAAATATCAATAAATTACTCGTTATTCAGATGTCAATATATGAGAAAAAGCTGCAAACATTAATTTCGTCGCTATTAGAACTTACATCTTTTTAGTATGTAGATAATACATACCACAGGAATACATCACAGAAGCTTTTTAAGACTTTTATACAATCTATATATAAGAACAAGAAGTTTAAAGCATAATCGGAAAACCTTTATTTTAAAACCATAAAAATGATTCTGGTTTATAAGATGACTGTCTAACATAAGAAAAAAGGTCAGAAAAATGCAATTAAAGTTATATTTTTTAAAATTACGATCACAATAATTTTATTCGTAATCATTAAGCATTTTTCGGAACAAATGCTTTAAAAACTGAAAAACAATTAAAATAATTTATATAATATGGAAACGAGATAGTGATTAATTGTAGATAAATCTCAGTACACTTATTGCTTAAACACACACATGTAAAAAAATTTTTTTAATTTCTCAATATTACAAATGTAACTTCATATGGCGTTGTATAATGAGGAAAACATTATACTTCAAAGAAAATAAACATCTCTGCTTATCCGAACGAAAAAGCCAAAAATAGTTATAATAAAAAATAGCCAAAATATATAGTTAAAACATTAAAAAGTTTAGCGGTTAACTTATACAGTTGCAATTTAAATGTAAGTTACCCTCCTTCTCAAGTTTTTTTTTTTTTTCGCTTCTGAGTGTTTTGAAAAGATTGAATGAAAAAAAATGGGCAATAAAATTATTAAATCAATATCATTATACATGAATGTATATACTGAGCATATCCAAGAATATATTTTCCAATTATCGATTAAATATAAAAAACATCTCATAAGATATATGTTATTTTATTCCCATTGGTTGTGTGTCATACCTCTTTTAAGTTACAAAATACGCATGAGGTGAATGGGAACATTCTCAGTGCAGTATGCTAAATTTGAAATTTCCCACAAAGCAAAGATTTTCAAAATCAAATTATGGGATTCAGAAGAGTATATTTTAAAGCTTTGAGTAAAATAAATATTTAGTTCTTTTCACGTTTATAAGCAAAAATTTAACTTTGTATGGTAAGAGAAACAGTTCTGTATAGAAAATATTATTCAATAAATATTCGCAAATTGAAAACCTTTTCTAGAAAAAAGTTACAACAAAATTTAATTCAAAACATATTTAAAACCCACAATTTAAGCTATATTGAATCACTATAGCATTGAATAAAATTTCAACCTTAAAACTTATTTTTAAATTCTTATAAATCGAGAAATTAATGCAATAAATAAATTAACTATACTTGAATGAGTGTAATAGTGGGATATGTTACTATACATTTAAAAGTAGAAAAGAAATGTATTAAATTTATTTTTCTCTCTCAAATAGAGAGATACACTTGTCGAATTCTTATTTTCATACTGACTTATCCTGTAAGCGTTATTTATATAAAAGCAAGTTCTACGATTTGTAAAGCATTGATGAATATTCATACTAATCAAGACATGGTAATAATGAGTAAAAGCACAGTAGCAATTTTCGTTAACTTAATTTTGTGATGTAATTGCTTGTTGTGAAAGAAACATTTCAAATAAGGAGAAATATTAGTCGTCAAGTTGTTTGATAAATAAATGGTACAGCTTGACGTAAATAGTGAAATGAAAACTAATTATCTTCAGGTTAGAATGTTTTTTCCCTTCCTTTTAACAAAGTGGTGATATAATTTTGTAGCATTCATAAATATATTATTACCGTGAGCATTTGAAATACTTTTGAATAGGGCCAAATCAAGATGAAATATAGCTTTCAACAATTTATTTTATGGAAAAGTTTATGCGTGACATATTTTAAATAAACAATTTTTTGACATTTTCAAATGACAGCAAGATTTCATCTGTTTTGAAAAAAAAGATTCGTTCTGGTAAAAAATTCGTTAACTTAGATTATACTGTCTTATTTTATTTTAAATAGAATAACTTCAACTTCAATAATAGACATAAACAGTTTGGTTATTTTGTTTCAAATGATTTGATAAGAAAAATGATCTTTTTTAATTAAAAGGCAGATAATTAGGCAAGACAGTAAAAAACACACTTTGAAAAGCCCCAATTTTTTTATTTCCATCAAGATAAATTTTCTAAAAAATTTTCAATAACAATAAAGCATTAAAAAATTTTTCTTGTTTAGAAAAAATTTAGCTTGATAAAAAGAAATACCGTATTTTCTTAAAGAAAAGAAGTCCAATTTAAGCACTGCGCTTAAGGAAAATATTTTGTAATAAAGTAAATCCGCACAGAGACAGGAAGTTAAATTAAATTACATGAATATCACGCAGGTGCTAGAATCACAATAACAAAATATTAATCTGTGCCAATTAATTTATGATTTATATCAATAAAGTAAATATTTTAAAAAAAAATGCAATTGAAAAATAAACTATTAGAGAAAGATGTTAAAATATACATATGCGCGTAAATGTATTTATATCTATTCATTAAAATAATTTCGTAAGCATTAAAAATACATTATGTTATAAGGAATATATCGCAATAACAAAACAATAAATTTGATGAAAAAAGATAAATTTGCATACAAAAATAATTAAAACAAATATGCATCCCAAGAAGCACTAGATATATGATTAATAATCCCTAAGAAAAATTAGAACTTCATAAGAAATTAAAGAGATTTATAATTTTCTTAGTGCAAACCAATTTTAGGACCAAATCATAAATCTCTCTTGTTTCACAATCCCTTTGTCTTAAAACACAATTTTACCAACCTTAAATTCTGATATTGACGACATTTACAGCTTCCAACCAATTCCTATCCACTTTACAAACCACAATATAAACAAGCATTTTTTTTATTTATTAATTTCTTAGTATACGTAGACACACGCCACGCAGGCAAAAATTTTGTACTGCTAAAAATGTAACTTTTAAAGATGTTAGCGCTTTTACTTTTCTACGAGAAATTTCAGTACATTTTATAAGTTTCATTATTTCTGTTTGAATTGATGATGATGGAAAAATATCTTCTTGCCACCTCTTCTTTGTGCTTAGTAAAACTAATGTATTGGTACAAACGCAAACTCGTAGTTCTTAGTGGTTCTTTGAATAATTATGAAAAAGGACTGTGTAAACTAATGCTTTCCTTGCATTTCATTTAGTCACAAAACGTTTATGATATATGAAATTTATGAATAGATTTTTTGATTACGGACAAAAAATATTTAAGTGTTTGTAATCCTTTTGTGCTTTAATATCTTAAGCAATTTGAGGTAAAAATATTTTGCATTTAAATATTTAAGACCTAAGAAATCAATCAGAAAAATGAAAATAGCTTTTCATCAAAAAATAAATATTTTTTAGCCACTTATTCTTTATTTATACAAAATTATTTTGTAAGAAAATTTCGTAGCTGACTATGAAAAAGTACAATTAGTAAAAAAGAAAATGTTTTTATACAAATTTTTGTTTAGCAATAAAAGACTGAAAGCATAGGAAAACTATGAAATACATAATAAAATTATGAATAAAGTAAGAAAAATTATGAAAGTATAATAAAAGTATGAATTGGACATTTTTTCATTATATGAATTTGAATATTTCTTCAGTATTCGACTCATTTTGAAAAAAAAATAAAAAAGACATATAAAAAATTAGTTTTAATACTATGAATAAATCATAATGTCATAAAGTTTACAGAAACAAGTTTAATAATCCATTCAAAGTATTTTATTTATGTTAAGTATTTCCTCTGATTTTATACTGGTAATTTAAAGTATTAAAAGGCAATTTTTTCTTAAAATTTATTTAACTGGAATGCTTCATATCATGGCAAATATGAATGGCCTGAATTAGACCAATTATATTTTCAATACTATGAAAGAACGAAGTTTCATTAAGCACTAAGGTTCGGTTCCAGCGTAGTAACTATAACTCGGTATATGTAAATATATGTAATCAATATTAAATATTTTTGAAAATTTAAAGTAATATATTTTGTGTTTCTCATTTAAACTCTCGTATTAAATCTAGAAAACTATATGAACTGATTACTCTCCATAACCAACATGCTAATAGTACGATGACACTGTCTTAAGAGTTATTTAACAGCGACGACAAATGAAAAATTCATGACTAATTAAAATATTAAAAATGTGTCTATGATTGTATTGTTATAAGATAACCTTAGAAAATAAATTTCCATAATTAATTTGACTTTTAAAAGTGATTTAATTATGTTATCGTTTTTTTCTCTATACAATGTCCTAACATTTTGATAACTATGATTTCATCCGGCCATTTAAAAATAATAAATAACGAGTTAAAAATAACTTATAAAAATAAATCTGATTGATGTAAGTATGATTCAGTGTATTCTGATACAGCTACATTCCTTTTAAAGTATAGGATTTCTGATACACTTAGTTGTTTTATGAATGCACAATTACTTGAATTAAAAAAATAATTACAAATTCACATGTTGGTTCCATGTGAAGTTTATTATTATCATTAAAATACCATGGAACAAAATAATTTTATATATAAAAACATTATCAATTTTATTCTATAAGGCAACCATTTTTGATTTAAAAAAATAATAAAAAATAAACTCTGCACAGTGTAAATGGAATATTTCTTATTGATTCGTGAATTAAATAATATAATAAAGATTAATAAAAATTATCAAGAAAGAAAATCAAAATTCTTTTCCATTAGTCATAAATAAGTTTATATTGTATGTTAAAAAAAGGACAAAGAAAGACTTTGCATTTTAGTTTTTATTAAAGTTAAAGAAAGTATTCAAAGAATTTACAACGAATTAAAGAGAAAAGTTCCCTTTATTTCCAGAGAAAAGTTTTATTAACATTTAATGAGAAACCATAGAAAATGGTAAAGATGGTTAAAAAATCATTCATTGCTTAAAACAATACCATTTTTATTAAATTCCTTTTTTTTACAATTTGAATAAATTATAAAAACAAAATCGAATATTTGCTTTCAATTGCATCTCAATAGATTTTATTGCATAGTTATACTAATTTTTCAACCGTATAATGACATAAGCAACTATTCCCAACTAAATCATTTATTTGTTAATAACATATAAAATGAAACTTAAATTTTCAATCCCTTGAATGTGAGGTAAAAAAAATGCGCCAAACTTTTTAAATACTTTGCAAATACATCATCGACATTAACTTGGATAACAATTCAAGACATTGCGCTGAAAAAAAAAATTAAAAATCAAGTTTTTAAACATATATCTAATTATTATAATATTGTGTACAACTTTCACTTGAATATTTTCTGTGGCAAATAAAGTTCTAATTTATTATTTCGCGTAAAACTTGAAATTTTATTAATAACGTATTTTTATAAATTAATTAAAAAAATTTAATTTGAATGAAATAAATTATCTTAGGAGGAATATTAAGAAACATAATTAAAAAGAGTAATTTTTAAAATTAGCATATGCTCAAACGATGCAATATATAAACATTAGTTTATGCAATATATCTTACCTACTGTAAACTCTAATAATCTTAACAAATACTCATGAAAAAATCATAATTTTTAAGGCTTAATGTATATCTTCAGCAAAAAATAAATGTAACGCAGTCTTAGAACATAAATATTGAATTGCACTTTCTATAAGAACACACGAACTCAAAAATTAGTTTTAAATTCACATAACCAATCAAAATAAACATTTTTATCAATAATGATTCAATATTACAAGAATACAATCTTTATTTCAAAAGTCAAATAAGATGTTACAAGATAATTAAAAATCTGCTTAGATGTAAGTTAATGCACACAATGATTTATGAATTCATGTATTTTTAAAAGAAAAAAACGCAAAAAGGCAATATTTCATTAAAATGAATCGTGCTACAACAGAGATCCACCTATATATATATATATATAATATATATATATATATATTTATAATTCATTTGTATGGAATGTTTAAAATTTTTTTCCCATTCGCTTAGTTTATAAAAAATAAGCGCATTTCGCAAAATAAAAGATTTCGTTTTTAAAGATTTTAATAAGAAAAACATCCTTCATGATTTAAAAAGGAAATATATTCTCCACTAAAAATAATTGGTTATAAAAGTTTTTTTTAATTAAAGAGAACATTTTTCGAAAAGACAAACTCATTGTAAAAAAAAAGTCGTATATATTTAATTTTTTTTAATTTTATAGAAAATTGAAAGATATGCTTTCTTATTATATGGAAAAGGCTTTTGTATGATTCTAAGAAATTTAAAATTTTTTTATTGAATATATTGTATCTGTAGTTTCTTTTTGACGAAATGGCATTAACCCCATATATATTATATATATATACATAATCATTTCTTTTAATTAAAATAAGAATTTTTTTTAATTTCCCAAATAGTTAAAATTGTAATGATTTAAATATTTGTAAAAACGCGTTAATTTGCTATTTAATTATTAATTGATTTTAATTATTGTCGATACTTTTCAAAGTCAACATATTTTTTAAAATCATCAAATAATTTTCAAAATTATTGAAAGAAATAGCTCTGTTGCTTTATACACAAATTGAAGAATTCCGACAAAATTTTAAAATTTTAATAGCTTAAAAAATATAAAGCTAACTTAATTGCTTAACAATATACTTCAGAGTATATTGTAAACTATTCATTTCAGTTGAAATTTTGTAAATTTTTTATTTGAATATAAATTTACATTCAAAACTTTTTTAAATATAATTTGAAGTCTATTATAAGGGAATTAATTTAGCTTTTAATTTCT
Organism: Latrodectus hesperus; assembly: GCA_037975125.1. NCBI lineage: Eukaryota > Metazoa > Arthropoda > Arachnida > Araneae > Theridiidae > Latrodectus > Latrodectus hesperus. The sequence continues at coordinate 37,194,426 of CM075853.1, forward strand.
TTACGTATTAAAATAACATGTATTAAAATACATATTAAATTCTTTGTACAGAAAGATTTCTATTTCTAACTATGCAAGAAATATCTCTCGATATATAATTCATGTTGCGATTAGACATTTTTTATATTTCTTAAATTATTTTGCACAAATAATAAAATGTATCTCACGCTAAAAATTTTTAGAAGGAGAAAAAAAGCAAGGAAATCTTAATGCTATTATTTCAATGCTATTCTAATAATTGAATATTTAATATAAAACATGTCAATATAACATTTTTTTCAAATATTCAAATTAGTCCTGCATTAAATATTTTTTTCCCTTCACTGAACTAAAACTGCTTTGGCATGCAAATCATTAACAGTGGCAAATTTAGCGAACTAATTTTTTTAAGAAAAGTACTTTAGTGAAATAAGGATTTGATTTCCTTCTTCTTTTGATGGTTATAAAATAAAAATATTTAGATAGTTTTCATTAGATTAAACAAATATTTTTAAATAGTTATTATTAAAGAAGTATAAATATTCACAAAATTTATTTTTAAAAGTAAATTCATTAATCAGAAATGAATACTTTATCTAATTTCGACAGCATTAATTTTGCATTAAAGTTAACCCATTAAAAATACGTATCTTAATTCATTATTTTACCACAAAGATAAAATTTATTTCTTATGAAAAAATATCTTATTGAAAGTTGAATTATTTAGCTTTATATTAGAATTAAGTCACACTAAAGTTTGTTTTCGTGTGTTTACACGAATGGAATAAAAAAGTCATAACTTATAGTACTTATTTGAAAATATCTGTCTCAAGAATATAAACGTATAATCTTTAGTGCAATTGCAATTCTGTTAGATATTGAAGTATATAAAAAACAAAGCATAACACTTAAAATATATTCATTAAATCAGTAAATCAAAATAATTCTTTTACATGCTAAAGGAAATTTCCTATTTTCCGGAATTTGTAAGTAACATAAACTTCTATTCAATGATTTTAAACTATATTTACGAAATATTAGTTTAACATATCCTTAATTTTATAAAAAAAAATTACTAAATTAATTTTTAACCTCATAATTAAAGAATTAAACAGTTTAACATATTATCTGCTGTTTTCCTTATACGGAATAAAGCTTGTGATTACTGAATTCAAACATTTTTTAAATAGTTAAATTGATCATTAGAGTTTATGGTGAAATCATATTATAATGTCTAAGAAATAGATATGCATTTTTAAGCAAATATTTAAGGGAATATTTCTCGTAAATTTTCCAAAACTCGGAATTCTTGATGTATTTTAATATTATTTGCCAGTCCTACACCAAAATGTGAATTTAGGGAAAGTTTGAATCAAAACTAAAGTTTTCTTGCTAAAAATAATAGCTTCTTTGTGAAGTTATAGGCTTTAATCGTTACAAAATAATATATTTTTATGTGGAATGAGAAGAGTAACACTATTTTTATTCTATTATTTCGTAGAATTTATTCCTCCAATTTTTGTAATTACTTTGTGATCTTAGTATTTCAAACAATGGTTGAAACATGTGTACTGAAATTTTGAGTGGTGTGAAGATGCTGACAAATTTGTGGAACTTGGGAATTTTCAAATTCCGTGGGAAACCAATAAATTTAAATTGAAAATAAATGTAATATTGGTATAGTAGATGCTTATTTCTAATCAATTTATCGTAAAAACATCTGTCTAATGATACATTCCATGTGAGCTAGTCAATAAATCGCCTTCAGCTGGCCAGAACAAATTATTGAAATGTCATACTTTCACCTTGCCATTCTTGTTTGCGTATCTATCTATATATATAGGAGTGTGGTTTAATTTACCTTCACTCTCAGAAGCTAAATTCTAGTAGTTAGTTGCATCAGTGAAAATATTACCGTTTTACAAACATTTTGTCTGATTCAAGCAGTGAAGAAGAATTTTATTTTTATGATGAAGATTACTCTTCGGACACGGATAGTGAATTTGATGACTTTCTGGGGCTCGTAATTGGTACCCAGTTGACAGTTCAGCTGCGATATCTCCACCAGCATTTCCATTTACAAATAAATCAGAAGTCAACATATCTATAGTGGATTCTTCAAATCCACTGGAGTATTTTCGCTATTTTTTTTTTTTGGTAACGAAATTTTAGAATTCATTATTTTAAATACTAATGAATACGCTAAGTTATATATTGAAAGTAATGAATTAAGCCCAAGTTCTCGTTCAGCTCAGTGGGAAAATATAAATAAAGAAGAATTGCTGGTTTTTCTTGCGTTAATCCTTAACATGGGTATTTTTCAAAAACCCAAAGAAGAAATGTACTGGTCAAAAATATCTCTCGATTAATTTTCATATTTTTAATTGTTTTTATAAATAAATATAATAAGTAATAAACCTTCAAAGAATAATTATAACATTTATTTGCAAATATTTTCATATCACATGTATAAAATAAAATATTTGGAAGCACTGCAGTAAGGGTATGCATCATACTAATATTTAAGCATAATTTACATTTTATTATAAATGTATATATATCTGATGAAATAATGCCATAAATATTAGTTTTCTATGGAAATAATTTCATTATTAAAATTTAAATACAGTTAAATGTTAAAATATATTTTAATATTTTAAAATTTAAAGTTCTAAATTTTAAAATCAAGTGTGAGAGAATTTAGTTCATTTTATAATATTATTTTTTTTTTCTTACATTCAACAAAAAATGATTTAAGCTTCAATATTTTATTTACATAAACACATATTTTGTATAACTAAAATTTCCGATTTTTTGTTAATCATTAATAAAAATAAATAAGTATTTAAACTGATAGAAACAAGTTATTCAGATTAGAAACAAGTTTATTAGAGTTATAAATGAAAACTCTAGAAACAAATCATGATAAAATTGTTTAAAATACTAAATTCATTCAAATGTTTAAAAAAATAACACTCAATTTATTACTTATTTTATCAATTTTAATTTTAAGAAAATTTTTTAACTTTTTAAAATTTCATATTTTTAAATATTTAAATTATATGGATTCTCCTCAAATTTTAACCTTGTCGCTAAGTAACATATTAATATAATCTCATATTGTCCAGTTTCCAATTACATTATAAACATATATATATATATATATATATATATATATATATATATATATATATATATATATATATATATATATATATATAATATGCATTATACAAAGAAACTAAATAATGTTATTAATTTAAAAACTTGATAAAAATGTAATGAAAATTAGTATTATATATATTGTTTATAAATCGCAATAATTAGAGAGTCTTCAACTATGAAAATCTAAATGTGAATAAATACAGAAAAGTAAAACTGTTGCTTTCTTGAAATACTTTCGATTTCCGCTCACATTAGTTAAATCAACCATAACCGTTCAATAAGTTCCCAAGCCACGATTTCACGGCAATCCATTAATTCGGGGGGTTGAATTTAAAGCACTGCAGTGAAGCCAGTTGCCCCTACCAAGGGGCTCGGGATAGCCGGAAAACGCACAGAAATTTTTGCCCAAGTGTACTCGGGATAGCCGGTTAAAGGGTTAATAGTATTTGTTGTTGTTGTTTACTAATGACACTTTTGGACAAGCCAAGCTCAATATGCTATGCGAATTAAGTTGATTGGGAGCGTCTTTCGTTGTAAACAGAGCACCATGAAGGTGAAAGTACGACTTTGCTCTACACACATGCCATAGGTACCCGTTTATAGGGTAGGCAACCATTCATACCTCATTCATACAAGGAAATGACAAAGACAGGATAGATAGAGAGAGAGAGAGTACATCCATGCCCGAACCGGGATTCGAACCGAGGACCTCCTTATCCGTAGTCAGGCACGCTGACCACTAGACAAGTTGGTCGGCCAATAGTATTTGTAAAATCTGCATTGTTTATTCTTTAACATAACATGTATAATGTTATAGTGAATTAAGTGTATTTTTATATATTTTAAAAGAAGTTATAGTTGAATGCATTATTTATTGTGCTTTTTTGAATACATCGTTCTGAAACTGAAACTGCTTCCTTTTTTTAAACTATAATTAAAAGTGCCAGTTAGTATATTGTCCTCTACGTTAAAGAGACTGTGTATAAGTCCAGACCAAAACATTTACTTTCTTGACGCAAACGATATTTCAAGAGCCAGACGAATATAGTACATCCTATCTCTGAATTCTTTTTCGAAACATCTATTACGTCTAAAATTCTAAGCACCAATACTTGCTCAAATATATATTCTTCATATTCAAAAATAAAATCTGGCAGCGCATGAACAGAACATAAAACTCATTCTTCATTCTTTGAACTTATTAACGTTGCATGTTTTCGATGTGTACAAATTGAAGTAAGCTATTGCTTACTTACAGTATGACAAGTTTGAATCGTCTCATCATAAACAATCAACTAAAATGAAATTATTCATCATCTTTTAATTAATACATGTTTCTGTTAAATTGTACTTCAATCTGAGCTGCAAACAATTTTAGCATCATGTTCCAAAAGTGTCAGCCCCATAACTTAACCTAACTTGTATTTGTTTATATGAAAATAATAAATTCATTTTTTTTATATTTGATTTTCTATTTGACTGTCCCATATTATTATTAAAAAATTAATAATTTTTAATAATTAATATTTGTATTTATATAAGTGATAAAAATAATTACAATAGAGTAAGAATTTTATATTGCTGGAGAAATGTCAGGCATTGATCTAACGATGGCCTTTTAGAAAGGATAATTTTTAACTAATTGTTAATGATAGAGTTAATGACCAAAAATGGCAAAGAAAATTAACTGTTGACCATACACGCACAATGATAGCTTAAAACGTGTTACCATATATTGCTCATCAGCATATAAAGAATAAGTTTAAACTTATGGTCTTTTAAAACATATTTATGCATTTATACTAAAATGAGGGATTTTCCACATTTAGCAGTTGCGTCTTACATGAGCTGAGCAAGATGTCGATTGGTTTTTGCCCAAAAGTTGATAAACGCTTTTGATATTGTTATAATAATCCAGTGAAACATTTTTCACTGTATTTAAATAAAAGATTAGATTAAAATATGGAAGATTTTAAATTCTAAGGTACTTGAGTAGCAACTTTTAATTTTCAGAGTTAGGGAACTACAGGGGAGTTTGTGGAACCCCGAAAAATCCCCGGAAACTTTTACGGACTTACTACCGACATTTTGGAGTTTCGAGAAGGAGGGCGAGAAATGAAAAATTACAATTATGAAGTATTGAATGTCCTAATTATTGCGTTTTCTGCTTTCAAAGCAAGCAAAATTACCCAGATCAAAATAAATATTATTCCTACTTCCCTTTGAACGACGATCCCCGGAATTTCCGGGTATCGAAGTTCAAAATCCCCGGAATTCCGGGGTTTCCCCGGAGCACAAACACTCCTGGAACTATAAATGAGGCATAAACGCATACTCTGAGTATCATCTGACTATTATTATTTATTTTTAAACCAATATTCTTGATATTCAATATCCTATTCCCAATATTTTCGATTTAAACCCTTTAGAACATGAATGCAAAAAATGCTGATTAGAGCTATAGTAGCTAAAAAATTCACAGTAATTAAGATTTTAATTGAAAGAAATGACTAAAGATTTTCCAAAGTAGGCAGTAATCTTTCAAATTTTATAAATAGCAGCATTTTGTTTTCTTTTTTAATCAAATATTTTCCAAGTACACAGTCTCTTTCTGCGCAATTCTTTAATATATACGTCTTATTTATTTTTTTAACATTTTTTAAATCTTTAAAACTCTTGCTTTGCGTGATTTCCACACACATGTGATACACCTCCTATATAACATCTTCTCTTAAAAAATTCGTTAACAATTAAATGATTACATACATATATATATACACACACACACACACACACACACACACACACACACACACACATATATATATATATATATATATATATATATATATATATATATATATATATATTACAATCTCTGCAATACCGCTATTGTTGTCAAATCGAAGACAAATACAAGGTATTCGCACCACGAGTTTAAAATATATGGTTTTGCTTTTTGTCGCTCCATGGTTACTTTTTTGAAGACTATTTAAAATAAACAATCACTCAAATTAAAAAGCATGACTATTGGTATGACAAATGGTATAAGTTAGTAAACAAAATTAAAATCAACAGACAAGGGGTATTAGGTTAGGTCAAATAACAATAACTATTTGAAAGTACTTGTTATTTTTTAAAATTTTTGAACAGAAGAAAATCCTTCACGTCCATACAATCTGCAGCATTGCGCAAACTTTCATTTATATCATAGGAATTTTTAAGTTGTACACACATGTAATATAGATTAGCTTTTAGTAAAATTATATTCACATACTATTATATACAAGAGTAGAACTTAAATGATTAATGCTCGAGAAAATAATATTTTCCTTCCTATTGAACAAGAATTTATAAAGTAAAAAAGATTAATATCAATAATTCAATCAGTTCTGTGAGAAATGAATTGGTATTCTTGATTAACTTCATTTCGGTTTTTATTACTTTGACTAGTATTTTTGTTCTTCCCAATATGTAATAATATAAATTAACTTTCCTTCTAATGAAAGACATTTTTTACATTACAGTAATCAAGTTTACTTCATTTTGCTTCATAAATGTAAGACAAACAATCCACTAAATGAAACATCACTGGATAAGTTGTTTCCCAAGAAATTCCAAATATTTCCTTAAATTCCCGATTTATTTCCAAAACTCCGTAGTAAATTCCCATGCTTCAACATTCCCGACAATTTTTTCATCTCTAGGTGTCGGTGATGTAGAGGGGCATTTTCGGAACCTTTTGCAGTGAAGTTGTTTTAACACTGTTTTGCACACATAAAGATTCATATGAGGATGAGCATAATCAAGTAAAAGAATAAATGCGCATGCCAGTATGGCATGTCGCTGGTTTTTGATTTTTGTTCTCAACTTATAATGTAGAACATTAACTGTTAGAATCAGAATTCTTTGTTGGAGTCAGTCATTACAAAAGAAATGGATCATCTACTTCAAAGTACAAAGTAAGCATGACTTCTAGCTCTTGCGGATGAACGAATCTTATTTGGCCAAGGAGATGAAGACTGTTGAGGTTTGGTTTGTTTGTCGCTCAACGGTTATTTTTTGCACACATGGGCTAATTAGACCGGGACTTACGGTTTAAAGTGGATTCCGAACCACTACAATGAAGACTGTTGATAATCCATGTTTATGTTTAGTGGCCGCATCAAAGTGATGATACCACATATCATTAATGGCAATAATTTTTGAAAGGAAATAGTCTCTTTTTGGTTACACATCAAATGTTTTATGCAAACATGTAAGCGATAACAATCTGCTCCTGTGGCAGACGTTTCAGAACCTATTGGCCTCAAGCCTTTCTAATGAGCATCCCTTCATATAAAATTGAGTAAAGATTTCAATGATTCATGTACATTTTAACGATTCTCCCGATAGAGGAATCTCATCAGTTATTTCAGATGAGACAGAGAAAATTTCTTCTTCAGCGATAATCACATGTGCTTGACAGGGTCGTGTCCACATTGCGAAAAGCACTTTGCGCTATAAACATTTTACGTACGATAATAAATTTTTCCAACACTAACATTTTCCGCTATTAAAATTTCATTAACTTCACATCAAGTATTTGGAGACATTCGATATGAACGCCACTGCTGAAGTAGTTCTTAGGTTGTAACACAAATACTTGTCATTATCTGAAAATATGACATTTGAATACAGAGTTTAGTGTCCTTAGTGAGGAGAATGCAGTGTTTTGTATCTCAAGACAATAATGCAATCAACAATCCAACTTCCATTAGGGAACTTTTTACACGCATGAAAAATAATTCAAACCGAGCTCAAACTGATTTCTATATGTTGATAGCCTCATACCTCTTTTTAAAAAATAATTCGTTTTTCATATTTCTTAAGAGGTTTTACAAATAAAACTGATACATCGTTAATATTTTCTCAGACTTTAAAACTTGATCAGAAAATTTATTTAATACTTGCCATAAAATATAAACTATACGTATCATTTAAAAGAAAAGAATACCCTGAAAATGTAAAATTTTGTAAATAAAATTCATAATAAACACATTGTTTTAGTAGTTTTCCAGCATTTTAGATCAACATTGAAATAGAAAATTTGCATTTCATTAAAACTTTTTCATAAACGTCAACAATGTATTGCACTTCTACTGTTTTGCACAAAGAATGTACCCTTAATATTCCGAAGAAACCTTACTTTGCAAATACATTTTATATATACGCAAAAGTCAGTGGAATAAAAAATGTCTAAATTATTTGAAAATTTGATTCATTTAGCTTTCATCTCTTCACGTTTAGATTGTTAGTTGTTCAATGGTAATTTTTTGCATATGTGAGTTAATTAGACCAGAACTTATAGTTTAGACGGGATTTCAAGTATAACAAACATCTTTGCCTGACATGGGATTCAAACCCATGAATTGGTGAATGGAAGATTCGAGTGCTTACCACTTGGTTGCCAGCTAGGCTTGCATTTCCTCTGATTTTAGTTCAAATGCCGTTGAACTAAAATCTATTGAAATAACATAACTGTATTTATTGAAAATTGTGATGATTATATACTTGTGTCTCAACAATTGTAACAGAAGATAAATTTAAATTTGTCACATGATATAATCTTAGCAAAAGAAAAAGATATAAAATCAATATTTTATTATGAAATGAGAGGGAAATTTCTAATAATGATACTAATTTTTTTGTGGTTAATTTCTGGAAATTTCAATAACTAATAAAGTTATAAGGAATATAAGGTTTTCTAAATTACCTTTAAATCCAGTTTCATTTCTCCAGAATACTTCTGTTCAACTTCAGCACAAAATTCAATTATTAATCGAAACAAATTTCCACAAATATCCTAAATCCTATTCTCTCTCTCTCTCTCTGGAGTACTTAAAATTACTTAGTAATCATACCTTTATACAATTTTTTTCTCATTTGAAACAACAAAAACTAAAACACTAATTTGATTGAATTTTTTATCAATCTAATTATTTTATATTTTGTTTATATTCAGCTGAATTAAATAAAATTGACTTTGCTGAGATCTAGAAAACTATAGTTTTTAACTGGATAATTTAAAAATTGATACTTAAGAACAAATGATTAAACAGGTTTTGACTATAATGCACATTATAACACACACACACACACCATTTACCAATTATTCTAGAATAGATATTCACATATGATGTATTTTGTCAGTACAATTTATACTAGCTTTTATCTTTACAGGTAAAATAATTAGATGAAATATTACAATTTGGGGAATCGTGTACTTCAACCAACTAAACTTACAACCAAAGATTAAAAAAACATATGAAATATTTAACCTATTTAGCCCATTCTTCTTTAGTACTTCAAAATTAATTTTAATGATATAGATGAAAATTCTATTAAAATCAAATTTAAAAAATGATAAAACTAACAACATACTCAAAATATAATATTCAACAAAATGTTTCTATATCATAATCGTCATCAACTAATAAATAAAAATTTTCATAAACGTATGACAAGAAAATCTCTTAGCTCAATTAACGGGTTTCTAAACTAGATTTATCAAAAAAAGAATTTTTTTAGCTTCTTAAGTCTATTAAAAATGTATTAATATAAGATCCAATCAGGCGAAACAATTTTTTGATATAATCATGCATCAAAATTAAATATGCATGTTCAGAATTTTGTTATCTTTAATACTAGCTGGTTCAGATATTCAACTGCTAATTTTTTCTAACATTTTTATCGTAGTTAAATTTTTATTCTACATATAACTTTATATGTATAATGATTTTTTAAATCATGGTAGCACTATTACAACAAGATTAAGGCATCCCCAAATATGTCAAATGGCTTACAAATATATATGAATTCATTATCATAATTAGGATTTCTGGCAATGTCATGTAACATACTTTATATGAATTTCAAAAGCGTATGTATGTGTACATTAATTTTAACTACAAAAATAATGCACATTCCCTTGAATGAAAAACATTTTTCCAGAAACATGAGTTTTGCTGCAGATTAAAATATGCATTTAAAATTAAAATATATTAGTATTTTTCATCAAAAATTTGTATTAAATTATTCATATATAAAACCAAAAAAAATTATAAATATAATAGATTTGAATTATAGTTTTATGCAGTAAAATATTTACGTTCTATAGAAATTATAGTCTATATACAAAATTTAGTAGATTCAAAATCAAATGAAACAAAAAGAACTTATTTAGAGACCAGTTTTTGACATTAGAAGTGAGTAATTCCATTATAATTTCAGCTTCAATGAAAAGTCAGCTCATTTCACTGAATAACTTTGTTAAATGTAACTCAAAATATACAACTTTAGCATTTCTTTAAAAAAAAATCTTGCCCAACTTGTCTAGTGGTCAGCGTACCTGACTGCAGATAGGGAGGTCCTGGGTTTGAATCCCGGTTCGGGCATGGATGTACTATCTTTATCTATTCAGTCTTTGTCCTTTCCTTGTAGGAATGGTATGTAAATGGTTGTCTGCTCTATAAACATGTATCTACAGCATGTATGTACTGAGGAAGTCAGACTCCACACCTAAATGGTTCAGCTGGAAAAGTGGTGCAGCGCATTCTATAATGCCAGCCTGGCTGGCACATGACAACATTTCTTAAGAATGAAAAAACAGTTCCAGTGGGTATGTTGTCTTATTCTACATTTCTATCATATAAGATAAAAATATTCTTCAATAATTTAAATTATAATACATTTTTTGTTTCACTTTATTTTAAAAATTATAAAATTGGAGTTAATCAATATTAAACACAAACCACTCTTTTTTTAGTTAAATCAGACTGATTAGTTATCAAATTAAAATAAATATAAAAAAAAACATTTTTTGGGGAGTTTTTATATTAAAATTTTCCACCCAAATATTGTCAACATTAAATAACAAATATAATACAACATGTTACAAACAAATTAGTCACTCTTATGACTGTTTCAGGATTGATTTGTTATTCTGTGTTCACCTAGTGAAATCTATAATATACTGTTTAAAACATTAAGTATTTAGTCATAACTTTCAAGTAACAGTTAAAAATAATCCCCAAGAAAATATAACAAGTGAATAAATGTATTAAATTAGCACAGAAAACATTTTATTGTACAATATCATTTCAAATAAACTAATTCAAGTAGACTAATTTATGATTCATAAGCTAAACTTTAAGTTATTATTCTATTAATTTATAAACAGAAATTCAGCTCTTTAAAAAAATTAATACTTAATGCAATTTTTGTTCCTCAATCAGATTATTTTTGGCAGTTTAACTGGAAAATTTTCATTACAATTAAAAATTTTATACACTTCATAATTTGAATTTTTCTCATGTGAACATACTGATTAGAAATATTTTTAAATTAAATTTAACAAATATTTCAAAAAAAATTAAAATAAAAACATATAAATTTCTTTTATTAAATTTGTGCATGAATAGAAAGGAATATGGCAAGACTAAATATAATTTAGTGGAAACTATTTCAGAAATATTATTGATTTATCAGGGGAAAAAAATAAATCTCTTTTAGAAATAAATTACTCCAAGTGTATGTGATAATTTTACATTTTTCGTAGTTATTTACATTTTATTAAACAAATCATTTTTTTAAATGAACAGTGAAAAATACAATTATTTCAAAACATGGAACTACATTTAGACAGTAAATTTTGTTTGAAACTACAAAAACTAATAAATGCACAAAAATTTACTTTTATTATGACAACTGCATCTCATTTTATTCATGAAGTGTACAAAGCATTCTGATTGTTCTGAAATGTGCAAAAAAAAAAACTGATTGTAAGCAAATTATCACAGTAATTAAAATTTTTCACTTGAAATACACATTTTTTAAAAAAAATGTAAGTATTAATATGAAATAGTAATTACACAATATTAATTCATTGTCCAAAATACATTTTTTCAAAACAACACAATTTTTTCCATTCATTTTGATAAATGATAAAAATAAATATTTGCACTATCATTAAGTAAAATTTTTAATTTATGAAATTGTTTAATATTGATATATATTTTATTAAAATGTAATTTAAATCAAAATTAAATTTCTTAAAAATCTAAACTCAAGCAAAAATACAACATAAAAATGATGGAATATTACTTTAATATACTTAAGAAGTAAATGATTATATCTCTATGTTAGAGATATTTTAAACAACTTCCATCTAATAAAATTTTATACAAATTATGAATAAAAACACCATCAGGTACACAAGAAAGAATATTTACAATGAAAATAAAATACAAACTTGCTATTATGTACATCAATATACAGAGGAACTCATTGTCATCATATAAATATATTGTATTATATGCATTGTGTCAATTGTTCAAAACAAGCATTTTAATTAAAAATGAAATAAAGATTTTAACAGAAAACAGTTGATAGTTATTTTTACATAAATCAATTGATGATTCAATTTATACAAAATAATTTTTAAATAATAATCACCAATGAAACTTATTAAATGTGAATTAAGAAAAAGATCATTATTCAGATAGAATACTTTTAATTACTGAAAGATGGTGATATCATTAAAAGATTGAAATTAAATTTATTTTCTCTTCCCTTCTAATACATTTGCATAAATATCACCAAGTCTTTCACTTATGGCATAAAAACTGCCAATTTAAGAATAAAATTAAAATTTAAATTTATGAACAACTTAAACTATGTTTATATAATTAATAAAACTAATTATTCTCTAGTCTACAATGATAGTCAAAAAATTTCTGAAACTAGCTAATTTTAGTTTTATTAGTAATTAAAATATTTGAATCTTCAGTCACATATTTTAATCACCTTTCAAATTTTCGTTAGATTTCCTAACAGAATTGATACAATCCATTAGAGCAAATATTAACAACAATTTATACAACTAAAAAAGATAATGTCGCAGAAAATTAAAAGCTCATTATTGATATAATTTTCATGGGTGATACAGAATTTCAGATTTTGAAAATAATGTACTATACATTTAATGATAACTACACAAAATGAAATCCATTTCTTTGCACACAAAAATGATTTGTAAATACAAAGTGTCACAGTATATATAACACCTTTTACTAGAAAAATATTACAGAAATATTTTAAAGTTAAACATTGAAATAATAAATAAAACATGCTTAATAATTAGTTAGACATTTTACTTTTATATATATTTATGCAGAACAAAATCTACACATTAAGATACAATAACGGCCTATGTTGTAATCAGATGAAATTGCACTCAGAAATAGTACCATAATATTAAATGAAGTGAAGATGCATCTAATTATAATAAAACCAATATTCTTGAACTTTACAATATAATAATTAATGTTAAGCTCCTTATAAGAATATACATTAGAACTTTGTAATATACAATCTATTTACTTAATTTTTGGCAAATATAAAGAAATGTAGAAAAACAGATAGTTATAACTACACACATATATTTCAAGATCATCAGAATCACATGTAATACATTTCACTGAAATGAATATTTACACATTACACCAAATATTAATTGAAAAAGTGAGTAAAACAAAAACGTCATAAATAATAAAATAAAACAAGGTTTAGCAGCCATATTTTAAATATAACATATTTATAAACAATAACTAAATAAACTTGAAAAATAAGTAGAATAAAAATTTTTCAGAAAATATTTAGAATGTAAACAACTAGTTCTTTAATTTTCAATTGATAAAACAATCTTTTTGCACTGACAACATCCAAGTAAGATTAAGGGGGAAAATCAAATGCTAAATATAAATTTTTTTTTCATTTTTAAGATACTATTGTTGCAAATAGTTTTCTTAAAATGAATAATGCATGTTTACATTTAAACATATATTTCCTATGAAGCTGTTTTTTCTTCTTCTAGAAACATATATTATACTTTCATATATAAATTGCTTTATCACATATTATTTGTCATGTAAAAGCAAAATTTCTCATGCAAAATTCAAATTTAAATAATTGAAAGTGATAATAAGCCATGCAATTACATAACATTTCATAAAAAAATAATTTTTTAATTGATAAAAAATTCAAAGTGATAATCAAATTGACTTTATAATGAAAATGATACTAGAATTTATGTTAAATATGTTTAATTTACAGAAAAATAATGAATATATTAATTTTACCAAGTTAATTTAATGCAAGCAATTTTTTTTAAATATTTTATAATCAGCTAACTAGTAACTTTATTCAGAAATAATTAAATATGTTATCACTCCTCAAGAACAAAGAATGATGATTGATGGAAATTAATTTTGTAAATGAAAAATTCAAATTTCTTATAACAAGACTTAATAGATATCATAGTATATGAAATATATACAAGACCAAAAAAAGCAAATAAAATTTATTTTATGTCAAATAAACACTAAAGTTATTTAGATATTTTTTTAGTAAAAATTAAATGCTGATATTTTATTAAATTTATAAATGATAATAAAAGCAAAACATTTTTTACAAAGATTATAAATAATTGAAGAAACAATTCTCTGTCTTGTTGTGAGTTAATCTTTATGAATTTAGAAAAAAAAATATTGTGTGGATTTTACCTAATTTGAATCTTTAAATTATTTACAAAAAGTACCTTGAAAATTACATTTGATTCAATTAAAATTAAATATCAGATAGATAAAGACTAATATGAAATACAAAAAATATTTAATTAAAAGAATAATAAAAATTGTAAAAGTCAAAGATAAAAATAGCACAAAAAAACAACAAGCAAATGAAATGCCAAAAACAGAATTTATATTAAAAATATTTTGTTATACTTCATGTAAAATATAAATTTACACAATGTATTTATAAGCTGTTTATATATTTTAGATTGAAATATTATTATACATTTTAAATAGAGTGAATGATTCAAAATATGTGAAAATGTACCTAAATAATTTGATATAACATTTAACAACATGAGAAACTGCGGTTTTCAAATAAGTTTTTTGAAATAAAATATTTCTTATTACATTAAGAGAGATTTCTTACAGCAATAGACTATAACGTTAAAAATGATTTTCCTTACAACTTTATATCATATTTTACTTAAATTTGCAAATAGGATTTAAATTTACAGTAAAGTTATTTCATAATGATAAGTAAATATTTTAAGAACAAGAACAAAAATGATGAAAAAGTTAAATACCGTATTTAAACATAATTTGTGTACATTTTTAAAAATAAAGAATTATAAGTCATAAGGTATTCTTGGAAAAAGTTTTCTTTATTATTTTCTTCAGTTATTCATTTTGTTGTTATGTATTAGAATATCATATGCTTCATTTTTTGTTTAAGAAAGGGGACTTGAAAATCAAACTATCCAGATAAGTGAAAGAGTGGATAATTTTAACATATTTACCTCCCCTCCATTTTTTTCTTTTGATAGATGCTAAGTAATATTGGAAAAAGACAACTATTTTTTCAAAACATTCCATTTTAACATAAGTGTCTACATTTTGCAAATGATTCAAAATTTCAACAATAAATTTCAAACACAGCAAAAATAGATAAAAAAAATTTTTTTTTACCATTTATCATCATTACATGTCTTAAATTTTATACAAATGAGCACATTATAAGCTTTTTGTATTATTAGGTTGAAAATTTTTTATAAATATAGTTATCAGACATAGGGCTTCAGGGATTCCATTAGCAGGGCTTGGGGGCTTCTCTTTGGCTTGCACGATTGTACACCTAGAATGCAAGGCTACCCCAGTGGAGTGAATGAAATGGCTGATAATGTAAACTTGCAGACATTTCTTTAAAATGAATATTATGAGGATGTTAAACATAATTATAAAGAGGATGATAAAGAATGCAGAAAAAAAAGTTTTTGGAAGTGAGAAAAGTTTCATGGCTAATTTTATGTATATATAGGTAGAGACTATTAGCAGTTAAAATGTAGACCAAAATCAATTTCTGTAATTGCAGAAAAGAAAACTGTTGAATATGATAAATTAATTAAAAAGAAATGAGCTATATAAAAATATCAAAAGAATCATGAAAAAAATTCCTGTGTACTAAAAAATGCCTTAAGTAAATAAAATTAAGTATTATATTTCAATGCATAATATACAATAGAGTTAAAAACTGAAAACAAAAAACAATGTTAAAATTTAAGAATACTCATAAAAAAGTTAGGAGCATATATCAATATATCAAGTTCAAATTTATGAAATAGCAATTATAATGAATTTGAAAATAAAGAGGATGTTACATTCAAACTAAATAGTTTACATAATTAAGAAATCATTTAAATTTCCTGTTGAATTAGTAAGCACATTAAAATGTACTTAATTATTAATTTTGATTGATTTGCAATAACTTTTTAAAGACATGAATAATACTTTATCTAAAGAAAACAGGTCAATTCACTTTTGATTCAATAATTTTTTTGATAATGTTTAAAATTTGAAACATTAATAATTAAATCTTTCTTAATTGTATCACTCATCTGGATATGCTTAATGTTAATATTTTTTTATAATAAAACATAATGGAATAAAAATGAAAAAAATTAAAAACAATTGTCTAATATTGTTTGATTTAAGGGTACAGGTACTATTATTTACAAGATTAAAAAAATAATTTTCCTTGACATGTTAAATTAATATAATATCTTCATATAAAGTTTGTGATGACATTTTTTCATTTTATATTCTTGATTTCAAAATTGTAATTAAATTTAATATTGGCTCATCAATAACCAAATTTTACCAAAGCATTTAGTTTTATTATCCATTATGTAATTTAAATGATTTCAAGTTTTATTTCTAAACAAATATATTTTTATAGTGATTTAAGCTTCACAGCACACATTTTTTGGACACTGTGATTGTCCAATGTTGCAGGTTTTGCTGCACAACAATTACAAAAGAGAGTTCAGGCTTTTGCCTTCTTTAGTTTGAGTTTAAACTACGAGTTTAGCATATAAATTTTAGACCAAATTCAGGAAACTTATACAACAACCATCACAAACTACTTATAAACATCTTCACCTTTTCTGGGGACATGAATATATAATAAATAATAAAATAAATGATTATAGTTAATGGAAATTTTAATGCATATGCAGTTCAACTTTTGTGATAATTTGTCACTAATATGCAAAAAGAAAATATGCTTTTAACCAGTAAATAATGGCATCATTTAAAAATTCTATATAGCTAAATTGACATTAATCCATAAGTGCATATATAGTACATAGAAAAATACAGATAGATATGAGTGGTGAATTAGTTAAAGACAAGAACACTGTATATTATTTTACAACCTCCTGAGTTTTTACAAACTTGCGAATGAGTTGAGGCAGGTTGTCTATTCACAAAAACACCTGCATTGAGTGCTAACATGTTGAGTTACAGTTATAATTAAAGAAAATGATGGAAAATGATATTATACACACAATGAAAACAATGAGTTATAAAAGTCTGCCTTAAAGATCCCAGGTAATAGTTCCTGGCTCAACTAAAGGTTATCACAATTGCAGAAGAAAGTACATACAAAAATTGTATAAACAGAAGACAATAGTTAACAAGTCCAGCAAGCAAAATATGCATTCTATGTTTTTTCATATAAAAATTTTCTTAATAAATAAGGCCTATGCAATGTTTTGAAAATGATTAGGACGAAACACAGTACCACAGAGTCTACAAAAGGCGGCAAATTCACAATTACGCGATATTCTTTGGATATCAAATAGTGCCTTTCCAGTCTCTTGTGACATTCTATATTAAGAACTTGACTAATATGTTTCAATACATCAAATATGGAACACAATATGTACACTTTGACTAACTTTTAAAATTTTTTTTGTTTATATATAATGGTGTTCTGTACGTAGCAAGGTTGCACTTTCTCCTTCATCTTCGGAATCATAAACTTGTTTCCAGTCTCTTGGGTCAATTTGATAAAGCCCACAACAGCGCCACTCAAAGAAATCGAGGAAATTTCGAAGGGGACCACGACTAAATATAAGGAAAACACTCATTGAATGATTATACATAAAATTTGCATAATATTAAATTAAAAGAAATTTCAACATATTAGATTATGAATTAATTAAAGAGAACAAAGATTCATTAAACAAATTATAAAAAAGTGGTTTTAAAGAAATGCATTTTATAACATATCATTTAAAAATTTTTAAACATTAAATCCACAATTAAATATAAATTGTTTGATTACTGCCAAACATTTTATTATGAAAATCTAGCTTTAACTGGCTGTTAGAATTGAGCATTTATCTTCTCAATGAAAAATATAACACATTTAACAATAAATTTTTATTAATGTCTTTTGTTATCATATAAACTATCATAAAAGCTTTTGTGTGAATTGATTTTTATATAAGATTAATTTGTAGATACTCATCGAACACAGATGTTTAGAATATTAAGTAATAACTGTAATAGAAAAAAGCTAATAATCATTCAGTTCATTTTGGCTTTTATTTATTTTTAGTCGTCTATGCATAGCTAAATGTTTTGTTCAAAATTTTATGTAGCAAGTTTTTTGAGCGGTGCTGACTTAATTAAAACATAATTCATATCCAACAGATATTTCAAAACAATATTTTTACATAAATTACTTATAAACAATGACAGTCTTCACTATGTAAGATAAAGAATGTTGAAGATTGATTACAAAATCCAAACTCACTTAAAAGGGCTTCGCATTATTCCCTTTTTGTCACGCTTAAAATGTCGATATCTTGAACAATTCATTCTTTCATTTGTTGTCATAGCTAACCAGACAACCTGTTAAATATTTGATATATTTAGAAATAAAAAAATGACAAACAGGCAAATACATGCAGGATTATTAGAATGATTGCATCATACAGAAATTAATAATGAAGAATTCCCATCCTTTCCAATAGCAAATGATAGTTTTCAAGAAATACAAATGATTTAGATTAACATAATTTTTATCATAAGACTTGACTAATTTCTGGTTTCAACTAGTAAAATCAAGATTATATTAATGATTGAAATTAACTTTTCTTTAATTTATGCTCCTCCCCACAATTATGTAGAAAACCCTAATAAAAGTATTTAAATGAAGTGTTACGAAAACTTTTTTCACATGTCATATTTATGCACAGTGTGCAATCATAAAATTGAAGAATATTTAATTTTAGATTACAAAATATATTTTAATATAATCAGACCTGCCAACTTTTACGCATCGTGCGTAAATTTTACGCAAAATCACCAGGTTTTACGCATTTACTGATAGCATGAATTATTTTACGCGTTTTGGTTCTACTGGGCAAAGTTTGAAAAGGAAAATTTTTTTTTTAACATATTAGTATATAATAGCAATCTTTTCTCGCTAGCCGTGATGAGAAATGGAAATTAGAACCCCATTCAACCAATCTGTGGGAAGAGAGAACTAATTGACTTCCCAGACAGTGGTCACAGAGGCTCTGATCGGACCGAAAAATGCACTTGTCAAACCTATCGGGATGGGTAAGAGGACGGCTCCAGCTTTAAAAACTATAGATGGGGAAAGGAATTTATAGAGGTATAAGGGATCAAAACTCGGCGCTATTCATTTTCACTACTGTGATTCGTGGTGTTGCAGATGCGCGGAGTTAACTCGAAAACAAATATTTGGGCTGTGTTGTGACTGGAGTAGCTGACGATAATTTGTGAAGATGGCTGTTATTAAACCTAATAAATCTTATTTTCAATCTTTTAAAAATAGCTATAGTGTCGAATTTCCATGCATTAAGGCATCTTCTAAAGGAGTTAAGTTTGCTCTCTGCGTAGTTTGCAACTGTGATTTTAATATACCTCACGGCGGTCGTTTTGATATTTCTCGTCATGTCAAAGGCCCAAAACATGCACAGGAAGCAAAAAAGTACAGCAAGCACTTTGAAAATGGAAGATTATTTTTAAAATGATACTCATTAAGTCACTCAGTCTGAATTATATTCTACTTCATTAAGCACAACATACCACTCAGCGTTTCTGATCATGCTGGCTCTTTTCAGGAAAATGTTTGCTAAAAGTGAAACTGCAAAGCGTTATGGATGCGCTCGAACCAAAACTTCTGCCATTATAAAGGAATTAACATCGAACAAAAAGGAAAACGTCTTTAAACTCCTGCAAAATTTATCCTTTTCTGCTGCATGTGATGGCAGTAATGATAGCGTTTCAAAATTTTATCCAATTGTTGTAAACTTTTTCAATCCCATTCATAAATCTGTTCAAAGCTGCTTAGTGTCACTTTTAAGTTTATCAGGTGTTGTATCAGGAGAAAATATAAACACTTTAATTTTAAACGAATAGGAACGATTAAATATCTCTTTTAAGCATTGCATAGCCTTTGGTGCTGATAATGCAGCAGTAATGGAAGGGAAGAAAAAAGGTGTGATAACCTAGTTAAGCAAGAAGAACAAAGCAAGAAAATTTGATATCTATTGGTTGCTCTTGTGACTTGATAAATCTTGCCTCTGAGAAAGGTTGCAAGCTTACCAATTAAAGTTGATGAAATCATAATTAGCATTTATTATTATTTAAATAGGAGCTTGAAAAGAAAAGAAAGCCTTAAAAAATTTCAAGAAATGTGTGACATAGATACTCAAAAAATTCTTAAACATGTTTTCACACGTTGGCTTTCATTACAAAAAAGTCTTCAAAGACTTATAGATCAAATGGGGTCGTATAATATTTTATTTCAGTCCAGTCATCCACAAATTCATAAATTTAAAGATATTATGTATAGCGTGTTCAAAGATTACTATTAACTAAGTTTGTTAATCCATCCATGATTCGAAATGTACCTTTGTTAGAAGTGGATTATCATTCTTTTGATAATCAAAAAGAATTTTGTGATTTAACCATTGGAAATATTACATCTGATGTTGTCAGAATATTATCTGATGAAAAAAATTTTTTTTCTAATGTTCGGAATTATTTTACAACTTGTGATTATATTTTAAACAAATTTCCAATGAAACAAGATCTTTTGCATCATTTGCAGTTGCCAGATGTGGATAAACTAGATGAGGCCGAATTTTCAAGTGTAAGGTACTTAGTTCAAAATTTTCCATTTTTGCTGCTGGTTAATGATGTTGAATCTGAGGATGTGGCTATGGATGAGCTAGAAAATCAGTTTTCTTCATTGCAAACTGAAGACTTATCCAAGTTGAAAAATGAAAATGAAAAGATTGATTCTCTGTGGTTTCAAATTGGTGAAATTGCGAGAGTAGATAAAAGTGACAAATATGTGATAGAATATCTAAATTCATGTTATCTTTATTAGTGATACCCCATAGCAATGCAGAGTGTGAAAGAATTTTTAGTTTAGTGAAAAAGAATCGAAATGAATTTAGAAACTGAATATCGAATAATAATTTAGAAAAATTGCTTATTGTGAAATCGTTAAGCGATGGATTTTGTTATGGGCAAAAGTTCAGTAAGAGTTTGTTAGAAAAGGCTAAAAAAGCCACTGTTACATCACTGAATTCTTCCAATGTGTAAAATATTAAAGAAATGTATTTAACGAAGAAAATTTTGTATGGAGTTTTTTAATCTTTAACCCATTATTTTGATTTTATTAATTGTTGATGAATTTATAATTATTAACTTTAATTGATTTAAAAGCGATTATGTGCAGCAGAATTATGTACAGATAACTTATTTTTGTGAATTGAAAGAAATGTTTCAACAGAGTGCAATTTAGTGTCATTGTGGAATGCAAAATATTTCCTTGTAAGTATTATTTTAACATTCAGAAAGCACAAAAGTTGTAGTGTATTATGAATGCATTCTGGAATCTATGAATTTTAATTATTAAATCTTTAGATGAATTAAATTCTTAGCATCTGCATTTTCATTAGTTAATAATTTGCTTTTAATTAACATAAAATTAATAATCAAGTAAAATCTTAGTTAATTAAATTAAGAAAATATACATCTATCATGTAATTTTGAAAAAAAAAAAAAAAAAAAAAAAATTTTTACTGAAATACTTTTTTGAAAGTTGGCAGGTATGTATAATCCAATTCATCATTAAACGATTTTTCTTATGATTTTATTACTGAATTATGAATTTCTTAAATAACGAATATCAAGTTGAGAATAATTTAAGAAAATGTGGTGAGACTTTTTTTTTTGCATCAATTATACGTACCACTGTGCAAAATTGAACAAGAAAAATTAAGATGTTTTAATGCAAGTATTTCTATAAATTTAAAACTATAATTAATATTTCTATAAATAAAATATAAATTTCATTTGTAGTAACTAAACTAGTTTTCTAAATGTCATAAAATAATAAAAATGTTTTATTCATAACAAAATCATAACATTTAATAATTTTTTTTAAAGAATGAACCTACTAAATGCTAATCTTTAGAGCTTATTTTTGAAATGTAATCAATTTTTTCTGCATAATACAACATCTATTTCTGGATTAAATGTACCCACATTGACTACTATTGGTCTGCAGGATGATTTGAATTCATGGAAAAAATTATTTGATTAGACTTTAAAAATTTTTAAGCAATGAAACTAAAATGCAAACATAAACATAATTAGTTTGCAAGCAGATGAAGCGAAAAAAGTCAGAAATAATATTAATGATATGGAGAAATTGGTTTGGAAATCTAATCATTAAAAATACTATTCAAATACTTGCTTACCTGATAAAGTTGGCATAATAAGAGGCAACCAACCCAAAATCCATGCAGAAGAGCGTTGGCAGCTATCCAACTCACCCAACCACTTACAGAAAAAGCTTTATAAACAAAGAGTGAAAAGGTCAGGCCTTCTCCGATATTACCTTTCCAAACTGAAATATAGCAAAGGAAATAATAATTTGTAACTATTTTTAAAATTACTAAGCTAAAATAGAATTTATCCAATATATATATAATAAGCATTGCAAAGTATACTCACATTTAATACATCCATGAATACACCAGATAATCATAACTAATAACCAGAAAAGATATAAAACAAAGTATTTATGATTTCCTAGACCTAAAAAAATAATACATTCTTAAGAAAAACACAATATTAAAAATCATATATTTCTATTTTAATAGGTGCAAATTTTAGTAAAAAATAGCAAATGAAGTACTAAATTTTTCTTTCTAGAACAGTTATATAATTATTGGGTTTCATTTGAAAAATGTATAAATCAAATTTTTTTCCAAATTTAATCATTGGTAATCAAGGATAGTTGAAATACTGACAATTAAGATGATTCAGTAATAAATTTAAATATGAAACTCTAAAATTTTTCAGTGCTTGTAGCTTAGCTTTAAATCCAAATATTTTATCAAAGTTTGTCACTCTGCAGAATATATCCTATCAGGTTTACTTTCTTTAAGAAAAATATGGATGCTGCGCAATCCTAAAATACCCCAATAATCTGATCTTTTTTTTTTCTGATCTGTGGTTGACTTGAAAAATATTAAAGGCAAAAATTGAGACACAGCTAACACCCTGTTGATACTAATTTTTTAGAAAACTAAGTCACTATGCCCATGCATGGAGATACATGTTTCTGGAAATGATTCTGGTAACTGAGGTCCTCAGCACATGAAATATCTTACAATCAAGGAATTAAATGATCATACATCTATTGGATGACTTGATGAAGGTGGAGGCCACATTATGGATACATCAAAAATATACAAGGCCAAACTAGCATTGATGCAGTTACTCTTGTGGTCAAAATAATGAAATAAATAACTTTCTCAATAATATGTCTTTCTATGCAGCAATAAACAGGATATGATCAGAAATATTTGTTCATTAAAATAATGGAAGGCATTTTGATTTTTGAAGTTTCTCTATTCTAAATTAATAAGAATATAATTGGTACAGCTGAGGATGTAAAAAATATTAGGAAAAAGAAACATGGTAATTTTTTAAACATTACATGCTAAATGAACTAAGATCTTATTACAATTTAAATCTTTTGGTAAAATTGATGTTACAGATTTGCTTTTAGTAGGTTAAATTTTATGCTGATTTAACATTTTGAAGGTGAATTTTACAGATGATATAACATGTTGAAGGAAGAAATTCTGAATGATCTTGATGACCAGAAAGTGTGTTGTGTCACAGCAATCAGGAGAGAGAGCATAGTTATTTATTTTTAGTCATTCAATGAAAGAATTCCATTGTGTTGAATAGAGCTTGAGTTTAAGTATGTTTGCAAGTTATAGTTGTTGTTGCACCAGTGCACTTTCCTGTTTTGAGTTGGGCTCTACCAGTTACATGGAAGCAGCTGGATGGGAGGTTTTATAAATCAGAACCAGGGACCAAGCACAAAGTCCCTCAATATTCAATCTGTAACCTATAGAGATATCATTTCATATGGAAGACATAATGACCTCAACTATTTAATATGCCAGAGTCACCTCCAGTGAACATTACAAATCTTCAATTAAGTCAGGATGTAAACTCAATACTTTCTGATAATGAGAACGATGCTCTAACCAACCAGAGCCTTGTGTTGCCTTTATTCCATGTATATCAATCTATTATTGTATCATGTATAAACTATGGTAATGTAATTTGTACACATGTTAAATCATCTATATTACACAAATTAGAGTCTGTAAATCAATCAGCTTTGTCGATCTGTGTTCTGAGGCATTCCAAATTTTTCCCATTTAGAGAGTTTTATTTACTGCCTCTTCATCTGATGCAAAAACAATTATCTCTTAATTATTATTTTAAAATGTTGTCTGCATCACATTTTTTTTTATCTATGATTGTCCAATCTTCTATAAGGAAAATATATAAATGCTGATCATGGCCCAGTGGTAGGACAGCATGTTGCAATTATGTCTTCTGGATGCAAGTTTGGTGGGATAGGTGCATGGTAGCTTCCCAACTTCTTCCCTTGCGACAAGTGAATAAGATACACTTTCTATGAAAAGTTCTACCAGAAGGCAATTACACAGTGGACATTAAAATGCTTTAAAACAACATTAGGCTATTAGGCAGTCTAAAACATTGTGTTAAAAGAAGACTATACTATATAATGCATAAATAGTACATTCACTTTTGTATCTACCACGAGCAAACAAAGCAACTTAAAAAGCATTATAACATATTTTAATATTCATGGATAACATTTCAAAACTTTTAACGCAATTAAAAATTCATTTCAAAATTAAAAATCAGTTACAGAATAAATGATGTTCAGTTTAAAATTTAGTTACATTTGTAAGTAACATTTATAAATTACAAATTTATATAAACTTCTTAGGTTCATTCAAATTCCACAGAATACATATGCAACACATGAAATTTTTATCCATTTCAATTTAATGTATTTTTTTACTAATTAAATTTTTTATGAGTCCATCAAAAGAGAAAAATAAACATAAAAACAAAGGTATTTTAAGATTATTTCATTCAAATTTTAATAATTCTTTTTTATTTAATATTTTATGCTTAGAAATAAGGATATATATACACAAAACAAAAATTCTTAAGATAATTTTTGTAATTTAGTAATATAACTTGCTTTTATGCTTTAAAAATTCATTCTTTATAGCGAATGTGAAAAATATTTTTCATAAGGAAATAATTTTCTCAACAAATTATGCCATGTGAGATTAAATTTTTTTCACATCTTAGTTTTTTTTCAATATTTTATTATATTTTTAGACTGATTAAAAAAATTTTTTTTATTAAAATAATAACCAAAAAGATATTTGAAAATTTTCAAATTATAATTTTTTAAAACGCATTTATGTATTTAATAAATTTATGATCTTATTAAACAAAGGAAAATGTTACATTAAAACCAAACAAAATATTTTACATATTATTTAGCATGACTCACCTACACAATTGCCAACCCATGGGCAATGATGATCAAATCGTGCTATGCACTGGTTACAAACCGAACAATGTTTTGATCTCAGTGGCCGACGTACTAAACAAGAGCTGCAGAATACATTTGGATGGAAGCCATCTTTTTCAGCTAGTTCAATTATTGTCTGAAAAGAAATGCATTTTGTTAAGTGCATAATAGTAGTCCACAGTGATATAATATATAAACATAAATGAAATAATATCTAAATTTGAATGACTAAGAACTTCCACTTAATTAAATAGATGTCCAAATCATTCAAATTAAAAATAATATGATTGTTTATGATTTGTTTAAGTTTTATTTTAAAACACCTTAAACAATAAAAATTATTTTTCACTTATAAGAATAGCTTTCATAGTACTTGTCAAACACTTAAAGCTATGTGATACATTAATTTTATTTACACTCAAATAGAATTAGTTAAAATACTAATGTTTCCTTACCACACTTAGAGTAAACAGAGCATTAAAATTTTTTATAGAAAATTACATTTAAAATTTTACTGACAACCTTTCGTCAACCATTTCATTCCATTTATTTGTTTTTTAGTTATTTCAAAGTTTCTTGTATACTTAAAGAGAAAATATCACCCAGGATAGTTTTACTTGTGATATAAATATTCACATAATCACTTTAGAAGCAAATATTTCCTTTGGTGTGCAAAAAAATTTTTATTCTAAATTGTTTAAGAATTCTTATGGCTAATTTTTGTGTATTTGTTTATTACACAACAATATGTGCACGACAATGTTAATAATTCCTTTGCAACAAACCAAGATTAAAATTTTCATCTTCACTAGATGGAACTTTCTCATGGGACATGAAAATCTTAGATTAACTAACTGCATGTAATGTTTAATGAAACTTGCTAATTAATTGCAATTACTATTTTCTATGAATTTATAATAAATAACAATTAAACGGATCTTAAACATGACTAAAGACATTCAACTAGGACTCTAAAAACTTTAAAACAGATTTTAAGACAAAAACAATTAAAACGTTTCTCAATTATTTTTATCCTATCTAACATTAACTTTTAAAAAATAAGTAACAGTTTATAAAAATATATTATTTAAAAGGATACCTACTTTATATCTCTGCTCTGGAGTGCTTTGAATAATACCTGGATCTGATTTCCAAGCTTTTATAAAAGAATAAAACAGAAACATTGTGCATAACATAAAACCTAAAGTCCTCCATATGTCACCAACATCTTAGTAATAGTTAAAGAAAAAAATAAAGATAAAGGACATAATTTTAAGACTTGATCAGTTTAATTCATAAATTTACTAAAAAGGATACAAGGATGAAACCACATAAACCAAGTTATATACATCCAAAATTTCGTTGATAGGTAGACTGAAATAGGAAGTATATTCAAGATTCTGTCATCAAACAATAATCTGCAAAAAAAAGAAAAGCAAAAATGTTACGAAGCTTAGTGAATATTATGAATTTATATTTCTATACATTATTTGTACAGAATAGTAGTTCCACACAACTGCTAAAAATATAACATATTAAATAATCAGTTAATGGCAACAAAAATTTGATTATAAATATCAATGAAGATCAGTTTTGGTATAGATATATAATACATCTTTTCTGAAAAAATAGCTATGCTTAAATAGCAATAAGAAAATTGTTTCACAATATCAATGCTTTTTTCAATCATAGGTCCATGGGATAATTTTTCAATAAAATAATTTAATTTGATAATAAATGATATTATATTAAAAACAAGAATATGTAGTTAAAATTAATATTTTGGTGTTTTCAACAAACAAGCAATATTTTTGAAAACAAAATAAATTGCAACAAATTCAAAATTTACCTTCCAGTAACAGTAAGAGCCACACCAAGGAAAAGCAACAGACCAGCTTTTATTAAATAAGATTCACGGCTTTCAAACACAGCTCCAATAATGTAAAATATTATGAAAGGAGATCCAACCATGCAACTGTATCTTAATTTCTGGAAAGTAAGCAAAAATTCTATTTACAAATAAGCACTTAAAAGATAATACAGTAATGCACACATATCATTTGTTAAAAATTATATTCTACACAAATTGCATAGTCATGTGAACACTAAAAGACTAAAGATATTTTTGATTATATATATATTTATATAAGGCAGTTAATTTTACTTCACTTTACAGAAAAATTCATAATTTAAGAAACTCTTAACAAAACAGTATGTCAAAGGCAAAAAATTCTATAATAAACTTCTGAATTGAAGAGATTCTATGATATACTTTCATATAATTAGGAAATTTCCTTGTTTCGAATTTATTAATAGCATAAATTTCAGAATAAATCTTAAATGTTTCATAAACTAAATTCAAGTATATTGATATTTGGCTTACTGTGGTTTAGTAATAGGACACTGTTCTTCAAAACGTCAGATACTAAGTTCAATCTCATCCACAATTGAATGCGAGAGGGACATGTTTTAGTTTTTTTGCAATCATGCCTATAGGGGTGGGTATTGGGAGTTTTCTGGAATTCCTCATTTGCAAAATATGAATACATGGCAGACTACAAATGAAATATCCTGGGATACAATAAGATGGTGAATGTTAAAACGAATTGCAATAGCTGTATCTGTTAGGCAGACCACATTGAGGTTTCAAAGCAATTGATATTTAATTTCCTTATGAGAATTCATGTTATCAAATAAGAGCTGAGAATTTTATGGTATCAAATAAGTGCTTTCAAAATAACTTAATATTTTAACAATAGTTTTCTAAAAAAATAACTGCTAACAATTATTGAGATATTCACATAATAGAAGTATACATTTATTAAATAATTGTTTATTATATCAATTAATGCTCATCTATGTTTAATATTTCAGACTCTTGACTTCATGCTAAATATAAATTCTTACTTTCAATTTTTTCTAAAGAATTCCTTCACAAAACAAATTTGTCAAGAGTGGTAAGTATTTGGAAAAAATAATTATTATTATTATTTAATAAGGAAATAAATCTCTTAGATTATATTTAATCTAATGGAAAAAAATTTATTGCAAAAAATATGCAGCAATTAAAAAGCTGAGAATCAATTTTAAAATAATTTTTTTCATTGAATAATCTTTTGACTTTTTATATACAGTTAAAATTATAAAATCATGACAATATAAGACAAATTAATTTTAAAACTGATTAAAACAATTTTCAAATATAAGCAAATCTAGAAAAATTTGGTTTATGACATTATATATACATTGATTTAATCAACACAAAAAAAGAAAAATTTAAATAAAATACTAAATATCAGCACATATTTTGTATGCCAAAAACTCACATAAATTCAGAAATCTTATGAGTAAATTGTGGACCAATAATATTGATTTCATAAAATACAGGGATTCAAATTTAAGTAAAAAATGACTTTTTAAATTAAGAAATTAGAAGGAAAAAATTAAAAGTATTCATTTTTTAAATTACTTTCTTTGAAATAAAGTGAATTTATCCATTTAAGATATTTAGACATTATGTTAAATTTCTCACTACAAAGAAACATTTCAAAAAATGATAAATCGATATTAATAGCAAAAATATTTCAGCAAAATAAATCAGGAATTTTTCAAGTATGATTAATTTTGTAAGGATTCTTTAACATCCTTTTTTATAATAGTTTTAAGAAAGAAGCAAATGCATTAAAACTCATACACAAGTACTTTAAAAATTTCTTTTGAGAGCTCATATGATTGAAATTTGAAGAAAATATTAAACAATATTAATAACAATTAACATCTATGCTCAAGATAGTCTACAATTTGTGCTTTCAGTTTTAAAGAAAGTAACCATTTAACTACTAGTTTGAGAGTACGTTTAAGATAAAACCAGATAACTTAAGAAAAATAATTATATCAAATCTATTTTCTGCATACAAAGACTTACTTTATCTCGGTATATTGAGAGACAGTGTGTTTTCCTTTCTCTTTCCTTTTTAGCTTCTTCTAATCGTTTTAAAATATGTAATTGATTTAGTCGTCTAGCCATATCAATCGGTGTATCATTCTATGTAAAAGAAAGGTAGTATTGATGAACAAGTATCATTTTATAAACTTAAACATACTAACAGCATAATAGATAAAAAAGGTAAAAATGTTTCTATGAGAATATAAGACAGGAAAAAGAAATAAATAATAAACTGTCTCCAATACATTATTTTAAATACCATAGGTTCAATAGTATCAATCTGAACATTGTGAATTTTGAGAATTAGACTTTAAATATTTTTAAGGTTCAAGTGATACATGTTAGTTAAAACCAACAAACACAAAAATATTATTATAAAGTGCATAAAAATGAAATATAAAGAATTATTTTGAGTGGGGTTTTTTGTAATGGGAATAACACAATTAACATCACATGCATTTGAAAAATCGTTTTTACCAGACTACGAAGTAAAGGAGCACAAATTTCAACTTTCAATATAAATGGATACAGAGATAAACAAGAATACAGAGATAAACTACACAATGTTTAAGGTAATCTTGTTAAATAATAAAATTTTACAAAAAACAATTATGGAAACATGATAAATGATTGATAGCATTCAGAACAATTAAAAAAAATTCACAAAAATATTTTAAATCAATTTAAATTACATATTATGATGGTATAAAATAATGGCTCCCCAAGTTTTAAATTAACAAAGTTTATAAAATAACATACTTTTAGCAATAAAGATAATACATAAATTTTTTGAATGAGGTAATAAATAAATGGAGATAATTAATACAACATAATTAATAAATATTTTTAAATTTTCTTTACTTAAAAATATCAAGATTAATGTAAAATAGTAGTATTAACTTGCATTTCTTAAAGGCAATAAAAGATTTCTTTTAAGAAACACATTTGAGGCTAACATAAATAGAAAATACATTATAACTCTATTCATCTTTTACAAACACATCTAAGCATACATAGGGCAGATATTTTTTTCTTTTAAAGAACACATACATTAAATTTTTACTACACCAAACTGAAATATTTGAAAAAAATATTGAAATTTCAAATAGTTTTCTTATTAGATATTACTGTTTGCATGATAGGAATAAATAAGAGTATATTTACCTCTGCATTTTTTTCCTCAACACTGGCTCCAGCTTTTAATAAAATATTTACAGTATTTGTATTCCTAGCAAATATAGACCAATGAAGGGGAGTATTTTTATGATGCAGATCAACCATTGTAAGACTAGCACCCAAAGTAAGAAGCAACCGTGTGGGATCATTGCTAAAATAGAATTGCATTAAAGACTATTATCTATATAGAACAGCAAATCAATAGCAAAAGGTTTATTAAAAATATTGTACTTTTAAGTTACATTTGTAAAATTACAAAACCAAGTACAAATAAAAATACATGAAAATAAGGATAACCATTTCAATTTGTTTACTTACAATTGATTATTACTCTTTTGGGATACAGGGAAAATGTAACACATAATCAAATTTGTCCCACACACAATATTTTTAATAAAATAATGTATTTTTAAATTGGCAAGTTTCCCTATTGCCCACATAAACAAGATCTTTGATGTAACTACATACATAACGGTGCAGGTGAGTCCCAAACTGTACCTTAAAGGTTAGCAGTTTAGAATACTTGTCCATCATTACGGGCTCCATAATTCTGAATCACAGTCAAGCGAATGTGGCCTTAAAACTTGGTAGAACTGGCACCCTCCTTTCCATATCCACACCAGCAGGATTTCGGACATTACAGATTAATGTGGGTACATTACTAACCCATAGAACTCCAGCAATACATTAAGGAGAAATGCATGGCCACCTTCCAATCACTGGCTGTGACAGATGATGCTTCACTTTGTTGACCTTAATGGGAAGCAATGTGAAAATACTAAGGCACTCAAAACAAATGGCATATAAGACAGTGTTGTCACAAATAGTAATACACAAGCAACTAAACCAACTTAAATCAGTTCATCCTTTGAAAACAGTTTCAATTTTTAAAAAAGTAAACTTGTCTCTATTAGAGTCAACACATTATATTCCCTCCTTTCAACAAGAAATAATAAATAAAACAAATTAAAAAAATTTTCATTTTCAGGCAAATTCATTATGTTTATCCACACTACACAAAGTTCATTTTCTGACAAATTACAAAGATTTCCTTCCAAAATATCGATAATATGCCTTTTTTCAGGAAGAAAGGAATTTTAAAACTGGCAACGTTGCTGTCATTCTAGATTTTATTTATATTCATATTATAGGATTTAATTAAAAACAAATGTTTGCTTTTTAAAAATATAAAATTGTTTGTAATATTAGCAATTCATAACTAATATTATAAACAATTATTACAATTATGAAATGCTATTATTGTAAATTAACAAATAACATTTAATTTAGTGAATAAATTCATTAAACTATTAATTACAAAAGATATTTAATTTATTTAATAATTGGTATCCAAAAGAATTATGGAGTAGATAATTTTAAAACAAGGAATAAAATAGGGTAAAGAGATTCAATAATGGTTTTTTGTAGGATAACCTTAACTTACGTAGAAATTCGATAACAGGACCACATGAGGGGAGTCATACCATTTCTATCAGTAGCATTTACATTTTGGCCTTTAGCAACAAGATAAGCAACAATAGCAGTATGACCAAACTGAGCGGCTAAATGAATGCATTGACAGCCTGTAGAAGATAAGAAAATTTATACTGCTTAATATATAAGATTAAATACAATGTTTGAAACAAAGGAAAGAATGTTTTTTTGATACACAAATAAAAGTGCGATTGAAAAAGTAAATAACACATAAACACATAATATATGGATTATATACAGGAAAATATGGCACATTAAATTAAACTGTTATTTCTCTATACATCTCAAAATTGTAAAGTAATTTTTAGTTTAACATTTTCATCTACTTAACAGTATGATTTATTACAGTACACCTTACTATATATAATTACTTCTTTTGTCTAGTACACTGCTTGAATATGTGGTATAAAGGTGTCTACTTTTATTTTATTAATGTACAGGAGTGGTAAAAATGATGACTTTCTTCTCATCACAACATAAAACTGGTTGACAAAAAAAAAAATTGTGATAAAGAACCTGTTAACAGCATGTGCTAAGCCAGCAATAACACATTCAAAATATCTTTGAGTTTAAAACTGTGTTTTCGTTCACAAAGTGAATGGCTTAAAGCATTTAACATTTGTGAAGTTTATTTAAATTTGACAAATATTAAAGCCATTCGCTTCCTGGAACAAATGACTAAGTGCTTTTATAGCTAAATATATATCTCATCTTAAGAATGAAAACAACATACATGTAAATTCATTTTTAACTAAAGATCATATATAATATAATGCATTACACAAAGGAAAGAAATTTTTTTACATAGGAATAAAAAGCAATTTTATTTATATTTCAAAGCTTTACTGAACACACATATTAATAGTAAAAATATTCTTTTGCACAATATACTAATAATCAAAACCTAGATCAGGTGAAGAAAGGGAATGTTTTATCACTTTGATGGGTTTTTATTCAATAATTTTAATCATCAATCTCGTTGAATGAAAAACTTTATTGTCATGGTGAAGTACAAATTCACCAACATTCATTTGTTGAAGAATTTCAGAGACATTTAATACTGCAGTTTTTGAATAATATTAAATATCTAGTGAGATTTAAATGCTTGACTTGTCAAATTGATGAATTCCACTGAGTTTTATTAAATTTTAATATTCAAACTGTATATAATACATAATTGTACATATTCAAATTTTTCTCAAAAGCATTATTATTCAAAGCCATAAATAATGTTAATTTAAAAATACAATTTTTCTCAACTTATTTTTCTATGGTATTAATCAATCTGATAAATTAAGCATATATTTAATAGTGCATTTTTTAAGACATTTACTAATTTATCAATCAGTACTACTGGAGAAAACAGCATACATTATTTTTTCATGACATGTTGTCTTTATATTATCAACAACACATGATAATCGTTAACGACTAACTTCATTTTCCTAACATGTTGAAATGTTAAAATAGCAAAGTAATATGTTTCATCACTAATAATGATAAAACATATTTTAATTATATTATTTATCATTTTTATTAATTTCCTTAACTTTACATATAAATTATTTGCTGTTTTAACCACACTATAAAAGTACTACAGAAAAATCACACAAAACAAAAAATAAATATTTACCTTCTCCATCTGTTATTGATGGATCTGCCCCATGGTGCATCAATAGTACTACCATTGCTAAGTGGCCCTGCCTAAAAATATTAATAAATTAATAAAGGGATAGTTATTATTATAATTAAACTTTAAAATGTAATAATTTTATCATAAGATTTCACTGGAAAAAAAATCATAATACAAATTGGTAACAACAAATGTTAATAACAAAAACAACAGATCAAAAAACAAATGTTAGATTATACAAGCAAATTAGAGTAATTGGTAATCAACTTGTTAGATTTTACAATTCACTTTGCAGAATCAATTTCAATGAAAAGAAAAAAAAGTGACCTTGAAACTATATAATAAATATATAGCTAAAATTAATAGTTTACACACATATTAAGACATTATTTAAAAGTTGTATTATTGAGTAACAATGGTAAAAACAAGAAAAAAAAGAAGGGGAGAAATAAATAACTGAATAACTGAGCAATTGGAAATTTCTAGTACATTTCAAGCAAAGAAAACACTATATATATATATATATATATATATATATATATATATATATATATATATATTATGCTAGTTTGGGATATTATAATTGCAATATTATCTGATCCAAAATTGCACTTCTAACATTTTTTTATTTCCTAATCACTAATAGAAAATAGTCTCAGCTATAAATAGTATAGTTAACAGAAAGTGCTAATAATTAGGGGTCTTTTAAATATTGCTAATGGAAAAAATTTATTTTAAAATAGTGGGTTTATTTATGAGTTCTATGGGGAAAACACTGCTTTCAACTATCAAATTTACTAATTTATAAGTACATGTAAATTTTATTTAAGAAAATCAAAAATAAATATCAGGTAAAAATGTTTTACATCAAAGCAAAAATAAGAGAATTCTTAATGTCTCTGATGCATAGAAAAAATACAACTTTTGCTTTAACAGGTAGCAGAAATTTTTATCTTACCATTATTTCAGTTAAATAGCAACTTACATTTCACAATAACCACATATCTCTAAAATAGTTAAAATAATTTTTTTATAAAAATTTGTTCATTATAATTTCTAATAAATAGATTTAATAAAACAGCCATTCCTTAAACTCTTATTTTTGTTAACATGAAAACTTTCAAGAATGGCAATAGCATCAGCTTAGTGCATATTACCAACATTTAATTTGAAAATGAATTGAGTAAAATTCTTCACTGATAACTTCAGCATTTATTTTAATTTAAAACTTCCTTATCATAAGAAACTACATTAATCAAAGTTACTTCTTTTATTCATAAAATTTTGTCCATGAATAACATAAAAGAAATAATAAATATTAGGGATTTGTTACAGACCAATAAAAATATTAGAAAGAATAAATTACAAAAAAAGAAATAATATTTTAGTGACATAGATTCTAATACCTGGTGGCCCAATGCAATGGTGTTGATTGCAATTCTCCCCCAATAGTATCGACATGAGCTCCTTTAGAAATATAATATCTAACTATTTCTTGGCGATTATTAATTGCAGCCCAATGTAATAGAGTAACATTTTCTGAATCAGGTCTATTAACATCATATCCTCCTTCTATTATCTCACGGCACCTTTCAAATACTCCAAATTGAGTAGCTTTAACAATGTCGAATGTGCTACAATCTTCAACAGGAGCAAGGGGAAGGCATGTTGAATCTGATGATGGGTCACTGTGATGTCTGGTTCTCTATTAAAAAAACAAAGACAACATACAAAATAGACATAAAACAATTTTTAAAATTGAATAAATAGGATCAAAATAATATATCACCCCATAATTTTATCATACAAAACTATTCATAGCAATATATAAAAATAATAATTCTGCAAAAAGATAAAAAATTCAATTTTAAATTAAAATTTCATTAAAAATTTTAATTTCAAGATATAAATTAGATTTGAAAAAGTAGAGACATTTGATTGAATGGATAGAAGAAATACTTTAACAAATAATCCCTTAGTAGATTGAGTGTAAAAAGATAATATAAAATTATAAAAGGAATATAAAAATTCATTGAAGTATCCTTTTGACAAGAATCTTTCATTAGCTTATAAGTGAGATGTTTTTCTTACATGAAAATTTTTATTTAAATCTTTGAAAATTATGTTTTAAAATACTATTTAATTTTTTTAAAATTTAATTGAACATTACTTTAAAAAATTATACAATGATAGCCAAATTAATATTCATTCTTAAATTATATAATGCAAACAGTTAACTAACTTATAAAAATTGAGATAACATTTTTTTAAAAATAATTTGGGCTGAAGACTGCAGTTTAGTGCAGTTGATAAAAAGTATCAAATGGGCTTACAAAGTCGGAACATGTATGCATGATGTAACTTTCGTTTTATGTACATTCATAACGTGATTGTGCACATGCACGAAATTTGTTTTGTATGCAAGTAATCTTTGGAGCATTTGATTAGTAATTTGTTCTTATCTCCTTATACACAGTCTAAGCGTTTTAAGTGGATTTAATATTTATGTTTTGATATTTTTTTCAATGCTAAAGTTAAGTTTCTAGATATTAGTCTGCAATGAATTTTTTGTTTCTAAAGTAAAATTTATTTTGATAGTTTATAAATAAATTTATAATTATTTTGTTTTTATTATTTTGAATTATATTCTTGGCTATGTAATTATTTTGAGAACATGATGGCATACTGGTTATTCTGCAAGTAATGATTAGATGAGTTATTTTATGTATTTAATTAATACTGTTGTATGTAATAGTTATTATGCTATGTATTAAGTATAGTTAATATATATTTCACATATTGATACTTAAATTTATTTAGGATGGTAATGTTGATTAATTTGAAAGTCTAGTTTTTATAAAAATGTTTGTTTACATTTTAGAGTGATTTTCTGATGTTTCTTTAAGGTACGTGCCACTATTTAAAATTTGAGTTTTAATAAAAATGCTTTTATTTACATTACAGATTTAACTTTATTGCTGGTCATCGCCTATGGAAGAATGTGTGATATTTAGTTTATATGTTTTTATTATGTAATCTTTGGGAAATAAGTTTCTTGTTATTAGCATTGTAATACTTCTGTAGTAAATAATTATAATGACATCTGAAGTTTAAAATAGTATGTGATTGCAAAATTAAAAGCTCAAGAGTGGTCAGTATTATATAACCTGATATTGCGCATAGTGGCATAATTTAGGTTGGTGGGAAAAATTGGAAATCATGCTAAACCCACACAGTTTCGTTAGCTTTTACTCAATTTTGAAATTTACAAATAAATTATAATTTTATTACATTTGAATAATTTATATCATCATTTGAAACTTGTTGGTCAAATTGAAACTCTCTAATCAAAAGTTTTTAGAATAAACTTTCCAAATTAATAACAGCCGAAGATAACTAGACTTTGGGAATCATAGCTTCCAACAAAAAATCTGTAACTCAATTTGAAACTTGTTTGATTTTTATTACACATTTTACAACAAATGTAGTTATAATAATTAATAAAATTTAAACCTTTCTTGCTATTAATATTTAGTTTGCAACATTTTCAACTAACTATATCATTTCATTAATTCTTATGAAAAGCACATTTTCTGGCATATTAATTATTAAAGTATTTTCACTTGTATGAACATAAAATAAATAGCAGCAACATTTCATCAATAATTTATATTGCAAATAGAATCCCTTTTCATTTAAAATCAACCTTTTATTCATTTTGTTTGAAAAAGTAATATTTGCTATTTAAAAAAATTAGGTTAGTTGTATTTTAAGTAATGCAAACAAGGTTTATCAATTTGATACATGACCTTCAAAATCAATATATATTGAATAAAGGAAATATATAATACTGTAAATTTTTTCAATCAAAATTACATCTTTATTATGAATTATATTTACTTGCTCTTGAAAGTTTAGAAAACTGAATATAATTTGTGAAATTATTTACTACCTAAAACATTTAAATCTTTCCACATACATTTTATAATTAAGTAAGAGTACCATTATTGGAAAATCTAGCAAAATTCTTTGAAAGAATAAAAAACATTATATATATTTATTTTCGTATGTGCATGTTATCAAAATCAAACGGAAATCATAAGGGCATATATGACAAAATATATTTTTAATCATTGTAAAAATTTTTATATAAAAAATATATGTTATTTTCTTATGAATATTCAAATGAATCTTATGAATATTCAAAAATCCATTTTAGCTTACATTTTTAAGATGATTAATGATCTAACTTGAACTTATTAATATGTAAAAACTATTCTTTTCATCTGTTTTTTCATGTTTTACACAAAGTTTAACTACTTAAAATTCTCCAAAAATATTTTTTATATAAGCTTTTGTAAATTGTTTTACAATATTAATAATCAAATAATAATTCAGAG
Source organism: Latrodectus hesperus (assembly GCA_037975125.1). Lineage (NCBI taxonomy): Eukaryota > Metazoa > Arthropoda > Arachnida > Araneae > Theridiidae > Latrodectus > Latrodectus hesperus. The sequence goes on from CM075853.1 coordinate 37,233,118, forward strand.
GCTGAACTTAATCCTATTATACATAACATAATAGTTTTGGCAACATTGGGGTACAATTAGGAAGGCAATAAAGCTTGAAAACTGTGGTTGATTTGGAGGTTGCTTTTTAACATTTTACATTTATGTTCTATATATTTAAGTATTTTTTATTTTGAGATCACCACTTTCTTTGCTTTTGTTTATGTCATGTCAATTCATGACAACAATTGTAAAAACGACATTTTGTTGTTGGCAACAATTTGGAAACAAATGATAACTCATTTTATCATTGGTGACACTTCTGAAAATCACACCAAACATGATACATATAGTAGGATTAAACTCAAAGTCTGTCCTGATGTTTAACCAGAAGAAGAATAAATAAATCATTAAATTCAATAATATTTGTTTAAGTTAATATTTATATCTTAATAGTATTACTTTAAATAAGAACCTTAATGTAGCAAGTGAAGTTAGAACTTTCTTTTTTATACATTCGTATCAAACACAGAAAATTTTCTTATCTAAATTTTTCTAAATGTTGAAGCGCTAAATTTTTTAAAAAAGAATTTATCTTTAATGAGTCAATAAAGAAATTCGTGTGCTCCTTCAGCTAAATCATAATGCCGTTTGTAACTCTATGGCAATATTATGTAAATGAGGATTGATTCAATTGGGGAATACAGTTTAGTGTACATTCTGAACCACAACAAACATCCATGTCTAAAGTGGGTTCATTTATTACTCGAAAGTAATTTTTTGCTTTCAAGGATTTATTTAGACTGAAATCTACGGTTTTACATTGTCCCTCAAAGCAATAAGCATCTTCAAGAGCAAGAAACAATGAAGGGCTGAAACAAAATTCAACGCATTAACAATGAACTGAGAGCTTGACATGTTCAAGGAAGAAAATTGTACCCAAATTTTAGAAAAGAAAACAAACTCTTATGATACCAGCTTGACAAAGTTAAACTATAAATTAAATGGAAAAAATACTTTGAAAAGTTATTAGTAATTGTATGTTACAAGACATTAGCTTAATTATTTAGTATTATATAATTTAATGATAAAAATGTTTTATTTTTAAGAAAAATAAAATGCTCTACACAGATAAACTTATAAGTTCAAACATAATAACCCTGCAAAGAAACTTCCCCATTAAATTTAATACGATACTTCCACTTTCTTTGAAACCAAAACTTAAGAGGGTGTTCCTATTTCCTGTTTTTAAAATATATAAAAGAATAGTTTCCAGAAAGAAATTTTAAAGATAAGCATTTGTGTCCAAAGTAAAATAATACAAAAATATTAAGGGAATGGATTTTCATTGTTTGATAATGAAATAAAATAAATTTAAAAATTGTTGAATAGTTTTGGATTTACTGCGGAACAAATGATTATAGCCATTCAAATTTATTGTTCCTTTATAATAATCAACAAAATGCATTTTATCGTACTTTATAAAAGAATCGTAAATTGTAGAACGAGTTTTAATTTACAATTAAGATTTGATTAATTATGATAATCTGCAATAACGGGAAGCTGATATAAATGGGAAGACCATCTAAATTATATAAAGTACATAGATTTTTGAATAAAGGTGAAAGAAATAGTCAGAGTATAAAATAATGATTCCGAAATCAATATATTAAATAAATTATACCTCAGATCCACCAACATAATACACCGGTGTACACGATGGGTCCTTTTCATCCGCCATACTTGTTGGTAGATACTGGAAAACGAAATATTAGTGTACACCAGCCAGATATCTTACCGTTAAATTTAATATTGGAACAATATTTTGCGGCAAAAAAATAAAAATAAATATTCAAACACAAATTATGTGCATGGTTGCGGCAACGAGAAAAAAGTTTTTTTTTAATATTGACAGTGAAATTGTTAAATGAATAAATTTACAAACGTGGTTGTATTTTTTTTAAATAAAATATATATTTAACTTTAACTGTGAAAGCAGAATAATTTTGTTATTTATTTTTTAGTTTTGAAATCTGTTATCGTTTGTCCGTTGGTGTGTTTTAAGCAGCAGGTGATATTTTGTAATATTGTAAGTAACTTTATTTTACAACACTGAAAATTTCAAAATAGTTATTTTTAAAATTCAAGCGCTAAACAATTATCTGTCATTAATATTATAACATTATTAGTATTTTCAATTTAAAACATGAATATTAAGATCATTTATTCAAAATAATTTGTTTTTCTTATATGCATTACATTTATAGCTACATTATTTTTCTGTTCTTATTTATAAATTATGTGTATTGCAAAATAATTCATTGAAAATGGGGAGTTCGTACTTTATAAAATATGCTGTAATTTGAATTTGCATTAGCTATGAACTTCTTTACAATAAGAACATGTTTGTCGATTTTATTTTGTTATACAGAACAATTCCATGATAAAAAAGTAAAATCACTCTTTAAGATGCAATTTTTTTAACTATGTATATATATCCGTAATAGCCGTAACAAACGTAATTTGTGCATGAAGACACTCGAAAATTTTTATACATAATTCAGTCGTGTCAAATAACATTAAAGAAAATCTTTTTTGGGACCAACTTAAGTTGCAGTGAAACTAAAAAAAATATTTAATAAACCTTTCCTTTATTTATCCCCTGATTTATGTAAAATAAGGATTTATATTCTTTCAGTTTCCATGAAATAAAATGAGTATTCTTTACCATAAGAGTTTGAATTTTACATCTTACTCATTAATTTATATTTAAAGGATTAGTATTCAAGCAATGTTGTATCTAATAAAATAATGCAGTTTAAAATATAGATATATATTATTTTTCAAAATGAATAAAATGTTAAAGATAATTGTTGAAATGCAAACTCTTTAATGAAAACATATTTCATACAATCTTTTCATTCTATTCTTATGCACTCAAAAGTGATTTTGATGGTATGAAAAAAAAAGATATAACATTGCAAAGATACCAATTATACTTTGTAAAAAGTACTCAGAAATAATTTATATTGATTGAGGTGAAGTTTATTGATTGATTTTAAATTCTGCTCAATTATTCATGCTAAAAAATATTGACTTTGTTGTTTCTTTGTTAGCGGAGAAATTCTATCATTTTTAAATGGTAATTTTTCTGTCTCCTATCTTTTATTAAATTTACCCTTCTTACTCTGTCCCAAGACTATTGTATAATTCATGAATAAAAATATCAAATGTAAATTGTATTAGTCCCAATTGGTGGGGTGTAATTTTATCATTTCAGGACCTCCAGATGAGGTTTTACAAATGTTATATAAATAATGGAAACGATAAAAAATATCAAATGAATTTAGTCATGGAATATATATCAATGCACAGCTGTAGGTTTCATCATGCCCCATTTTCTTTATGCATCAATATCTTTTTTATATTCATTACTTGCTGCACATAGAAATTAACATTTTTCATACTGCAAAATTTTTTTGAAGTAAGTGGTGCTTTTTTATTATTTTTTTACAACTGATTTTTGACATTTAATATGAAATATTAACTTCATATATCAAAACATTTTTATAACATATTAAATATTACTTAAAACTAAATTTATTGATTAGTTCTTTATTAAATAATATATTATTTCTTGAAAAAAAATTATAAATGTGTAAATATTTTTAAATTGATGTCTGAGCTTTTTTTTAAGTTTTCCTCAAAAACTGTGTTACAAAATTGATACTCGTTAATTTTGAAATCTATTTTGAATAAAGATATATACAATAAAGTTTAATTTTGTAAAATTAGAATCTTGATAAAAATTCTTTAATACTTAATGAATTTTAAGTTTGTACATATGATATAAGCAAATGATCTTTTTATTGTTACTCTTAAAGTATGTCATAAATGTATATATTAACATGATTTCTTTCTTAATTCATTAAATAGATACAATCCTATAAAATGAATATTTACTGCACAATTGATATTTTTATATAATAAATATTTTTATGTTACAATAATTCCATTGGTCCTAAATTGTGCATTATATTTTTCCAATAATTGCTTTTTCTTTGATTACATGTTTCTCTTAAAAATATTTTTGAGTAATTGCTTTTTCTTTGATTACATATTTCTTTTAAAAAATATTTTATGGCAAAGAACATTAACATATTTTTGTGAATTAGCTGGAACTGAAAGATGATCATTAAAACAATAGAAAGTAAAAGCAAACATCAATTATTTCTTATAGCATGTTGTTAGAAATTATTTATGAACTAGAACCTACAATGTGATTAAAATATCAGTAGAAATAGATATTAAAGATATATTTTTAATATTATAAAAAAAATTATCATTCAGTTAAATCACACATACATATATAGGATTGAAAAACAACAGTAATTATTGAAATAAAAAACTTTTATGTGCATGAAAGATTTTATTTGTTACAATAATCACAGTATTTAAAAAAAATTAATATTGGAATGAATGCAAAATCCCTAAGATACTGTAAAACTTGGAGTTTATGAAATACTAATTGAATATATACTTCAAAATTTTAATATAAAATGAAATTTAATTTTTAGGCATTTTAATCAAGTATTTGAAAATCTGAAGTAAAGATTGAAAATTTATTATCTGAGATGCCATAAGTAATAAGAAAAGTGTTTTATTTATTCAATATTAAACTAAAGTACAAGCAACTGTTTGAAAATGAATATGTAATCACTATAATATCAGAAATAAATTATTTTTTTATTCTAAAATGGTTTTTTCATTAAAAAAATTTCTACATATTTTCATGACAGTTTACATAAATATATAATTGTATAAAATGAAAATAATTAGCTCTTCTCTGAAATTATTTCGACTTTATTTTTTGCAATTTTGGTAACAAACTTTAAAAAGCCCCACATATGAAAATTATATATTTGTGAATACATTTTATAATCATATAACTAAGTTAGGTTATATTTACTGATAAATGTTACATTTTTATTTACATTTTATATCATATGTAAGTAAGTTAAGGATTTTTTTTAAAAAGCTTCTCTTTTATCCTAAGTATGGGAAATATGAATGCATGAGTTTTATTTTGCATATAAAAGTTTATTTTTAAGTACTAGGGACCTGACAAAACAATTTTATTTTTGCTTAATTCATATAGCAAAGAAAACTTTAGAAATTAGCTGGGAATTTTATTAAGTTATTTTTAATCATTAAACATTTTAAAGTTTCCATTTCATAAGAAAATTAATTTATTAATATTTAAAATTTATATGAAGTATTAAAAAATTATGTAAATTATAATATCTGAACTGGATGGTGGGATTCTGATTAATGCTCTTGCAAATTAATGTTTGTGAACATCTAAATGACATAATTTGCTTAATCATACAGTGATTTTTTTTAAAAAAGGGTGCAATTGTAGAATAATAGGTATTTAATTTTTGTAATTACTATATTTTAAGCTCTCTATTTTAAATTTGTTATATTTTTCACTACATTCCTTAAAAATAGAACTTGATACATGTTTAATAATTTAGTTTCTATTCAAACTTAAAATATATTTTAACTTTTTAAAAACCTAACAAAGAATACTTGCTATTTTTTTGAATACATTTTTCATTATGTTTGTGCAAATTGTGATGTGTTTTTGCTTATTTTGTTAATCAATTAGAATTGAATGTAATTTAAAAAATTAACTAGAAAATTTAAAAAATGCAATATATATATATATATATATATATATATATATATATATATATATATATATATATATATATATATATATATATATATATATATACATATATATATATATTTCGATACGTGAAATAGACAACTTAAAACTATCCCAAATAAAACTTTAAAAACGACATTTTGAAATTTTTGTATATCAGTGTGAAATTTTGCAATCATGTAACTTTATCACATAATTTCATAATCTAAAATCGTGTAGGTAATTCAAAAATGAAATGGTACTTAGTCTTTGAAATTTAATTTTTAGGTTTAAATATCAATATTAAATTATTATGTCATGACAATTAAGTATTATATAAAATCGTCACAAATATTTTCCGTCATTGTTTCTTAAGTTATTTGTATCTGTTGTACGCAAGTTTGCTTAAAATATAACAAAATTTTAAAAGGCATAAGCCATATACTTGTTAGAATAAAATAAGTACTTTTATAAATTCTCCAATACACATTTTCTGTTCAACTTAAAAAATTTGTGGAGGTAATAATTTTGTGATATTCTTACAAAGTTGAGGATACATTAGTTATATGTCGTATATGCAAATAGTTTAAAAAATCGTAATTACCGATCTATTTAATTTTGTAAAAGGATTATTTTTTAATAAAAGTTGGTTTAACATTAAATGTTTAGAGGTGAATTCATCCAACAGCTGTGAAGGTAACACATTTTTAATATTATCATTTATTTATTAACATAAAAATATTTTTTAATGTTTTATGCATCTAAAATTACTCATGTTTTCTAAAGTTTTAAATATTAGAAAATGTTCAAAATAAGAAAATTTGAAAACAACATTGATATTTATAGTTTATTATGGGAGAGAACTATTTTTTTTTATTTGGAAAAACAAAAATATCTCCTTGTGTACCAAGGAATACCAACTGGGCCCGAAAGTACAACAAATGTACTACATAACAAATCGAAATAAATCATGAGATGAAAAAATAATAATAAAAGAAGGCAGAGAGAAAAAAGAGATATAAAAGTATAAAAAAAAAAGAGCTAGATAACAGCATGGATAAATTTTTTAAAAAATGCGAAAGTCTCTTTCTTCACTAGGTCCACCAAAATCGGGGGCCATCTGTTATTTAAGTCTACGAAGCTCGTTCCTTTCTTGTGAAACAGATGGGCATTCAAGAAGAACGTGTGAAGGGTTGTCAATACCGGAGTTGCACATGCACACGTCACTGTTTTTAATGTGGAAACGGTGTAGGTAGCTGTTGAATTTTCCATGTCCAGTGAGGAATTGCGTAATTTTGAAGTCAGTGTAGAACCAGTGGTTCTTAATTCTGCAGGGAACTGAAGGGAAAAAAGATTTAGTCCACTTATACAATTGGGTGAGGAAACAAAACCTGAGTTCCATTCTGGGATAAGGTTCTTTTTGGCAATGGTTTTAAAAAAAGACTTGGGTAGACTGGTATCTAGTTTATTTGTAAGTGAAAGAGAAGATTTGACCAGGAAATCTGCTCTTTCATTTCCATACAAACCACTATGACCCTTGACATGTTAGAAACTGAAGGAAATATTTTTGATATTGCACATATTAATTGAAGTCTGGACTTCTACAATAAGTTTTTCAAAGCTTGTTGCACCTTGCAGAGCTAGTAGGGATGACATCGAGTCACTGCAAATTGAAAACTTTTTAAAAAGGTTTTCTTATGGCATCTTTAACAGCAAGATTAATGCAGATTAATTCCGCTTGGAAAATGGAACAATAATCATTAATGCGGTATACCTGATGACTCATTTCAAAACCATTCTGAAAGCATACATATGCAAAACCTTTTTCGTTAACCTTACTCCCACCTGTAAAGTAAGATCATAGTCTTCCCTAACGTTATCAAATGCAGCAAGAGAAGCAATAGATCTTTTCGCTGGATGGGGCAGGGAAGAAAAGTTCAAACCGCCGTTAAGATGGTTAGAAAAAGAGTCTTAAGCATAACGATAAGTCTCATTTTGATGAAGTATCACAACATCAAGAGGTGCAAGACCAGAGAGAATGAAAAGAGCATCATTGTTTTATATCCTCTAACAATCCTCAAGAGCAGTTTTCTTTGTATTTTCCTTATAAGTTTTCGGATTATTTTTTTCTTCAAACTGTCTCCCCAAATTCGCGATGCATAAAGAATAACTGGAACAATGCCTTGTTTATAAATCAATTTTGAAACTTCGAATTTAATACCGTAACAGTTATTGCAAATTCTATACAATGCATTTGTAAGAATGCTTACCTTAGCTAAAATGTATTTGAATGTTCCTTCCAGCGAAGTTTACTATCGACAACAACGTCAAGATATTTAATGTTATCTACAACTTCCAGAAAATTGCTACCCATAGCAAGATTGATAGTGGCATCAATCTTAGCCTTTTTGTGAATCATCATTACTATGCATTTCGTATGATTGAATTCCAGCTTGCATTGTTGAGCCCCGTTATGAATAAAATCAAGAATATCTTGAGCAGTACTGCATAAATCGGGAAATTACTATTAATACCTCTTTCTCATTTGCAAAATTATACTTTCTAAACTGGTATCTGAGCGGTTATTCATTGTCAGCCTATAGTTTGACTATTCGTAGGTTCCATTCCAACCCTTAGAGTGGATGTTTATGCCAGTTCAGAGTCCACTTTAAATATAGGTTCTGTTCTATTAGTTATTCTATGTAAAAAGTAATCATCTAGCTTTAAACAAATGAACAAAATTGCAATTGCATTTTTAATTTTTATCCTTGGTTTCAAATACTAATTTTTTTATTTTATTAGAATAATCATTAAATTTCCGTATCCTTTTTATTTTTCCTAGTTTACTTCCTTTTTAAAACCATTGTATCTATGGAGAAATCCTTGCAAATATTTCAAACTCGAAATAATCTAATATAGCAATAAATGCTAAAAAAGCGAACCGCGCAAAATAAATGATTGTCCTATAATCTCTCAATAAGATTTTTCAATGAATATTCATATTTCTGAGGTATCAATTTAAAAAAGATTCAATAAATGTGAATAATAGTGGAATTTAAAAACGTTATTTAATAATTTTTATTCTCTTTCATTAATAAGTATCATTGTGCTGTGTATCAATTAATGTGAAAATTAATTAGTGATTACAAGGCAATAGAACCAGTTCCTTCACCGTATCTGCCAAAGATCAGAAGCCGCAGGAAACACATTTCTGTCTGAAGTCTGTCGAATTACTGTTGCGTACAGCATGAAATTGAAAACGAATTTTTCCGTGTTGACAGCCTCTTATGTGCAGACAGGACATGAGATAAAATGATTGCATCTCCCAGATATATTTCAAGCGTTCATCGTCTACGTTTCCCATCCTTTACTAATGAGTCTCAGCTTTCATTGACTGATAAACCGCATAATCGTTTCAATGAAGTGAAGCGTTTATGAAAAGGAAGAGAGTCTGAAAATTGCCTCGGATCTGTGTTTTTAATATTTTCCCACAATAATTCAAAAAAAAAAAAAAAAAAAAGAGAGAGAGATGACTTTTGATTTACATTACATTCATTTGTAGCATTCTTACAGGTTTGCAACTCTATTCGTACCTAATCATTCAACTAAATCACGAAATTTAAAAGAAAATTATTGAGAACTTGTTTTTGTATGATGATGCACGCAACATTTATTTCATGCTTTTATGTGATTATGTATACAAAAAATAATAAGAACAATTACTGAAATATGATATAATATTTTAACACTTCTAAAGTGTATTTTTGTCGCATATGAATTATCTTTTAGATCGAATGATGAATTTTGCCGTTAGAATAAATATCTGATTGCAAATTTTTTGATATATTTATACCGAATAAAATTTCCATTCAGAACTTTGATTCTTCGTGATCAAATATCTAATTGAATGATAGAATGGTAGTTCGAATGAATCAAATAAAAGAATTTTTTATCAAAATTAATATAGAAATCTAAAATTTTGTGAATGTAATAGTAATAATTTGGAATATTTTTTGTATTTACTATATATATATGCATATACATATTGAGGAATTATTCGAACCAACAGTTTTTTATACAAATAATTCATTGGGTAATTTTTAAAAGAAATAGTCTGAATGAGAGAGAGAGATTTTATTAAGATAAGCAAGGAAAAAACATTTCAAGCACATCAACGATCACTAAATTTGTCAATGATAATCAAGATCATAATAACTCCTTTGATTTATTTACATTTTTGTTTACTTACATTTGTAAGGTGACCCTGTGTTTACTTCATTACATAAATACCCTCGACTCTAGCCAAAATGGTCGACGTCTGGCCTTTAATTGTAATTATTGATGGCATTAGTGTGGATATTCATTTCAATTATACTCTCAAAATCCAAAATAACTTAAGTGAGCTTTTGTTAATGAACGTATTGTGTTGATGTTATATCGTTTTTGTTTATCTTATTAAAAATAAAACAAATGAAATGAAAATTTTAGAAGCGATATTTAACTATGCTTTGGTACAGTGCCTGATTTTGCAGAATATTAAAAGACAAAAAGATATTATATAAGAGGACTTGGATAAGTATTACTTGGAATTAATATAGGTATGTGAAATGTACAAACATTAACTTAATTCGCTTAGAGCCTGGAAACAATATGCATAATATAGAATTTAATGTTATTCACGATAGGTAAAAAATTTACTAAAGTATTACTTAAATTGTATTGATATCTATGGAAGAAATTATTACATTTAAATAACGTAGGAGAAGTGTAGTTTTTATCAAGGTCTTGCCAAATTTATGATGAAATAAAATGTGGCGCATCGAACACAATATATCTGCTCCACGTGAAGTCTATTTTACTTGTTATTACGCGTTTAAGGAAATTTATTGATTGAATCATTTTAAAAAATGATATCTGCCTAAAAGCTTCCGTTCGCGATAGGAAAGATAAAGAGGAGACGAGTGTTTCTAATGTAAAAAATACGAGTGTTAATCTGAAATATTTGAGATACGCGCAGACGAGAATTTACAAAATAAAAATAACGGTTTAATTTTAAAGTACAAAGTATTTTAACACAGAAGAGACAATTTTTTACTGACTTCCTTCAACTTGTTTAGCGTAGAATAAATTTTAAACTGAAGAGAAAATGGGGTTGACGCGAGAACATTTTCGCGCTATGATTTTCTACGATTTCAAAGCAGGATTAAATCAAAAAGAATGCATTCAACGGTTGCAATTAGCATTTGGTGATGAATCTCCAGCTCGTGCTACTGTATTCAGATGGTTTAGAGAATTTAGAAGAGGTCGCTATTTTCTTCAGGATGATGAACACACAGGAAGGCCGCCGTCGGCAGTAATCCCGGATAATGTGTCTGCCATACGAAAATTGTTAATGGATGATAATCGCTGTACCTATCAAATGATACAGAAGGAACTTAACATTGGATCCGTAGCCATATACAAAATCATTCATGAAGAATTACATATGAAAAAAGTAGTTTGCCGTTGGGTTCCCCATAATCTAACTGAGCATCAAAAAGAAAAGCGTGTCAGAATCAGTAAAGAAACTCTTAATATGCTGAATGATGGTGGCCACCGCATCATTTCTAAAATTGTAACAGGTGATGAAACGTACATACCGTTTTTTGACGTACCAACACGTCAAGAAAGCAAAGTATGGGTCTTTGAAGATGATCCCACGCCGACAATGGTGAAAAAACAAGGCGCACTGAAAAAAGTGATGTATGCCGTTTTCTTCAGAAGTACGGGATTGGTCAAAGCCATCAAGTTGGAAGGACAGAAGACAGTAATAGCTAACTGGTATACCACTAAATGTCCTCTAGAAATTCTACAAGAACTGAATGTTAGGGGACCAATGCTTCACCATGACAATGCATCTTCACATACAACCGGATTAACAATTGAGTTTCTTAAACAAAAACAAATTTAAGTGATCGAACATCAGCCGTATTCACCTGATCTAGCTATATGCGACTTTTGGTTATTCTCTAATCTAAAAAAGAACTTACGTGGACGTCGTTTTCATTCAGAAGAAGAGATTGATGTGGCTATAAATGCATTTTTTGCATCTATTCGAAGAAATGAATAGCTTGAGGCATTTAATCTGTGGAAAATTCGTCTACAAAAGTGCATTGATGCTGGAGGAGACTACTTTGATTACACCTAAAATTTTGTAAGTATAACTTTAAAAACCTAGTTGTATCTCAAAAATTTCAGAGTGACCCTCGTATTACTTAAGTAAAGCAATGAAACATAGTTTTTCAGTTTTCCATTAAGTTAAATTTTGGCTTTATTTCATGAAACTATGCTATAAAAATAAAAATATATGCTATTTGAACATTCGAAATTTGTCGCCGCCCACGCCATCTTTGTGGTCAGCGGGCCTGGCTGCAGATAGGGAGGTCCTGAGTTCAAATCCCGGTTCGGGCATGGGTGTATTTTCTCTCTCCTGCCTTTGTCCTATCCTTGTATGAATGGGTTGTCAATGGTTGCCTACATTATAAACGGGTATCTATGGTATGTGTGTACTGAGGAAGTTGGACTCCTTGCCAAATTACGGTTCAGTTGGAAAAGTGGAGCAGCCTACCCCATATTGCCAGCCTAGCTGGCAGAAGACAACAACAGCAATAGTTTTGTCTTTGATGAAGTAATATGAACTCATTAAAGAATTCTTTTTCATTAAATTTTATTAACAAATATTGAACACATTGATGACTACGAAAATTTGAAGTGACTTAGAACTGCAAAAAATAATTCATAACCCATTTGTTCATAATTAAATAGTTTGAATTTTAAAATATCATTTATAGTTTCTCTGAAGTACTTTCAATTGTTTTAGTCAAAATACTCTGCTAGCTCCAAGAAACATGCAAGAAATAAATTATCTGTTTGTTTCACAATAATAATTTTTTATTTTAATTTTAATAAACACAGCTTTTTTGTGACAAAATGCTGAAAAAATAAAAGCATTAATAGTGAAAATATTAGTATTAAAATTTTATAGCTTTAGGTGCTGAAAATTATGATATGAAATCGAATTTTGAATGTTATTTTGAATGTTTATTATATGAAATCGAATCTTGAATGTTATTTTCGATTTTTCAAACCATTGTTTACTGTTCCATCTTTTTTTTTGCTACTGAATTTTATTGTTCTTTTCCGTGTCCTTTTCTACATGGTCAAAGAAGCAGTAAACGCGTTTTATACAATTGTATGATTTGAGACAGTAATGTGACTCATACAAAGCGTTACTCAAAATACTAAAGGTCATGTGTCAAAAATATGAATCGCTGAAAATATTCAGTTTGCAGTTATAATAATCTACTGAAACTCAGATACTTTAATATAACTTATACACTTGATAACTTATGACGATTTTCATTACAGGTAAAAGCCGTCAAATTTAGCTGCCTATTAACATAATTGTTTTCTTAATTTAAATATAACAAAAACATTTAATGTATGATTTTTCGCATTTTCAGTGACAATATGTGCATAAGTATATTTTTGTCTATTTCTTCAGTTAATGTAGAGCATATAGGATTAATTAAATCCTCCTTTATTGCGAAATAGAACTGTTGGGATAGAAGTAATATGAATGAGAGATAAATTTCAATTTTCACCTACTCTAAAAGCTAAATCATAATTGACAGATTTAATTCAAGTGAATTAGATTGCATGTTTTTCGGAAATTTTAAGTGCTATATAAAATAAATTTACTCAAGGATATATAATTAAAAAAACATTGAAAAATAATTTTTCCAAAAGCTTATCACTAAAGTAAAACGCTTTAAAGTGTATGACTGTCTAAATGTACGATAAATTTATTATCCGTAAAGAAATTGCTTGCCCAACTTTTCGAGTAATATTATAGTCATAAAACATTCATGGAATTTATTAAATTAAAATATTGTATGTATTAAATTTTAATGTTTAATATTTGCGAACAACGGCTGAAGTAGTGACAAATATTTCATACATTGTTGGTATCTAAAAATATGCTCAACTAATTTTACAAAATTAACGAAAAACGCAGATTTATATATTTCAAACATCAATGGTAAAATAATAAAGTTGATATGTTAAATTATCCATAAAAGTTTTTGATTAAATTTTATAAAAATGAATTCAAATCGGTAAATATTCATGAGAAGTTAATGACAAATAAAATTGCCAAAATACTAGTTTGCCTGGTTTCCAATAAAAATGTTCGCTAAATTTGACGCCAAGGGTGACCGTACAATAAATCTGGTCCAATTACGGTATATAAATTACGGTATATAAATTACAAATAACATTTCGATTTCATGATCTGTACTTAACTAATGACAATCATTAAAAAATAATACTAAGGGTTATGAAATGAGAAAAATGAAGCGAAAAATCTATTTTTATTTATCCTTTGTGACATTTAATTTTCACCGTTCTTTGAAATAAATGAATTCACAAATAGTGTATCTTTTACATACTTAAATAGTTATTACACAAAATTGTAGAAGCATCAAAACAAAAAAATCAAATAAATGTTATACAAAATTCTTGCGGTAAATAAATACTTATTTAGTATAATTAAAAAGTATGATAATGATATACTTAAATTTGAATTATAGTTAAAACCGTATTTTAATTAGCCAGGTACAGCGTTTACCCATTGTTGAATAAATTTAAATATATGCTACATATTGAAATTGCATTTCTATTACTCTTGTGCTTAAAATTAAGATGACATTAGTTGATCATTTCTAGAAATTCTTTTTAGATGTGCGCATAAAAATAATTAGGTCTAAATACATAAATTTCTGCTACAGTGTAAATAATCAGCTTATATTAGTTTTATTATACAGATGTATGTACCTCATTAATGCAGAAAAATAATATATACACAACAAGACGAAATGAAAAGGAATAAAGCAGCTTAAAGAAAAGAAAGTGCTTAAAAATTGCTGCATTTTCAGAAAATGTTGTTAATAAAAGTTAGGTGAATATTGCAAATAATATAAGCTTAAATAGTGTTTTTAGTTTTGTTATTAATCGAATTAAGGAAGAAAGTTTAAGAAGCTTTAATTTGAAAAAAATCATCATTTTTTTCACACTTAAAATTTTGTTTTGTAGCAGTGAAAAGAATCACTAATTTTTACCTTTGTACATTTTAGCCTGATTAGGAAATTGCTTTCTTCGGTGTAAAATGCCTGTGGTTCGAATCTTCTATTGTCGAACAACGGACAGGCTTGCATTTTAAAAAGGAATCTTTTGTAATATTCAGATTTCTTTAGCTTCATTTAAACTAGTCCCATTATTTAGAACAAAATGTGTTTAGTTATCTACTAAACAGTGTACGAGTTTTTAATAATTTAAAAATTGTATGTAAAAAATAATAGAATGTTAATAAAATTGTATTGATTTTCAAAATTTCAAACTGCTTTATTTTAGTATTTCCTTTGCTGATGATTTACTAAGAAAAACTGAAAAAGTGCTTACTCAGGTTTTTTTTATATTATGTAAATCTTAAGCATTAATTATGATTGCTATGACAAACGCCGAAAAATCCGGCAAAATTACACCAAATAACAACTGCATTTGCAATAATAAGTTATGATATACATTTTAATGGATAATGATGCTGCAATTTAAGGAGATAAATGTGTGTGTGCTTATAAAATATTCATATGTCATTGGAATATATGTGTTGTCACGTATTTTAAATAGCGCAAACATTGTATCGCTTTACTATCAATTGAAGATAGTGAAGAAGGTTGGAAAAATTCACTCATTATTCGCGTTAATTAAAAAGTTGATATTTTTAACGCGTTTCGATTGCGAAATATATTTTAATTTTGATAGTTTGTGTTTACCTATAATATTTTATTGAATTTTTTTTTGAATTTGTATTAGATTAAGATTCTTTTCTTTCCTCTATGACTATTCAGAATTCGATATTTGACAAAAATCTTGTAAGTTGATGGATATGGTATAAAAAATATCTCATTATTTCAAATTGTATACCTAAAAAGTGTAGAAACCAGCTTTTTAATTCTAATTTCTTTAAACTCTGGTCAATAACTAATCGATTAAAGTAATCGTTGTAAAATAAGAACATATAAAAATCATCAAAGCATACTAAATTGATCATTAGCTTTAATCATAAATATGAGTGATTTCGTGGTTGTATTTTTGATTATCGTCTACATGTGGATGTACAATCGCAGTGGAGTGTGCATAAAAGACAACCATACGTT
The DNA here is from genome assembly GCA_037975125.1 of Latrodectus hesperus. Taxonomy (NCBI): domain Eukaryota; kingdom Metazoa; phylum Arthropoda; class Arachnida; order Araneae; family Theridiidae; genus Latrodectus; species Latrodectus hesperus. The sequence goes on from CM075853.1 coordinate 37,249,045, forward strand.
GCATACATTAATATATATTTGTATTTATTTATTATCACTGTTTATGGCATTAAATATCGTGAATTTTTGCTGGTGTTGTGGCTCCTCTAATCTTCAGAATTTTTATTTTAAATGATTGTACTTAGTATTAATTAACTTCTTAAATATTCATTTTTAAGGTGTAAATTGAAATCTACAAAATTTTGTTAGTGAATTGGCTATTGAAATTCAGGTATATCGATTATATTTTCTTAGATTATTATTTTATTAAGAAATAAAGCATTTTTCCCCTGTATGCTAAGGACTATTATAATTATGTTGGGAATGACTAGCAAAATATTCCATTTTTTATTTAAAATATGGAATTACGTTATATTTGTGTGTGTGTTAAATAATTATCTACGTAGAGTCTTTTACAATATTTTTTGTTGTATATTAACATATTAATCCTTAAAATCTCTTGTAAGATTTAATCCTTTGAATTATGGTTCTAATCATATATTTTTGATAAATAAATTTTGTGTTACTCTTCATTTTTCCATGAAAACACTAAGATTAGAATAATTTATATATTTTTTTATAATTCAAACTGCAAAATTCTCCAGAAGTATGTTTTTAAAAATAATTATAAATTTTTGTTTAAAAAAAAATCGAAATTCGACGAGTTTCATTTGCTAAAATCAAATTGTTTCAGTTGAAACTTATGGTTCAAGTGATATAAACTCTGCTCATATGATCTGAATCCATGCTCTAAAATTATTTCTCTTCAGAAGATAATTAAAAATTTAACATCTGTGAGCTGAGGGTAAAGGGATTAAAACCTTCTCTACCGGTTTCAGTGTCAAGGTTTCCTCTAATCAACAGCACACGATGACTTTATTATTCAAAACAACCTGTTTTATTTCCTTAAGGTGTATCACTGTTGCAATGAAAGAGCAAAAAAATAAATCCTACGGATTGAAGTAGGTGGAGCTGATATCGGCTGAAAATGGGCCGCGGAAGGGAAACGAAGTTTACATCTGAAAAGGAAGGCGCACGAGTTTTAGGCGGGTCAAATTAAATGTTACGCAGATGTTCTAGAATGTAACTTTTTCTTTTCACTAAACTCTGATAAAAATTATTGCCGTTTTAAACTCAATCTTATTTCACGGTAAGAAGAATTATTTTTTTTATCAAACATTTTAGTTTTGTAGAATTTTATTATTTTAGTTCCTATATATGTTTTTATTAAATTGATCATTTTTGCTAGAATTATGATGGTATAACAAAGTTTTTGTGGGTTTTTTCATAACTACAATTTGGCTTTTCTTGTTAGAATCTAAATTATTGTCAAATTAAATAGCTGTAAAATAAATAGGAAAATTACTTTGTTTGACGTTGCACAATATCTTAAAAAAATATTGAATTGATAAAATCTATGGAAAATTTTTAGAATTGAGTTTGTTTTCACGTAATCTATTTCTTTTCATTATTGGTCGCTCTTATATTTTATTACTTAATTTCTGTACATAACAAAATATAAATTTTGTAAGACTTTTTTGTGTTTTGATTAAATGTGATATTTTTTGTTTATTATTTAATTATATGGAGGTTAAATTATATAATACCAACGTAAATAAAGAAAATGTTTATTTACTTCGCGATAACTCTGCTAGTTGTCAATAAATATGGTTAAATACCACTCTAACAAATTTCATTACCTAGCTGGCAACTATTTATTCTCATCACTTACATAATCCAAGATTTAAAGCAATTATTGATATGCTTTATTTCTTTTGGTCATTAGAAAATTGACTAATCAAGCTAATACCAGACGAAAATCTTAGCATTTTATATTCATGATATACCTATTATAATATATATAAAAAAGTAATATATATTACAGGTTTGGATTGTGTGTGTGTGTGTGAATGAAAAGAATTAATTTGCATCTCAAATAGTCAATACAAGTGGTTGTAAATTATTAACAAACGTATTATATTAATGATTTCAAATTTATCTGTATGATTTATTTTGAGTTCAGTGTATTAGCATGCATAATTTAAAAATGAAGTAAAATTGACTATATGTACGACACTGAAATGATTAACTTTTCACCACAAGGTATTTATAATATGCGTAGTAATAAAGTTAAACATTTCGAACAAGTTTTTTTGGTATTAAATTATTGAATACATTTATCATAAGATATCAGTTGCGTACAGTTTTATTTAAAAAAATGTAAGAATCATTCGGACTCTATTTTAAATTTGTGCACCTCTCCAGTGTTTATTCTTGAAAAATTTAAAAACAAATATTTTCCATTTTTTTTAATTAAAGGCTTATAAAAATTGCATTTTTTTCATGTATCTATGGAAATAAATTTATGAAAAATTATACATTTTGCACAAATTATTCTAAATTATTCATTAAATAAATTTATGGTAGGGTATCATTTAAAAAGATTCATTTATTCAGCATTTACTTATGCAATTTTTGCAAGTTATTTATTTTTTTATAATTAAATGATTATGCAAATCATCGTATTTCGATTTCTTTTTACTTTATATAAACATCAGCCATTATAATAAAAGCAAATCATCCAAAAACACCAAAATGATCTTCGCAATCAATGCTGGAATGCCAAATGATAGGGTAAGAAAACGTTCATCATTCCGTTAGAAGTTGCTTGCGTTGTTATGGGCCATGACACAGCCGAGCTTCCCGAGCTATGAGAAAATCGCCTATTAATCGTTGCGTGCTGTGCATGTCGAAGGAGTAAAAGTATGCGAAAAGAGAAACCACTGAAGTTTAGGTATCCGAACAGGAAATGGTGAGCGATGATTTGTGGATACGTTATTTTGTTCATTTGTCATCAATCAAACTATGCAAATGCTGCATCTGAGGACATTCCCGCCTTTGAAACCAGACATGCTCTCTCACACTTTTCTGACACGCAAATATGTGTCTGCCTTTATCTGCTTCAATTTTTTGCTTCTGTTTCATAAATGCTTTGTTTTAATGTTAACCTACGGTTTTTTCTTCAAAAAATATCATTTATATGAACTAAAAATCGTAATTTTTTTTTCACTTTTGACGAAGCATTTTTCTTATAGCAGAAGTTAGTTTTCTTTCTTTCTTTTTTCTCTACAAAAGTTAAATTTGCTAAACAGTTTTCAAAATTTATATATATATATATATATATATATATATATATATATATATATATATATATATATATATATATATATATATATATACATATATATATATATATATATATATATATATATATATATATATATATATATATATATATATATATATATATATATATATATAACTTTATTTGAATGAAAATAAAACTTTTAGATTACTAACACTTAGCATGTGAGTTTTATTGAAATGCAGAATTTAATTTATTTTACAATTGAATTTCCATCCTTCACTAATTTTATGGGTTATAAAATAAACATGATTATATGGTTTATTTAACGTTATGTTTCAGAAGTATAATTTTATAGTTGTTTTATATAGAATAAAAGTTCTCTGTACATCATGATTAATTTATATGCTATAAAAATGTTTTTGTATTTTAACTGTAGTTTTCTTCTAATGTATTCAAAACGGAATGATTTTGGGAAAATATTACAAGAATTTTTTTTTATTTTTAAACTAATAATATTTTTTTACTTTTCATTTCTAGAATGATTTGCGTTTTCTATTGCGTATTTTTTTAAATCTCAGACCAAGTTGTTTATGATAGCTCGCTTAGAATAAATTAGTTAAATATGTAATGTAAAAAGTACTGGTTTAATTTTTCAGCATTATTCATATTTTTTAAAAAAATATTAAATACATTATTAAAAACTTATTTTTATGAAGTGTTTACTAAAAAATATTTAATCTGAATTTATAAGAAGCACTTAGATTGCATTTCGTGTTTCTAATATTCATATGCTTTTCCTTTAAAAACCTCTTTCATCAGCTGCCGAGATCGGTTTCTCTTTCCTTTTGAATTTATTAAAGATAACGTACTTATCAATTTCCATTTGCTGCTGTACTTGAGTTCTTCTAATAGGCAGATGATAAAAAAATGCCATCCTTGGTTCATAAAGCAGCAAGATCTACAAATAACAGTTATATCTCTTGAAGATAATATTTTTTTAAATTTCAACAACAATTATATTGAATGTTTTGATTAGTTTTTAAACAACGCCTTCATTTTTTTAACGTGCATGACTGATTTTATTTACCGAATTATATATATTGAATTATAAAATATATTAATTTATTTTTCTAAAGAAAAATCATGATTTATCCATAAAAATTTAGACGCTTTCATTTTTGGAAATATGGTGTTACAATAAAAAAATCAAGCAGTTTGAAGTTTCTCTTTGTAAAAGTCACCATAAACCATGTAGTACCAACAATTTAATTAAACTTTCAATAAAATTTAAAGCATGAATGCCAATTTTAATTCATGCTATGTTAGAATGCTCTCTAAGAGAATAGTGTCGAACTAAACTAAGTTAAACGTTTTTGTTAGAATAGATTTGCTTGAAGCAGATTAATTTTAATTAAAATTAAAAAAAGAATTCTTTTTAAACATTAAAATTGTGCTGCAGGTATTTCTGTCATTGCTAAGATTTTTTCCAACTTTTTGCTGATATTGCTTACATTTCCTTCCTTATTTACTGTGACATTCTTCATGTTAAATAAGAAAATGTATAAAATTACAAAACTATATGAATTTTATTAATATAACGAATGTTATGTTATTTAAATTTTCAAAATTTGATAGCTTTTATAATTATAAAAACATTTAACTCAAAGCAATATTTGGGTGACACAATCTTTTTAATATTGAAAATTCTTTTTGTTCCCTTAATTTTACCTTAGTTTTTGTAAATAAAAATGTTCATTTCTTTTGGGAAAAAAATACAAAAAAACGTTTTCGCAAAAGTTATTCTTTCGCAAAGGAGCATATGTAACTATCAGGCAATTTTACATTTTTCCCTAAAAAGCATAGTATGTAGACCATTTATGATCAACATTTTGTCCTTCATTTCTAGATTTCGTAAGTATGGCTCTAATCTAAGATTTGGATATTTCTAGCGGTACGCAATCTTTAAAATTTAAATTAAAAAATATAATAATAAATAAATAAAATTTAAAATCGGAAACGGTGTGTAAAAAAAAGTCGTAGTGAGCCAAATTGCTTTTATATGTATGTGACATCGCAATACTGTTATTTTTACTTGTAAATGTGATAATTTACTTGATTCGAGTCCATTTCTTATTATTCATTGGTTTTCAAGAGGGATATTAACTCTTAAATTGTTAGAAATTTTATCTTAAAACAGTTTTTCTCAATAATCCAATTGTTCCTAAAAATGAATTCGGTGGAATGTAACAGACACTTAATAAAGATTATTGTTAAGGTAAAACTTTCTTGGGGGATGCATTTTATAATGGAAAGATTATTTTTCTCTATAATGGGGAATCCTGGACTTAACGAAATATTAAGTTGCTTTTATGACTCGGATAGATCTTAACTATAAAAGATAAGCGCTGCAGGTGAGAAAATAAGTAATGTAACTCCATTATAAGGATTTTTTTACCTTTATTTCTTTCCTCCAGTCCGCAGTTAGAGATTATGTGCAAATGACATCAGAGGTAAGATTTATTTTGATGCATCGAGATTTATTCTTATCCCTTGATTGTTTGTTTCTTTGTTGAAGATAACAGATTTTATAGTTATAAAAAATATATTTTTTAAGGTAATGAACTCGAAATAAGAATTAATGATTGCTCTCCGATTGGAATTTGTAAGTGACAGCTTGATGTATTTAGAGTTTGCTTTACTTCTAAGAACCAGCTTAACAAATGTATTGTATATTCTAGTTTGTTCTTAGCTGTGGTCTGCAAGTGCTTGAAAGTCCAAAGACATCTAAAAAAAAATCTCCAAAATCAATATTTTATGAGGATTTTGCAAAACTGACATACATTAATGTTATCATAATCAAATGTTAATAAACTTCGTTTAATTCTTAATTGTAACAATCAAATTTTTTTTCCTTAAATTTACATTGCTTAAGAGAATATTTTGCTTCATTTAATTATAAAAAGTAGCTATACAGATATCGTCATATGCTGTAACAGTATTTTGACCACTTTTTCAAAAACTAAACACGTTATTTTAAAACAAAAAATTCATAAATTTAGCCTTTTTAATTTAAAGCATAAATATTTATATTTTATTTGCATATATTTTTAAATGATATCTATTTAGTTGAAACTATTATTGTGTAAAGTATATTCATTATTGAATATTAAAATTATTTCATCATGATGGCAACATGCAATAAAGTAAAAATTTGCATGAAATATTATGTGCTGGGTTTGCGAATGATTGAAAACGCATTTGTAAATGAAATTGTAGATGATAAATACATCAAAGCATATATACAAACGAATGAATGAAATTATCTACTCATATGTTGCGATAAAGCTAATATATAAAAGGAAAATTGCATAATTCTACATTGTCTGAAATTGTATGTGAACACTGATACATCGTAATCGTGTTTTCTCAGTTATATATGTTTTTATTTCTTCATTACAAATTTTAATTTCATTTATCTCCGTTTACCGCCATTTTTAAAATAGCACTTTCTATAGTAATAATTTATTTTTAATTAAGAACCCGTTTAGTTCTTTCACCTTGATGAAAATGCTTTGTTTTGACATTTTGTTTTATTGAGAATATGGATATATAATCGTCAAATTAGTGATAGTTTTTTAAATGCTCTAAGTTTGATTACATAACATAAAACAACCTTCATAAGTAGACAACATTTCCTTCATTTTATAACAAAAAAGTTAACATCTTTGTTCTTTGCCTTTTAAATATATGCAGTATCACGCTCTCTTTGTTTTCAGAAGGTAACATCTTGTGTTTCTTTCTCAACATAAAGAAAGAAAGAAAGAAACGGGCATACAAAAAGAATTCGTCGACATTGAATTTCCCTCCTTGTATCAAGTAGCTTACCGGCACTATTGTTCCAACTTTGCGTTGCCACATTCACATTCAAAATCTCACTTGTTTATTCCCGATACCTTTACAATACCGATGACGCCTATTGTCATGTTACAATCTTGATGATATAAATCGCTTAGCTCTTTCAACTTTTGGCCACGGTATAACGTCACACACTATGAAACTGAATTGCAATTGATGAGTAAATTAATTACGACAGTTCCGTGTTAACTCTGTTCTGGTCCAAAGAATTCATACTGCGGCTGTGTGTGCAGACGCGGCAGGACATGAACTCTTCTAATCCCTTCTAATATTCACATTAATTAATCTACCATATTGTGGCATTGCATTTAGGTCGCTGATTTTCAGATGATAAAACTTAGATTATGTGAACCAAACATCGAGACACGCTAAGTACCAATTTCCTTCACAAATGGTTTTAATCTTTCTTTTACTTTAAACTTTGCCTTGAGTATATATTCCCTGTGGATGGTGGATGTTCTTTCAAAAGAATGCTTGAAGGTCTCATTCTTTTCTTTATTTTTTTCTCCTTTGGAATTTAATCTTTTTGACTTAGAAAAAATCTTTTGCATTCTTCTTGCGTGCTAAAGAATAGATTTTGTTGAAGCCTAAAATGTGTTTTATTAGAGATAAGTATGTATTTGTACTGCTAAGAGTTGAACAAAATTGAAGGAATAAAAAGGCGAGTTTTTATTTGGATATATAATGGTTAGGAAAAAAAAATGGGTTGCATTTCCTTAATCTTTTCAAACATTGCTTGCAAATATTTACTAAATTTTTTAATAATTTACTAAAATTTTTATTTTTATTTAAGTCAAATTTTAATTACATAACAGGCATTTTAATTACTTAAGTCACGTTTTAATTACATGAAATTTATTATTTTTAATAGCCTAGAAAAGTTAGTAATTTATTATGTGCTTTTAATTTTTTCAAATTATTTAACTATACATCATAAAAAATGAATTTTTCCTAAAACATCTGTAATATTTTACTGCAATTTAAAAAATGTTATTTTTGTCTTCTATAAAAGAAATTTTCATTTTTATAAGTATCAAAAACTAGATATGGGAAGAATGCTTAGAGTTTATATATATACTTAAAATATATTTTGTTACTGTGTGAATTTTAAAATAAAGGTAAAAAATTTTTAAGAAGCCTTAAATCTTAACAAACTAGAGTATTAGTTGAATGTTTCGTATAAAATAAGCTTTAGAAATACCATTTTCATCCACGAAGAAAGTTTTTAAAAAATTTTTTTTAGATTTATACTCAATGTTTCGGAAATTTCCTTGCTAAAGACTCTTCTCATTTCCGATTCATATACGCTGATCCCCCGCTGGTCCTCTTGCGGATGGACCGCGCGGTTCATAACATTGGCCAAGTGGAACTTTGAATTGGATAATTGGCTGATTAGGAAGAGTAGTGTTCGAAGGAAATGACAAGGGCTGTTATGTGTTCGACGCTTAAGGACATTGTAGTTGAGCCTCATGAATTAACCGTCTACACAAGTTCGAGACTAGTTGAAAGTCGTTGAGGGTCATTCCACTTTGATTACTACTCATTATCATTAATCCTGATTCTGTGATGAGGAGCATCGGATCTTATGGTATCAGCTTATTTGAATTATGAATGCAGTTATAAGCCATCGATGTTTTCTCGGTGAACATTAATTTTAAATTTGTTTCAATATTTTTCTATTTTAGTTTTTCGTAGACATCGAGGTAATCTTACCTATTTATCAGTTAATTTCTAGTTTATTAAACATTTGTCTGATTATGTATGACAGTTACATTTTGTTAACTGTCTATTCGCATATTTTTTTATGCATTCTCATTTAACTATTTTAAATATCTTGCTTCAAAATTTAAAAGTTTAAAAAAATTATTATAATTCTATTAAATCAGGAATACATTAATTTGTATTACTAAAACTAAAAGAGTTTTAGTTTGTAAATAAAATTGCCCCCCAAAATAACTCTTATCCGTTATTAATATTCTATATACTCCCACACACACTTTCATTTTATATTTTTAAAAGAAATTTTATTTAGTCAGTTGTATCAATTTTAATATTTATTTTTAATAATTTGTTTTAATAGCCCCATGTGAAATGGAACATTAATATTCATTATTAATAAGTATTAAAATGACTCGTTAATTTATTTTATCGATTATCATTATTTAATCTTTAATTTACTATTACCTAGTGTAGTAAATTTATTAATAAGTAACAATTATTTCTTAATCAATTTGGAAAATTTCTTAAGTTTAGGAAAGTTATTCTTGAAAACAAGTATTAAATAATCTATTATTTAAGTATGCAAGTTTTTAAATTCTACAACAAAAGTTATTTTTCATATAAACTGCTAAAATTAAAGTGTCATGTGTTTTATTTTATTATGTGTAAACTATTGCAAGGCCATTTGTGACAAGTTCGTAATTATATGAACTTCCTACTAAATTTCGCTAGGATTATTATATCTAAATTTTTCCTTTTAATTAAACAGAGTAATTTGTAATATATATAAATTATTCTGTGCTATGCCCTCAACGCAATATTTTATCTGAACTATTTGAAAAGAAAAAAAAACAATAAATATCAACGTTATTTAACATCAGTCACTCTCAGTTATTAAAAAGGGCTTAAAAATAAAAGCAAACTTGTGAAATAAAAATAATCCTTCTCTCTATCAACAAGTGTTGATTTATATAGAATTTTCTAGTTTTAGTATGCGATCCTTATAGGTATTGCGTACATTGTGTGTTTTAGGAGAACAATCGAAAATATACTTTTTAACTCACGAAGAGAAATTACTTCTGTAAAGAAAGCTTTTTCTCGTAACAATTATATTATTGTTGAATAATAAACATTATTCTTGTTAAGAAATTCTTAGTAAAATTCTGCGCTTTCAAGCAGTGAATTTTGGAATAAGAGAATAAATTATTTAAAGGAAAACAACATTATATAAGTTATATTTTTGTATTGAGATAAAAGGAATTTTATACTTTGCATGTTTTTTTTTTATTTGAAAGTGGATTTAAAACTAAATATGTCTTTAATTTATCCTTTATGATTTTTTTTAAATTTTGTCATTGATTTCTTTGTTTTTCCCGGAAATAATTGTTCACTTTTTAAAATACTAATTGCGTAATATGTATTGAATATTGTGTATTTTTATTGAAAGATTATATTCTGTTAATTTTTTATATTTTTTATCGACACAATTACATGCCTAGGCATTATTAACTCACATTAAAAAAATTTATGTCCAATAATCCAGCAACAGCATTTGTTTGGTCAACTTTTGATCTTGATGTATTTAATTCTCTAATTTTACGCTTAAATCTAATTATTTTAATGTTTTCCATTTTTGATTGTATTATACAGAATGAAATGTTGAAACCTGCTTTTTATATTTATTGGGTTCAATGTTATCACCTCAGTTCAACAATTTTTGCTATTGGATAATGTGCGCAAAAACGTAAATTGCAAAAACCGAAAAAAAAAAAAAATACAAGTCCTTTTTTACATTAAAAAAATGGATTTTTAAAAACTTTATTTTGATACGATATGTTTGTGTTATCACACATACACACAATTTTCTGACTGACATACCAGAAATAAATAAAAAGTGGGACATATTTTGAAATATTCCATGAATTATTATAATTCAATATTATTTCAAGGCAATAAAAGGTAGTGAATGCAATAATACACTCCTGTTAAGTTGTAATTTGTTTCTGCTCAATTATTCATAAATAGAATCGCATTTATTAAGAAAAAAATTGAAGTTCTTAATACTTTTCATTAAATATCTTGATGCCAGCATTTTTTAAAATTGTTTTTATACATCATGAGAAATGTTTAGGATTTCAGTGTCCTTGTTTAGCGCTTCAATATTTGTAATAGTTCGGGATCGCTTTTAACTTCCGCTCAAATTAGCAGAAAGTGACTGTAGGAAAACACACACAAACCAACTTCTAAAAAAATATATTATCAAAGATTTTAATCCCCAAAATGTCATGAAATGTTTTAATGAAATCATATTCCTCTTTTTTTTTCATTAAAATTTGCTATCATTCATGTTTTTCATAAATATGTTTTCATTAATAAATATCACTATTTTTTTTAAAACTTGACTTACGCCATATAGTTACTGTTTAGATGAATATTAAAAAAAAGTTACTATTAAGTTGTTGTTAAGCTGCAAATCACATCATAGACTGAAAAAGATACCGAAATCATCATTGGCAATAATTTTTTAACAAATATAATTTTTTAATTGTCAAATAGTGTTCCCATTTCTTGTGTAACTTTTAAAAAAAATTGAAAAGAAATATTTGTTAATGAGTTGTATAATATTTATTCATTTTTTATGCATGTACATTATTAGATTTTTAAATTATTTGTCTTTTAAAAATAAAAACTTAAACATTTCTGAAAACGTTTTTATCTACAAGAGAATATAATATTTGAAAATCTAATGACATACACAATGGCAGTAAACACGCACACACACAAAAAAAGAACTTTAATGTAAAAACAAACTCATCTGTTTTGCTTTAAACCTCTAATGATTTTTCTATTAGCTTTCATTTCAAATATAAATTTGACGTACAACTGATTACTTTGCCGCATAACTGGTACCAGTTCTATCCTATATCTCGCCGAGCTGGCAGCCGAATGGTTAGCGCTCTTGCCTTCGGTTTAACAATTCGTGGGTTCGAATCCCACATTGGTTATGGATGTTTGTAGTGGTTCGGAATCCACTTTAAGCCGTAGGTCCCGGTCTAATTAGCCATCGTGTGCAAAAAATGACCGTTGAGCGACAAACAAAAAAAAATATCCTATATCTCGGAACTGGTAGCAGTTCTATCCTATATCTCGGAACTGGTAGCAGTTCTATCCTATATCTAAATGTGGTTTTAAGTCCTTATTTTAAAAAGTGCTACGATGTTATGATTGTTTATTTTTTCCGGTACAAATAATGGAGTACCATTTTCACAATCAAAACTGCGACATTTGATTTAACACACACTTCTTTTTAGTTTATATTACTTAAAAGTACTTATTTCACAATTTTATTTATTTATTTTTTACATAAATGTGCTTTTACTATTTGTTAGTATCGATAATTTAACCTAAAATTATATTCATCCCATTTATTTTTTTATTGCTCATCCCCTTACTTTATTCACAGTTATTCAAATCCCAAAATTGATGGTGGCCTTAAATTCATAATTGCAAATGTTCGGCAACACCTTCAGGTTAAACAAATGGAAGAAGTAGGTTTTTACTTTTCCGATATTTTATCAAGAGTTCTCCCATGTTTTATCAGCTGTTTCCGTCCTTGTTATTTAAAAACCAAGGCGATGTCGCGTAATTTTTTTTCTTTCGTGATGCCCGCATCTAATTAATATTCATATAACTGAGAATAACATTGTAGTTAGCGATATCAATCTGATAGTAAATGTTTTGATTTGAACCTCTAATAATCATGGAAAAAGAGGAAGAATCCATTAATGTTAAGAAAATGTTCAGGAAAAACATTTTCTTAATATTCAAATAAAACGTAAATAAAAAATGATAAATAAAATTAAAAATGTGATAATTTAATACATAAATACCGTCAAAACTAATTGGTAAATTCTGCTTGACTTGGTGAAGAATAATCAAAATGTAAAAAATAAATTGCATTTTATATCCTGTTTCAAATGTAGTCAAGAATTTATTTATTTATATATATATAATTTTTTAAAAATGTGTTTTTTTAAATTAATTTCAGATGAACTAAATAAATATTTAATTGAAAATACTACGTATTACTGTAATGCAAAATATAAAATTATTTTTATTTAATACAGTTTTAATACATTTAACCTTTTGTTTATATAAACCATTATGCATTTATTAAACTATTAGTAGTAATTAGGGTAAAAATAAATTTTAATATACCTATTAAGAATTCCATTTTATTTTAGTTTTTTCTCATTAACTCTCCTGTATACGTACACCATAAATGAAGTACATATCAATAATATATGTAATTTTCTCCTATTGATCGTGTATTATGAAAGTGAATTTGATGAATCATGTGACTGTTTCTTTGGAAAAATAGCTAAAATAAACATAGTGTGAAATTTACTCAAAATGATAACTTTGGATAGTATTTTTAATAAAACTGAATGTGGAGGCAACAAAATTTAGCGTGTTTTGGTTATCGATTCTAAAAATTTCGATGTGTTGATATTTGTAAATTAATAATTTGTTGTCATTGTAAATTAATTATTTGATATGCAATTATTTACTTGCGTATATCTGTGAAAAACAATTTTTTGTATGTTTATTTTCAAATGTGTAATATTAAAAAGGAGTTTTTCGTAGATTATCTAAATTTAAATTGTGGATTATTTTGATGTCATTCATGCATTTGGATATGCTTATTTTATACAATCATGTGACGATTTCTTAAGCTTTATTCATTATAAGTCTACATGTGTACGACAATCGAAAAATAAAATAGTGCTTGTTAACCCAACTTATTATGAAATCTCAGTTATACGATACAAGAATTGCGTCTCTGTGTATTTTTCAGCAACTATTTAATATTCTTCTCAGCCGCTATCGGTGGGTTGGTATTGCAATGATTGATTTATCATGGTGCTGATGACAAATTTGGAAACAATCAGTGAGAAAATTATTTCGACATCTCACGTTTGAATAAATGAAATAATATAAAAGCGGCTTGGAAAAGGTTTCGTAAATCTGTGTTGGAAAAATATTACCCTTTTCTTTCGTTAATGAGGCATTTCGTTCATAGAGCCTTCACCGCGCTTTCTTTGTGTTATAAACATTACGTTTATTGCGAAAAATTATATATTTTTAAATAAAATTATTTATTTTAGAAATGTAGAATTTGTTAATGTTCTTAATAACTTTTAGGAACAAAATTTCGAAAAAGGAATTTAGATTTAAATAATTAAAAAATTTGTAATTTATTAAAAATTAAATATGTTTAAAATATAATATTACTTAATTAATATTAAATTCATATAATCTAAAATTTTACTGTTTAGTTTCTTAACTATTTTCAACGTAAATTTTTTTCAAACTTTTTTAAATTTAAATTAAATTCAAAAAGTGATATTAAGTATAATTTTTTAAGCATAAAAATTTATTGGATATAAAAATTAAACGATAGTAAATTTATTGAAGTGTAAGCTTACGAGAGATCATTATTGGATAAAAATATGTAGAATTGCTGCTATATCCTAATTAATTATTTTAAACCATAGGTTCCCAAAGTGGTCCAGGTGGACCCCAGGGGTCCATAGAAGGCCACACGTATTTTTATTGTTGATTGTTTGTAATAATAAATGTTTATTATTTTGTGTAACCACAGGTATTATTTTAATAAATAAGATACAAGAAAATGTGCTCCTTTTTTTCTTCTTAACATCCCCAATTTAGGGTGATAATTTTTAGGAGTTTTGGGAATACAGTAGAAATGTAGCAGCAGGGGGTTTACCGAAAATAGTAAACTTTGAAAGTGGTCCAACAAAAAAAAAGTTTGGGAACCCATCTTTTAAGCAAACGACTTTTATTTAATTGATATGGAATTAATTTTTCAACTTAAATGTGTGACATGTACACCAGATATATATTCTGCAAATATATGGCTTAAAAATTATAGTTATTAAATTATAAATCTAGCATCATAGTTATTTAAAAAAAACTTTCTTTTATTTATAAATAGAATGCTTTATTAGATCTTCAAAAATAAAACTTCGAACATTTTGCGTTGATGAAAAGCTTGCCAGTTCTTATGTTTTGTCCCAGTAGTTTTTTCTGCTTACTTACCAAGTTGAAGTAGTTCTAAACTCGTGTTTTTTCCTGCCTCGCGTGAAATCTAATCTGATAAAGCAACTGTATATAAAATAAGATGGAACTTTTTTTTTTTTTCTGTTAAGAGCTTTTACTTTTTTTTTCATCTTTATTTCTTAAGCTCTTGCTACTTCAGTAGACTAAGTGGTTTGGTGTATTATTGAAAACAGTTCGTTGAGAAAGAAAAAAATAGTTTTCTGAAGGTTGTTTTTGCGATGCTGTGAAGCTCGCACGTTAAATTACTTAAAATGACTTTGTACTATTCAACATATCGTATAAAGGATTTGTGAAATTTGGTTTATATTGTCTTACAAAAAAGTTGAGAGCATTTTACTTAAAATTTTACTCACTTATGTCGTGTTTTACGAGGTTTCTGAAGGTTGAGAATTTTCATTTAAATCGAAATAATTATTAATTTGTTTGACTGAAATTTGATTTCCCTATATTTTCTTTTAATCGAATATTTTTATCTTAATAATTGAAACCAAACATTTTAGTGGTATTTTATACATTAGTAACACAACTGCATTAGTTTTTATACATTAGTAACACATATTTATACATTAGTAACATAATATTTTTTACATTAGTAACACAACTGCAGTAAATAATACTGTAAATTGTGCGTTTATGAATGTTATTATGTATATATATATATATATATATATATATATATATATATATATATATATATATATATATATATATATGAGAATTATATAAATTCCAAGTCCATATTTGTGTCTGCATTTAATATCTCAAGTCAAAAGGTTAACGCTCTAGCCTTCAATTCAACAATTCGTGGTTTTGAATTTCACCTTGAACATGCATATTTGTTTTGTAAAAAAGAACTTGAGCGATAAACAAGTCAAATCAATCAATATTTTGAACTTCAAATATGATGGATACATCTGAGGTATTCTCCATATCCGGATGTTCTGATGATTTATTACTTCGTACAGTTCCAATTTAGTGTATAATTTTACAAATATGAAAGCCTCAAAATTAATATTTGAAATTTTTTGACTTTATGACCAACTAGTTCAAACGATTGAAAATTATACGCGTGAAAACTGTAAATTTTATTTGTAGTTTATAGAAAATTTTGTTTCTTAAAATAACTAAAAATTTACTTTTTGTTATAAATTCAATCGCAGCTGCAAAAACATGTTATTAATTTATTTTGTTTCGATAATATCGCAAATAACTAATTCATCGAGTTTTTGAAATTAAGTACCTATATTTCATTATTCTATTTATTTATCTGTGTTTATGTCAGCATCATTCTCTAAAGTAATGTGTTTCTATTACAAATATGTTTCATACGGTCGATTTAATTTTCCTTATATAAACTAAAACTCCGGATTCTAACGGTTACGTTTATGAAAGTGTTGCTGAATTAATTTGTTCGTCCTGTTAAACTAATACAGGTCAGATCTTCAACGGAGAATTTAATTAACCCCCTATGGAAGTAGGCAGATATGTTCCTCCTTAATATTTAATTGCGGATCTACTTCTTAAAATAAGCAAGTTTTAAATGTCATGAATGTTATTTAATTTCTTCTGAATCAGTTCCAGGATACTTTTAATTGCTATTTACAATTTTTATATCCGGAAACATTCTTTCCATGATCGATGGAATGTAAACGCTCGTAACATTACTTACAGTGCATAATCTTTGAAAATTGTACATAACACTAATTAAAACTTAAAGATTATATTTATGTGTTTAAATGGATTGAGTTTTCAATATACAATGCTGCATTTTTTTGCAGTTTATACATTTTACACTAAGAAAAGCTTGTAATAATTGTAAATATATTTAAATTCGTAAGCATTTATGCGATTATCAATAAATCAGATAGCAAATGTTGATGATTTTTACTTTAATGCTAGAATATGTAGATTTTTTAATGTAAAGAAATTTCACTTTACTATAGTTATAATCCAGTATAGTTTTGTAAGAAGAGAATTTTTTGGTATAAATTTTCATTAATGCATGCATATCATTTAATAATGTGTTTTGTAAACAGTAATTGCAAGCAAAAATTGAAGGCTTGCTTTCTAAGCATATAATATTTGTTCTTAATGCAGTTCGAATTATATGCTTTGCGATTTCTGTAAAATAATATCAAGTTTTTATTTTATCTTTAAATTGTCCTGTTTTGAATCACTTGAAGACTGGGAAACTTACGAGATGTAGTGTGATTCAAACACTTTAAGTAGCGCCAAATTTTAAAGTGCTCTTTCCTTCTTTTTTATTTATCATTTAAATAACTACTCAACTGTGCGAAACGTTCTGTTACTTTTAGCTCTTGATGTAGCGGCATTTATTCGTTGATTAATGTTTGGCTGTTTTTGTGTCTGTCATCTGTTTAGTGCGAATCACTCATCATAATCTCTTTTTTTTAACTTGACTGATTTAATTGAGTGTTTCCGTTTTATACCCGCTGGGTCTTCTTGTATAACATACATGCTACAAGAAAAGAATTCTTTTTTTTCCGTTCTGCTCAGAATTATATGTCATCTGCTCATGAAAATGCGTCGCAGGAAAATGAAGATGTAGATAGCTGATTGTTTAGAATCTTATAATTATTTTTATAACTTTCGCCATGTGGATTTTAAATGTATTTTTACTAAGTTTTAAATAGAATATTTTATCTGATAGATAAGAGAGTTGTTATGAAAGGATGTTTTGGTTATAATATAAACATGTTCTGTTTGATTATATTATTCAAACACTAATTTATGTTATTCGATTTGTCTCATCGCCTTATGGATTATCTTTAAAAAATTTTTAAAATACTTGCATATAATTTTATTACTTTTCAGATAAATGGTACTTTAGATCAAGTTATTTGAGGCTGATTTTTACTTAATTAATAAAGTATTTGGTTTGGTTTTAAAACCAATGTTTACGTTAAAAAATATTTTATGATACAGTTTATAATATAATGAAGTAAATGATTTCTTTAAGAAATGGCTTATTTACTGCATAAAATAAAATTTCATCATTAAATATTATCATTTCTAAGCAAAAATAAAAATTCATTTTTTTGAATTTTAATTTAAAATTCCTGTCAAAGTGAAGTTATAAATAATTTGAATTATATTCTCAAATTACCCGGTGTTAAAATATGCGAACTTTAAGTTTTATTGTCATTTTTATATTTATAGTCCTACTCCTTTTTTCCGACTTGGTTGAGAAAACTTTTTTAAAAGTGTAGTTCTTTTCAATTTTTATGGTAAATACAAAACTTTGAAAATTAGCCTTTCTGTACATAGCAGCAGATTAATTGAACAATTTCTTTCTAATGATGTTAAGAAGTCAGTAATCTTGATAACATTAGAAAAGCCATTCTCAAAAATTTACTAAAATGGTTTAAAATTTTCAAATAATTGAAGTGCCAATTTATTTAAATATACTTTTTTAACTAACCAATGTGTTCATTGTCCTTAGTGTTAATATTAAAATTTATTACATTTTGTTTTTATGTTCATGTATTGCCTTTCATTATTTAAGTTTATAATCAATGTTAAATTGTCAATATTAACCATTTCATAATAATTTTATTAACTAGAAAGTTTTTTTCAAGATATACTATAGTGGTGATAATATGAAATAATTAATATATTCACAGCAAACATAATAAAATAATTTAAAAAAATTTATCGTCTTTTGACGTTGCTCATGAAAAGCTGATAAAAATTTAGTAATTGCTTTTTTTAAAATATCAATATTTTTGATCTTTTGTGTGAATTAATATTTATTTGTTCTAAAAATTAGATTGTCTAAATAAATATTGCATTTATCTGCAGCTACAATATTGCATCTAATTATTGCATATTATTAAATGTAACATTTTTTTAAATAAGGAACCGAAGTTTAAAAAAATTTTAATTATATATTTTTTATGCTCCAGATTACTAATGCTCCATTCTGAAGATATAAGAATGCTGAAGAATAAATATATTTTAATGTTTAGTAATATATCTGAAAATAAGTATTTAAATATGGTTAAAATATTCACAAATTTTATTTTAATTTAGTTTTCTCCACATGTATGTACTTCTCACTATTAGAACTACATTGTCAGATAAAAATAAGCATTGATAAAGAAAAGAATGCAAATTATGTTAATGAAGAGTAAGCATTAATATTAAATTTATTCATTTCTAATATATTAACTTTGTATTACTATAGCCACATTTCGCTTTGGGTTACATTCATTTGGGATCTCGAGCATTTGTATGCAATCTTTAATCAGCACACAGTAATCATTGCAAAGATAGTCCATTGCGAATATGGATATTTTCTTTAATATCCCATTATACCTCACAACAGTAAAACTTTTCCCATCCCACAATTAGCAAAATCATATAGTCAAGGTTTCATTCAATTATGACATATCCCTAATTGTAAATATTACACTTTTTAAAGTTTGAAGGGAATTATCACTCTGGTAGACCTAAGAAACCTGTTCGAGTCGGGAGAACCTCGAATTGAGAGTTGTGCGAAATAACTGGTAGACATCTTTGTCAGAGTTTGTTAAAGCTTTCACCTCAGCTCATGTATACAGGGCAATGACAAGATTGTCTACAGAGAAGTGCTAGTACTTAATTTTCATGTTCATGCTGTTGCTACTAAGCCATTAATTATATATACACATTGACCAGAGGCATTTTGCATCAAAGGAAAGAGCACTGTAATTGAAATATGGAGAGACAGAACACGGAAGCATGAAACAAGATATATATGCAGTAAGGAAATATACATAATCTGGGCAGTCTGTTGAGCTTGTATGGTTCTGGCAAATGCTTATCAAATAGTATTTACCAAAATGTATTTTGTCTAAGTAAAATTTAGTAACAGCAGTGTCAAACTTTAGAGGTGTTTCTCTTGATTTAGTCTTGGTCTGTAAATTTGAATTAATGGGTCGATGATTTCTGGGGTATACAAAGGTATATAGATAACATACATTTGAAACTATAGAAAATCTATGGAACATATCTATCACAATAGCATTTTCTATGTCAATAAATAATGTTTATGTTTAAACTGTGCTCACCATTGTGTCATAACACAATGGCACATGGAAGTGCCATAAGGTTAAACTGCTTTTTTTTCCTAATTCAATGCCCATAATTAAATCTTGTTGAACATTTCTGGAATGAGCTAGAACTGTGTTTGTGCATGGCAAATCTACCAAAGAAAAAGCTAAACATACTATTGTAAAAATGTATCACTACTGTGTCAATACTTAACTAAAATTTAATTAAGAGATTGCCTTTAAAAATAAATGCTGTAAATAAAATAGACTTCATATCCTATTAATTATAGATTTGGTGCTTTTCAAATTGGCAGTACCAGTTATCTTGTGAAAAAAATGACCGTTGAGCAACAAATAAACAGTTATCTTGTGACATTTGGTCATGTAATGTTTATACACTCTTAACATAATTTTGACTAATGGTGAAATCCAAACCTTATAATCTTTAACAAAATAAAACATGCTGCACTTTATTTTTAACTAAGTTTCCCTAATTTTTTGCATTGTTCAGTATTCCAATAAATTTGCAGTATTTTCACTATAAATATCTGAATAAACTAAAATGACAGATTCGAGGAGTACTGTTTCCAATTTAATCAATTTCATTATCAAACTAAAGTTATCTTAATAAATTTTTAAATGTACATGCTTTTTCTTATTTCTGTACTCATTTTATATATTTTAAATTATAATTGAATAAATATTTTCAGGTTATTTTTCAAGTTTGTACACAATGCCAGGATCCTGTGCACGATGCAATACTGTTGTGTACTTTAATGAAGAAAAGATTGCCTTGGGAAAGTCTTGGCATAAAAGCTGCTTCAACTGTGGTAAATTGTTTAATTTTTTATGTTGACCTTATTAATGTATAATAGGTTTGATTGATATATTTTTCCCAAAATTTGATTTTTGAAATGATCTTTTTTAATACTTGTAACATTAATTTAATATTTTATTTAATGTTCAGCTTCAATAATTAAGTTTCTATAATATTATTTAATTATTTATTATGTATGTTTTCAATTTGCCCTACCTTTTATCACTTTAACAAATAATTATCAATGACTTATTAGATAAATGTATTAGTTAAAAAAAATTATAAATCACAAGATATATTCTAATAGTAGTCATAAATTAAGTGTTCAAATAAGACAGGGAATAAATTAAAGGGAAATATCTATTCACAAACACTTTTTCAGAAAGGCAAATATTTACTGGTGTACTTTTGTGTGTATTACAAAGCTTATGTAATTAAGTAATTAAAGCTTATGTTATAATGAAATATCAATATACATTTTTAAAGAAGGATAAAACAAATAATTGTTTTCAATAATTTAATTTTAAAATGATTTAATACAAAATGTTAGATGCATCATTTTTTTTACAATTAGAAATATATTAACTGAAAAAACATAATTTTAAATCGAAAGAACTCTCTAATATATAATTGGGTGAACTTCTTAATTTAAGCTATATTTATCCTGCTGAGTAAGAGCTTTAGTACATTTATCTCTCTTTTGGACATTTTATTATTAAATATTTTCGAATGAATGGCAGAAATAGCTCTATTATACTGTAAATAGCAGTCATTGGTTTAAAATTTATCTCAGTTTAACAATCTTGAAAAATGTGCTCAATTTTTTGTTTTTGTCTAATATTAATTATGAAAGGATATTATATGAGAGACTACAAAAACTTATTAAAATGTATAAGTAATTTTTAGTAATGTCTAATATAATATTTACCTTTTTAAGTTATTTATGTGGATAAGTTTTCTAGATTCATTACTATTGCAGAGCATTGAAGTTTTTATAGATTAATCAAACATTTTGATGTCTAACTCTCAATTAGAGACTTATTAGTGTTTAATTTTGTAATAAAAAGTAAAAAAGAAAATTTCATTTTCACCAACATATTTTTATAAAGTAATGGCTGAAAGCTGGAAATTGTAAACTCTTTAATGTCAATTTATAAATCCCTATTTATGTCTTTCAGTATCAAAATTTAAGTGTATTAAATATATCTATTAAAAATTATATAAAAATGTTGCAATTATATTTTATCATATTCTTAAACTATTTATAATTTTAGCCAATAAACAATGCAATAGAAGGTTGGATAGCAATAATTTGACAGAACATGAAGGGGAAATTTACTGTAAATCTTGTTATGGAAAGCTCTTTGGACCTAAAGGTTATGGCTATGGTGTTGGAGCAGGTGTTTTGTCAATGGACACTGCTGATGCATATCGTAATGGACCACCCACAAGGTAATGCAAATTTTTATGAATTAAATTCATATTCAGAATCATATTGATTCATATTCAAATTCATATTGATATAATTATTCTAGACTTAATGAACTTTTATCAATCACAAAAACTTACCTTGGCTGAAACTATTCTTTTTGCTATACTGAATGTGCATTTTAGATTTTAAATAGAGAAAGAGACTTTTCTTATATTTTTATCTTACGAATATATTCTGTAAGTGTTTAAAAATTAAGTAAAATAACCAAGAAAGTATAGAAAACTGTTTTTAATAGCCATGTATGAGTAGGAAATGGAAAGTAGATGTGTAATAAAATATTATGGTAAAAAAATGCTTGTTTTTACTCTTTAGAGTAATATAATTGTAAAATATTCTTCACATTACCAATTTAATCACATATATAAAACAAAAGACATCATTTCGAAACAATGCCTGATGTTAAATATGGAGTTTTGTTTTAAAAACATTTAAAATTGTTTACATTTGTTTGCATGAATGTATGAAACGGAATGATGAGACTTGGTTTCAGTTCTGAACAAGTACTGTCTCCTTCTCTTGAACTACATGTTAATTTCCATGTATTATCTTAGATTATATAAGTATAATATTTTATGTTATCTTGGATTTAGTAAGGTGCCACCAATGACTTCGTTATAAGGTATGATATGAGAACTTCCACTTTGTTTGCATATCTATGGACAGTGAAATTTCTTTTCCAAACCATGTGAGAGTATGTGCATCAATATGTGTTAATTCCATTCTATCTCATTACAATTTAACTTTTGATATTTCTCAATGAATGTAGATTTTTTTTAATTCTTTTTTCACTCCATATTAAAAGATATCTGCTGTTAAACTCCAAACTGAAGCAGACTTGTTAGTAAACATCACAGAACTTTAACAGCTGCACAAAATCTCAATGTTTGGGAGCTTTTTTTATTTTTATTTTTTTACTAATTAGTATTTTGAGGCCAGTGGAATACAAGGCTATTCTAAGTGCATAGTTGTTGCCTTGATGAAGCTGATTTTTAATTGTTCTGACTCTTGCTATTCTATTGTCAAAACTTGAGACATTTACCTTTGTTACCTAATTCATCTGTTTTACTGATGAATGACCTTGCATATTCTGTTCAAAGAACTGTTAATAGGATATATTGGTCAGCATTTACTTTAGTAACACATGAATAGTTTGGTTTTGATTATAAGATTTATCATTCCCTTTTATTTAAGTTGAATCATTAGCTGTGAAAGCCTTCCTTTGTTATTGAAGCAACTCAACATCATTCACAGCTATATCTTTATTTTTTTCTAGTCCACAATCTTGTTGATAAGACAAGCTAGGGATAAATAAAAATGTATTGTTATTCATTTTCAACCCCAACTTTCTCAAAAATAATAATGACAAAAACACTAAATAAATGAATTTCTTAATTTAGGCAATGGATAAAGATTTTAAAATTCCCATTTCTGTATTTGCAACATTTTCTTATTTCTTATATATCTTGAGCTTTGATTCACATAAGAATTGTCATTTTATGCCATGCTTTAAATTACAAATATGCACTTCATGTTTTGTTATCTATATTTGTTGAATTCATTAAAGCCATATTTTCCTGTGATGTTTTTAGCAATGCTAGCAGACAGAAATTTAATTTTTAAAAATTCTTTTCATTTTAGATTATACTTAAGGAAAAAACTAAATTAAGTTTTATCTACTTTGTATAATCATGTGTATCCATTGATTTTAATTTATTTTTAAGCATTTCTAAATTTTATTTTAATTAAAATAATAAGCAATTGTTGAATCAGATAGAGAGCAATGCTTTTGATTAAAAAAGGAAAATTAATGATATCAAACTATTTCATAAGATGATTTATTTAATTATAATGTTTCACTTGTTAGCTAAAATATCATTAGTAACTGATAAAAAATAGAAAACTTCCATTATATTATAAGGTATACCAATACATCTTATTGTTTAAAATATATTTGTTGTAATTAAGAATTTATTTTCAGCAATATACCAGCTGTAGCACAAGCACATGTTGCTCCTTTACAAGCACCTGTTGTAAAAAAGTCTTCACAGCCAAGATGGGGTGGAGCTGATATTTGCCCTCGCTGTGGAAAAGCTGTTTATATGGCAGAAAAAATGATGGGTGGAGGATCGGTACAACTAACTTTCTTTTTTTTATTACTTAATATATGACATTTTAAATGTTTAATGTAATAATTTATAAGTATCTATGTGAAATAGAAATAATAATTAATTTGACTTTAATTGGCAGAATAATATTTGCATTTTTTGTATTAATGTAGTGAATTGATTTAACCTGTTTTTAATCTATATTTATTTTTATTACCTATTCATAATACTTTGTTTTGATTTTTATTTAATGTATTTTCATCTTGGAATATCTAACTTTTGATAACACTATTTTTCGGTTGCATGAATTGCAAAATGTGTTGATTCTGAATCTTCCATTTATATTTTATAAAATTGAAATGTTTGACATTATTCCATTTTTTTACTTACTCTATATGAAATGGGGAATGAAACTTAATTGGCTTGGTAAACTTGTAAGTAACTTTGGAAATTCTACTATACCATGTATACTGCAGTTCATTTTTAACTTTTTTTCATTGTTAGTCTTTAATAATGGCATCTGCTGATTACAGGGACCTTGTTCATTGAAGAAATCTATTTAAATTATACATATATACACTTAAAAAATAGTCCCCTTCATTTAAATTTGACGCAGTTTAATACTTTGTCTATGAGCAAATAGTTCCTAGTATGTTATAATTTTTCATATCACTTTTTTGCAAACATCAGTGCTTTAACAGTGACTAATGTAATTAGATATATCTTATAGGTTTATCTTTGAAACCCTACACTACACAATATTCTGTGTCATTAGAAATAGCAACTGTAATTTAATAAAAGAATTATGATGTAGAAATATCTTCCATATTACATACAAAAAAAAGTAATTATTACACTTGTGTGTTGTTAATGTAATATTTGTTTTAAAAATAATGTAAACAATTATCAATTATTCATTTATAAATATTCTATTTAATTTATAAGTATCTATTCAGATTTTGTGTTTGGAATAAAGGGAATTTAAATTTTAATTGTTATTGCAATACCTTTCCTAACCATTTTAATGAAATCTTCAATTGTTAATTGTAAAAAAAAAGTTAAAACTCATTTAAAGCCATCATTATTTTAGTAAAAATATATTAAATTTTATGCTTATAGTGTACTCTTAAATTGTTCTAACTAAATATTATTAAAATATTCTGTCGGAGAATTTAGAAAAATATACTTTTTTCACTTGGAATTCTCATATCTCATTTGTTTTATTAAAAATAGAAACAAATAAAGAAATAGTATTCTTAGCTTGGTCTAATAAGTCTTAGCTTGCTTACAATCTTATTGAAATTATCTGAAAATGTGATAATATTCTATCCTATTTTGGCATAATTCACTAAGCTAATCAAACATATAGCTTTAATTTTAGAAAATAATTATAATATTTTCATTGATCTGTGTTATTTTTAAGATACAAAATAGACATTGACATTTACAGTAAAATCACTCACTAAAATTTCATATTAAATTAAGATTTGCATAAATCAATTCATAATAGAAAACAAATTTTAAATTAAAATTATGTTCTTATAATTATTACTTAAATATATTTTACATTTCGATTATCATATATTTATAAAATATACATTTTAGGTTATGTAAACCATATTTTTTTGTGATTTATAATTGTATTTATTCCATCATTATAATAAATATTTTATGTTAATAGAAATGCATTCAAATAATAAAATATATATTATTTGCTTTTAAACTATTAAGTCACTGCAAAATTTAAAATTAGTTACGAGAAAATTTATAAATCAATCAAAAATGGTTATTTCTTTTCATGATTTTATATGAATTTTTAGATAAATGTTATAAAAATTTATTCTATTAGAATGATTCATCATAATTTTTCTTCTACTTTTATATTCAAAATTATTTTCTCTTCAGGCATGGCACAAAACAACTTGTTTCAATTGCAAAGAATGTCATAAACGATTGGAATCAATGACTCTGTGTGAAAGAGAAGGAGAAATTTATTGCAAAAGTATGTGTAGAATAACATTTTCATTATAAATACTTTTAAATATGTTGCAAACTGAATTGAATATGTATATATATATATATATATATATATATATATATATATATATATATATATATATATATATATATATATATATATATATATATATTTGAGTATTTGTTTCATTATTGTTTTCTTATATTAAAAATTTTATAAATTTTTATGATTTTAATTTATTTATACTTAATATGTGTATTTATATATGTGTATGGATAAATAATCACATTTACTATTATGTATTTTTGTGTGTAAATATTCCTTTGTTTATATTGAAATAAATTGATTGACATATGAAATTTAAGAATATTTTTCCTCCTTCAGAGAATTTTTTTTTTCCAATTTATTTCCAAGGAGCATTATTTTAATTGTTTTCAAATTTTCACATAATTCACATTTTCAATAATTTCCATAAAAATCAAATAATATATTTCAAGTAGTGTTAAAGTAATACTATATTTTGGAAAGTGTTAACTATTTAAGTAGGATGACAAAAAGTTAAATTCCAACAATATTTATTTATTTTATATATGGTAGAGAATGAAAAGTTTTGACTAACATCTAAGCACATCATCATGTTGAATATTTTAGTTTTAAATTAATTATGTGTGCATGCACATAAGAGAAAGAATTCACATTGTTTAATTTTTTCTTATAAGCAGGAAGACTTCATATAACAGAATTTAATTTTATTAAAACAATGGTAGTTGCCAAAAATAAGTTTTTGTTAAAGAGTGCTACTGTAATCTCTTTTAGAGCATTATCTTTGATTATTTTAAGAGATAAATACGATTGTGAATGAAAGTTTTTCTTTTGAAAGATGATTCCAAATTTCATTAGTGAAGCATTATAATATTAAAGCTCATGCCGTTGCTGAAAAAAATAACTTTGATAAAGCAGCGTTTAACCGATTACTTTTTCATACAACTAAATTATTTGTTAAATAGACTTGAAGAAATTACTTAAACAAGATGTGATGCAACACTCTATGGGTAAGAGATGTAGGATTCTGGTAGAAACAATTATTCCAAGTTTTCTAAGAGAGGAAGCTGAGGCTATTTAGATGTCTGATGACATGAATGCTTGCTAGGCAAAAATCTGTTGAATTGAAGAGTGGATTCCTTAAATTGTATTTTGTATCAGTAAACAGCCTGTGATTTCTGAATGCTTAAATGTTAATATTGCACTTTTTATGAGTTAAAAAGTAATGGAGAGTCTGTGAACAAATAACTTAAGTGCTTAGCATACTGTAAAATAAAATGAGAAATTTTGAATTTGTGGAGTTAAATTTTATAGATACAAAAAAAAAAACTTTTGTTACTGTGCTTCATATAGAGAAAAAAGAAACAAGCTTAGAATAAGAAAATATCATTAAATGATAGTTTGTAGTTTAAGATAATCAGATATTCTTGTCTAAGAAATTAATTTTTAAATATGCATATAAAATATTTTTGCGACTTAAAACAATTGTATTATAATATTGCTATCTGAACTTATATCTTTATACATTAATTCAATAAATATTTTAAAAGAATATTTATATACATGTATTGAGTAAAAAGTAATAAACTTTCATACACTATTTATAGAAGTTTATAA
The DNA here is from genome assembly GCA_037975125.1 of Latrodectus hesperus. Lineage (NCBI taxonomy): Eukaryota > Metazoa > Arthropoda > Arachnida > Araneae > Theridiidae > Latrodectus > Latrodectus hesperus. The sequence goes on from CM075853.1 coordinate 37,277,055, forward strand.
TTTTTCCACTTTCCAATTTAGAAAATTAACAACTCTACATTTTAATTATACTATTTTAATCATATAACTTTAGCAATGATTTAAAAAAAATTATAACGAAAGTGAATGAAGAAATATTTTGAAAAATATTCTGCAAATTCAAATAGGAAATGTAAAAATTCTTTTATGTAACTTGAGCCTAAAAACCTATAAAAATCTTTTTTAATAAGTTGTATAATATTTGATTACAAAATTACAACTTTTTAGCAACAAAAGTGTTTTACAGGAAAAACATAAATAAAGGAAAAGTATAAATGAACAATATTTATATATTTTTTAGAATCTAATTTAATTAAAAATGTTACTATGCTGTGGAAGAATTAAAACATTTTGCAATATATATGATAAAAGAATTCACTAATGTTATTTCTTAATATTTATCATCATAAATGTAAATACATTTTATATCAGCATTTCAAAATATTTCATAAAATTCTAAAATAAATTCTTTAAATAAAAGAGCAAGAATTAAGAAGCAAACAGTTTAGAGAAATTATGTTAAATTGCTTAAGGTGATCACAGTTTCACATTTCTATATAATTAATTTCTTTCCCTATATGTATCATGTAATACCCCCAAAGGCACATTAATACATTGTTACACATAATTCTATTAGAAAAAAATATTATTTTTTCTAATAGAATTATGTGAATAAAATTTAATATTAAAAAAAATTCTGTTATATAAGATTCTTATTTCTGTCACTTAAATATTGCATGAAAAAGTTAGTGTAGTACAGTATTATTTTATACAATAGTTATGAGAACAAGAAAATGTATTTCAGAAAAAATTCTTTTTTAAAGTAATTATTAATATTCATAATGTATATAACATACAGTCTGTTCATAAGAATATCATTTGAAATTTCATATTTTTCTTTTAATTGCTTTTTGATAGCTTGATTTCTTTTTATGAATTATTCCTTAAACAGTGAATTTTCGTTTTTTTATCATATAATTTTAATTGCATTTTTAAATATTCTTTTACATCTCAACATAATAGAAAATCGATTATTTATAAATAAATTTTAAGCATAATAAAAAATCGAAATGAATAAATTACAAGAATGCAATATACTTTGATAAAAGATTTGTCTCAATATTATTTTAAATGAAATTTTTATTATTTCCAGCTTATCAAATGTTTTAAAAGTGATTATCAATTATGAATTTATTTCTGAGTGTACTAAATTTCAATAATTGTTTGTTGAATTTTATATTATGTAGGATTATTTTATTAATTTAATTCTATTAACTTTTGTTTTAAATTAATTTTTAAAAATGGTAACTGTATGAATTTAAATTGTATTTTTACTAAATTTTAAATTAAATTCTGAATATCCTCTATTTAATGAATCTGATTCTTCATTTGTATCTGGTTTAATTGAATTTTTTCTGAGGAATTTATTAAAGTATAATAGTTAATAGCTGAATTTAAAAATATTATTTCATCTGTATAATTTGTAATCACTTTGTTGTGCTCTTTGTGTACACATTTTGTGTATCTTATTCACTTTTTTGTAGTATTTTTAATGAATATATAGTTAAAATTTTAAATATTTTAACATATATACAAAAGATTTAAATAAGATTGATATTTAAGAACTGCAACACCTTAAAAGCTTAAGAGTTATTTGTATTTTGGAATAAAAAATATCTTTATTAATTCAATTCTGGAAATCTTAATATTTTAGTGTATTGGAAAGAAGTTCTAAGTATGTATAGCTTTTCATTCACTTAAAAATTTTTAGAATATTATTAAATTTCTTTGATTGATATCTTTTACAAATTCTAAGATATTTGAAAGTTTACAAACTTTATTCTGGTATTTTAAAGGAAAATATTTCCATTTAACAACACTTTTACATTACTTATGTTAATGTAAGTTGCATTTTTATTGCTAATTCTGATTGCTCTTTTATGAATATGTATACTTAAATGAATATTTTGTTTTGTATTCTAAGGAGCTTTCCTAATGAGAAGGTAATATTTCATCATAGAGGTTTTTCTTTTAAACTAATGATAAAATACTACTTTCTTTACTTAAAATTATATTTCTAGTTCCTTTATATAAGCATGTACTGTTGCAGTTTTATATTTGTACATATTGAATTATTGTTATATCTTTTCAAAAACCAGTGCTTATTAGAAGGATAATTTAGTTAAAATTAATCTTCATAAAAATTTTTATTAAGTATAACATTATTTGTCACTCATAATGCGATTTCTTAAATTTGATCTAATGTGTATTGAAAACAATATACTATTGTTATATTGCATTAATTTATACAATTTCTTTTTCAAGTGGTTGGAAATAAAGAAGTGGTTTTATGCTCTGCTTTGAAGATACCATTCAAAATTTAAATTATAATTATGAATGAAAAATTGTTTAATAATTCAGATGAAATTTATGCTACAATAAACTTGAATGATTTTATTAAATTACATTAAGAGAAAAAATAAATTAGTAAGGGGTTGTCTTTATGAAATTTTATGGCTTGTTGCTTTCTGCTGTAAAATATTGGATTAGCAAGTTTTATTGAATTTTTTATAAAATCGCACTTTATTATTTTTATGTTATCACAAAAATATATACATTTTTTATACAATTTTCAGTTATGAGCACATTACTATTATTTAACATCTATTAGAAGTACTGTTACATACAGGAAAATGTTTTCAGTTTTCATAATATACCAAATATATTTTTATTCTTGTTAATATTATGGTAAATTCAATATCAAACTATAAAATTGTTTTTTTCTTTTTTTAGCCTGTTATGGGAAATTATATGGCCCAAAAGGTTATGGATATGGAGGAGGTGCTGGGACTCTTCAAATGAGTTAATTAAAACCATTATTGTTTTTCACTGACCATAAGCTCTCTAAAAATATATTAAAATATAAGACTGGTATTGTGCAGCTTTAATCAAAATGGCTGCTTCTACTAAAATTACTTATACTAAATGCCTACAATCTTGTCATTTTTTAATATTTTATGTTTATGTAATGTATGTGTTTGTGTGTGTGATGCTGTTTTGTTCTTTAATACTAATATCACAAATCAAAAGTATGTGTCAAAAATATCAGATTATTTTCTTTCTGTTATCTATTAAATGTGATGCAGTCACAATTTATTTTTATTTATTTGTTTTAATCCAATGATTTTTCTGAATATTGATCGTGCAACTATATAGTTTTTGCTGCAAAAATAAAGAGTGTAATGTTACTCTCTATTTAGTGTTATGATGTGAAAACATGTATCAAATAATATATGACAATGTTATTTATCAAATTAATTAATGAATTATTGGAAAGATTGTTGTATTAATCAAATAAAAATAATGTGGCCAAATTAAAATTATTGTTAATGTTAGATATTTATTAAATAAATGCTGTTTTTATATATACAGTTATTGTTAACCAAGCTTAAAATTTATAATTGCTATAAAAATTTAACTTCATTCAAGTTAATGACTGAAGCGTTTAATTCATACAATTTTTATCAAATCATTTATTATTTACTGAATTCATAAAATTAAAAAGAAAATGTAGTCTGTAAAATTTTACTGTAAAATTTCTGTAAAATTTTACTCCTTAAAAAATTTAAAACACAGTGTTTTGCTTCATTTATTTAAATATTAATCGATTTAAATTTTTCTATGTAGAAATATTGGCAGCTTAAAGGATTCCATTTATTCTTTTTTACACCTTACTACATTAATATTTTAATATATTAATTTCATAAGGAAATGTTTTATTAATTTAACTGTATTAATGGTTGTATGAATTTGTGTTTCATATAAATTTTGTTGCATTTTGTTGCATAAATTTTGTTGCAATGAATGTTTCAAATTCCAGGAAATAAGTTTGACTGGAAAGTTGAATGTTTACCTTATTTTAGTTATTGACCTAATTCTTTGATAGATAATATATTTGCTTCTGCTGTGCACAATAATCAGTTTATTAGACTATCTATAACAATGTTTATATCAGAGCTTTCACTGAGTGACAAAGGAATTTATCGCTTTTATTTCCTCACATTTTAATTCGTTATTTTAAAATCTCTTTTGGAAAATGTTTCTAGAATGAAAGTTTCAGAGCTAAACCTCTTATTAATATGTGACAATGACATCTTTATAGAGTAAGAATATTATCTATTTATACTCTCATTCTGAAATTTGACCATTAATCAATTAAATTATGGCTTTATCGTCTAGTAAATGATAAATATTTATAAACACAATCAATCTAAATTTTGTTTATAAATTTTTCCTTTTCATACATCTTTTACAGGTAACAATTTACCCATTAAGAACCAAGAACTTTTTAAATCGAAAATAATTTTCAAAATAAGGGATTTATAGGAATTTTTGCACTTTTTATTGTAAGAAATTGCAAGTTTTAACTTAATAGAATTTGATATATTCTGGTCCGGATAAAAGCAAATTTTAAATAAAAAAATTATCAGCATGCTCTTATTATTCTTTCTAAATATTGTTACAATGATTGAAATATTACATGAAAAATATTATAATTTGTTAGAATTCTTCCATTTTTTTAATGCAGTCTATTTGATTTTATTGTACATAAACTTATATGTTACCTTATATTTTTCCATCTTAAATTGTGTTTCATTTATTCACAAATATATTACACATTCCAATCCTTTGGTATTTATGCACAGTAACTAAGTAGCTATTTTTTGTAAATTAAAATCATATGAGTACATTTTCAGTTCTATGATAGCTTTATAAAATCTTTTATTGGAATTGCTCAATGAAAAAAAAATTTGCTTTGTTAAAAAAGTTCACTTAATCTTGTTCTTGTATTATGTAGCAATGATTTGAAAATTTATATTAAAAATATAGTATATTTTTTTATAAAATAAATACATGGAATAAAAAATAGAGTAAGTTATTTTTTAACAATGTGTATTAATGAGCAGTAAATGTATGTGTATTAATAAGCAGTGAAGTTTGTGACCTTAAAACAAACCAAAATTTCAGTTTAATTTATACCTACTTCTGCTCACTATTAATGTATTTATTGCTTGTATTGAAAGGTTATTCTTATATATTTGAATACTGAATATTATATTTGTATTTATTATATCGATATTTTTTGTCATATGAAATAAAACAGTTTTGTCAATAATTGTATAACTGGTCAAAAATAATTATTTTAATGACTAATTAAATTTTTAATTGATTACATTCATTTTGTTGTATATTCTATATTAATAGGTTATGAATCTTGACATTTTGAAGTATTTTCTTAATTTGTATTGTATATATTCGTTTGATTTTTGCTGTGTCAAATGAAAAATTAATACCTAATAAAAACATTATTCATGTAAATAATATTGAATATTTTTATACTTTTATAAGAAAAAGCGTATTGCAATTATTTTAATTTTAAAATTATTGTTTTAATAATTTTAAAATAATTGACATAAAGTTATTACTGAGACATATTATTACTCATTTTCATTTAATTTTATAACTTTATTTCAATGAAAATTTGATTATCTGATAAAACTGGATAATATTGTGATTGATAAAATAGTCACATAATAAAAAACATTTTTATCTATAATTCTATTAACAACAATCATTGGAGAATTTTTTGTAATGTTTTTAATGCAAGTTCATTTTATAAATAAAGACATTATGTAAACTTTATGCCCATTTTGCTATTTTAAAGCCATTATCCAATTAAATCATCCAGTTTATCTTTGATTATTTGAATTTTAACCTTTTTATTACTTTGATTTTTCAAGAAAAATTGTCTGTTTTTTATATTGTCTCTTTGAAGTAAATTAATAAGATAAGTTTTGAAATAGATTAATAATATATTTAAGGAATTCTGATTTTTAAACATAAGATTTTTGAAAAACATAATTGTTTTTAATTCTTTATGTCTGTATTCAAATTTTATATCATCAAACATTGCTTCATTTTATGTCTCTTTGTATTTTCTTTGGGAAGAAAATGTAGCTAAATACATTATTTGGTTATGAGACGATTTTGATAATATTTTTATTTTAAAATACAAAATACGATTTTATCTATAAATATGTGACATTTACTATTGTTTATATTTTGAAATAAATTGTAGTTTTAAAAAAATAAGAGGTAATGAAATTCAGCTATGAATGATAAAATATCAAATACCATATCTTAAAGATGAAATTAATGATTACAGCACTGCCTATCTTAAGAAGTTAAAAGGAATAACTTTTGATAAATTATTTTGTTCAACTACCTACTTTCACCTTCATATATAACGATTTCTTCATAATATTCATGTTAATAATTATGTATTTTTAATTTTCAAGCATAAAAAATTTTCTATTTTAAAATAAGGAAATAAAAGAGAATTGTATTTTTTTATTTATTATGTGAAAATATTATATAAAAGCCTTGCACTTTAGTTCTAACAATAATGTTTTCCTTTTATTATGTAGTCATTTTAGGCTGAAAATATTAATTCGTTTTACTATATTTAACTTTGTGCAGGGACAATAGAATCACAGCTTTAAGGGAATCAAAGCTTATAATCTTTTTCTCTTCAATGTCAGTTTTTATTGTTAATCCTATTGTTTTAATGAAAATAGTTTCTATCAATGTTGCAGAGAGAAAATAAAGCATTATTTAAATATCTTTATTAGTTACTTTAAAATGAAATTAATATAATGTACTGTAAATGAGATTATTATATTTAGAAAAATAAAATCTTCTGTGTATAGTAACAGAATAGAAACTATATAAAATTAGCTTTGTTATTCATTGATAAAATTTTTAAAATGGTAGTATCTTTAGAAACAGATAATATTAATTTCAAAGAAATTTATTGACCAAGAACTAAAAGTTTTTAGTCATAGTACTCGGTCTATTTAAGAAAAATTGCCTTTAATGCGAGATGATTTGAGTATATTTTGAAAACATGTTGAAAAATTAAATTATTTAAGGCTAATAAATTGCATATGGTAATTCACTGAAAAATGTATTGGAATGTTAAATATATTCCTATAAATTTTTAAGTGAATTTTAACTCCATTGAATTCTAGTTAAATCTAGTATTTTATAAATATTTTTTTGTTGTTTGATGTAATCTTTGTATTTTTTTTTCAATGAATTTTTCTTAAATCTTTACAATTTCAAAATTCTTGGAATTTTTTTTATCTAGTATAACTTTTTAAAATTCAGTTACATTCATGTATGCATAGTTTAAATTAAAATAATTAAACTTCTATTCAGCTCTAAGTTTTTTATTGTCATAAATGTATGGGAAAAAATTATTAATTTTTTGTTTAAGTTAAAGCTTAATATATATAAGAAAATTACATTGACATCAAATGACATTGCTTACAATATTTCTCCAAATAAGTAACTCAATCAAATAACTTACTTTAAACAAATCAAATAATTTACTTTTCTCACGTTATGTAAATACTATTTTTTGTGTATTTTTTTCGAATATTTTGTTCACCTCACCATTTTAACTCATTTTTTGTCTATTAAAATATTCTATTATTATAGATCAATGCTATATTTGAAATAAGGGTAGCTGAGCTAACAGTCGTAATGTTAAAACTCTTGCCCTTAATTCAACACTCGTGATTTCAAATCCCATCTTGGGTTTGGTGTTTGAAATGATTTGGAATCCACTTAAACTGAAAGCTATGATCTAATTAGTTTCCTTTTGCAAAAATGATCACTAAGTAACAAACGAACTCATTGAAATAAGAGTATTCATTGATGCTTGTTTTATATCTCTTAGCCATTTATTGTTTTGTCATTTTTAAATCATTCACTAGATGAGATTATACATTTTTATTCGACATAATACTTTTTGAATTGGAAATGATTATCAATTGATCGATTTTCAAGTTTCTACTGTATTTATTTTTTTTCTCATCAATACCAACTTTTGTACTGTGTATCTATTCATCAAATTTTATAAGAAATATGTAAAAATTAGTAAAGTGATCCTATATGTACAGAAGCAAATTATTTTGCGATGCTTTTTAAGTGCATCACAAAGTAATTTATAATTATTTTTTGTACTTTTCTGCTAATGGGGCATTATTTGACATTTGAAATAATTACATAAATCAAAATTGGCTGTATTTTAGTGATAAAGTTTCATTAACATAAAAGTACATTCTATTTTGTTTCATAAAGGAACATTCCTACCTCATGCATTTGTTTTAACATTTACATATTTTCCATTAGCCGAATACGTATTTCAGTTTTAATTGTAGATAAAAAATTTTAAAAAATCATTGCCTATTTAATTTTGTCCCTAAATTTTATTCATTTTGCTATGAATAAAAATTAAAATATTTTGAATTATTATTTAATGTATACATACCATATATGGTTTGTATTTACTTATCAACATACTTCAATAATTATAATATTTTCCTTTTCTAACTTTTTATGTAGTTTATTTTAATTATACTTTTGTCAGTTCCATTGTAATATTTTACAATTCTGTAAATAGCAATAAAGCAATTTCCTTGAATTAAATAGAATGCATATATTATTATTTCTCATTTAAATGCTTGATATTTTACCTAGAAATTATTAAGATGTCATTTGTAATTCCATGACCAATTTTTTATGTATTTATTTGTATGTTCTGTTGTATCATACCGAATTTCATATAGTTATTTTAAAAATACCTATACTTACATTAAGTAATATTTTAAGAATATATAAGTTTAAATGAAACTATAACGTTCATGATTTAGATTGTTAGATTTATAAATGTAATGGAAGCAACCTTGTATTTTAGTAATAAAATCCAATTATAATTTGTTTCTTCTCATGTTTACTTTTACATATCCTTGAGTTGTTTCTACTCTTTTTATATAATAATTTCTATATTTGCTGCAAAATATAGAAATTTTATATTCTGTCTAATAAGCTAACTATGTTTTTTCCTCACATAATATGAATTGACTGAAAAGAAATTTAGCTGTCCAGTGTATTTTTGGTAATTATTTAATAATTATTCACCATACACATAGTTCACTTTCCTAGATATCATCTAAAATTGTTTTTTCAATTCTAAAGAAATTGACAGTAGAATTGGATTTATGAAGAAATTTGGAAATCTTTCCAAATTTCTACATCAGTACATATATATATATATATATATATATATATATATATATATATATATATATATATATATATATATATATATATATATATATATTGTTTTAAATTAATTTACTTCCATTATTTATTTCAAAGAATTACTTTTCCTACATATTGAAGAAATAAAAAAAGAGTAGAAATTAAGAAAATCGAGAGAGAAAAAATCTGTTAGAGTTTGGGAACTAAGGATTTTAATACCTATAATAACAGCATAAAATATTCAAAAATATAAATTTAAAAATTTTCTTCTCACATATTAATTATGAAACTTTGTTGCAAAATCAGTGTAATTGGAATATCCTTCAAAATTACTTAAATTGCTCATATATATATATATATATATATATATAAAATACATTTTAAAACGCGGTATTAAATTTCATTTTTAAAGCTATGAAAAAGGACTAGCAGCTTAATACATAAAACATTCTGCTTTATATTGTATATAAATTAATTCTGCTATATGAAATTTAAATACACTATTTAGTTTATTTTTGTATTTTTTTATACTTAGGAAAAGTATTTAACTGAAACTAAGAAGAAAATAAGAAAATGTATATGTTCTTTTAGATATAAATAAAAGGATATATATATATATATTTTCTGAAAATGGCATTATATATATATTTTTTTTCTGAAAATGGCATTATATATATATATATATATATATATATATATATATATATATATATATATATATATATATAATGCCATTTTCAGAAAATATGAGTGGAAAAACTGCTGTAGTTAATCAAATTTTAATGATATAAATTTATTGAGTCAGTGTTTTATTCAGAATGATTTTTTGGTGTGCAAGTACTGATGTTTGAGTACTTTTGCTTTCATAATAAAAGAAGTCAATTTTAAAGTGAATTATGTTTATATTAAAATTTCTGAAAAAAGTTGGATTTAAAGAATTCCTTTGAAAGGGATGTATTTTGAATTCACATCATAGACTTCTGTTCAAACATTTTTTTTCTTTTTTACAAACTTTTAGTTAAGGGTATATGTTTGTATCAGTATTATAGAACACCAATCATTCTATTCGGATTAAAATTAAAAATCTCCAAGAAGTTGTGTTGCAGGATTATTATAACAGTTATTTTATAATTGTGTTTTAATAGAATGGTTCTCTTAATTGCATTTAATATCAGTAAATATTATATTTTTATTACATTTTACTTAAATAATCACACTAAAATGTTTACGAGAGAATAAACTTCGCTCTTTCAATAAAGTAAATAAAATTTTTCTTATTTTTATATACATTTTTTTTTATTCTAAGCCTTAGAAATAATGTTTTAATAGTTTTCTTTCAAAATGGAATATCTAAAATTAGCTTTACATTGATCAGGTATGAACTTTAAACTATCAACTGTATTGTCTAACTACCATTATTTTATTATCTTTTAAAATGTTCAGGCATGAAAGTTTATGCTTAATCATAACTCTGATTAAGATATTTTATAATATGATGCTTATAAATAAAATATTCTCTTCTTAACTATATACTATCAGTGATCTAGCCTGGAAATAACTTGTGCTCTGACTTTTTCTTTAGCACTTTGTTCGTTTAATTTCTATATTGTTCTTTAGTATTTATGGTGATTTGATATTTACTTTAAACTGTAACTACCGTTTGATTTATCCCTTGTAGCGTTATAATTAAATGCCAAACTGAACTGTCCTCTATTGGCAGTTTAATAAATGATCAAATTCTATTATTCTACCACTTATTTTCCATAATGTAATAATGATACAATTCACAATATTCATGGCCTTAGTCTACTTTTGGATATAATTTTTATTATTCAGTATTTTACTGAATTATAAAATATATTTTTACCATTCACTCATATTATTTTGTACAAGGGTTTACTATTTGTAATTAAGCCCAAAACCCCTATTATGTATATTTGGAATTCTTAAAATTAATCTTTTTGGCGTCATGATTAGACTTGTTCTTGTGCACATATATTCAAAGATGGTACTCATCGTACTCATCCTATAAAATCATTTTTTGAATTTCCAAATTATTTTGATCTTTTCGCTGTGAAAGGCATGCTAAATAATTTTCTTTAAAGTACTTGGTAACCTAACTGACAAAATTTTTGTGAAACAGTATGGACCAAGTATTGGAATGTCTATAAAATTCATATAATATTTCTTAAACTATTTGATTAAACGTCAAAGTCAAAAATGTTCAGATATTCTAGGGCAGATAGTATGCTTTCATTCGTTTTTTTTTTTTCACTTATCATTTGAATAAAAATAATTCTGTAAAAATTTTGGAGCTCTTGCTTCAAAACGTTTGCAGATTTCTGAAGTTTAAGTTTTGTATTATAAAAAGAATGATGTAATAAATATCATTTAACTAGACGTTATTTTATACTTCATATTTAGTAGCATTCTAATATTGTAAAATAATGATAAAAGATCCTATATATATTTTTTTAATGAATATTTGTTCCAGAAATTATTATCAAAATAAAACAAACTGCAAGCATTTCAAATATTTTTAATAAATTAGCTTATAAAAATCACTTTTCTTTCAAGTTTTCAATTTTATCAAACAGGTTTAACAAAAAATTACTCACAGAACAAAAAAATGGAAAAAAAATTTCAATATTTATTTTTTTTCTGATAAAATCCTACTTGAAAGTTTAATAATTTTTATTTTTATTTAATAATTTTAAGTCATTATATATATATATATATATATATATATATATATATATATATATATATATATATATATATATATATATATATATATATATATATATATATATATATATATATATATATATATATATATATATATATATATATATATATATATATATATATATATATATATATATATATATATATATATATATATATATATATATATATATATATATATATATATATATATATATATATATATATATATATATATATGTATATATATATATATATATATATATATATATATATATATATATATATATATATATATATATATATATATATATATATATATATATATATATATATATGTATATATATATATATATATATATATATATATATATGTATATATATATATATATATATATATATATATATATATATATATATATATATATATATATGTATATATATATATATATATATATATATATATATATATATATATATATATATATATATATATATATATATATATATATATATATATATATATATATATATATATATATATATATATATATATATATATATATATATATATATATATATATATATATATATATATATATATATATATATATATATATATATATATATATATATATATATATATGTATATATATATATATATATATATATATATATATATATATATATATATATATATATATATATATATATATATATATATATATATATATATATATGTATATATATATATATATATATATATATATATATATATATATATATATATATATATATATATATATATATATATATATATATATATATATATATATATATATATATATATATATATATATATATATATATATATATATATATATGTATATATATATATATATATATATATATATATATATATATATATATATATATACAGGGTGATTATAAAAAAACTTTGCCAACATCTGCACTTCTAGCGTCCATTCTATTTAACCGATCAAGATGATATTTCAAATATAGTTCTTTTGAGATATGAGCTCGAGATTCTGTGAATGGCAACACAGTGGCCCTCGCGGTTACAGTTATAGTGACAGAAACTCGAAATTTTCGAATGGCAACGTCTACTTTTTACCATCGCAAAATGTTCAGCACATGCGAAAACCCTAAATAGCGTTGAAACGGTACCGATATGTCTAAAAACGGACGTGTTCTGCAAACACAAAAAAGAGTTCTGAAAACCGGCCAATAAAACACGATCTGGGCGCACGCAATAAACTTGCATGTGACAGAGTCAAGAAACCAATCACAGAACGCCGGTCGCCAAATATTTAGCGTAGGAAACCTATAAAATACCAAGCGGGTATGTGAAGTCGTCATTCGGGAACTCGCACATGCCGACGATATGAGTCTTCCTAGGAAAGTTCGCGGTGAATTGATCAAACTCTATTACCAAAATGGGATGAACGCTGCGGAAGCCTTGCGTGTGTATCGCCGCAATCATCGACAATGACGCGGCCCATGTACTCTGCAAGCTCTGCGTGATTTAGTGCGGAAATTCGAAGATACAGGCTGCACCTGTGACAAACAGCGCTCCGGACGGCCAACTGTTTCTGAGGGCGTTGTCATGGAAGTGCACCATACAGTGACTGCTGGACACACAGAAACCGCAAGAGGCATAGCGCGCGTGTTGGATATTCCGAACTCAACGGTCCGCAAGCTCTTGCGCTCGGTACTTCACATGTTTCCCTATCCGTTCCAGCGCGTCCAGATGTTGGAGCCGGGTGACCCACAACAACGTCTGGACTTCGCAAATGCATTTTTGTTACGATATGATGCGGATAACGACTGGCCACTTCGCATACTATGGACGGACGAGGCGCATTTCACCTTAAATGGCAGCATTAACACAAAGAATTGTGTGCACTGGGGAGAGACGAATCCTCATGCTGTGGCGCCAATACCATTATTTGACGCCAAAGTGACTGCTTGGTGCGGCATTACAGCTACATTTGTTCTGGGCCCGTTCTTCTTTGAGGAAACGACCCCGACTGGCCCTGCAACATGTTCTGTAACGGGCCCTCGGTATGCAGCCATGCTGAAAAATTATGTCTTACCGGAGTTGCGTCGGCTGAATGCACTCAATGACATTGTTTGGATGCAAGATGGCGCACCTCCACATATAGCGAGGTCAGTTAAAAGGCTCCTGGATCAGCATTTTGGTGATCGCATCATCTCACGCTATTATCCTTTTCCGTGGCCTGCGCGATCCCCAGATCTGACGCCTATGGATTTCTGGTTTTGGGGCTATCTCAAATCCAGAGTTTATCTGTGCAATCCTCAAACATTGTCGGACTTAAAGGATTCTATACGGCGTGAGATTGGAAACATCCCTCGTGCCATATTGCGTGCTGCGACATTGTCCACCGTCTCCCGCATGCAATGCGTAATTGCCTGTGATGGCACTCATGTGGAAAATGTTTGAAATTAATAAAGATTTTTTTCTCTATGTGTTCCCATCATTGAGCAGTGTCTTGTCTCTGTCGTATGCATTATTCCTCCGTGCGCCTTGAAGAACTGTTTGTATGTGTATAACACGTCGGTTTTCGGACATATCGGTACCGTTTCAACGCTATTTAGGGTTTTCGCATGTGCTGAACATTTTGCGATGGTAAAAAGTAGGCGTTGCCTTTCGAAAATTTCGAGTTTCTGTCACTATAACTGTAACCGCGAGGGCCACTGTGTTGCCATTCACAGAATCTCGAGCGCATATCTCAAAAGAACTATATTTGAAGTATCATCTTGATCGGTTAAATAGAATGGACGCTAGAAGTGCAGATGTTGGCAAAGTTTTTTTATAATCACCCTGTATATATATGTATGTGTGTGTGTGTGCATGCATGCATGCATGTATGTATGTTAGTTAATTAATTAATTCTCATTTTATAAACTGAACTAATGAAATGATGGAAATTTTTTTCGCAAAATTTAAAGCTAATATGAGATAAATTTTAGTAAAATATCCAGCCACAAATATTGTTCATGAAAATTACAATGCGTTGGCTTTATGTTTTTGAAAACATTTTTTTATTCATAAGAAACTGCTTATTATCAAGAAAATTATTTCAAAGTTAATCATATTCATTATAGGAAAGAACATAAATAGATATATATCTCTTTTTAATTATTTTGCATTTGTACATCCATTTTTTTCATATCAATAAAACACTATGTTATATATATATATATATATATATATATATATATATATATATATATATATATATATATATATATATATATATATATATATATATATATATATATATATATTTGATTAAGAAAATTTCATCGACAATTTTTTTTATCTTAAAAAGAATGTTGTTTTTTTACATGATTAATAATCTTATAATCTTGGAAAAAATGATTGTGTGTGTAATAAAAAATTTTTCTATGTTAGTCATGTCTTTAAGAAAAAATATAATTTAATGTGTTTGGATTATTCAATGTATATAAACTTACATGTTATGTCGCATTACTGAAAATGCGTATCGTAAGCTGAAAATTGATCACAATTTTTTTAAAAATTGATTTGTATTTATATGCAAAGTAAAATTATACTTTGCATAAATATATATATATATACAAAAATGTGATTCAATTCTTCATTTTCTTATAGTATTCTAACTTCAAACGGGATGTTGATTTTGGATGTTTCGTATAATTTTACCTGAGAAAAGGGTTTTCTTGCTTCAAAGGAAAACAAATATTGATTAGCGTAGAAAATTTTTAATTCTTGGCATGTTTGACATTGTATCATATCGATGTCGTTGAAGAAATTAATTTATTCTTCGATATTGGATCAGGTTTGCTTCTGTTTTATTTTTTTCTGTATTTGAAAATTTTTCAGTTGAATAATATCTACGTTTTTATTTTGTTCAAACCTTTAATATCATAACAATTCTGAGTTTATATACATTTTCATAAATAGGGTTTACAATGGGAGTTTTAAGTATTCCAGATTCATTTTATTCTATAAATAAATACAATATAAAATAATAACACTAAATAAATGTTATTTCTTTCGAGGATATATTTATAATGCAATAGTTTGGTTTATTGGTTATTCTCAAATGTGACAGATGTTTTCTTATTCATAAGATAGAAAATATCAAATGTGATTTAAAATGTAGAATTTAATAATAACCTTAACTGTTTGCATTTTTCTTTCTAAAAACGACTCCCTCAATTTATCTAGAAAAATTTTTAGTGTCGTTTTTTCATATTTTAATAATTTTAAAGTAAATTTTTATATATTTTCATATTCAAGAAATAAGAGCTAGTTGGTTAGTCAGTAATGAAAATATACAAAGAAATTTATAATAACTTTTTTTAACTATTTTTAACTAAAAATTTAATTTAAAAATAGTAACTTTTTTTTTATGAATAATGTGAGGAATACAGTTTATAATCATCTTATTATCAGGGATATATCTTTGAAAAATAATGATTCTATTTTGATATTAACGTCGCAATAGATGGATAAAAAAATTTTTTCCGAACAATTTTGCGCTAAAAAATTTTTAGAAATACAAAAATACTTCTAAAAATAAAAAGATGCTTCAATTGTTCAAAAATTTAACATTTTTCAAATAATCATGTCTAAATAAAAGTAGGCCTTAAAAATGTTCTGAGAAAGTTGTAATGAAATGAAATTAAGTTTTTAATATTATCAATACATTGTAAAATAAAAATCGATAAACTTTTAAAAGTATTTTTGAAAAATTAGTTGACCAGTTAAAATAGTCATTTTCACAATTTAAAATCCTATGTGAATATGTGAATATACATTTGAATGCAATAGTAAATCTGATCAAAGTTTAGAAAGGCAACACGATACATTTTCCGTTTAACATTCGTTATGTGGGTGCTCGAGAATTTTCTTTAGATATGTGTGTGCTTTCTACTATTGATAATTATCGTTGCTAGTCAATATATATTGAAAACTATTGAATAATTCATAACACTTTTTGTATTATATTGTGACTTATCTATAAGCTTCTCTCAACTATAAACTTAGAATTCTTTTTATAATCGAATTGTGAGAAAGGACACAATATACAAACTTGATTTATTAATGTAATACAATGTGCTTTTCATTTTGTCATAAGGAAATTCGAGGTTCACCGAAAAATGAAATATACATGTAAAACGATGATTTTATTTGGAAATTGTATTTTGTGTTATCAATACTTATTTATTCATCATTGAATCATTAAGTTACAAAAAAGTGTCCAATAAGATCTTACATTTGGAATGTTAATAGCTGGGGTCATCAAAAAAGGGAAAAATTATAGGAAAGTGGTTATACACTGCAAGATAAAACTACTTGTCGATCATTTTAGAAGCAAAGTTGTGAAATTATCAAAGTTCTGCCTAGAAAACTAAATCATGCAGGTTAAATTGATAATCATGGAATTGAAAAGCAGTTGTTTTGTGCTAGACGATATCTAATGTCCGAACAAAGATAAAAAATATGATTTCAATGAGGACTGGTTAATGACAAAAGCTAAGTCGCGTAATTTGTTAGAAAGTGATTATCCAAATAATGGAAACACTTATGAATAAAATTATCATTTTTTTAAAAATATGCTTCGTTGCATTAAAATGTAATACTAACTACCAGTATTTTATAAATAGAAATATATGTATTCTGATAATATGTGTATCGACTTTCAGTCTTATATTTTTAATCAAAAGCGTAAAATGTCGGAGCTCAGAATTTCAAAAAGGCCAAATTGTGGGGGCCTTTTCAGTTGGAGCAATGTTGATCGGAACATCCAAATGTTTAAGCATTTATAAAGTGAGTATTGAAGAGGGTTGTAATGTCTAAAAAACGGACAACTGCAGCAGAAGTAATTGCAGAGTTCATTTAACATCTTGATTCTCTAGTGAATAGAATATTTACAGAAAAGCAGCAATTCCCATGCCACTTATCGCAGGAGTTATTATCAAACGTCGTCTACAGTGGTGTCAAACTCACAAAACTTGGTCGATTGATAAGGGAAAGAAATATGATCTGATGAATTGTCTTTCACAATTTCCCCTAAAACAAGACGAGTGCGCCTTTGGAGAACATCTGCTTTAATCGATGATTGTCTCCTTCCAGCTAAAAAGCATAGATGTGGATCTATCTATCGTGATATGAAAAACTCTGTGGTGGCTTTCTACTGCACCAATCAACCATGAAAAAAAAGATCGCTAGGGAAAAATATAGAGAAATATTAGGGGACCACACATCCATCCTATGATGCAAATTTTGCTTCCTATCGGAGATGGAATTTTCCAGAATGCTAATGCTCCAATCCATGTGGCGATACTTATCCAATCCAATCGTGGTTTGATGAACACAAGGACACAATATTATATGGTAATACGATATTTCTTAAAGATTATTCCGCACTTGTTTGAATCGTTGCATGGCGAATGCAAGCTGTATTGCATGCCAAAGGCTGTCTCATGTCATATTAATAACGGATTCATTATCTAAGATATGTTTCCATTATTTTTGTAACTCCTGCATAATTGATTTCACTTTGATGTCAAGCTATGTATAATGATTAAATAATTTTAACTGAGCACCGATTGCAGTTGGACCTAAGTCTAAGGGCAAACTTGGAAGAATTCGCCGGCAAAATTTCGGTGAACAAGTGATGTCTGAAAACGTCACAAAAATTAGGCGTTCAGAGAACTTCTAAGTTCTCCAAAAAAGTTAGAAATACCTGACAGAGTATCGGTGACAAAGCAAATTCATTTACCTTTTTCTTTTGTTTTTCCTTTTTTTTCTCCCTTCAAAATAATGTTTACGATTAACTTTTATCAATATTATTTGATGAAGATTAATCCATGAAAATTCTTCGCAAAGGTCATTAAATTAATTTTTGAATATTAAATATTACCCTTTTATAAAATTATTTATTAATGAAGATAAAGAAAATTTATTTTAAATAAGGAAAATAATAAAATTTATTTTATATAAAAAAATAAAGAAATTTTATTTTATAAAAATTAACATTTTTATAAAATTTATTAATTTTATGAAATTATAAAGATCGAAGATATCTGTGGGATACAAAAGATAGAACTTATTTTGACAAGTATAAAAAGTGTTCTATTCTAGGAAATAAGATATGTTTTACAAAACATTTGAAAAATCTGAGATGGGTTATAATTTTTATTAATTCTAAACATGTGATTTTTTTATGAGAAGGAAATAAATTGAAATTCAAAATATTATTCTTTTATATTTAAATATATCTTTAAATTAATTTAGATAAAATACACAGAAGAACATATTCTGCATTTAAATATGTACTTTATTTAATATTATTGCAAACACATTGATTCTTGTATTTAATATATGTAACTGAAACAGTAATTTTTTGCTACATATTTTATGTTGCTGAGGTTGCTTAGGGGTTTAATAGATTTTTAATAAAGCAAATTCAATATTAAATTTAAAAAAAATTGGAATTAAAGTAATATTTGTTTACAATTTATGTATATTTTGCTGAGCCAAATTAAGTTTAAATATAAAGATTCAATAATGTAAATATTAATTGATTGAGAATTAAGGTCTTAGAAAGCACTTATTGTAGTCATTATGTGTAACTGCATTTATTTTTGATTATACAGTTAAAAGTATAGGATATATATATATATATATATATATATATATATATATATATATATATATATATATATATATATATATATATATATATATATATATATAAATTTAGTAAAAATTAATTATCATTGCAGAGTTAGTTTAGATTTTTAAGGATTCAAGAAGGCATTATTTTATTTTTTGTTTTTCATAAAATAATTTACATGAAAAATATTTTAATACTATTTGAATTGTGTTGATAATTTGCTTGCCATTTATTTAAAGAACTTATAATTATTTTTATTTAAATGTTTACAGTTATTATAAAAAATAATCTCAAATGTATTTAAATTAAAACAATGATGAAATTCAATGAGTTTAATTAAATTTACATTATGAAATTCACACTAGTTTTGTTGAATAATGATAATTTTCAATATTTTCAAAAGTATAATCAAAATATAAAAAAAATGTCAAGAAATAACACATTTTGAGTTTCGAAATAAATAAATTATTTTATATATATATCAGATGTCTCGATACATAAACAGTCATAATTTCACAAAACTGATATTGCCCATCAGTCAAAAGGCATATAAATAATTCAATATGATGTAAATAGTTTCATTGACTCAATTGAACAATGACGTCCCATAATCACATGACATGACGTCATTATTTCTTCTAAGTGGAATTCACGAAGCAAGCTTTTCACGGGAGAATTCTCCAGTAGTTCGCGTCTGGCCTTAGTGTCATGTAATTGCTCTTTTTCATACATTTCGTGATATCACGAAATGTATGAAAAGAAGCATCATAGAATTATATGATTCTATGATGGAATTTCTTCGCAAACCAATATTGCTATTATAGGTATTCTTTTCTTCATATTTCTGTGCAAGGTGTCATTTGGTATTAAATGTCTTCTGCTCTACAGCTTTGTAATCTCCCTTTATACAGTTGCTCGTTTAATTCCCGAGATAGGATCACTGAATTCAAAATTTTACCACTAGTGTTGCTACAAACGTTTCATCTTGTGGCGCATGTTCATTTTCTTATACCTTACTTATGGTCGCTAGATTCAGCATTCCAAAATTGAAGTACTGGACAAGGATAACAGGGCAGTTACGAAATTTAATTAAAGGGAATTTTTTTCACTATCGGAAGGTAATGAGTTCGAATCACTGCTGAACCGAAGATACGTCGTGTTCGCTAAAGGTGACTGTGAGCTCATTAAAATTGGGAGTAGTCGCAATGTCCTCCAAGTGAAATGATATCTCCTAGAGTCGCAAACCAAGTTATTTGGGATCTCCTGCCTGGTCCCTGATTTAAAATCACGAAGGCTCCAACCGGCTGCTTCTATCTAACTGGTAAGCACAAAACTGATGCAACTATAACAAAATTATTTATGTAATAATAGACATCACATATTGGACAAAAAATATGTGCATGAAATACATTTTTATAAACATTACGAAGTATCTAATTATAATAATGCCTCAGTCCTGTAAAGACATATTTAATAAAACTTTATTTATATACTGCCACATGAAAAACCATAAGTTTCTCGATATAATACTATAAAGATTAAATTGCTTAAGATGTCTTCTTTTTTAAAAAAATATTTTCTTTTATTTTCTATATTCTATTTCTCTATTGTCTAGAGTTATTTTTTAACATACTTTTAATTTCTAAGCAATATGAATTCCGCACAAATGTATTCATCTTTACAGTAGCAGTGAGCATTATTTTGTAAACATTAAAATAATAATAATTAGTATATTAAAAAATATTAGTATGATGGATGTGCATTTTTGCTGCGAAATTTTTGTACAACGCATAAAATTTAGTGTAAACTTTGAAATCTTAACCGCAAAGTAATAAAAGTTTTTTTAAAGTCAATGTATGCAATATTTTTTAACTCATAAAAGCTTTTTCCATATATTGACATGTAGTCAATATATGGGAAAACTTATGTGAGATATAAAAAATTACATTAGAAATTAAAAATCTATAACTTACAATTATTTCCAAAATGCTTTTGTTAACTTAAGTTCCTCGAACAAGCAATATAATTATATTTTATTCGATAGTTATTTGTGCTGAGGAAATAATCACTATAGACTCTAGACATCCTTGTACATAAAAATATTTTATAGAAGTGCTGAATACTTGATGTTATCGTACAAAATAAATGAATTTAAAATATGCATAAACTGTAAATTAATCACTTTACAAAGATTTATTTAATTAAGTTATGCACCCACAGATTTTTACTCATTGATTAAATCTGCTTATTGAGTTTGGTGATTTTCAATCCATGTCTGTATTAATTCGAAGTCTGGAGAGGGAAATATGTATTTTAGACATAAAAATTTCTCTCCACTGTCATTCGTCATTTCTCCATTCGATTTTCCGCCGCAAGTAAAAACAATCCTAATCTCAGGGCGTAATTGCCAATTTAAAAGCTCTACTCAAATGCCACTAATTATTATAACCAGATTCACAAAAAAATTAAGATCTCTTTAATCAGTCGCTGGAAGTCTTTTTAATTATCTTGGCAAAGTGATTAATTTAAATCAGTTGAGTGTATGCGCTATGTTTATAATACCTCCTAGTCATGAAATCTACTAATGAATCAAAAGTTCTACTTTCTGCGCCCACACCCCTTTAAGCACCCCTGTCAGGGGAGGGGTGTCGTCTGCATATGAAGGAAAGGGGGAAGAGCGAATTTAATGAAGCGGAGCTATTGCGAAAGACACCAAGTGACATGGGACAGTACCAAGGACTTTTATTAATTGCATTAATTAAAGAAGTCTAATTAGCTGGCTATGTAAATGAATGTCTTCTTATCGCGGGGTATGACGGGGTAATTATAGCTTCAGGCATAAAGGGGGTTGGGGGCAAAAGCACCCACTTGACGTAGATGGATGACTAGGAGCTTGTGTGTTCCTTTCTCAAAAGGGATGAAAAAGGTAAGGGCATGCACTTTTTTTTATTAAAAAATCTACCGAGGCTTTTTGTAATTATTTCAAGCACATTTTTTTAATTAATTAGTTTTCATCTTAATTTTATAAGTTAAAAAAATTATAATTTCAGATTATGGGTGTATAACAGTTTGGATTGATAGAAAATTATTAAATTACAATTTTCTGAAAATAGATGAACACCTGCCTTCAGACAAATCGTATGTGTGGTTTCAGATGTTTTGCATTTATGAAATTATAGTAGCATAAGGTGGATTATTTCTTTTTATATGAGAGAATTGTACACCAATATAATGAAAATGTTCTCATCTAATTATAACAGGATTATTTTGAAGTCTCGAAATTTCATAATAGAATGCTGGCGGAAAGTTACAAATTTGCTAGGATCGTATTTAAATTTTGGAAACTTTTAGATTCATTTGAATCTAAAACTTACAAAACAAATTTTAGACGAAAACATTTAAGCGAAGTTCTTACATTAAAACCAGGATTTTAAAAAATAAGACAAGATTAATAATTCCGACAAAAAATTTGATTATTTTTATACTTTACATTACGTTAGGGGTGAGGTATCCAACTTTATATGTACCGTCTTTTAATTTAAAATTTCATGGGACATTGTGCTGCGTTCAATATTGAAACTATTTCGTTACATAAATACATATTTGGAAAACTAAAATTACTTGTTTGGCTTGGGAGAAGAGATAGAAGTAGCAATATACCATTTCAAATAGCTGAACTCTCTAAATGAAAGCATTCTGCAGTTACGTTAAATTGCATTACTGAGGAATAAATAGGAAACAGAAAACCCTGTTAAACAACTATAAAAATAATTAAGAAAAAAGGAGTATGTGTTTGCATTAAGAAAAAGTTTACTCTTTTGTTACCTTTACAACGGCAATTATCTTAAATGAAATATTGAAAAATACCCAGAAACAATATTAAAACATGATCTAAAAAATTGAATTGTTATCTAACATGGATTTTTTTGGCATCGAAATAAATCTAGATGAACCGTAAGTGAGCCTTGTACTTTTTAGAATTCAAGTGTTTTAGAATGGCCGGTTACTTGAATTTCCACCTTTTAGCACTACAAGAAAGTAGAAGTGATGGCATCTTTTATAGTGGGGCACCCAATGGCCTCAAAAGTGGGTCTTTGTAATTTAAAAATAGGGACCAAGTAGAAGAACTTCAAACTTGACCCGTCTCCCCCAGGGGTATCATTTTCCATGATGGACAACTACGACCTATTTAATGTGCTTCAAGGCACCACTGATGAACACGATGGATCTTCGGATGGTTCACTACCGTCGCATAACGGGGAAGAATGCCTCAACCAACCTACCGCAGCCTAAGAATTCAAATGTAACAGAAATAATAAGTTGCTACTGCTTCTTTTATACTTTACACTACAAGTAATTAAGTTGATACAAACATTTTTTTTTCTGACATGACTTCCCAGAAAGATTTTACTTGTTCGAGACCTAGAGAAAGCCTGCAAACAATGACAGTACCTTTAGCTGCTTTAGATCGCTGGAAGGATTTATATACAATTGGTGCTTACATCAGCTATATAGATTACTCAATGTTCTGTGAAGATTGAAGATTCCATAGACTGAAACAGTTTCATTAAAAACTAAAAATCGAGATAAGAAAAAATTTTTTTTATATTAAAGTCATGTTAGAGTCATATATATATATATATATATATATATATATATATATATATATATATATATAATTTTTTTCAAGATGCTATTAAATGCGATCTGAAATAGTTTTAATCATTTAATATCCCTAGTTCATCAGCATATTTGTTCTCAGGTCGATCAAAAATTCATTTATTTATCTTAAAATGCATTTGGGGATAATACCTCATAGTTTTGAGTTACAATAAAAAGTGACAATAATCTTACAATCAAAATTTTTTCTTTCATATTATAAAAGTGGATGGTTTGAAAGGAAAGCCGTTATTTTTCTCCTGAAAAGTTTTCAATTGATATTTTGCTTTATAAGTTCAATACATGTAAATTCTATCTGCTCACGTAATTGTAAGTTACTATCAAGCTGTGGTGCATGAGTCAGTGCAGCGTATTGAAACTCCGTTGAGCCACAGAGTCAGTGGACAAGCGATAACAGAGAAGTTCATCAAATATCGTGATGATTCACTTTCATATTTGCTAGTTAATATGTTAAGTTCAAAGATTTGAGATTAGTACTTTTTTGTGTTTTCTAATTTTGATTTTACTCTAAAGCATCATCAGTATGGCCCAAATTATAGTAGACAGCCAAAAAATGTTGTCAGTAACAGACAATTGTGAGGCTCGAGAGCGATATTGACGAGAAAACTATAGTGAAAAGTATCTACTTTTTAATAATGAACAAGAAATAATTTTTTATGCTGATTTGAAATATCTCCTTTTTTGCATCTCGATCGTTCTTAATTCAGTAATTCAAGGTACCTTAAAACGTTTTTCGAAATAGTATATCTAAGGCACATTTTTGCAATGGAAATCAAATTGTCAAAGCTATTAGTCAATTAAACTATTTTGATAAAGCCTATTAAGGTATACATTTATGACATCGTTTATTTCGGAAGACACGTCATAAAAATATGGGAAAGTATACATTTTGTTTTGGAAGACAATATATATCTCTAAAAGAAAAGTTAAGATTAAGGAATTAATTCGATATAATAAATTGAATGACGAGCAAATTAGAATTACTGTTTCATAAATTAAATTAAAAAAAGAAATTGTGTATCTTTTTGTATTTGATACACAGAAATGTGTTTATTTTAAAGTGTGTTGACAGATGATTACAGTCATTTATGATATTGGCGTACCTGCTTATAAATAAAATGTATAGAAATAATTTTTAAACTAAACGAAATATAAATTGCAAAGTTTATAACAAAAATTATATAGAAACACTGTAAAGCATTATACCATGTGTGTGATCTCTTTAAGGTTCTTAAAATTGATGAAGAGTGCTTATATTGGTTTTTATCATCAGACATCACGTTGTGATCAGATATATCGTTTATCTTTTTATTATTTTGAAAATATGGAATCAGAGATTTTGAATGTTTTTAATTTTCCTTAAATGTTGCATACATATATTCTTTCACTGCGCACGCCCTGATGTTGTGTTTTTTACACTAAGAGCTGATTTAAATTATTCATTTCCATGTCATTTCATTGAGTATTCCTTACAATGATTTTTTATTAAAATGAATCTGCGCCAAAAAATTCATATTCTGATGAACAATAATAATTATTATTATCTGAAACAAAAAATTGCACGACCATTGGATACTTAGATAAATCAATACATAAAATATATTTCTTATCTATTGATTTATCAAAGAGAAACTACTTCATTCATCATTTAGAGAGTGGCTGTTTGATATTAAAAGGATTGAAACACATTAAGACCTTTAAGTTCGAAAAATTTCATGCATTTTTAAATATTTTCACTAAATTTAATGTTTGAAAGACTTTATGGGCATATATTCTTGAACTA
This sequence comes from Latrodectus hesperus, assembly GCA_037975125.1. Lineage (NCBI taxonomy): Eukaryota > Metazoa > Arthropoda > Arachnida > Araneae > Theridiidae > Latrodectus > Latrodectus hesperus. Next base: position 37,303,149 of record CM075853.1, read on the forward strand.
TTTTGCTTTTTAAATGTCTGACATGTGTGTGTATGAGAGAGAGAGTGATGCGTAATCTATTAGAAGATCTATTTATTAAGTTTTATTAAATTAATGTTTGCTTCTAATGGTTCAATATTCTTAGTTACTGCGAATTGGAGATCAGAAATACAAATTTAATAATACAATATGTTTTCAATGAATTATTAGTGTCGTAAATTTTATCCCGCTTTTTTCTGAAATATTATTCAATACATTTTTGCTACTGAACATATATTTTTTGAGAAATACTATGCTGGGGGCTGCCTAAAGGCTTGATGCTGCTGTAAGGTCTTTTAACGTTGATCACATAATTGTGTTCTTGGACGACTTTTCATTAAGAGTGAGTCGTATTCACGCGTCGCAAGAATAACAAATGGAAAACTCCCAAGCAGTCACTCCCATAGACGTGCATGCAGAACGCAGAAATTCAATATCTATCTCTCACTGTTCAATAGTGGCTGGGATCGAACCCGAGACCTTTTTCTCTGAAGAGCTGTATCCGACCAATAAGCCACGAGGAGCCCCTTGTAAAAGACTGAAATGAACAAGACTTGGAAATGAAATCTAAGACATTTTAATCTTATATGCGAAATAAGTCTTGGATGATTCCACCGCTTAAGACTTTGGTCATTGTGATTAAATGAGTTATAATTCAACCCTCTTTTTGTAAAATGTATCGAAACTACATTTTACATAAAAAAGATTGAACTACACTGGATTTTGACTAGTTAATCTTTAATAATTGATTCAAAATCAATTTTAGTAATTTATATTAAAGGCCAAATATTTTGTGAAAATAATGTGAAATATCCTAAATGGTATTCAATGTAAATGGGTTTTATTTTGGATGTACGAATTTCAGTTTTAAATGTTTTCTGACTACATATTTCCTGATCTGGTGCAGTAGATGCAGAATTTTCTGCTACTTCAAGTACGAAGAACGACTTTATAACGAATTTATTGTTGTTAATTAAAAGAGATATTTTTTCAATTTCTAAACACGTATTCAGGAGAACTAAATTGCTACTTTAAGTTGTTTTGCATAAGAATCTATAATTTTAATTAGGAAACCGCTCATACTTTTACAGGTAAAAATAACATGAACTTAACAAATATTAAATAAAAACTAGAAACGAAAATCATAGTAGAGTCTATGGAAAAAAAAGAAACTCATTTTCGGCGCAAAGCACTGATTAAGTTGTTTGGGAACGCCATTTGAACCTCTGTGCACTGAAAAAGCAGCGATGGCAGAAGAAAGATGGCGAAGGAGTGAGGAAGAGGTCTCGAGGTGGTAGTGATAAAAAACAGATATGCTCCAGGGTTGAGAGGGCTTGTAATCTGCCTCACCAGCAAAAAAGCGGCAGAAAGGTGTAGGAGGAGGAGGTGGACAAAGAATTATTGCACGAGAGGAGGAGAAAGAGGTGATTCAGAAAAGAGCTAATTACCAACCTGTATTTCAACGTCGACACAAGTATAGTAATTAGCCGAAATTTTAATTAGCACAGTGGTCCCCTTTCCTTCCCCCTGCACATCCCCGGTCCGGGTGGGCTGGCACTGGCAGCGCGTCTAATTAAGGAATTTTCGTTTTCCTTCTTTACTAAATATGATATCGAGAAGATTGTAGGGAAAGGCATAGGTTGCCTAATTAACTAGGGCTATGAATAAAGTATAGGAGAAATGCCTAATTGCCAGTTTTCTCCATCGGTCGCCCCTCTTACCGCTGCGTCTTCCTTCCTCCTTTCTTCACGGTTGCGGTTGGGGCGTTTCTGAAAAGGCGATGTGAAGAGGTGTGCGCTTGAGTGGCTCGCCTAGCCCACCCCCTTGCTGTCGTTGCCTGCATGTTACTTGGGCATCCAGCATCAAAAATTTAACTTTCCATAAACTCCGAAAGAGATTAAGATAGCCATTAATCATCTACTGGTCACTGAAGGATACAGTCCCCAGACACTTACATCGTGTGCTACGTTGCATAAGATATCAGTCAAAGTTTTCCAATCCAATATCTGGCAATTTCGTTAGAAATGATGATAGAAGAGTAAACGCCCACGTCTTAATTCCCTCACATTAACAGGTTTGGTTTCAAAAAGAATGCGCGTTAAGATGTTTTTTCTGCTCCTAATACAAGACAATAAGATGAAAACTAATGTTTTGCATAAAGTAATTACAGTTAATTTTAAAAATCATGCCATTTCTAAAATAATACAGTTGAATATTTTCTTTTATTTAGCTATGGAAGTTGGTATAATAACAACACAAATTTCAAATATTATTTTTTTAAATTTGTTTTATCATTATATCAACCTTTTACAATACAATAGATGAGAATCACAAGAAAATATCTAATTTTTACATTATATTATAAATTTAAAATAAGCTATATGAAAAATAAAATTTAAAATTTATAATATTATTTAAAAATTATATATAATTTTATAATTTTATAATGTAAAATTATATAATTTGAAAAAAAGTATATATAAATAAAGTAGTTGAGAAACACTCAATAAAAAGTGGTAAAATTTTTTAAATACTGTAAGCTCTTGCATTTCCTCGTGATGTAATAGTTATCCAAAATATTTTCTTATTCCTTTTAAAAATTCAATTATATAAACTGGAAAATAATATAATAGCATATGAACAGCTATATTATATCTACTAGAAATTTCTGACCATTTTTAGGATCTATAATAAAATAATAAATGAATGATACCTTGAATAATCTTTATTCAATAATGTCATTGCTATCAATATTTATGACTTCTTGTCAGTGGGATGGCAATTTATATAGCCCATTTTACAAAATATATATTTATCATAGAAGAAAAATTGAATCAATGTGAATCTTACATTCTTCATTCAAATATTTTCTACGAACAAAAACATGCTATAATCAGAGGATGCTGGTCGGGAAGTAAGATGGATGTGGCAGAATTTTCTAGCCAATCGTTGTGGATTTCTGAAGGATCCCTAAGAAACATGTGGCCTATCCTAATCAGGACTCAGTGTGATTTCGTTCCTATAAAACATCATCAACTTCTTTTTTGGAATGTTTTTTTAAATTTGTCACTTGATGACAGAACAACTTTCAAATTTAAATTCTCGTTCCTTTTCAATAGCTCAAAATGCATTTGTCCTCAATATACAAAACATGCTATCATTTGTATATACTTCAATTAAAAATGCAGGGACATGTTTTCCGAGTTCACAATTTTGGTAAAGATACTTATACCATTTCCTTATAATTTTTTAATGGTAATGTACTTTTTATTCCCAGTAATCAATATGGGCCAATAGGGGTTTGATTTTGTAGGTCACAACAGAGATGTGCATATGAAGACATGATCATTCTCAAATTCTTCTCAATTAACTCCTGAGACAATCATCATGAATGGTTCTACTGCAGTCTTAATTTTCGGATGTAATACGAATATATGTAAGTAGATGAATCGAGTCTTCCGCAATCTCAAATATTGTAAAAAAGGATTTCGTTCAATTTGACCATATTGTCGTTGTTACCGCATTGAAAAACTGTTCTTCTGGCGATAAAGTGCGCCAATTATGGCAACCTCCTATACACTTGTTTCACTTTGAAAATTTTGATTCAGAATTGAAATAGTAGCGTTATAGTTCGTTCAGTGTCATCTACACCTATCGAGGCAATGCAAATTCAGACTGGGTTGGAACCTTTGGCAGATCGAAGACAAAGTGCTGCCCTGAAACTCTCCGAAAGGCTTCTAAGGGATGATGGTTTTTGGAAAAATTATATTCCTATTTTCCCAAGATTGAAAACACAGAGAACTTTTTGACTTTGACCAGAGAACTGTCAGATAGGTATAAGATCCCGGATGTAAATAGAGTGCCTTTATTTAGACCCCCTATCTTTCAAAACCATATTTATAGAGCTGATTGCTGTCTAGACCTGATACTACCTGTTAGTAAGAAGGTCTCCACTGATTCTAAACTAGGGATGGCTACCCTAGCTACTATCAATGAGCATTATCCATCATCTGTTTGGTTCCATGTCTATACAGATGGTTCAGCTGTGGATGCCATTAGAAATGCTGGTGCAGGAGTATACTCTAAGAGTTTCAGGCTTTGCCAGGCTGTTGGGAAATACTATAATAGCTACAATGGTGAAGTGGCTGCTGTGCAATTAGCACTTGAGGAGATCAGAAAGGGTAATGAGAACAACATAGTATTTTTTATAGACTCTCAGGCCACCATCAGGTCTCTCTCTTCAATTGCTTTTAGCAGTATTGGGTCTGTTTATCTCTGTCAAATGGCAATTAGTTCTCTACTGGAAGAAGGAAGACAAATTGTGCGGCAATGGATACCCAGCCACTGTGGTATCGCCGGAAATGAGGCAGCTGATAAATTGGCAAAGGCTGGCTCAAATCTACAACAGCCTTCTCCAGCCTTGGAGTACCATACTGTTAAAAGGCTTATTAAGTCAAATATAGCCTCCTATCGTAGAAATATTTACAAGATGTGCATAAAGGAGAAAGCATGGGCTTCCTTACTAACAAAGCCTATTCCGTGTAACCTCCACAGAGCTGTGGGAGGGGCAAATTTTCGCCTTAAAACTGGGCATGATTATCTGCAAAAACACCTTCACCGTTTGGGTTTGAGGGACTCTCCAATCTGCCCTTTTTGCGGACTGGTGACCACCTTTTCACTTGCCCTGGACTTTCGGACGTCGCAGATAGAAATTCTGCGGAAGATGACTTTTCATTCACCTCAAGATTGTATTGGGCTGCCCGACAGAGACTGGTGGTTGAAAAACCAAGGTCGGGCGTAGGATAAAAAAAGTTCGTTCAGTGTCGAGCAATAGAGCTCCATAAAATATTTGTTATTATTTTTTTCAACGCAATATTTATTTAATTCATACCAGTCGTCATGTTAGAGCAAAGCATCAGATTCATCATAGATCAAAGATAGTCTCTCAGAGATGTGTAAATATTTTTTTAGAAATTTCGAAACTATTTTCTGCATGTTCTATACAAAAAAACTGTACCTTTACTAGGCGCTTTCAATAAATTTCTACAAACTTCTCCTGCATGCCTCTCTTGTTGGAATTCGTACAAAATGCAAGCATTCATAGTTTTGCAGATAACCCTCAGGCTGTATTTTAAAGTTGTTGTTTTTTTCTTGTTGAAGTATTATACTTTACACTGTTCAACAATTATATAATGTTTTTCAGCAGTATTCATATAATATATAATTCTTGGACTTCACTAGTGGTTATTTTTCATAGAAATTTCATTTAGCTGATGCTAGTAAGTTCTGTTTTGAGTCATGTTAATAGTTAAGAAATTTTGCCCAGTTCAGATTCCTTTTAAAAATATTTAAGAGGGCTTTTTAGAAAGCGAAATAATCATAATAAAAGAATATTATATATATATTTTCTTGAGCATGTAATACATTTGTCATAAAAAATAAGCGGAAGAAATACATCATGTACAACATCATTTCTTCATTTACATGTATAAATATAGTCGATGAACTATATAAGAAAACACCAGAAGGTAAATTCACAAATTTTGAGAGAATATTCTACAACCAAGATCCACTAAATGGAAAGAATTGAAGTTCAGAATACAAATAATCTGATGTCAGGTATAAAAACCACCAAAATATAATACGAACTTGAAGAACCGAACCAACAATGAGAAACGAATTAGAATATATTTACTTTTTATTACCGTTCAAAATTCTATTAGTTTTTAAGTTTGAGAATCAGTGAAAGAAGACAATGCATGGAATCAATGACCTTTCTGAGAGAGGCACAATTATTGGTGAAAAAAGTTGATTCATCTCACTGAAAATTTGCAGCACGAGGAGTTTATTCTAAACTTAAAACATTTCAAAAGACGAAAGGAGAAATATTCTACCGAGCGACACTGAGAATCTAAAGCAATTTCTGGAACATCATTCCGCGAAGATTAAAATATATTGACATTCAGGTGTAATCGCCTAACAGCTGAAAACTGTTGTAAGTTTCTTAAGAGAGTCCATTGCGTATTAGTTTTAACGTATACCCTGCGATACTATAATGTTATCAATAGTATCGCATGTTCAAGTGTCTTGAGAGAAAACTTGCAAAGCTCATTATTGAACACAGAAATTACTCATTTGGACAGGTGTACGACAAATATATGAAAAAAAATCAACATTCATTCCATGCTGTTCAACAGAAACTAACATCAAACCATGAACCTTTCATTAAGGACAACAAATTTCTATATCGTGGCCAAAGACACCAACATGAATATATTTAAATAACTAAACGAACTTCATAATGGCAACAACATCATACTTTAGGAAGCCGTTATGCTAAATTCTGTAAATTCAATTTAAAGTATACTTTTCATTCCCGGTATTTCAAAAACGAAAGAATTGTCGTTCTTCAGAATAATTCTGGAATTACGTTTCAAAATAAATAGGTATTCCTAGAATCATACCAATTTTTACGTTTTGGATGTGATCACCAACATGAGATAACTAACATTTTAGATTATACACACAGCCAATTTATCCTCTATCAAAGACCAAGTAGATATTAATGCCAGAAGTATGACTTGTATGACCAGGGTATCATACTAGACATGTGATGGGTTTTAAACATGTATGATCACTTTCTTAGTCTCGTACGCAAAATCTATATTTGTTTCACCCATGTCATAGGTTTTAGATTTGGTCCATTGCACTGCAATCACTTTTTACTTACAAAATGACTCAATCGTGTATTACAGTTTGATATGAATTCTGAACCCCTATAAGTATCCATGTTTTATTTGAGAGTTTGTTTGCATTTGTTTGCATGTTTTATTTGCATTTTTAAATTATTGGAGGAATATGTTATACTTATCATTCAATATCACGACATGTTGGATAAATTATAATCTATTAGAAATTTATGCATTGAATGTAATGCTCAAACTTTTTTAAGTTTTAAAATGTTTATCCATCTTAAATCATATAAGTATTCTTTCCAAGACACATACTTTTAAAATTTTTCTCTTTTCCTGGCTTAACAATTTCTCTAAAAAGGAACTATATATTAATTTAAGATTAATAGATCTACAAATAACGATCAAAATGAGCAAACCAATGATGCTGCCAAAATTAAATTCAAATTTTCGTATAACTTATAATTAAAAATGCAAACTTATGTAATTTAAAATATATAAATATAAATTATATAAATGTTTTTTTTATTTAAAATGCATCTTAGAAATTAATTTCCAAGTATACAAGTAAGAAATTGCAAAATTAGTGCTTAACACAAAATTTCTCACACTTCTCTTAAAAAATTTAATTGTTTCAAATTCTTTTATCATGAAATTACACTGAGTGTTTTTCATTCTGAAGGCTACTACTACTTTTTTTATAAAATTATCATCATTTAAGCATTTATATAACATGACAATATTTGTTATAAAATTTAAGTTAGATTATATATAACATAATACAGTAATATTTCCTAAGTTATATTAAATATAACATTATTAATTTGTGACGATCGCATAAAATTTATTATAAATTAATCTGCACAGAGCACAGAAAGAATCGTTAATTTGTATAACAGAAGTGTTACACCTGTGCAGTGATTGCCAAAAATAAAATAAAACTACAATCGTTAGGAGTTCATTCAAATTATAGGCCAGAATATATTCCATAATTGTTATCATCTTTTCCCCAGACTCAATACTAAGTTTCTTTGATTGGATAGTTGTTTGAAGATTGGTTAGAAATGAAAATAAAAACATAGTCTGTAAATTCACAGAGAAATTTTTATGTAAGTTTTCAAACATTTCGAATTAAATTTTGAAAAAATTAAAAGTCATTTAAAATAAAAAAGCATATTTAGAGCTGAAATAGAAAAAACTTTAAAATAAAAACAAAAAAGCAAATTTTTTGATTCTTTGAAACATTTTTTCTAAGAAACTTATTTATGCAGTTTTTACTGTTAAATAACTTACATTAAAGTTTCACGTGAAAAAAGGTATCAAATATATTTATTATTGAGTAACAAAATGAGAAACAGAACTTAAGGATTAATTAGTTCAATTAAGATTTTTTTACAATGCAAATTTTTATCACACTATAGTATTCAAAAATAAATTTGCTTTAGGAAGGGTGAGAAGGAGAAATACAAATCATTATAAATATCAATTAATTTATGTTATTAACATATATATCATAAAGTTTTACACAATCACTTTTACAGGAATTTATACAGGACTTTCATCATTTTTACAGGACTTTTCATTTTTCAGGAATCATTTTTACAGGACTTTTTTAATATTATTTTAAACACGCGTTCAATAATAAATATCTGATATCTTCTTATATATAGGACATTCATTTAAAATTATAAATCAACACAATGAACAAGTTTTATTTTAATGATATCAATTTACAAGTATTACTATTTTTGAATTTTGGAGCAATAAACAGATATGATCATTTATTACTGTTTGATTTTCTATAGAAAACAATTGGGAATGAAAAAACCATGACAATAGAGACGATGACTGCCTGACAGGGAAAAACTTGTTACATAGTTGTTCTGATATGTGCTGTACTAGAGAGATCATGTAATACTAACTGTGCTCTTTATTATGGGAAGACTTTTTTCAAAATTGGAGTTTTTAAAAAAAAATACTTGATATCTATTCAAAGAAATGGCAGTAGGAAAATGAAATGAGAGTTAATTCAAAAATATTTAAAACAAAAATCTGGGAATTTCTTAAGAATGTAAAATGTTATGGTCTCGGGCAATTCAAGGCAAAATTTATAGTAAGGAAAATTAAAAATTAGAAATTGAAGAAACAGTAATGTTGACTAAACTGTTGACTTATAGATGTCAAAATAACCAGTTATTTCAGTCGAATAAAATATAAAACAATAAATTCAAGATATTAACTGTAATTACAGTTATAGTACAATCTAGGAAGATAACAATTAAATACATTTGCATCTTCGTTTGAAACTCGGCTAAATACTATATAAAAACAACTGTATCTTAAAAATATTATCAGTGATGGATAATCATTATCTTAGGTAGTGGTGGCAATGATAGTGATTTTCAGGATGATGATTAATTAGTTTACATGGCTAATGACAATATATCGTTTGAAAGTAATGGGAAATTCAATGATATCTATAATGATAAAAATAAGTGCCATTTTTTAATACCATAAATAAAAATTTTAATAGAAATTATTAGTAAAATATTTGATACACATTTAAAAATATGTTAAACATTTTTAATATTTAAGAATAGCTATTTATAAATGTTTTATATTTTTAAAGCATAAGGTTAATATATTTTGAATATTTTTAGTGAAATTAAATTCTTTTTTATAAAATATAATAAATGCTATTATATTTTATAAGAAAAATATGAATAATTGAATTTTTTAGTTGAAAAATGTAATAGGATCATGACATATCCTTATCACAATATAAAAGTATATTGCACCAGTTAAATAGTGTGTAAAGGAATGATATGAAATTTCAAAAACGTCAAACTTTGTGTATTCATATTTTAAGCATTTTTAAGAGAAGCAATGAATTTCGAACCATTTATATAAAAGATACATTTTGCCTTTGAACATGTTATTAAAATTACCTATGTATTATCAAGAGTTATTTATTAAATATTTCTCGTGGATTATAATTACGCACTTTACAAATAGTAATAGATTTTCAATTTGTAAATTATATGCATTATTGCTGTAGATTTCTCTCATATTTCCCAAAAGACGCAAAATAGTAAAAGTTTTTGAAAACAATTTTCATCTTTGGTTTGTGAAAAAATTGCATTATAAAAATTTAAACTTCATTTATTAACTCGCTTATTTTCAAAGAGTTAAAAAATTTTTTCACTGTTGAAGTATAAAAATATAATTTTTCAAAGACTCAGATTAATACAATGAATATACAATGCTGGACAATTGCTAAGGACGGACCACAAATTGCAATGTAGCATAACATTAAGTGAGACATGAGGTCTAGTAGGATAAAATATAGTTGCCACACTGTTGAGACATTAGAATAAAGAATATTTATTGTTCTGGAAAGTACAAAAGCTGTGAAACATCTGAAAGAAAAAAATATTCATTTGATGCTGCATACGGAAAAATGGAACAATGCATCTAAAAGTCAGCAGGCACCTTGAAGATAAGGCATCAGTACGGGATATGTCCACCGTGGAGTGTGATGCAACATTCCACACGTCGTATCATACTTTGAACAACATTATCCAGCAGCTGTAAATAAATTACAGCTGTGCACTCCCAGAGGAACAGCATAAATTGCCTCGAGGCAATTTATCCCATTCCTCTGGGAGTACACGGAGGAGGGTGTTCTTGTTTGTCGAAGGATAGTTTTGACCAGCAACTTGCCTCCCCAAAGCATCCCGCACATTTTCAATGGGGTTTAGATCTGGAGAACGTGATGGCCATACGAGGCGTTGAATACCCTCGCTGTCTAGACTAAATATATATATATGTATATAAACCTGAACAGCGAGTGTTCGATGACGTGTTGCGTTGTCGTCCATAAAAACAAATTTATCACCGACAGCACCACGAAAAAGACAAACATGAGGAAGTAGAACTTCATTAATGTATCGTTGGCCCGTCATAGTCCCATTCGCAACCACATGTAAGGGCGTGCGGCCATTGATCATGATGCCGGCCCACACCACGACACTGCATGTTGGATATCGGTCCCTTTCCTGGATATTTTCTGGACGATAAGCAGTACCGCTCTCGCGCCAGATCAGTTGGCGTCTACAATCCGATGACAGACTGAACCTTCTCTCATCTGAGAATAGTACGCCCAGTCCTGTTCAGTCCAATTATGATGCTCACGACACCATTGGAAACGGGAAGAACGATGCTGTCTGGTCAATGGGACACACACAATAGGTCTGCGGGCGTATAGTCTTCCTCCCCTCAAACGTCTGGCAACAGTTTTTCGGGAGATCTGCTTTCCTGAGGCAGCAAGAAACTGATTTGCCACCTGCTGAGCTGTGGTGCGCCTGTTCCTTTTTGCTGATAGGACGATATATCTGTCTTCTGCAGGCGTCGTACTTCTAACACGACCTCCCCCGTGCCGCCTACTACACATTTCAGTAGTTTTAAATAACTTCCACAGCCGTGAAACAACGCTGTGAGCGATGTCGAACTCCCTGGCAACATCTGTTATTTTTCGCCCTTCTTCGATATTTCCAATAATTCGGCCACGCACAGAATCATCTAAATGATGTCGGGAAGCCATGCCAAAAATTTCAAGTTCGTCTATTAAATCTTTCCTGTAAAACTTTGACTTGAAACAACAACTGTCCACACTCGTCAAAACCTTTAAAGCTCTTATGAACGCTATCACGTGATGAACAGACGTGACAAAAAAAATTGTGCATACGCATACCTCTTCTTATTATATCCCACACTTATTCTAATTTTCCACATTTTGTTTCCTTTCATTTTGTGGTTGCTATGGATGATAGTGTTATCCGTCCTTAACAATTGTCCAGCAGTGTATTACTCTTATATTTCAGTAATGAAGAATATAAAGTAAAATATCTTGCTAAAATATAACAATGAATATTTTCGTATTTAGAATAAATATTTTTCATTTGCATTAGTCATTCTTTATTTAACTTTACAATATTATATTGATGTATGCATTTGAAATAGTAACCTTACAATTTTTATACGAGTTCAACTTTGAAAAATGATAAATCTTATAATTTGATAATCATAGTCTTTCAAAGTTTATGTTAAAAGTGTATCGTATACATTTTATATCTTATTCCATTACTGTATACCCGACTACCAGTAAGAATAATATGTATATTCTGAGTATTGTGTCAACGTTGTTGTTGTCGTCTGCCAGCTAGGCTGGCAACATGGGTTCGTTGCTCCGCTTTTCCAACTGAACCATATTTTGGTGTGGAGTCCGACTTCCTCAGTACACACATGCTATAGATACCCGTTTATAGGGTAGGCAACCATTCACAACTCATTCATACTAGGAAAAGACAAAGATAGGATAGAGAGAGAGAAAGTACATCCATGCCCGAACTAGGAAACGAACCCAGGACCTCCTTATTTGCAGTCAGGCCAGCTGACCACTAGACAAGTTGGGCGGTTTTGTGTCAATAAATATTATCATAATTTTTAATAACATCTATGTATTTGAATTTTATAACTTATATTGTATTTCAAGCATATAGTACACTATAGGTATTAGATCAGTACAGCACTTCTCACTTTCCAATGAGATGTCAAAGTTATACGATCATTCAATATGAGATTATAGTTATTTATATGTAAATGTAGGCCTTCTTGTCCATTACCGCATCTTAAAACTTTTAAATGATTTGAATGTACTTTCTATGATAAAAAATTTGGTTTAATGTAAGCATTTTATTTCCCCCTAAATAATTAACCCGTTAACTTCATTAAACAATCAGTTTCAAAATTTAAGTAGAGAGTTTCCTGCAAAAGTTCAACAGTATCAATTCAATCGATACATCATTCAAGTTTGATCAATAAATAAAGTTTAGAGAAACGGCCCACCCACACGTTAAACACCCAAAATAAATCAAATGTCGCACACTGCAATGCCATATCCCTCAAGATAAATTAATCACTCGAAGGTAATTCGGGATAACGATTGTGCAGTCTAGCTGGGCAATTTTCACTTCCACGTCAGGCCGTCAGATGGCAGCACCATATCCTCCGGCGGAGCTTTTCAGCCACTCACCGTGATTAGGGCGGAAATGAGGAGTGATTCAGGGTGGAAAAGGGAACTTCTACCCTGACATTAGATAGCGCCGAGTCAGCCGATAACTTGACTAGGCAGGTAATTACTACGGAAATACGGGCCCAAAATTGGACGGAAACCGCGCTTACCAATTTAATACTCTGAGATTTGCTGGATTCGGGTTTCAATAAAGTTTTCCGAGAGTGGAAACTATGTTAAAAGAGAACGAAATAACTGCATTATGGTGAGACATTTTTTGTTCCTTAAGGGGAGAATTCATCCTTCCTTCGTTCTATTCATCTCCTTTTTTTTTTATTTTTCTTTCCTTTTGCAGAGTAAGGAACACGTTTAAAGCGACTAACGGGGTATTTTCTTTCTTTTCTATTTTAGATTTAATAGATTGATATAGTAAGGACTCGGAGAAGGAAAAGTTTCATTTTTAATGAAGGATTTCTTTCCAAACGTGAAGCTCGTTTTCAAAAAGGAATTTCCAATCTTTCATTTCCTTGAATGGCATATTCAGCGATTATTTCGTTTTTGTTATATTCTGGCTGTCATTTGTCAGGTTCTCGTATTTAATGACGGGAATTTCGCTCCGAAGTGAATTCATTTTTCTGCCTGTTTGCAACAAATCTTTTTTTTCGCTGAAAAAAAGTTAACTTTTATAAGTTTGGTTGTTATGAAGAAAGTAATTCATCCAAATTATTTTGGATTCTGAGTTAGGTCTTAAAAAATAATTTGGACATAGATAAGGAGCATAATTTTATATAACTTATTTTTTATTATTGTTTGAAATTTAAAATGACAAAAAATTGCTTAAAGTAGATATAAACCTGTAAGAAATTTTTAATATAAAGAAAAAATATTATAAAATGCCTTTTATAAACTTTTGCAGAATTTTAATAACGTGTTGTAGAATGATATCCATCCTGAACTATTTTTAAATATTTAAGAAGTTGTTAAAAATATACGCACAGCTAATTGGTAGATTTATTCAACCGCGTAATAACTTATTGAATTAAAAGTTTAATTAATTAATAACTATCCTTAAAAGAATCTTAATAAAGATCTCACAATAAAACATCGGAAAATATCTTCCAAAAGTTATATTGTTAGTTCTTCTTTTATGTAATTTATGTTAATGCAATTCTGTGTTTAATTACAAGTATTTAAATATAAATGTTAGTTTCATTATTTATGTCTATAAATTAAAAAAATATGTGTACAAATTTTACATCGGCCAATTAAATAAATCTGGTTTAAGGTGTATCATAAGTTATTTCAGCTAGAGTTTTACTGGTGGAATTGTCTTGATTTCATTAATCAAAATATTGGTTGACGTTCGTATGTTTAAAAGTTCTAATATCCTTTGGAAATTACTTCTATCTCTAAATCATTTGAAAATGCGATTATTAAAAAAGTAGATATAAGATCTTATGTATTTCGATTTTCAAGAAGGCAGAAACCATGGTTTAAAAAGACATTTAGAACACTATAATTATTAACGCAAATAATTTTTAAATGAATCTATGAAATAAAATTTCATATTGATACCGTTATCAAGCGAAAATATCAAAATATGATGATAAATCACAATTTTAATAAAAATAGAGCTCGGATGTAGTACCTTAAATAGCACAGAACGCTATCAAACATTTGTCAATGGATACAATAATTTTAATACCATTTTAAGGAAGAAAAAATATGTGTTGTTGCTATTTTATAATAGTATCTATCTCTATCTATGTTTACATTTATATTTTACTTTACATTTATTAAAATTAAGTATAAGGTATGTGAAATTATATAAATTGGACAATATTAAAATATATCAAATACTGGATTGTGGTAAATCATCTAAAAATCATTAAATTTTGTCACAGATGTCACATTACTCACAAAAAGTAGAATATGATCCACGAAAAGAATGGTAATCATCAAAAAATTAGGTTTTGATGTGTCGAAGTCAATTTAACAAAAACAGTGCGATTCTCATTAAAATTTCATATTTGTTGCAATATTTTTGATACTACACTGAAAAGAATTTTTTTAATGAATTAAGTATTTCACAATAATGCTTTTCTTTGAATGATTTATTATAAAATGATGAGTTTATATATAAAAAGTTTTAATTTCATTTTATGGGAGTTTTTTTCAGTTACGTGGACTTCGATTGCATAACATTTTAATTTATTGGTGTAAGTTTAGCTTAAAAAGTGATCTTCAAACAGCTTTAAATCACACTAGGGTGGAAATCTAAAATCGTTTAATAGAAAAAAAAATCTCATGCAATATACACATCGGGTGATTTAAAATCCAATATTATTCAGAAACTGTAAAAACTTAAAATATTTTTAAAGTTGACAATATCATTTTACCATTTACGCTTAACGAAATGAACAGTTAATAAAAAAATACTATTCACATTCCTTATTGAGTTTGACACCCTGTGTTGCAAAGGACGCTTATATTGATTGTCACATATGATGACTCACATTTTTCGAAGAATTTTGTCATCGCAATTGGTTACAACCACTTTTTCTCGATAATAGAGGACACCACTGACTGTACTGTATATTGTAGCGGACTGAAACAGGATAGTCATGAAATTCTGCAGAACAGTTAGAATTGTTGTTGCACCAGCATGCTTCCCAGTACAAGGCCCTGAGTTAGTCCAAAACAGTTAGTCTTCAGCAGGGTGAAATCTTCGTGACTTTGAAGCAGGGACCAAGCAGAAGATTAGCAATACATGGCCTGCCCCTACAAAAGGTATCATTTCACTTGGAGAACATTGCAACCAGGCCTATTTAACATGCCCCAGCCGCATTTAGTGAACACGACGGATCTTCGGTTAAGCCGGGATTCGAACTCACTACCTTCCGACAGTTAGACCGATGCTCTAACAAACCAATCCACGCCACCCTAGAACAGTTGAAATAATAAATTGCTTCTGTACATAATGATTTTCAGTATGCCTCAAACATAGAATCCCGTGGACTTAGATCAAGGGATCTAATAGGCAAGTCATTTGAAATAAGAATGTTTGATAATATTTACTTTACCAAAAATGTGCAGGAAAGGCTTACCTTTACTTGTAAAATGACCCTTTAATAATTCTACAAAAACAACTTTGAATTTTCAAATTCTTTGAGTTATTATCTTTTGACATTCGTAATATATTTTGATTACCTAATGCAATATTAATACATTATAAATTATATAAAACTTTTTTAATAGTGTCAGTAAAAATTTAGATTGCAACAATTTAAAAATTGAAATATTCTTACAAAAAATTCCTTTTAATACATGCACCAAATAAATTCGAAAATGTTGTCAAAAGTGCATGATAGCAAGACCACTTCTTAAAAAATCCTTGCATCGCTTCAGCGTCATGAAAGGCAATGAAAAAATTCCAGAACAAACTAACAGAAAATTCCTTTCGCGCTATAAGTATTCAACGACAACAAAACCAAATTGCTGCATGTGGGGTGCTTTGTTTGATTTTCGTGCAAAGAATGTGATATTTAAGAGAAGAAAAGCACCGTACTGAAATTCTCATAACAATTTCTTACTCCGATTAAAACTGAGCTCGCCGCATTAAAATCAAGAAAGTACCCTCTTAGCTCTTGACATTAGAGATAAAGAGAGAAGGGGAAAAAAGTTAAAATTTCCTATTCCACCCTCAAAACAAACACATTTGCATGTTTTCTTAATGACTATTCCTAGGTCTTAACAAAACACGGGGCTCCCGCTTAATGGGGGTCCCTCCCTCCTGTTTGACATGGACTCGAGCACCTGGGAAAGGTGCGCCTATTAAGCAAACACTTAAAACTCCCTTCTTTGGTAAGCACGTCTTGACTAAAACAGAGGTGCGGGCTTCTTTTCTTTCACTCTAACCGACGACTAAGATATTTCAACTTTTTCTTTCGAATTTTTTTCTTTCTGAATCTGGAATATACTTGGCGTTTGAATTCGGTTGAGTTTTCCATGTTGGTACCAACTTCCACTTCGTCTGCAAAATTACATGGCTTCCGGTGGCTTGGAAAAAGCAGAACAGAGCAATTATCCAAAGTACCCATCGCTAGATTTCTTCTAATTTGGAATTCTCGCCTTTTTTTTAAAAGAAAAAAAAGAAAGCCAACTATGTCTGTTGTGGAAAGAAACACGGCTCATTTAGATTTCTTACAGAAAGATTCAGCTGGAAGTGAAAACGCCGCTTTCGGTTTTGCAGGGAATTATTCGCATGGTGGCTTCTACAATTGCATTCCATTTCAAAAATTAGTCTTTTTCCTTTCTGCGTATAAAAAGTTCTGCGTTATTTTTCGTAGGAGATTACTTGTTTGGCCATTTCACTTCCTTTTCTTTACTCTCTTCTCTAATCTTCGCCGACTACCATAAATTACATTTGAATATGCAAGTTAAGACTAAAAAAAATAATTACATAATTACTTCTCTTAAGGGAAAAACTCTTTTTATGGCATATCTGCTTAAGAAACTCATTTTCAATAAAATTTTCTTACCATTTTAAATTTCTCATTACAGACTGAAAATTAAAGAGATAAACGTTATAATAATTGCCGAAACTAGATTTCGGATTATACAGTTTTACGATTAAATTTTATAAGACATCGTGATTAATTAAAACTCACAAAAGTATTAATACAATGGGAAAGCTTATGGCAAAATATTTTCAAATGGAAATTAGGATAAAAACTTATAAAATTGCCTAACACTAAAAGCATAACATGGAACATTGTAAGCGATATCTATCTTTTGCTCAATACATTCTACAATTGAAAATTTTCTCCAAGAACTTCTAAATCCGCAGTTGCGTTCACTAAAAGACATATAATTTTTTTAATTAAAATTTTATGTTGATAAGAGAATTAATTATTATACGTATTCTTATTAATTCAGAATACTGTTCTATTGTCAAATCAAGATATCGAAATGGATCCAATTCTGAACACGAAGGTGACGTACTTCCTTAAAAATCTACCTTAGTTATATTTAACTAGAAAGATCTGCTTGAATGTTTGTTTATCATACAGTTTCTGCTATATCTACAAATTTATATCATTAAACAATGATTTTAACTTAGAACAGTTTTAAAGCTACCTTAATGGTCTTTAATGATAACCATTCAGCAGATTGTTATAAATTAACTTTTATTTTTCTCAAGGACATTTCTTTAATTTAGCCATGCGCAGGTTTTTTGTCCAAATAGAATGAACCAAGGTAAATTAAGTATATTATTTTGGCAATAAATGCAGTTTTCTGTATCACAGATTGCACATATTTCTGAGATTGTGAATTACAATAAAATAATCAAAAATCAATGGATCTGAACAAATTTTCAAAGAAATTTTTATTAAAGGTGATAAGGCAGTGACTATTTATTACTATTTGCTTATATAAACTATCAGATAGATTAACGCTAAATTTAGATGCATGAAAAGAATAAATTCTGGTATAAAGACCTATTTTTTGCATTATTCATATCATACGGGTATTTCTAAAATTATAAGTAATAAATCTTTATTTTGAGAATATTGAGAAGAGAAATATTTGGTTTCAATGTAAATGTTTAAAGGGTTAGATTTTTAGATAACTTTATATGCTTTAGATTTTTTGCTAAAAATGTTTAGCTAAACTTTATAATAGCACCAAAACGGATTTTTTTTTATTTCTGTTATTCTTTTAGTACATATACTATGTAAAAATTATTTCTATTCAATTGATCTATAAAAAGCAAAGCAGTTAAATATAAATATTTAAAAGATTAACCAAAATTTTAATTTTCTGATGTAGTAGATAACTTAAAGATTAGAAATTCAAAGAGTATATTTTAAGCCTGGTAAATTATTTTAAAAAATTACCGTAGAATAAATTATAAATATATTTAAGTAAATTTTTCTGTAATTTAGCAACGTTTTAACTCGTTTTTTCAAATGGTGTCAAATTGATTTTGTTAATGAATTTATTCATGAAAATATTTAACTTGATATAACCATTGTTTTCATAATTTTGTTAAAATATTTTTAATTTACTGGATTTCCGTTGAAAACTATCGTTCAAAAGAATAATACACCAATATCTTAAGCATTCAGTTTCTAAAGTATCATATATAAAATTACAATCATTAAATTTATTACATCCTCCTCCTATCATCAATATTCCTTTTTATAGACAAAACACTAAAATTAATGTATGTTATTGAGATGAAATCTTGAGAATCAACCAGCAATTATCAGAAAATCAATAAGCAGAAATAATGTCTGTGGCTCAATAAAAGATGAGTTCTTAAATTTGTAGTCTTGGTTCATAAATATAGTTGGTTAATAAGGATAATGAAATAATTTTACAATAATTGGTTGAGTTGAATAAATGTTCTCAATTTACTATTTCACTTAATATTTGGCTTACAAAAGTAAGTGTGTTTTATTTTCTGAATATATTCTTCTATAAATAAACACACAATCCTTATTTCGTTGAAATTCATCAAATAGAATTTTGTTGATTTTGCACAAATGGCCTTCTATAAATTATAATGAGATTCAATCACATGATCCATTAAAATGCTCATTACTAATTTTGAAGAAAAAATAAATAGTTTTACATATATCGTATTACAGACACAATATTATTAAGTATATAAACTCAGCAATATAAAATCTATTATATTTAGGTTTTGTTTGTGAATTTGGCGGCACCAAGAATTTACACTAAGAGTCGATGTTAACGCTTGGTGTCGACGTTTTGAAGTCGATATCAAGTGTTAAAAATTAAGCTCACAAGTACATCATAAATGAACAAAACAGAAATGCAGATTATTTATTTTTATTTACATTTGATTAGATTAATAATTAAAATTTTTAATAATTTTAAGTAAAAAAATCTAATTATTTTATATATAATTCCTATAAGTGCATAACAGACTTAAAAAATTTTGCATACAAAATGATTAAACTAATTTTCCTTTTTTCTGCAGTGTAATTAAATTAGTTTATTAAATATATATCAAGTTATTACAATACACTTTGATAAATACGAAAAAAATCTTTATGAAAGAATTTTTATGCTTAAACAAGAGTATATGAAAACTAGCACGCAAATTTCTGAAAATTTCTTGGTATCAGTAAAATACAGTGCTTATTATTGATAATTTTAATGATTATATTAAATTACAACTTAGACTAGCTAATTTACAAAACTTTACAAAAATTACTGGTCCCGTGTGAATACCAGTCAAACATTACTATAACGATATATTGGTTCCAAGTCATACGTTTTTCACAAATGCATGCCTGACCAGATTTTTTCTGACACCTATTAGTTTATTTATAGGAATGTATACATTTTTATTCACATGCAGCAAATTAAATATTTGTTTCGATATTCAGTTACATGTTTTAATAACCGGTTACATAAGTTCTTAATCTTCGACACTGCGTAAATGTCAACAATCTAAATTGCCTTCGTTATCTATTAGGCATTCGGGAGAAACGCCTCATAGATAACAGACCTAGTCACGTGTCATAAGAAAGGTAACCCGGAAATTTTCCAAGTACTCCCCCCGACAAGAGCACTCAGAAAGGAAAAATTCAACATCCACATCCCATTGTTCAACAATGGCTGAGATTGAACCAGGAACCTTTCGTACTGAAGAACATTGTCTTACCATTAGGCTGTGGGGAGCCAAGACGTTGTAATCTTGATTAAAGTCATAAAATTATTTTATGATAATTGCTAAATATTAGAACAATAAAGATATAATAGTTTAGTTATTGTTACGGACATATTCATTAACATGATTATTTAAAGCTAAGACGTTTTTACCACAATAAATAAATAATGTAAAAATTTGTTTGATTTATATTAAAAATACCTTCATTTATATAACAATGTTATACGTTAAAAATGCATTTTCAGAGAATATCAAAAACATCACATTGATGTTTATTTATTTCACCCATCATAATTAAGAATTTATTCTTCGTTTGAGCTATTGTTATGAACTATTTCTGAACTATCACTACTATTTCAACTGGGCTGTTCTTTCTTCTGAAATCTGTTCCTATTTTTTTTATCAAACTGATGCAACAAACCTCAAATGACAGATGAAGAGTGAAACTCCATTGATATTTTTGAATATTCTACCAAAGAATTCCTTTCTTGTAAGATAAAAATCATCACTTTATTTATTTAATAACTCTCAAATTTACATATTGAATTAATAAACACAATGAGAAACTTTTCCGGCAAAAATAGATAGCAACATATGCCCTAAAAATTGCAATAAATGCAAGTAACATCAACATTTATTTTAAATTATACATTCATACACTTTATTCAATTAATAGTTTTTATGAACTTATAACAAACAAAATTGAAACTTTTTAGGAAAAAATTTTTGAATAGTTATTTACAGTGGAAATCTCTACATTGATTCTACATTAATTTAATTTTTTCATTATTTCTATTTAGGGGACATAAATTGTGTTCTCAACTCTCATTTTATAGTAAATTTTAAATGTTTAAAAAGAAATCACCGAAAAGTAATATATTTTAAATATTTGAAATAAATATATTAAGCACTATTATATAATCTGCCGAAATCTTATTTAAATTTTTACAAAACAATATCAGCACCATCTTTCTTTTGGGAAATGGAAATTTATCATATGAAATTGAAAAAACTACTTTTATTTTAATATATTTCTTTCTATATAATAATCTAATAATCTTTAAAGATAAATGAAGAATTAACAGACATTTCATATAAGATTTTATAGATAAGAAATTTAATAATAAAAAGTCACAAATTAAATAATGAAATGACTTATATATAATTATAAATAATAATAAATAAGCTTCGAAATTTTATCTTTCGTTGCTATGTCATCTTTTTCGTGACTTAAACACATTTCGAAGAGAGTAAGCATTTCAAAATGAAGTTTGTTGCTGTATCAACTCATCCATGCATAGTAACAGAAATGAAACAACAAATGGGAAACAAAAACCGGGCCAGTAAAGCGTAAATACCTAATGTGTTTCCTTTAGAGCGTCAGTACATTTGTAGATCATTTATCCTAATGCAATGTCATGCTATAAGAAAACAAAGCAACCTGCTTTATGTTTGTCGAAAGCAAACGACATTTTCATTATTCGCCGCGCCTATTTTTGCAACGAACGTGCACAAACACTTCGCAAACGATCACAAAAGAACGTGAACACACATTCTGTTGAAGATTCACCCTTAATGTACATACACCGCCTATCGGGCGAGACAAAAGCCTATTCGCAATCAGACTTAATTGGGCGTTGGAGGGTGCCTATAGGCGTCTAGAGGTCAATTCCTAGCGGTCAATGAGTATTATTTCTTTGGTTCGCTAATGGGTGGCAAAGGGAAGCATTCATCTCCATGCTTTTATTTTCAGGTGAATTCAAGCGGAGGTGGGTTTTATCCTAATTCGGATTTCAGTTAAGACGCCCTCTTTATTAAGTCATCATGAGAGTTCATAAAAAGTCGTTTACTTTCGTCAACACTTTAATTACGGTTGGTTTTGGTTTGTTTAAAGAAACTTTTAAAAACACGAAAAATTACTGTTAAAATATGAATGATTAAAGAAATGTTCTTCATGTGTGAATAAGCAATAAAATTTAATTTAAGATTAAATTAACTTATGGTTCTACCCAAAATAAAATGTTTTTATTCGTTCCTTGTAAATTATAAGGTATTAAAGAAAATACTTTAATGAAAAATGAAACATTAAACTATATGACAAATGAAACATTAAAAATTATGTATTTAAAAATTCAAAGGAATTATCTATTCCTGAAATTTTTAAATTGAAGATCGTAATTCTTAGGTTTATAGATTTAAAATTAAAAAAAACATAGCTAGCAAATGGACACATGATATAAATTTTTATTTTTATAAACAAACCTGACAGATTATACACACACACACAGATATATATATATATATATATATATATATATATATATATATATATATATATATATATATATATATATATATATATATATATATATATATATATATTGTTTCTTTCATTTGAAATTCCGCAATTACACTTTTCAACTGCCAATAGGCGAATTTTTCCTGCATTAATAGATGTTTCTCTTGCTTCAATAATTAGCTTATTAATGAAACATACACAAACTTGTGACGTATTTTTTTATAACTCATGCAACAAGAAAAAAAAAGCATTGTTCAAAATTTTAATTTGCTTTACTGTTTCATTTCTGCTTGATAAAGCACGCACACAATAAATAAAACAATATTGATGTGTTGCATAAATTATACCTGTTTATCAAATATTTATTGATGTAATTTTTATTGCACAATGGTGGTCACAACATCCAATGTTTTACCCTGGCTTATGCAATGCTAATAATTAAATGCTAAAGGTGTTAATAATGAATTAACAACTAAGAATAACAAAAAATTTTATTTACATTCAAAAAACTGACTCAGAATGAAGAAGTTACTTTTGCATCAAAAGCCCTATTATTTAAAAAATATCCTTACCATTTAATAGTAATAAGACTACATTCCTAAGAGTGAAAAGTTTCTTGTGCCTTCCCTACTAAACAATGAAAGATGAGTGTTGCTTTTCTGTTTTCAGCGTGCCTGCCTCCCACGATCAGCATTTAGCAGTTTTCAGACTTTCCTCTTTCCTGTAAAACATAATCAGTTCATTATTTATAAAAATTCTTTCCAAAAAATTTTCACTTTTCTCATATAAGTTTTATAGCAAACATCCAACAACTGTAACCGTAGCAAAAAGAATAATTTGAGCAATCATTCCTGACAGATGCTCCTCACCACTTTCTCATATGCAACCTGCAACGCGTTCAGATTTAATTCCTTTGAAGACCATTGCTCCAGACATTGATAATTTTCGTAAAATGTTTTATTCCTCTACTTGTACAGATTGTAAGTTTGAAAAGGAAGATACCAGATCAGGTATCAGCCTTACTCTTGATCTTATCACCAAATTAAGAAACAGTCGATTATATCTGGTATGAATGGCAATCAATAAACTACATACGCAAATATAAAGCAAAACTTTATGATAAAAAGTATATTGTTGGATTTAAAGTAATACTCTGAGAGTAAAACAATGCAATAATCAATCAAAATTTGATTGTATAAACAGAGCACATAGACAATAACCTAAAGAAAAATTTAATGTTTATTGAATTAATTTATATTTTATACTCAGATTTACATAAAAATTAACTTCCGTAATATTTTTGGATTGGAATTGGTATAAAATTTACTTTTTGGGAAAAAAATCAGAACTATTCATATTTTGGGATTTTTTTTATATAAAAGTTTAATAAACTTTTCAAATATTATCTAACTAATGAAACACTCGACGAATTTTAAAACAAATACTGCGTTCTGTATCAAACACACATATTAGACCCGCATATAATAAGTAGTCAATTTATTTTCAACTCTGTGGGGTATTTTAAGTGCTCGGTAGATTGGCAGATTGGCTGTAGGAGTTAAATCGATTGCTTTTCAATTATGGTAGAGTAGGCCATAAATTTGAATCTTAGATCTCTCCAAAGTTGATCGAACGAAAGTAATTTTGAGGACTTTTCCTCATAGTTAGCTATTTCTTGAGTGCCGAGTTCCATTTATTTCTCTTAAAATTTTCTTTGCCATTTAATGGTCTAATTTATGACTTTTTAATTGCTTTTTGTATCTTTCGAAATGCTTATATACAGCTATAGAAATGTGATCTCAGAACTAATTTGCAATAAATTTCAGCAGTGATTTGTGTGCGTGAGTGACTTTTTCTCCTCATTCCTATATTTCACTGATGCAACTATTTAAAATTTAACACTTTTTTGTAAAAAAAAGGTTACCATAGCACCTTTTTACATATGAAAGATACTGCGGTAAGCATAGCAAATCAGAATAGTTAACACAAAGCAGTTGAATTTTTATTCCTTATTCAAATTTTCAAGCATACATTTTCTGATCACAAAATTAAAATTTGTATAACTGGCTGATTTAGCTATCATAAAAATAATGCATATACTGTAAATAATTTCAGTTACAAATAGTTTTTATTTATATTTAGCTTTTGATTAGATAAAGAAAAACTAGTTAGAGCAGCGAATAATGCAACTTTCAAATTAATAACAATAAAAGATTAGCAACTAGCGTAAGCATTCTTTTGCAACACAAAAAAGATAAATTAAGAATAATAAATGTAGATTCATATTCATAACTGAGCGATAAAGTACAGGATGTGTGTTTCTTTTACTATAGTTTGGAGAAATAGGCAGAATGTTAGTTATTCTATAATAATGCTATAAAGTAAAGTAATTTAAAATTACTTCGTAAATGAAATACAATGGCAGTGGTAGTGTGCTTGCCAGTATTGTCTCTGGAAACAGGATCACGTTTCGAAAAATCTAGAAGCATTATCAATGAGACTTTTTAAAATAATTTCTAAAAACTAAATTAAAATTGAACTTTTAATATACATTGTTGAGCGCCCAAAATGCAACACTTATAAAATAACACGTTATGCGAAGTATAAATGATAGGGATTATAGCCTTTTTGAAATATGGATGATGAGAAAATCAGTGGTAAGAGTAATCATCAGAGTTGATTATAACCACTGCTACTCACCTTGGGACAGAATCAAAGAGGCTTTGGATTTATTCTTGAAGTATAGCAGTCAATGCAGCTTCCACATATAGCTAAAGCTGATATGGTGTAGCAGCGGACGGTGTATCGAAGGACAGTTGTTATGCAAGCATGGACCACATGTTTTCGATTAGCAATAGATCAGGAAATCAAGCAGGCCAAGAAAACAGTTCAATTTAAGAGATAAAAAAGAACTCTTGAATATAGCTGAAGTTGTGGAATGACCACGAGACCATCTTGAGTTATGGGTGGATGCGGGAGTGAAATTCAACACCGCCTCAAAACATTATATCGATTGCGGAACCAGCGTGGCAATACATAGCTCAACAGTTCGGCAGTTTCTCACCCCAATGTCACTAATTTTGAATTCGATCTTCCCAGTACTGCTGACAGATTTATGATTCCTATGTAAAGGCAAAGTCTTTCCATTATATGTAAAGGCAATGTCTTGTCCATGTCAGTCATTCATCATAACATTGATGGTTGTTGTTGCACCAGCATGTTTCCCTGTACCTAGTCGTGAGTAAGACTCTATCAGTTAAATGGAAGCAGTCGCGTGGAATCATCGTTATTTTGAAGCAAGGACCAAGCCAAAGACACCTAATGCATGACCACCCCCAGAGGTATCATTTCACTTGGAGGACATTGCGACCACGCCCTGTTTTAACATGCTCCAGCCGCATTTAGTGAACACGACGGATCTCCGGTTAAGCCGGGATAGGAACTCATTATCGGAAGATAGTGAGAATGATGTCCTAACCAACCAGCCCACAGCGGGCCGTAACATAGGTGGTACTTATTGTTTTGAGTGAAAGGAGAACGCCTGATGAATATCTTACTCATCTAAAAATGACTTCGAGTATTACGAGCGGACATCGAATGATGGATAGCAGACTGAAACTGTTATGCTGTGGTTCGGGATGTATTTAAACGGTCCATTACTGCCATGTGCACAATGTGGCAGCGATTCCTGCTGGGGAGACGATATGGGTGTGATCCCTCCCGTCGAGGAGTTGTTTTTTCCTGCATCCAGTAGTTAGAGACCCCTGTCACAATTTAATAGCTTCGTCCAACATGATTATTGAGTTCTCTATAGGATAATCCAGAATCCTTAAAAAGCTACTGTTCTTAGGCGGTAGAGCTCAAAACCTTGCTCGAAAGACACTTGACGTCTTCCATGAGCCAAAAAGATGACGAGAAAACAATTTTCCTACTTAAATTTGGTTAAATTTTTTCTTTTATTATTTCGTTAATTTTACCGCTTGCAAGAAACATTGCAGTCGCTGGAGATGTGCGCATGCGCTGCAATGCTAATAATGGAGTACCTCATCGCTGCAAGAGCATGATGTTAATTACACATGGTTTGCATGCTTCCTTCAGGCTAATGCATTTTAAGTGACCAGCAGTGTAGAATATACTTTATCACCAAACGTAAGTAAAATTAAAGAACGTAAATAATATATAATAATTAAAGAATATAAATATACAAAAAATTAGCACTTCAAATTATTTTTCTCCGCTTATTTTTAATCAAAAAATAATTTTAAATATTTTCTGAACTAAAAGAGTTTTCTTCAAAGCGTAAATAAAATTAAAAATATCAAAAAATAAGGCACATGAAAAACAGAGAGTTTATTTTGCGCTGGGTCTGTTTTGTTATGTTAACTTAATCCTTTATCAACCATGTTACTTTTGGTAACACTTGTTAAAATATATCTATAATAATAATAATTATTCAAATTCTATTAATATTTTAGAAAATATAAGTTAGATGAGCACGCATATAAATTTTTTTGTTAAATGGTTCATATTTACTAGTCCAATGCTTATAATAAAGTATATATTTTCAGTCAAGAATAGTATTAAAGTACAATAAAGGTATAAAAAACATTACCATTCTAAATGCTGCTTAATCAGATATTATTTATATAGGTACCAAAATGGCAGATAAAATCGTAACTTAAAATTCAAAATGTAGCGAAGGTTAGAAGTGTTGAGAAATGTAACACTTTTATTTAACAATTCACAGATTACATCGATATTAAAAACAACAACACAGCATGCTATTAAAATTGAAATATTAAGAAAGCAACACGATACGTATGCAAAATTTGTACAACAGAAAGAAAATGATGTGATATTTCTGTGTATTATATTTCAGTGAAAAAACTTTATAACAAGTTTCTTATATGAAAATTGTTTCTAACGTTGCTGAATGATCGAAAATTTTCTTAATGTCTCGTGTAAGGAGTAAAAATACTTGACAACTTGTAACTTTGATATAGACTAAATCGTAACCTATTGGAGTTGTGGTTTATCGAATCGCAGTATTGTCAACGAAGTCATTGGAGAGGGAACTTAGTAATACTTAGTAATTGGCTTCTTGTAGGCGACAAGATCAGCAACTCTATCCTGCTTAAATTAAAACTCATTTCACTTAATCATGATGTTCACTTGCAATGGATACCTTCACATGTGAATCTCCACGGGAATGAAATGGCCGATAATCTTGCTAAGGAGGGTTGCAGGATTTCAAATACTCCCTCTTCCACACTTACTTTTCTGGAGTTATACTCCCGGGAAAAATCAAAAATCTCGGAGGAGTGGAAAACACCCCCTCCCATAATTGGTACAAGGGATCAAAACCGGGTTTGTCCCTTGACCTCCCGTGTGACAGACGTATCCGGATTGTTCTCTCAAGACTTGCTAGCGGTCATATTAAGTGCCTCACTTTCAACGAGGGCAGGAAAACTTTCGTCACCTGCACCAAGTGCCAAAATCATCAGGCTTCTCCTGAGCATCTTTTGGATTGCATGGGTCTCTCTAGGGAGGATCTCTTTAGCAATCCTCTTTTAGTCTTCGACTTCCTTACAGTCAACGAACTCGTGGATCTAGTCTGACTCCGTCAGACATGGAGGATAAGCAACAACAACACAGTATTGTTGTTGCTTTACACCAAAATTACATAACTATATTTTGAACATGTAATTGATTATTAGGACGGTTGCATGAAAAGTCATGTTGTAGTTCAGCGGGGCACTCTATCAATAACATTTAAAAAGACACATATATTACCAGTCTACATTTAATAGAAGATATTGCTAAGTCTTAAACCGGAAACAAGAAATGGAGTTGTTTGCAAGGCAAGTATTTGCATGAACAGTTCGAAGACGTTTACATGTATACAACCTGATAACCATGACTTCGTCTTCCTTTTATGATACATTGCAGAGTGGAACAACGATGAATCTGAACATAAGAATAGCTTCACGCCGGAAAATTTTCAGGCTACTATAATATAGAATCTGAGTTTTCTTATTTACTAGATCATGATAGTCTCATACATATTTTAAGGCACTTATGAAAACACATGTCACCAACATGCATTTGACACCGTTGCGGAGTATGGAAACATGAGAGGCTAGAAAATCATTGCATTTGACACCGTTGCGGAGTATGGAAACATGAGAGGTTAGAAAATCATGCCCGACGGATCTAGAATATACGCAGAATGCAGGCACTGCACAGGAGTTCCACTAGATCAGAGATATCTCTTCAATCGCATCTCTGTTGCCTCGACCCTTTTCAGCATCGACCCCAACTGCTGCCATGACACCCTCTGTACCGAAAAAGCTGAAGATGTGGTCAGGGTAGTGCTCCATGCCTTGGTCCCATATGACTTTTTTTTTTACCTTTTCTTTTCTTTTTTTCTCTCTTTGCACTTGTCACTCGACAACAACAACACTCATATGGTATATTAATCGATGCATGTCTGTGTCACATATTGTATGCGTTGATGGTTCTTTGAACAGTGGCTGTTGTATTTCTGTAATGTTATTGTTGCATGTCAGTGGATGCTGCCTATCTCCACCATCTGTTCAAGAAACTCAACAGGTTATAGCACGACTGCCTGCTTTTAACTTTGTGTAAATCTTTCTTATTGAGAAAATACTCGAATGTTGCCCAAGCCTGAAATTTCATTGAATCTCTCACCGATGATAAATATCTGGTCAATTGTTTCCTATAGATTGGCTCGCTTCTATACGATAGTAGCTATTATCGATGGCTGCATCAACATATGAAAACAGCAAGCAAACTATTTCTGTATAGGCCATCTAATTACTGCTTGATTTAAAACCCAGAGACATGGAAGTAAATCAAGCAGCGATTGATTGGATGGTTTGGAAAGATACGGTTTTAGCACTCTCCATATGTGTTGTTTATGCTATCAGTGAATCTGTACTTATAAATTGATTGAAAATTTAACCATTTGTTGATTTCCAGTATACAATATTTCTTGTCCCTGATCATGATTATAAATGACATTGGGCAAATATAGCGTAATGGAAATAATTTAAATTAATTTGTTATTTGAAATTTTTCTGGCTTAAACATTTCAGAAGCTAATAGTTTATTATAAAAATCTAATCAGGCTGTTCTGGATTATATGCATTTTGCACGATCAGATTATTCTACATGATTAATATAGAATGCATGTGATCCAAATGTATTTAGTTTAAGTGAATCAAAAATGATAAAATTTCAAAGCAAAAAATACGATAATAAAATATAGGAAGTTTTTTTGAAATTTTCTTACATTATAGTTATGAAAACTGTGCTATTCACGTTGTAAAAAAATAAGCACATCATTTAACATTTTGTAAGTGTATTTAACCTTAATATTCTAAAAATTACTTTTATAAGAATTCTTTAAATCTTCTAAATAATAAGTGTAATCAAATGTAATTTTGGAGACATACGAAATGCTATGTTTCAATAGGATATCGAAGACTGAATGTTTTTAGTACTAAGCGAATCTTTCTTGATCAAGAAAATGTTTGTGGCTTTTTTTTGCCTTATATATAATTTAATCTCAAATATAATATCACATAGTTTATCGTTTTTAGAGCCATAAATGAAATATGCTAAATTTCAGCGTCAACTAATCAGAGCAAAAAATCTTGCTACTTGATTTTCTAGCAAATGATACAAATTGTGATTATATCAAATGGTACGAACTATGAATTACTGTGATTAACAAATCAGAAACTATGAGTACCAATTAAAATGCTTTCTTTGCATAAATACAAAGAACTCCTTTTCGAAAGTTGTAATAAAGTTGGAATATTAAATATGTAGTTTGATGTAAAATGTAATCAAATATTTGGTGATGAAAGAGTATTTCTTTTTATGTCCACTGAAGCATTTGTTCTTTCCTATAACATGCGTCTCGCTGATGGCAACAATTGTAGTTCTACCTACGGAAAAGTAGCAAAGTAAAAACTTATCAATCAATCAAGATAAATTTTTGTTATAATATTCATTATTTTTTTATATATATAGGCTAATTAAAAATTTATATTTTGATTTAAAATGCTTAGCTAAAAATATTTATATTTGCCGATGATATTTATTTTTATCAATAATAACTAACACAAATATACGGTATTTAAAAGCAATTTGAACTGTATTGGGTGACTGCTTGTTCATTGGACAAATTATTTCGTAAGAATGGCAAAAACTTCTGGATAAAATTTTTTATTAATAACTGATACGTAGGAAAAATCAACATCTAACATAGATGAAAAGATTAAATACTGAAAACAAAATTAAAAATTAATTACTCTAAAAAATTATTAAACATAGTGAAGTCTTAAATTTAATAAATTAAAAATTAAGGTTACTTTACTCAAAAGACATATGTTATTTAGTAGTTTGATATTTTAATTTTTTTCTTTTTAGCATATTATTTTTCATTTGCTCATCATACATTGTGATTTAGTAAAATAGATCAAAAAGGAAAAAAATGGCAAAAAGTTGAAAATGAGAAAAAAAGTATTTATTTTTTGGCAAACACCAGTTTTGGATATACCTTAAAAAATCACTATAATTTTGGAAAATAATGAATATTTTTGTCTCAATACGTATAACCTGCTGGATACAACATTCGCAGTTTTTTCCCTAATTATCCCTAATAAATTTCCTAATTATCCTTATAATCTTACAAATGCTGGTTAATAACTCAAGATCAGTTTTAAGGAATATATAAATTATTATCATGGTGTATTTCACTTAATATCTTCATTGCAGCATTGACGTAGTTATCACAGAAAAATAACTGGTTTTCGAATATCTTTCTCTTCGGAATTATGTACATTGCTATTATTAATTAATTTATATATTTATTATCATGTAATAGAAAATACAACTGTAAGAAATTTGATCTTTGTGTTTGTCAGAAAATTGTTATCCATTATAGATTAAAAAATTTCAAAATATACTGATTTTAAACTTTAAGTTTATACAAAATGTTAGTATATATTTTGTCATTGGGTAAATTAAATAAAATCCATTGATTCATTTACCAAAACAAAAAAATAATATTTTGAGTTTTGAAAAAAAAATACTAAATATTCTTTTTCTCTTTTTTTCTTAAAGATAATATTTAAAATGCTGATAAAATTAAAATATAGTGTTAACAATATTTTTTTCTTAAATAGTAAGCAATTGTTACAATCCAATAATTAAAGTTTAATTAAAAATTTTCTCTCATTATAAAAGATAAAATTTCTTTTCACCTTCTCAGAAATGTTCTACATTTAATTTCTTTTCAAATTTTTGTTTCAAATTATTCTTTGAAAAATATAATTACATTTATTAAACATTTCTTAATAAATTAAAAGCAGTGTCGTGATTCTTTAAACAGTAAAAGCAATTAATTTCAGTTCTTTTCAAGCAGAGAAAAATAATTTTCAAATGAAACTTTCCTCAAACAAATATCTTTTTATTTTGTTATTTATTTTCATTCTAACGGAATGCCTCTTCAGTTGTCCCTTCAGACAATAGTGCTCAAAGAGGGTAATTAATTCTTCATAAGTTCTTGGAAAAAAATTTTTTTTTCTTTTCTTTCAGTTACTTAAGAAATATAAACAAAATGTCAGCACCTAATTAATTCCGCTAAAACTATTTCATCATAATATACTGAATAATTAAATTTAATGTATCGTTCTCCTTTTAATAATTATTGACTTTCTTTTTTCTTAAAAAATAAATGAAAAAAATTCCCTTAAGGTATAAATGTCATAAAAAAGAAAAAAAACAGAGGAAAATTTCTTTATTTGCGATTTATAAGTACTTGCAATAAAAAAAATTTGCTCTTCAAATATTTGTTTTTATTCTTCCTGATATGTTTTTTTTCATTCTGCCTTTTCATTTTAATTATTACGTTTACAGCTTTAGAGAATTCAAACACTTGTTTTTTTTCCAAAGAGATTGGAAATTAAAATCGATAGAGACGCCCTCTAGCGTGCAAGTTATGTCCACCGAGAGGATTTTGAAATTAACAATAAATGCAGGAGTATTTTTGTTAATATAGCTTCGATGAATTTGACTAAAAACACCCATCAAGAAGTCTTCAGAATATTTTTTTCTATATTAAGAATAACAACTTGTACTAGGTACTTGAGAACTATTTTCAAGAGACACTGTTCATAAGAGATTCGGTAAGAAATTTTTTTAGGCATCTATAATCTTCTATTTTATTTTTCAAAAAAAATTGCAGCGAAATAAATAAAAAAAATCTTCGTTTTCTTTTTAAATAACACTAACTTTGCTCTTTTTCATTACCGGAAAAAATGCTGATTCATTTTTTTTGCAAAAAAACAACATCCTATAATGACTTGTTTTGACTTAACTTTTTGGACAAAGAAAATAAACTAATTTGGAAAGAAAATAAAAAAAAGTAAAGAACACTTTTGATGTTAATACAGAAAATATTTTTTTGCAATTTTCCTCATCTTATGATTTTTTTAATATGCTTAAATTATTAAAAAGATTCGATTCTGATGAAATGAACGCTAAACGTTTTTTCAGACAAGTTAATTAAATATTTTATGGGTAAATGCGTTAAAAGAAGAGTGCTCTGCTGCTAAAAATTTAATTTCAATAATTTAATTTTTGCCGCTGATTTGGCGTTTATATTTTTATACAAGTTAATAATACTTAAAATCTTGTGAATTTATTCTTTTTTAAACAAAACTTTTTTCCAGTATAAAGTAACCCTTTTGAAGGATTTTTTTCATTAAAAAAGTTTCTATAATAAAAAACTTTTTTATTAAAAAATTCCTTGCTTTTTACTTTTAATGCCTTAAGAAATTTTAAATTGATTAGAATAAAACATTGTGAAACTATTTAAAATGATAGTCTGTAACAGAAATTGTTTTATTGATATTCCAAATAACCAATTATACACTTTTTGTACCAGATATTTATATAAATCACAATAATTCAAGTTAAGAAAGAATTGAATTATGCAGTAATTTGTATAACTTATAGTAATTGCAGATTTTAGTCATGAGATTGTTAAGATTATCGAAAAATTGTTTCTTGGATTTACTTTAAACTTTGTTCCCTTAATTGTAGCAAAACAATCTTTTGGGCATTTTTAATAAAACTTTAACATATAAACTTTAATCAACACATCTTAAAACTGTGTATGATTTTTTATTTTAAAATATATTTAAAAGTATTTACTTCAAAAAATTAATATAAAGTACAAAATATTTGAAAGTTTAATGCACATTTAAATGAATGGATTAAAATTCTTATTTAATTCAATTAATCTACTTTATCAAGTACAAAAGCATTTTACTCATAACGTATTTGAAGATATTATTTGCGTTTCATTAAGCAGTGAGATGAGCAAGTACCGTAAAAAGATGTTTCTCCAAGAATATTGTTCTGATTAAAATATAAACTCTTAATTTTTATTTTTTTCATCATTTATAAGAACTTTAATATCTTGATATTCAAAGAAATTAATCCACTTATATTTATTACTCAGATTATAGAGTTTATAAAGTGTTTAATGAAATTTTTTTTGTTCGTAAAATATTGATACTTGAATAGCTGTATTTTACCTTACATTTATGTTGAATTGAATTTTATCTTGTATGGACAAGTTCTTTATTTTTTGTTTCTTCTATTGCGCATATACATTATATAATATGTTATTTTCAAGTAAAATCCAGATTTCACCAGGTATTGTTTTAAAATTTATCTAATTTCAAAATTATAATAATGAAATTATAATTTACTCTGATTACAGTAATTAAAAAAACAAATATTCAGTATTAGGCACAAGCAAACTCCTTAGATTTCATTCATAACCTTAAACATGCTTTAGATATAAAAATTTTCCAATGAAGATTTAGTTTTTTGCAATCATTTACAATAAATTTTTAACTAAGGCAAAAAATATTATATTGTAAAATATTTTGTGAAAGCTTGGTATAATTTTAGTGCAATAATTGGTAATTATGCATTCTTTAAACTTTCGTTATTCTAAAATATTCGTTCAAGTTTTCATCATAAATCATTTTTATTTTAAGAAAGTTATTAAAAAAATTAAAGGAATTAGTTATTATATATATTTGTGTGTATAATTTAATAAAATGATTTTGTCTTAAATTGTGTAAAGCTCTTACTTATTGAAAAAATCAGAATACATCAATTTTTAATTAAGAAATCTTTATCATTATTATTAAACTAAAACGTATCACATACTTATTAAACTATAAAAACAAATCCTTCTCGAAGAAATTTCTTGTCTCTCTAAGGCCATATTATGATCGTCGAAACTGTTATTTCTAGTGTAACGAGTATAAATCACTTGATACGTAATATCACCTGATACGTAGTATTTCAAATTAACAAATGAAAAGAATACGGTTATGATTAGCGTTCGAAAGATTTCCTTAACAAAGGGAAACATCTGCGCATATGACATCGAGGGAAAAGAGAACGGCAGGAATCAATTGCAAACGACAACAAAAACACGGAGATATTGGATTTCTGGGAGTCTAATATGTTTGACATAACCCTGATCTCGCGTTCTCTCTAATTAAAGAGCCCTGTGTCAAAATACAGGCTACGGGCCTGACAACTGCGGGTAATTACGAGCAAGAATGAAGATGCTGTTATTAATAATTCTGTGGTTCTTCCGCCTAGATTGATTTACTTGCAGAAGACCGTGTATCGATTTAGTAAACGCTGAATTAAGATATTAGAGAAGTGTTCATTAGTAACTTGTTCGAGTTCGTCGAAAAGAGACTTTGTTTTAAAGTTCTATAGATAACTGATAAATCATTCCTCATAATGCCTATGATTTTGCTCCTTCAATTATATAAATAACTCTAGACATGCGGTTGTGAGTAAAAGTTCTTTTATTATGGCAAAATAATTTGCAGTTTTGAAATTGGAAAAATAATCTGTTGAGATTTGTTTCATTTTACTTCAGTAATCACTATATTTTCCTGAATTTCTATTTAAGTTAAGAAAGGCTTTCGCTTAATATAAATGGCTTATGCTTATTAAAATGCTAGATGGATCAATAAAATATAATAATTAGAATACTATAAATATATTATTTTTAAAAATCCAGAATTAATTAATTTAAACTGTATTAGTGCAACATATTTAATGCATGGTTTAAATCAATTAAATAAGGAATTATTGTTTCCAAAGAAATAATAATTATTTTTTTAATAATTTGGTGAATTATAATATACTAAAGTAAAGTTCTGGTTATAATTATACAAAAAATAAAGGAATAAAACTTACTCAAAGGCTGTCGATGGTAAAGGCAAATTAGGCTTGTTGTGAGAATTAAAGATGCATATTTTTGAAGAATATATTTGATGAAATTAATTTATAAAAATTCTTCAACTCAATCAGATATGACTTATGAAACTGAGTATTCAAATTAAAATGTCGGATACATATAAAATGATTAAAAGCTTAGAATGAAACAATAAATTGGTTTTAAATAAATTAATGCGCCACATATTAATTTTTTAATAAAATATTAGGAAACAAATAAATTGAAGTATATGAAATGAATGAATGACAAATACCTTATAAGTTACAAAATTTTATAGAATTTTTGATGATTACACTATATCATTTCAATAAAGCTTTATCTTTTGTTAACATAAATATTAAAAGTAATGTCTAAAAATTAAAATTTTTCTAATTAGATAACGATCTCACTTTAACCTATCCACATTTCTGAAAAGTAAGGAATGATAAAGTTCGAAAATTAAATATTTAAAAATTAGTTTTATCATTTAATCATTGTTATGTATGTTTATTCTATATTTCTTAATGTATGTCTGATTTACAATTAAAGGATCAATCATACGGAGAATATTATTTCACTCATGCATTTAAACTTTACAAAAGAAATGATGCGCGATTTTGCTATTCAACATATCACGTCCCAACTTAGAAATTCCCACCTGTTTGTTACTTATATAGTACCTACCCCTGATTTGGAACCAACTTACGTTTTCTTTTGCACGTATGTGCTGAAATTTTGGAAATATGTTGATAAGCCGCTCGTATTTTTACTGACTGTAGAAATGAAAACACATTTAAAAAATGTTTTAACAATCACAGAAACAATTTTTTTTACTTTTATTCCTTTAAATGAGATTATCCGAATCCATTTATATGCTTTTTAATAATGTAAGATTTTTTTGAATTAAATAAAATGTAGGATTAAATTTGTTTCTTATATTATAGATTCTGGATTACATAGATATATTTTGATGTAACTTGTGCAATTTTAATGCTACTATCCAGATCATGTTCGAAATAAAAAGATTACTCATTTTTAATGACAACATTTAAATAATACTTTAAAAACATTTAGTTTAAGAAATGTATAATTTACTTTTATTGTTTTCGTTGTTTTCAATCACTAACCATTAAAATCTGAGCAATAAAATATACGAAGTAATCAATTGTTTCACATTAATATCTATATACACTCATAGGTTAGATTTTGTTCAACCAAAATGATATCCTTTGAAGTTTCAGCATAAATTTAATGATAGTTTTACTCTGTATCCAAATTAAAATGGGTAATTGCATTATATTTGCTAAGTAATTTAGAATAATTTCCGAAATTACCTCTCACAAGATAAGCTATTATACGATCCCTACACCATGTAAGGTTAGCCGAAATAGCATGGGGAGGTCTTAATAGCTTATAGAAGAGTGTCGACCAAAAATAAAAGTTTAATCTTTTTTGTTCATTAAGCGAGTAAATGATATGAAGGAAAAAGGGCCAATGTGTGTGTGCTTATCACACTGAGCACAGTAAAAAGGGTTACTATTCTTTCTTTCTTCCTTACTTGCGCCAAAATAAAATTAGAATTTTGTTTTCAAAGAAACAAAGCCAAAACTCTTTTTATTTGGCGATTATTTTTTCCTCTGTATTGAAAAATAGCGTAATTTTCCCATTTTTTTCATGCACTGAAGATGACTTGACTGATTAAGATAAGAGTCAGGGGTAAAATTCCAATCTTTTGTGGTGGTGCAACAACGTTTTAAATAATTGAATTTAACGTGCATTGTTAAACAAAGTATCTATAATAGTTACTATTAACATTTTTGCATTTTGATTAATTAAATGTTTTCTTATTATGATTTAATTTTTCCATGCTGTAAAATTATTCAATTTAAGTTTAAAATTAAAAATATTAAAATAACAGGGAATTAGTTAAAAGAAATATTATTATTATAATGTTTAGATTAATCTTACAATAATTATGTAAAAGTGCAATTATAAATCTCTTAAAAATGTTTGGTGACTTAAATGATTCTATAACTCTAAAAATGTGCCAATAAGTCTAACATCATTTTTATAATTTTTTATTGAAAATCACTGTTGTTTTACTTTGAATGATTATTTCTGGTAACGGATTTTTTTTTTCTAAAATACCGAATCGGCTATATTTGGGGTATCAGTCTTTTTATGGATTAAAACATACATAAAATCAAAATCATGTTTAAAAAATGTTTTTTAAGTTTTTATACGAAACGGTTATTAAATATATCCTGATTCACGTACTGTGGCCGAAACTGTTAATATATAAAAAATATTAAAAATAGTATAAAATTATATTTTAGTTTTCGAAAGAAAATTATTACGGAGTATACTTTGTGGAATTAATAAAAATAAATGATGAAAAAAAGGATATATAATTTTGAACTTTTCCCGATTTATAAATAATGTGCCATTTTAAAATATATTAAAATGAAAATAATGAAGTCCATCCCTCCTTTGGTATGAATAAATAATGTTTCTTAAAAACGCTATTAAAATATTAAATATTGAAATATAGAGCTGCTATAACTGGAAAACGAAGAAGATCAAGATGGTCTGATTCAGAAATTGGACTATTTGACAATTAAAGAAAAGAACTAGAGATGGAAGACAAAAGCCAAAAGTCTCATCAAATAATCTTCAAATAAAAACAATGATAATGATAAAAACACCAGAAAGATTTTTCTAAAAATACTCCTAATCAATGTATCCAAGAATATTACATAGTAGTGTAATTAACATAATAAAACTCAATTTTTATAATGACACTTTTAATTTTAGATTTTTGGGAACACATATGTTCAGCAATATAACAGCACAGCATATTTATGCAACCAATTCTAAGCAAAGTGTCAATGAGTTTAACGTAGAATATTTAACCACATACGCATAATAAGTATGATGCTAAGTAACAAAAGAAATGTGTTTCTTAATACATTTTTTATTATATATATAGAAAGAGAGAGAGAGAGAGTAATTAAAATTAATAGGTATGCCAAGTACAACTGAATAATAATGCTAACTAGATTTGAAGGAAAATGAAAAATAATAAGAAAACTGAAGGATATGGAATGCTAAAACTGTGAAATAACTCACTTTTTAAATTAAAAAATTGTTTAAATTATCAAGCAAATAAAAACATGTGTGTGAATATTTTAATCTTCATTAAATTTTCCAAAATCTTCTGTGTGTGTGTGTGTGTGTGTGTGTGTGTGTGTGTGTGTGTGTGTGTGTGTGTGTGTGTACAGGAGGTAATAGTTGATGCAGAAGTACAATAATAAAACAGGTTTTAATTGAAATGAAGAAGAAAAGACAGTAACTATTTTATGAGAATACTTGAGTAATTTGTTAAATTTTTTATGTTATTTGGCGATAAAAATTTATTTATTATCACATTTGTTATTATTTATACAATCAGAAAATTTAAGACATGTAAATATTGTGTATTTGACTGCAACCGAGAAATGAATTAATTTAAATTCTAATAATTTATATATTTTATGTGTTTAGGAAATATGTATACACTGCTGGCCACCGTAAATGCAGCACCCTGAAGGAAGCCTGCAAATAACATGAAATTTGCTACATGCATTAGAGCTGAGACAGGCAAATGATTAGAATTTCAGCGCAGACGCACACTTCAAAATGATATTTAAGACTTGGAGATTTCGACTATTTCATGTTAGGCAATTGTGTTTTTTTTTTTTCCAAAAAAAAACATTAATTATTTTTTTGCAGAAAACAGCGATCATTTTTTGATCAAGTATCCAGAGTTCGACAGAGGAAGGATAGTGGCCTACCCAGATTGTGGATTATCTTTCAGGGAAATCGGTAGTCATGTTGAATGAAACCAAGCAACTGTAATGTGATCGTTGGATGCAGGAGGGTACGAAGAGCCAGCTTTTTCGATTGCATCCACTTCAGTGCAACACTTCACGTGATGACAGCCAAATTGTGCGCATGGCAGTAACGGATCGCTCAGTCACATCACAAAACATAGCACAGCACATTCAGTCGGTAACGCATCATCCAGTGTCTGCGTGTACCATTCGACGCCGTTAACAGCAGAGTGATCTGTTAACAAGACGTCCATTGCTTCGTCTACCCTTGACATTGAACCACAGACGTCTCCGACGCCAATGGTGCAATAAAAGAAGTATTTGGATGGCAGAATGGAATGAAATTTTCTTTACTGACGAGTCACGCTTCTGTCTGCAATAACACGAAGGTCAAATTTGAGTCTAGAGATAGGATGCTGAACCGCTGCATCATGCATCGCCACACTGGTCCTGCACCGTGTTCTTTAATATGGGCGGTATATTGGATAGCACTCTTGCACTCCTCTAGTACGTATGCTGGTACTTTAAACATCCAGTGCTATATCTCCGAGGTGTTGGAGCCAGTTGTCTTTCCTTACATTCAGGGTTTGCCCACATCCATATATCATTAGGAAAATGCACAACCACATGTGCCACGCATTGTCCAATGTTTCTTCGTCAATCACGAAATGAATTGCTTTCCTGGCCGGCTCGCTCTCTGGATCGTTCACCGATAAAAAACATGGGAACCATGGTTTCAAAGCGATTGTTCCAGATTATTTCCAGCTGCTACACCAGTTCAACTTTGGCAATGTGTGGAAGCTGCTTGGTCTGCTGCACCCCAAGAACACTTTCAAAGTCCCATTGAATCAATGCCGAGGCATGTGGCAGCAGTGATCATCAACAGTAGTGGCTACTCTGGCTAGTGATTTTGGCATTAACCACACTTCTCAGAAGTCTAAAAATTTAATCATTTGATAACTGTGGTCAACATGTTATCTACAAAATAAAATTTGTTGTGATATCTCTTGTCTTTCTTGGCGTTGCAACTTGGGTGGCCAGCAGTGTGTTTAATTTGAAATATATTAGAAAATGTTTCTTTCCTTTATTATATGTTTTGATATTGATCTTATATTAATTTTTCGTGATTATATATTTATGCTTAAATATTTTTAATAACATTTAATTTTAAATTTTTTTTTTTAAAATGAGTGCGCTCCACAAATTTGAAGTTTGTTATTAATTTTCTGCTGATAAAAAAGCAATGAGCATACATCTTATCGTATGAATATTTCTACTCCTGGACATTTATATTTTTTGCAAACATTTTGATTATTTATTTACAAGTCAGCGTTTTCTTCTGATAAAAGTTAGGTTTATTTGCACGCATATATTTTGTTTGTAAATTAGCATTTTGTAAATCTTTTTATTAGCTATCGATGAATATCTCTTTAAGAATAGGCAAAAAAGATTTTATAATTTTTTATATATTTTTAAAAAATTTTATTTTAAACTGAGTACATTATTCGATTTAGATTTTTTTAAATTCCGTTTTAGAATAAAGTTTACTGGCTTGACAAATTGACATAGAAATACATCAATAAGTTCTAGGACTCAACTAATATCTCTGGTATGTACGCTTTTAGTGGCTCAAAAAAATCTATTATGGATTTTGTTTACAGGACACGTAAGTTTTATTATATGCGAGAGGCAAATGGTTCTCTTTTTGGCCTTTGATTCAATTGTTCGTTGGTTCAAGCCCCCCTTTTGGCTTGGATATTTTAATGTGAGTAAATTCACTTTAGACACTCACTGTCTAATTAGCCCTTTTCTACAAAAATTACGATTGAGAAATAAATAATTCAAAGCCAGTACAACTTGGCCAAGGTATTGGATTATTGTTGTTATCGTGTGCCCGTTAGGCTGGCAATATGGGGTGCGCTACTCCACTTTTTCAACTGAACCATATTTTGGTGTGGAGTCCGACTTCTTCAGTACACACATGCAATAGGGACCCGTTTATGGGGTAGGAAACCATTTACAACACGTTCATACACATAGACATACGCAATGGAACACCTGGTCTGTACCTTAGGTTATCAGGTATGGCTCCATCACGTAATACATCTGGTGTGACAGAATTGTCACGAAATTTCATAACAAAATTGAATTTCAATAGGTCTCTAATATTTCAAATTAATAATTTGACAGAAATATAACAACAAAACATTTACAAAATTTTCACTATGGGAGATGACATGAGTTACATATTGCAATAAAATTGTGAAAATAGATTATCTTAACACTCCACGTAACATTGGTAAAAAATAAAAAATAATTATCATTATGATGGTCATAGCAGACGATATAAGTAGTTTATAACACAAATATGCAAGCAATATAATTAAGTTTAAGTAGAAGATTAAAAAAAAGAGCAAATAACTGGGGACAGATTTTCAATAAGTACTAGTAACTCCCTCATGCTTTAATTGTGTCCTTTCATGTAACATTGCATTATTCGCAATACCAAAGGACTGCATTGTCTACACGCAGATAGTTAAGATTACGTATGCATGAATGGTATACTATTGAACATTTAACATTTGCTGTAGGTGATAAACTGTAGAATATTTAAAGTATAACAGATTACAATCTGTTGATTCAGTTAAAATTTTGCAGCAGCTCAGTCTGTGCACTGTAGTAACCACGATTAAGAAAATTATTGAACAAATATATAATTACAATACAATAAATAATAAAAAAGGCTTAAAAAGTGAATAAAACACACAGCAAAATATTTTACCGACACTCTAATATTACTAGAAATAATAATGAACATATATTGCACTAAAATTGCTAAACAGGGTATTTCTGAAAACTCAAAGCAAAGTTGAATATAACCCCCAGTTTTATCTATAGTGGTTAAATGAAGGAAAGTGTTATATCACATGACGTACCATATGAAGATTGTATTAGAAAAAGCAAAAATATATACAATACATTGGATAGTATATGCATAAATAAAATATATACTAATTGTGCTATATTACAATGCATTATATTTTATCACATAAAAAACCTGCATTGTCTGTTCACAGTTTATAATGGTTTACAATGTTTATGAAATATAATGCAAAATTAGACATTAAAATTACTAATTGATAAACTTTGCTAGGATATTTAATATTGCACGGTTGATTGATATACACCTTATCTAAATAATTATTATTATCAAAATTATAAAAACTAATTGCTAAACAAATACAATACCTAATAATATTTTATCACAAAAAGTGGAGAAATACCTTACAATGATTTTTACTCTTTACCAAATTGTTCTTTTGATGAAATTCGTTGCTCAGTTATGGCATTATCCTTACAGAGTTCGGATCCTTTTTCATATATAAAGGTGATTATGTTCTTTATCTTATGCAGAAGAGAAGGAATTTTGCTAGCATATCGGAGAAACGAAGTAAGTTCTTCCGAGTTTTTAGGCACTTTTAGGTGCCATTGTTTTGTGAATCACATTCAAACACGTAATGAACAATGGTCCCAACCTGACCACATGAACAAGCACTATTTGGAGCTATACCCCTTTTATTGAGATACTCCGATGTTGGAGTATGTCCAGAAAGAAACTGTGCTTCTTTGTGGTCCTTGACTAGGAAATCAAGAGAGACAGAAGGTTAAGGCTGTATGTCCATCTACCTTGTTCTGCCTGATTCCATTCTTGTTGCCAGGCCATTAGTAAATGGTTGCGTAATTTAGAAATCAAGTATGATTTGGGCCATTTTAATTCAATTTTTTGTGTGTTTGAGCATGCTTTGCCAGCTTGCTTTGCCAGTGTGTCAGCTCTTTCATTAGCAGTAAATCCGGCATGAGCCTTGATCCAGTGAAGAAAAATTTGCCATCTATTGCTAAATGTCCTGAGTCGATTTTGAATTTCCTGAATCAGTGGGCTTCTGTGATATGGATTATATATTCCCAAAAGAGCTGATTGGCTGTCTGACCAAATCACTGCTTTGTATAAATTATTTTCGGTTATATATTTTAATGCTTTATCAATAGCAACCAATTCTGCTTGGAAAACACTGTTAGCTTCTCTTAATTGTCCGTGCCAATAACCACTCTCCTGTCCATTTTCGATAATGCAGAAAGCTGCTCCCACTTGGCCTTCTATTTTTGAGCCATCAGTGAAAAAGTGTTGGTGAATGCCTTGGCACTGTGTAGGATTCGAAGTGTGAACCATTATCCCTTCCATCTGTGTTGCTTTGTGGAATAATGGTTTGAAGGGAATTTCAAAGTGGTCTGGGTTATAAATTGCATCCAGGAAAGTGATATTTTCTTGATGTTGGAGA
Source organism: Latrodectus hesperus (assembly GCA_037975125.1). Classification (NCBI taxonomy): domain Eukaryota; kingdom Metazoa; phylum Arthropoda; class Arachnida; order Araneae; family Theridiidae; genus Latrodectus; species Latrodectus hesperus. The sequence continues at coordinate 37,347,505 of CM075853.1, forward strand.
ATGTTAGATTTAGCAGCTTCTAGTTGGACCATTAAATGTAATGGAAAGACTACTGTCAAGATGTTTAATGCTGCCGTAGAAGTCGTGCGGAAACATTTAGTGATAGTTAAGGTGAAGTGTCTCTGCAAACTGGATAGCTGTTTGACTTTTCTGCTTGTCATTGGTTCCGCTCAGACTGCTGATCCATAGCATATCATTCTTTAAATAATAGTTTTATACCAAATTTTAAGAATTCTGGCATTTACACCCCAGTTTTTATTCGTTGTTCGTCTTAGGTTGTTAACAATAGCTATAGTTTTTATCTTTTGTTGCCTGATGTGAGTGAGCCATGATAGTTCACAATCGAGAATTACTCCTAAATATTTCATTTCCTTAACTTTTTTAATGCTTCGTCCACAAATTTCAATCTTTGGATATGATATTAAGCACTTCTTGCTGCTGCCAAAAAAGATGGCTTGAGTCTTTTCATGGTTAATTAATGTTCCTTACACAAATTTTCAAATTGAGAGAGTGCAATATTGGCAGTTAACTTTAACTGCTCTTTCGTTTTTGCGGAAACAATGAGCAGTGCATCATCGGCAAATGCTTGCAATGATGTGTTATTTGGCCATTTCTGGAGAAGGAAATCATTAAAGTATATGTTCCAAAGCAATGATCCCCCACAGGATCCCTGCGGACAGCCTCTGTTATGGTGGTGTAGTACAAAATCTCCATCGTGTTTAATTAAACTCTTTCTATCGGATACATTCATACACAGAAAGGACAAAGACAAGATAGATAGAAAGAGATAGTACATCCATGCCTGAACTGGATTTGAACCTAGGACCTTCCTATTCGTAGTCAGGAACTCTGACCACTAGACAGGGCAAGCGGCAAGGTATTGGATTGATTATTGTAAATATATGAATTTCAGGATTGATCTTATACAACACATGTTAGCAGCATGCCATTTGTTGGAATAAAACATTTCCACAAATAAATTTAAAACATATATCTCATATCACTAAAATGCAACTTTATTCAAATATGTAAAAGCAAACTTATGAAATAAAAAAATCTAGAAAGAAATTAATATTACCTGGAAAAATTAATATATACATTTTATTTCATTTGAATTTCTAAAAAAAACAACTTGCTTCTGCACATTCTAATAAATGTGTCCTCAAGTAGTTGACAATAATATTTGATTGAAACAAGATCAAGCCAATTTAAATATTCCATCTCTTCAGCAGATTTTAGAAAATAGAATGTCATTAAAAAGTCAATTTCTCATTCCTGATTTAGGTGAGGATTTCATTCTAGAAAGTCTTAAATAAAAGCATTCATGATTAGACAAAAATTTTAAAAACAGAGAAATTTAGAAATTTCGTGAAATAATATTAGCATTGATAAAAAGTATATTGATATTATTTTTAAAGGAAAAAATGATGTTTTTCAAAAAATCATGCATTATACCCAATTATGTGAAATTTTATGATTAAATATGAAAAATACTTCGAATTTAGCAATTTTAATGACTTATTTAATAAAACAAACTTAAAATAGTAAATGTTAAATTAAAATAGTTTTCTTCATTATAGCTAGATATTTTACATCCTATTCTTAGAAATAACTAATGAGTAAATTCTTAATTTATAAGTAAGAGAATAATATAATTTTCATATTATTCTTATTTAAATTATTTTTAAGATAAATTCTTAATTTTTGATGATAACAATTGTACAGCAAACAAGCATAACAGATCAGATGTATTTAAATCATATTTTGTCTTATATGTATTTAAATAATTTTGCCTAACCTTGTCTTATTAGATAAATTTTAAAGGTAAATATAATTCTGCGTGAGTAAATAAAATAAGTTTGAATGTAAAAGATTGTAAGAAGTAAGAGAGTATAGAGATGTTTGGAAAAATAAATTCTTCATTGGAAAAAACTTAATTTAAAAAATTCAAATTGAAAGCAATTTTTTTTTTGAAAAAGACAACAATTTGAATATGATGTTTATTTTATGAATACTAGCGTTTTATTCAATCAAAAGTTATATAAAAAAGTTTTCAATCTAATCATTCCAAAAGCAAAGGTACAACGATTCTTATTTTATAAATCTTAATAAATTAAATTGGATAAATTACTTTTAAAGCATATAATTTCGTAAAATGTTTTTAAAATGGGAAAAATATTTTTAATTATAATAATGTGGAAAATTTAGAGACAAAACTATATCTTCACAATTTTATACTCAGAATAAGCAGATGATATAAATCCCACATAACAAACAGGGGTCATTATATCCTTTGCGAAATATAAATGATAATCACTTGTCGCATGGACTTTTAAATCTTCTGTCCGACGGTGTTCGAAGCTAATTTTTCATAAATTGCCTTCTTAAGTTTTGAATTTATTTAATTCAAGTAGTTTTATTTACTTACTTTTTTATGCTTTAAAAATATTGTGTCGATTAAGTATATTTTTGCACGGGCCTTCATAATAAAAAAGTTATCTTATTCTTAATTTTTGCATATCAGTTTACTTCATCTTTGAGTGATCTTCTGAATTTTTATTCGCATTTTATTTGAATAAATTAGATCAGATCATCCATTGATTATTTTTTGGCTTAAATGACTAAATTGCAATTGTGCAAAACCTTAAATATTTATTGCTTCAATTTTTAAATTAAGAAATCTGTTGTAACTAAAAACAATTAAGTGAAAAAATATGTAAATTCTTATGGTTGATATAATTTTTTTATTTACAGAAAGCTTAATACTGAAGGGAGAAATAATATTTCATAAGAAATATATTTTAGTAATTTTTTTGAAAATATTTTTGTTATTTTAGCTCTTGTTCATTGCTCTCTCGGAATTATATTTTCTTTCAACACCAATGAAAATAAAAATAAAAAATACTAAATTATTTTTTTTGCCATCGCAAATAAACAAGTTAAATAATAATAGTATTGAACTTGAATTACCACAATATATAAAAAAAAACATTTTATTATAATTTACCTAAAAATCATATGTACACTACTGGCCATTAAAATTGCTACACCAAGAAGGAATGCAAATAACAGAACGATATTTATTGGACACATACATTATAGTGGAAAGAACAAGTGATTAGATTTACAGGAAATTAGGATGTATAGATCTTGAGAAATCAGTACCCAGAGCAGCCACCTCTGGCTGCAATAACAGCATTTATCCGCCTAGGCATGGAGTCAAACAGAGATTGTATGGCATGTACGGGGATCTCAGTCCATGCAGCTTCAACACTATGCCACAGTTCATCGATAGTAGTAGATGGTGAGTGATGGCGTGCCAATCGCTCGGCAACCATTGACCACACGTTCTCAATTGGTGACAGATCAGGAGAACGTGCTGGCCAGAGTAAAAGTCGAACCCGTTCTGTATCAAGGAAGTTCAGAACAGTACGGGCAACATGCGGTCGTGCATTATCCTGTTGAAACAAAGCATTAGGGAGGCCTCGAAGATAGGGCAGAGCCACGGGCCTTAACACATCGGAAATGTAACGGTTGCTGTTCAAAGTGCCGGTAATGCGAACAAGAGGTGATCGAGACGTGCATCCAATGGCACTCCATACCATCACTCCAGCAGATGGGCCAGTATGGCGATGTCCAATGCAAGCTGGCAATGCGCGTTCTCCACGATGCCTTCAAACACGCATGCGGCCATCATGGTCCTGTATACAGAACCGAGATTCATTTGTAAAGATGACGTGATGACATTCCCGCGTCCAGGCTCGTCGCTGATCACACCATTGAAGGCGCTCCTGTCTGTGACGCAGCGTCAATGGTAGCCGAAGCCATGGTCGCCGTGCAGACAATCCATACTGCTGCAAACGTCGTCGAACTATTCGAGAAAAAACTTGTTGCCTTGCAAATGACTCCATTTCTCGACTCAGGATTTGTGACGTGGCTGTACGATCCCTTGTGAGCATGCGGATAAGATGTCTGTCTTCTCTGCTGTTAGTGATAGGGGGTCGCTGAGATCCTGCATGACGTTCCGTATGATTGTCCTGAACCCATCGATTCCATATTCTGCTAACAGACATGGGGTCTCGACAGACGCGAGCAGCAATATTGCTGTACGATAAACCGCAATCCCGGTAGGCTATAATCCTTCCTCGATCAAAGTCAGACACGTGCTGATAGGCATTTCTTCTTCTTACACGAGGCATTACAACAACTTTCTTTGCCGAAAACAACGTTGAAACGGAAATTGAGTATGAGAAAACTGCTATCAAATCTCTGGTTTTATACACATTGTAGATGTCGCTACTGTCGTCTGCTTTGTATGAATGCGCTGAAAATCTAATCATTTGCATATCACAGCAAGTTCTACCTGTCATGCAAATTTCACGTGTGTGGTGTGCTGCCTTCCTGATGTAGCAATTTTATTGACCAGTAGTGTATTTCTTCTTACAGCAATTAGTTTTTATCTTAAAAATAGTTATAAAATAAATATAAATTTCTTTAAACGCAATAATTATGTTAAATTTTGTATTGATAAAATGAGTTTTGTAATAATCTTGCAAATATTCTTTTATTTTATAAATATTTCTATATGTTTCTACATCATCTTTTATTATTCAAGATTTAAATAAGACTTGATTAAAAGTTCTTTAGTACTGGTATTGTGGGGTGGCGATGACCAGATTGGTTAGGGTATTCGTTCTAGATTTGGAAAGGTAGTGGTTTTGAATGCCAACTCAATCGATGATCCGCCGTGTTCGCTAATGATCATGATCGCATTGTCCTCCATGTGAAATGATATCTGTGGGTGGCAGGCCAAGACTGGAAATCGTTTGCTTTGTCCCTACTTCTTAATTACGAATGCGTACCCACTTTTGGAGAGACAATGACACACCCACCTTTTGACGCACTATATAAGGTACCACTTCCACCCTTTGTTGTGCGGAGAAATGGGGAAATTGTAATAGAATGACTTTAAACAAAAAAAAATATTGTAGAAGTCACGTGAATACCGTATAATATTTGGTAATATAAATCAGAATTTCTTCAATAATTTTATGGTTGCAGCTGTTTGAGCTTTAAGGAATCTCACGCATAATTTCCAAAGAAAATTTAATTGATCTTTTTATTTGTTTTTGTTGTTGCTTATGACACTTGGTCAAGCCAAGCTCGCTATGCCGTTGGCAGTGTGAATTAAATCAATAAAGAGCACGTCTTTCGTTTGGATCAGAGCACCACGAAGGTGACAGTACGACTTTGCTCTAATAAGGTGCCTCGTCATTTTGAACCACGGTCAGGTGACCAGGCCACACTTGAGCTGGCACTCTCCTCTCCACATCCACGCCACACCAGCGGAAGGACTTTGGACGTCACATATTAATGTGGACACGTCCCCAACCCACGGAGTTCCAGTAACTGAGTGAAGGAGAGTACACCGTGGTCACCCTCGCAACCACTGCCCGCGGCAAATGATGCTTCACTTTGCTGAGCTCATGGGAAGCGGCGTGAAGCTATTGGGCCATTGGAGCTCTTTTTTTATTTGTAAATATGATCATCAGTAATATTTCTTACATAAATTTTTTTTTATAAAATAATTCGAGTTATTTTTTTCTGTTATAAATTTTATTTAAAATTATTAACTAACGAAATCAATTCTACAGATAAGATGGGTAAATGATGAACATCATTAGCAGATTAACAGTTTCTGATTTCAAAAACTATCTCAGAGAAGGTTGTTTTTATTAGTTTCAAAATTTATTTCACAAGTCAAAGGCCTTGATAAAACTTGTTTTTGGGTCCCAAAAGTGAATGTTGTGTAATAAACTAAATCAGTAACAGTTCAAAATATCTTACAATGAAAATAATGTTTTTGAATATTATGAATTGCTTAAAAATATTACCGTTAAAAATAAATATTCACAACAGTATACAATAAAAGTAAACAAAATGTATTCCTAAATCAAATGGTTCAGAAGAAATAATATTGTAAATTATTATACGAATAATATTATAAATTATTAGCATAAAAATTTCATAATTTTATTAGATAGGTAATTATAATAGGAATTTTATTTGCGTGGCTTCGTTCGAAACAAAATATTTGCCTGGTTAAAGAATAAGATTCAAAATTAATTTCATGTTTATTATGTGTGTCATTTATTATTTATTTTTCATGTTTATGTAATTTCTGCATATTTGTTTTTAAATAATAACTTGTTAAAGATAAAAATTAATGCATGGTAAAATATGATTTACGGTTTAAAAAATACTTTATCAATTGAAAAAAAAATTTACATCAATAATGAGCAACTTTAAAATAGTGTGAAAGTCTATAAATAAGTTCATTTTTACGTAATTTCAAATTTTTTACGTGAATTATTATGAATTATATTTAAAATTCATTGCTAAAGATGAAAAAGATTTTAACTCTACAACTTTTTAGCTTCAAACTAATCGAACAAATATTTAAGAAAAATAATCAATATATACATAAATATCTCATAAATAATTTTACAATTTACTTATGCTTAAAATTTAAATTTATTTTTCTTTTGAATTGCACACATTTAATCATATAATTAGGTTTTTATTTATTCTGTATAAAAACTTATATTTTAGCAATAATTAATGAAACACAATTTTTGCGGGCATTACTTTGCAAGCAATTTCTAGAGTTCATAAACTCTATTATAAATTTACTACGACTTGGTTTTGCACTACTATGTCTATACACGTTACTTAAGAAATTATAAAATTTTGGTAATTAAAAACTGCATATGGTATAAAAACCTAATATTTCTTTCAGTAATTGGAGCTAGAGCGTAGCTTAATTTCAGAATTTTACCACAAAAATGTATCCTAAAAACCAGCTGTGCAAAAATTATTGTTTTTTCTATCAACTAGAAGGACCTCTTGGACTTAATATGAGGACATTTCTCAATAAATTGCAGAGTAGAAAGAAGGAAATTTCCCATTTTTTTTACCCATTATTCCTGCGGGAGGGATTTTTATGGCGAAGTTTCTCGGAAGATAAATCGCCAAAGTCCCTCACCTTACATACACAACAGACAACATTTTCGCCAGAGAGCGAACGCAAGAGCTCTTAAACCCAGCTAACACAAAACGGGCTTCCCATTTTACCGGCCGCTTTTCCCCACCGTTGTTTTCCCTGCAAAGGCCCACTGCCGCTCAAATAATTAAATTGCTACGGGCTCCTTATTTGTCGCCCTCCTTAATTACAAGAAAAGGGGCCGGGGGAAGAAATAGACGTGCGTGTGTGTGCTAGGAAATTCCGAGCTCACCTTTCATTGCATCAGAAGGGAGGAGACGCGTGTGGGGGTGGATGGGAAGAAAGAGGAGGGAAGAAAAGATCCTTTGTGTGCACCATTAGAGAAATTGAAATTTATCTATTGACAGAGGCGTTATTAAGGAAATTGGCAAGCCGACGGTAATTGAACAATGTTGGGTAATGAACACACACACTCCCCCGCTCCTCTTCGTCCACCCCCACTCCTTCGTTCTATTCTGTTCTCGCTGGCAGACGAAAAGGAAGTAAGTAGTGGCAAAAGAAAGGTTTTCGTCTAGAGGGATCGGCAACATATTTAGGAACCTTGACATCTAGTTGAGTTAATTATTATCTAATAATACATTATACGTACAGCTGTTAGAAAGAGAACGAGACTCGGTTATGATTATTTGGAGATTGTTTGATTGCGAATGATGGAATTCTCGTTTTAATTCAGTAATTATGTTTGCTAAATAGTCAGAAAAAATTATTATGTAGGAAGATAATATTTATTAACACGTAATTTTCATTTTGTTGTTTATCTTAAGATAATTATCATTCATATATTTATTCAAATTTAACAAAAGCCATTTAAGATAAGTAAATTGCCATTAATAATTTACTTAATTGTTTAAATATTGCTAAAGTATACTTTATTCACTTTCGTAATTAATCGTTCAGTTGTAACATTAAGACAGTATTTAGGATAATTGAGCTATGTTTATATGAGATAATACTAAACTAAATGATTGTGATTTGAATATCCAAATATCTTATGCTTATGTGCAAAATATTTATTGAAGATATTATTTTATAAGCCATATCAGAGATATTACTAGCATTCTGATATAATAATATTCTGGTCGTTATGTAAAAATTCGGTATGGAAATCACCTATCACTTCATTCATGAAAACTCATTTATATCATTCACAGTGATTAACATACCTGGTCTTACTATGATCGAGTGTTAGAAAAGTATTTTTCGACGAGGAAAGCTCTGAGTTTGATTCTAGTCATTGTTCATGATCTGACATCTGGGCCAAACTATAATGTTTCAGTTTTCTCTATACACATTTTACAAGGCAAGTACTTGGAATTGTCCTGTTTTCAACATTTAAAACAAATGAATACATAACACTAATTATGAAAAATTCTTCCATGAGACAGCACACGATTGTTCAAAGGTCAACTATAAGCATATGTACTCCATGGTGCTAAAATATATTAAACCATGACATGACAGTCAATTTTAAGAAAATTGCTGTAAATGCCCCCAAAAGAGTAATAAATTGACAGACTTTACTTTAAGTTAAAATGTAACATTAAAAACGAACAGCCCAAAATCAAACAACGTGCTGCCATGAAAGAAATGTGACTTTTCACTTTTGTGAATCACTTTTCACTTTTTGTGAATCACAAGAAATCACTTTTGGGATTTTCTGTCATGGTTTGTTTGGCGGCATAGTAGTTCCATTTTCCAAATGTAAGAAAATTCAACTGATATCTCTGATAAAAAATGCAAGTTTACTTATAATGCCTTTCAGAAATCAGTAAAACTCATACCTAAATACAAAAACTTCTTTTACTCACTTCCAAATGTTAAAGTTTTATCAAACGAACAGAAGGAGAAATGTTTCATATTTCAGTACTAAAATGAACATGGCACTTCTGTTTTGTGCAGGATGGTTTCCGGGTTTGGTCTTGTTATTCGAATGCCTACTGTGAGGAGTTTATATACATACATATGACGGGTAGGGGATGAAAGCAAGCATATACCCTATGCAACATTGAAAATTCAACTCCAAAAAAGTGGCCAGAAAATTATGCAAATTTTAGTATAGACGTACTTAAACAAGTTATATAAATGATGTGAAATGCGCAACAATGTAGCACTCGCTGAGTAAGATTTAAAAAGGAAGGAACTTGTAGAATATGCAAATTCTGTTTCGTTATTTTTGCTTGGGAAATCATTGCAGAATTTTTTTCTAATATCTGTGGATGCTTGTAATTGCAAAGAATGCCAAAGAAAGTTCCAGCTCAAAGTATTATCCGAATTTGCATCTGGGTGTGGCAGGCCAAGTATTGTGGGTCTTCTAATTAGTCCTTGCTTTAAAATCATGAAGACTCCATCCGGGTTGCTTCTATGTAACTGGAAGAGTCTAACTCAGGGCTAGGTATAGAAAAGTATGTCTGTGCAACAACAACAAGGAGAAGGGTGATCATACAGAGAAAGACAGGTCTGTCCATATGGTAAAACCTCAGCAGATAAACAAGTAGTGTTTACAACTGTCTTGTGTGCATCAGCTGTGACAAATATGGTTGGAAAAAGGAAATGAGACAAGTTTCAAGGCTGCCGGTACAGCTAAAATCGTCAGTACATGTGGATCGTAGCATCCACCTTTAAATTTTTGAAACGTTTTACAGTTAGTCTAATATAGCCTAAGACTTAAATGATTATTTCAGCAACCAAATATTATTAACTATGGTTTTGATTTTAAAAACAGGCTACGTCTTGATCTGTATTAAAATCAAATAGAATTATAACAATTTCGCTGATTATCATTCTTGGCAATGGGTTTAAGAAGATAGCGTATGTGAACAACACAAACTTCAATAGCATTTTATTTCAAAATATTTCCATTAATGGTTATGTGTTTGTTTTTTCTCTTAAGTGCTTTTACAAAGTATTATTTTGTCTGAAATTTATAAGCAGGAAGCTAACAAAGAACAGTGATGGTTAGAGTGTCAGCGATTTATATAAATAATATGCTGAAAAATGATATGTGAAAAATCATTTGGTTAGTGTCAAAGAGTTGTTGAGTCAGTTTTTAAGGACCTCTATGCTATCGAAGGTAACGCCCTTCATATGGTTTGACAAGGAACGGAAAAGATGGTAATCGGTCGGTGCAAGGTCCGGAGAATACGGCGGGAGTTGGTGGACTTCCCATTCGAGTTCTTGGAGTGCGGCTTTGACGACTTGTACAACATGGGGCCTGACATCGTCCATGGAAGGAGTATGGTTTGACCATGTCGATCAGGTCTTTTCAGTCAAATAGCCTCATTCACGCGGTGTAGCTGGGCAATGTAGAGCTCCTTGTTGACTGTGGCATTCTTTTCGGGTATTTCCCAGTGCTTCAAGAGGTCCTTAAAAACTGGCTCAACAACTTCTTTGACACCAGACTAGACGATTTTTGGCGGAACAGCATCAACAAATTGGTTGAGAGGTGGGAAGAGGTTGTAAACAGCAACGGTGAATATATATAATTGATTAACTTATTGACATAATTATTGTTTTTCTTTCAAATAAAAGTCTTTGGTAAAAACGCTACGAACTTATTCCCCAACCTAATATATTTAAGAATATACTTAAGAAATTACTATTCAATCACATATAGTTATTTGATAAGCACAGATTTGGATTTTCAACTCTTTATTCAGGGAGAAATGAGATTGATTTGGAATATTTTGCATGTTATCTTTTTATATAATCTTTGAACAATTTTCCAATAAAGAGCAGTGTAGTATATGGTCAGTGCATTCCAAAGTGATTGTTGTTATTTAGGAAGAAATAGGACGAATGAAATAGCAGAATGTCAGGTATTCGGAGAACTTCGTCGATCATTTCCGGTGAGCACAGGATCGAGAACTGTCATACCTGTCAACGGACTCTTTTATTTTAGCGCAAGAGAATTCTGAATGATGAAGCAACATTCGTTTGTTTTTAAAACAAATTCTGATAGGCGTAACCAGAAAGATAATAAAACTTCTCTTACTTGTGCTTATTTCTAAAGTATTTATACTAAGATATAAGTAAGTGTATTATCGAAGTAAATATATTTTAAATATTTGTACCAATGTTAAAATATACTTAAAATATAATTAAATGTTTTTATTATTGAATTAAAAATAATTAATCTCACTCAGAAAATTCAAAACATGTTAGTAAATTTACTAAAATAAATTTACTCTTACCGAGTCTTTACAACATATTTATTGAAGTGAAAGGTTAAAATTCAACAACACTTTTGATTATTGAAATGAGATTGTTTTGTTTTTAATTGAAATAAGATTGTTCTTTTAATGAGAACACGTGCAAACATCATATCTGTTGAAATACATACTTGTAAGTTTACGGATTATTTTCCTTGTAGTGCATACACAAAAGCACTATGCATATTATCAATTAAATACTGTCTACAACAAATATCTTTTAGATATCATTACGTGATAGATTTTAAGAGTCTCTAGTGCAGCTTTCTATAGTTGAGATGTTTATAATATTTTCATGCAAAAATAGTACAATTCTTGTTCTTCTTAAATTTCGAAATATTTACTTAAACATAAATAGTTACAAGAAATATAGTAGTTTTTATTTTAAAATTTATGATACATTACGACAAAAGAATAATTGACAAAACTTTTTTGTTCCATTAAAACTGCAAAAAGTGAGAATTAATATAAATTATAATAGAAGAGAATTTGATTTACTTATTTTATTGTTTTAATTATAACTAAATAATTTTTGGCAATAATGGCAAAAAAATTAAATACACAATTTTATTTTATTAAATCGCTGTTATCTGAGACCGCGGTGTTCTTATTAAAGATTTCGTTCTCGATATTGGATAGTTGTGAGTTTGAATCCTGATACAACCGAAAATCCAACTTCCATATAAATGGCTACTGGTGCACTTTAAATATGTTGTAGTCGCCATGTGCTCCATACCAAATAATTCCTCTGGTGGTGGCAGGCCAAGTATGAGCATCTCCTGCTGGGTCCCTGCATCTAAATTACGAAGATTCACCCCCCTTTTTGGTTTGAAGATGGCCTACCCTTAAGTGCCCCATTAGATAATGGGCGATCATTCCTGCCCCTTGTAGTACTGAAGAAGTATAAAAGGATTCTATAGCAGCCGGGCATTAAAATAATAATAATGATATCACTTTATCTCAATGAACTAGCTTTGAAATAAATTTGAAGAGTTATGTTGTCACATTACTTAATCCTAATTTAAAATATTTCTCTCATATAGAGTTTAAATATATACTAAAATATGTGTGAAGTCATCAATATTAATTGGAATAATAATGTATTTATAAATGTTTTAGTACTCTTTAAGCTCTTTGAGAAAAATATTTCTAAGATTTTCAATAAAATTATATATATTGCTCCAAAAGCATTTTAATCTATATACATATATTTTCTTAAATTCATATAAAAGGAAAGAATTTATATATAAGATTAATTAACAATTAAAACATCATATTTGAATTTTAGAATCATTTTTTTACATTTGAAAATTAAAGAAATTCATAAATAAAATGATGCTTTATGAATGACAACTTAGGTCACATCAGACATTTTGTTTTCTTGAATAGATTTGTGTTCAGTAGAACTACGTATAACTCATTATTGTGATGATCAAATTCTATCTGTGTGAAACACGCTTAAATACAAGTTCTGTGTGAAAAGGTTTCTCTATAAATGATTAAAAGGTCAATGAAATCATTGAAAAAGAATAAACTTAATAGCGCTAAAGTTTACATTCATTAGAATATGCTAATGCAGCTTCTCAACATACTTCTGCATTTTGCAGGAAAGTCGAAAAACGTCAACTTCATCAAGTTCCCAAACTGCTATCAGAAGCTGCTTGCAAGCATGGCGTATATTATGAAATCTGCAAGTGACACAAAGTCACTGTTTTCACACTGATTACCATGATTTGGAGCTGAGCTCCTTTCACGACTGAATAACACAGTACTCAGTGCTAATTTTTGTTTCTGTTTATATAATTACATCTCTAGGACAGATTCTGGGGCAGATATGGAGTCCTAATGATATTCATGAATAGTACCTTTGTTGACTATTTACGATGTCATCTATTAAAAATTAAAATTTCTAATGGCTTTTTGATTACGGCCTCTTTTCTGACATATATTTGATAGAAGCTTTAGGTTTCTGTCATTTCTTCTTCTAATTGATTGTAAAATTTCGAAGATTTTTTTATTCTAAAGTTCACCAAGAATGTAAACTTCTCTTCATCAAAGAAGATTAATGCGTAGAAACTAAATAGACATCTTAGTTTCAATAATCACTATAAGGTTGGGTGAATATTTTACAAATAATATTATAATTATTGTTGATCCACATAAAATGTTTGTGGATTTCTCATAAAGATTTTCCACTTGAATCACAAACAAGTAGATTTTAAATTTTGCTGTCAATCGAAAATACATCCATGCTCTGCTTGATATTTTTATTATTTACAAACCTTTTATTCTATTTTATTATTATTTTAACTATTAACAATTTAAAACAAGAGAATCACTTCTTTAAAATTAAATTGAATAAACTATTCACTCCTCGAAAATGATGTTTATTGATCACTTTGAAAATCTATTTCTCATCTGACACATTGGGGGTACTATGCATCCAATATTATTTATATTGGAAATCTTTCCCAAGTAAATAAAGTACACGAAATTGATCACACGTTTACTTATAAATTTATTCCACACAACACCAATAATCTGTCATAAACTCGGTTTGTGTGTTTCAATTTTATGAAGTTAGTAAAAGGTGCTGTGTGTAGCCTAATTCTGAAAGATAGCCAAGTCATATGAAATCAATGCTAAAACTTTTCAGAATTATAATACTGCAAAACTTTGTAAGTGAAAAAGGTAATTATGATATGAAAAAAAATTAAAATAGTTTTTCTGGATATTCCTGGAGAATAATAAGAAATTCGAAGTAACCTGTTGTTTCACTACAGTTTCTCAATAAGTTTGATGTGAAATCCTGAATTTTTTATTTTTACCATAAGTGATCCATTCACATTATTGATAAAAAAAAACCATGTCCTTTATTCTTGCATTCAAACGTAGACAACTAATTCGGTAGCAATTCTTCCCTTCAGTTCATTTTATCATAAGATGACATCCACATCATAAAAGAAAGTTCACAGTGATTCTAAGATACTTTAAACCGAAGGGGCTTATGACTTACACAAATTGTCTTATACTTTATGATCATGAAATTTGGTAAATACACAAACCAATTTAAGCCAATTTTAATTTCGACCTCTGTCTGAAATAGTCACCGACGTTTGTAAAGTTTATCAAAATAATCATAAAGGCTAGAAGGAAGTATAAATAAAAAGTTATTAAATTATTTCTTAGAAATAAATTATAATAAAATAATAACTGTGCAAAATTGTCTTTAGGTTATTTTAAATCTACTATTAAGTTTACTACCTGGTACTTTTTTCACTTGAACTTTGTCATGTCATTTGAGAATATTTCTCATAAAAAAGGTGTTAACGTGTTTTACATGAAAAATTTTAGATATATTTTTAAAGCGTCTTGCTTTTAAATATTTTATATATTTAGTTAATTTTTAATTCAGCCAAAGAAATGTGTAATTCAAAATCAAGATCAAGCCCTAAACTATCCATTTCCTTTTAAATTATGAAAATTTATTCACTTGTTAGATAATACTTTTTTATAATAATATGGTTTATTTATTTCTTAAATTTCATAAATGATTTTTAAATTCACCTTTTTTCAATGCGATTCAATTATTTTAAAACAAAAATTTTTATTCTTTACTTCTATCCATCTATTTTTTCATTTGAATTTTAAATTTTATTGTAAAAGCAACATTACAAAAAATAGCAAAATATCTCATTTCAAATTATTTCATTTTGCTTTAGCTACTTAATTATCTTACTATTATAAACTGAAAATAATAACAGAAATTGTAATCCCATTATCCAAAGAAAAAATTCAATATTAAACTATTCAAAATCATATTTACGACATTTAAACAAATAATTCAATTTTGAAACAATATATAAAAGGCGTGTCTTAAATTTGTTTCGCTGAAAGAGTATTTTTATCAGATATTGAGATAATAATGAACTAAAATAAAAAGCAGAATTATATTAAATTACTTTAAAAATATTGATGAGAAAATCCGATTAATTTAAATTACTTTTCCACAAATATTATAGCAATATACATTTGAACGCTCATAATTAATTTAAAATTCAATTTTATTAATCCGATATTCATCTATTATTCCATCAAAGAGTTTTATTTAAAGTAATTACATAACTATAATGTATACTAATATATTTTAAAATTGCCTTTTCAGCTACATATTTTTGATTGTTTCTAATTAATTTAAAATTCAATTTTATAAACTTGATGCTTATTTATTATTCTGTCAAAAACATTTATTTTCAATAAGAGTTACATAATTTATTTACTAAACCTACATTTTCGTTTTAAGAAAAAATCAAATGTAACAGTTAAATATCTTTATTTCAACTTTAATGAAATATTTTATTTGAAATATGTATTTTATTTATAATATATTCATTTAATATAGCAAGATCAAGTATTAAATTTTCTTTTTAATTTGCTATCTTCCAAATTTATGCATATCAAATATTGGTTCTCTTACATTAAATCTTAAAAAGATATTGTTTCAACGTTTTTAGCATATTTTATGATCAATTGTGATCTTTTTACATAATTTTTTATATTTCACTCTATTATTTTCAGTTCTCCAGCTGAAATAACTTATTAAGTTCAAGCTGCTTCCCAGTGCATAATGAATACAAGAATTATTGTCGATGTTCGAATTTGGAAGAGAATAATTACATAATGTGATAATTAAAGTTATTAAAATTTTATTGCTAAAGGCAATTTGATTGCTTTTGACTCAATTAGAGACCACCCTGTCGAAAAAGGCAATGCGTTTAAAATATACGCCATTTTCAACTTCTCTTTCTTTGCGTGTATTGCATAAAAAAAACTAGTTATCTTCTCAAATGCTAAACTTCCCTCTTGAGTATAACTCAATGTAATTAAGAATTCAATGAGAGAACTAATTCGTAAAAAACTTTAGAGCACAATCCAAAATACCTTCAAATCATGTCCCTTCCCTAAGTACATTTTTAATTAATTTAGTGATTTTTACCAGGATTATAATCTAATTGTATTTATTCCAATAATGTAAAACTTAAATTGCTAATAGAAAAATTTGTCATGTGAGTAATATTATATTCTCGTCTGAAAAATGAATAATACTCTTTAAGGATTGGGGCTCTTATCTCTATTTTATAATTTAAATATTTTGATCGTATGTGCACAAATAAATTACTATTAAGTTAATTTTGCACATTAACAAAATTGAATTCATAAAATTATTTTGATAGTAGTTTATTCCATGTCAATCAAATTACTTTATGTGCGGATTAAGCAATCTGAAGTAGTATTGAGAAGGAAGAAATACATTAAAAGACAAACTTTATAACAGAAGATATTCAACTCCTGTATCGCAATTTTTTTTTTTCGGTAGAATTTGAAACAATTCAAATGAAACACAAATACTAAACACTACCATACTACAAAACTTAAAAATAATCCATAAAATAAATAACTGAAGAATTATTATTGTTAAATCTAAAACTTTTTTAGCATCACATTGTTCCATTCATATTGAACAAATTTCTAATAATCTTGATGAAGGCAATTGTAATTTAGAAATGTTCAGAATAAAAAAACATCTGCTGCTATATCAGATGACGTTTTGGGGTGAAGAGTATAGTTCTTATATCTTTTCTTACTGTATCGTTTTCAAGAAATTAGAAGTAAATAGTTATGTACGGATGCTTGTTTTTTCTTGATATATTTCATTTATCTTCATACATTACAACAGACTGATATCAGCGTGGATGAAGAAATGATACTTCAGATTTATGACAAAATGACAGTCGATGACAAAATATGTTGCCGATAATATTTGGTGCTTTTAAGAATATGGAAAAGTTTAATATCATGGCAGAGTTTCTGAACAATTGGTGAAGATGGTCATTGAAATATTAGAACAAATAAAGAAGTATGCGATAAATATAAAGAGAGTTGTACATTCTTACCACTATAACCAAAAGCTAAAAAGAGAAACATGTGCATGGATAAAGGCAACTTTCCAAATGAAGAGAGACCTTGATATATTCGATTTTTTCATGACTCTGTTAATTGAAATGTCCTTGGATATCGAAATCTTCTGCAATATTAGAAGCAATATCTTCTAATTACCACTTCTTTAATAACAAAATTTTGCAAGCAAATGAAATTTTTAGATAACAAGCGAAAATTTTTAAAACAGTAATTTTTAAAATTTTAAAAATTATAATTTTTATGAAATTTTCTCTTAAAAAGAAAGTTTTGTTTTGCAGAATAAAATTGCATAAAAACGGGTGAACTCTTTCTTTATTAAAGTACAGAAATAGTTTACCGATACTTTTTAATTTAAAATATATTATTTTGTTTCATAAAAACAAAAATCTATATTTTAAATTAAATTGGAGTACCTGAAAAAATTGTAATTATGTTTTCTAAGCATTCAGGAAAGAAAAATGTTTTTAAATCTTAAGAAGAAAGTTTGTGGTTATAGCATTATTTTTATTCACTGTTATTATTATGGAATATCAATTCTGCATGTATATCATGTATGCTTGAATTCTTTTTCATAAACTCCCAATCAGACTAGAATATAAATTTCTTTTGTTATTTTGTTGTTATTTTGAAATATCTTTTTCCATGATTATTTTACATCTAATTTTTCGATTTTATAATATTTTGATTCTGTCTGAAGATAAGATTGCCCTTAAGATTTCTATAAAATTTTAGCCTCGTGGCAGGTGTTTTTTTCAAAATGTTATAACTGAACGTTTATAAATATTCGAAACGAAGCAGCCGATTCTATTGTCCTAATTTACTTCTTATTTTTGCTTTGATTTGCCTTACAAAAAAAAATAGATGAAGAATTCAAAATTAAAAACGACAGCGCCTCAAAATGTCGTTATCATTTCGGTAAAACAGATCCAAAAACATTTAAGAAGTAAAAACAGTAAAAGAAGCTTAAAAGGACAAATGTTTTAGTAAATCTATAATTTTTAGACTACTTAGTAATTTAAAAAAAATATGTTTGTGCGCCGAACATGGCTCTTAAGATTGGTTTACCAGAAAATATTGAAGGCATTTTGTAAGATATCGTTGGGTGTCATATTAGGTGATAATGACACCAACTAACATTTCGAAAATGATAATTTTCCCATTTTATGTAAGAGTTTACAATTTCAGCATGATTACTGCAGATGAATTTTTCATCCTCTTATTAAAGAATAAATCATCATCATTCATGGCGCGCCAGCCCAGGATGGGCCAAGGCCTTCTGAACAAGTTTCTTCCAGCCACCTCTACTGGCAGCCAAACTCCTCCAATTTTTGTTCCAAGGACCCTACAGCCTTCTTCGACTGCATCCACCCATCTCAGCTTTGGTCTTCCTCTTATTATCAAGCTGCTGTATAAGCTCCTGCAGGGCTCTAGCACGATAGAGCGAACGCACATTATACGAGCCAAAAATCAAGTCCTTAAACCTTTTCCGAGTTCGTCTACGAGATAGGCACCGGTCAATTTCCTGTTCAGACTTCGAAACCGAAGTTTTTTCCAAGGTGAAGTGGTTAACCTCACGCCCAACCCCCAACCCTGATATAATCCGTAGGGGCACCCGGGTACCCGGCTATCCCCCAGGCGCTGGGCACCTATTTTTGGTCGCCTTTTACGACACGCATAGCTTACGTTGAGACTATTCTGAGACTGGCCACCACACGGGGCAAATAATAAATACAAACAAGAATTTATCACTGTTCTGAATGTAAATAGAAACTTCAAAATGATCTTGAATTTTTTGAAAAATATCATACTTGGTGAAGAAACTAAGATGCATTATTTCGATACCTCAAGGAAACCTTAAGCAAGTGAATGGTCCATACACTAATTTTCCAACTCTCTCCAAAAAGGTCCGATAAATCAAATCTACTGGAAAGATTATGATGATTTTTTTCTATGAACATGAAGAAAGAATCTATCAGAATTTGGTGCCTTCAAAAACTCCTGAAAATAATAAATATTATGTTCCTGTTTTTGAAAAAAAAAGAACAAAGGCTTGGAATCTATACGGTACTTCCTGTTAAGATCAGAAAAGACAAGTATCATTTGCCACGGGCAGTGGTTGGGAAAGTAACCGCATTCTTCTTCACTTTGTTGCTGGTTTGGAATGTATCCACTTTATACTTTGACATCCAATGTCCTTCCACTGCTGAGGCATGGATGTCGAGAAGGGGGTGGCAGCTCAGGTGTAACCTTGACACATGATTTTGGTTCAAAATTAAGAGGCACTAGGTGATAGACGAGTATTCCAAACCCATTAACAACAGATTTTAAGGCTATTTCAGTAGTTCAGGGTTCTTGGAAGCATTTACCAAAAAAAGAGTTCCTTTACTTGTTTCGGAAAATGGGTTGAACAATAGGACCATTACTTACCATTTGAATGAAAATATTTGAAAAAAAATTATTTTTGTAATTATTTCTCAACTCTTTTAATACTTATTGTTTAATTGTTGGCTATTTTCCTAATGATTAATTTATCAGAATTCTATGTTAGTACATATTATTCATATTTATATTTATCTATCTATATATTTATATAGATAAGCAATTTGTTTTCCCACACATTTGCACATGTGTTGCCACATAAGCATTGATTGTATAACAGCATGCACATATGTGAATTATAATTCTGTGGATTAAGTCTACTACCTAACATTTGCCTTAATTAATTAAATATAATTATATCAATGTTAATTAATATTTTTTAAAACATCTATCAACTTGTAAAACTTTAATTGTACATTTTTTCACTTTAACTAGTTAAATGTATAGATGTATTTGTTCATGGAAATTTAGTATAATTTGATATTAATTTAATGATATTTTCACTGTTATTTATTTAACAATGATTTTACACACATTTTATGAATGATAATTTAAGTAGAAAATTCATTAAAACATCCGAAAGGAGAAAAAGTTGTTCAACGCATGTTCTTTATTAAAAACTTCAATATCAGCTGTCTAAAAATGCATGAACCCATCGAATATTTTTCAAATTTTGAAGAATGAAATAAAATAAAGTTTTGTGCTGTAGATGCAGTCAAAGATTTTCATAAGAGGTTGGTGGTGGTCTTAGACAGCAATGATGAAAAACAAGAGTTGAAGTGGGCGGCAAAAGAACGTATTATCAATGCCATAAATGTCATCTCTGGAATTTCTATTTACATCAGCGTATTAAGAACTATAGACTACTCTAGAAAATATAAACATATTTCAAATGAAGACAAAAATATCACTCGATTAATATACAATCAATATTACCATAGATTATAATAAAGTTGGCAATATAGCAGTGTTTTTAGCAGTATAATTTCGAAAATATTGCATTTTAGGCATATTGTATAATTTACATTAATGCAACATTAGAAAGGATTATACAATAATTTGCAGTATCATATTTTATTTGTAGAAATTAGTGGAATTTTCATAAGCTGTCTATTGTAATGATTACTGGATTCTAAATCATCGGCATTTGTAAATGTAAGTGAAGAACATTTATTTACAGGCATAGACATAAGATTAGTATACTATTGTTCTTTCATTCGAAATAGTCATTTATAAATCACAAGTAATGTGCTTACTAGAATCTTGTGATTCGGTCGCTAGTGGTTTTACAACATTTTCATCATTATCACAAACCTTTCAACTAGTACAGGTTAAATATAATATTATTACTAATCTTTACTTTACCATCTCTGAGATTTTGATACATGTGCTCTCATCTTATTTTCACCGTTGCTTATTGTAGTATTTATACTGAACTATGTTGAGATTGATGTGTTTATTAATATTTTATCATATAGGTTTCATTGCTAGCATGGTTATTTAGTTTCCCAACAGTCTATCAACGAATAGGTATAATCGGTGATTGGATAATAATGGAACTTAGAATTTGTCACCTGCATATTACCATAGATGAACTTTGGTAATGTTAGGCAGGATCACGAGCACCAAAGTTGAAAATCTGTTAATTAGAAGCCTCATTAGTACAATGTCAAAGTGCAAATAGTTATAATTTTTAGCAGTGGTTATTGCAGAAAAAGCAAACTTGATCGTGTTTTCCAAATCAAAATGATTTATATTTTCCATCATTTTTGAAATATTTATAGAATACCTTGGATTCAAGTCTTTTTTCAAGTATTTCTTTATTTAAATTTCAAATCGCAAAAAAAAACTACTAAAAAATTTCCCATAACTTTTATAGGAATTAAATAAAAATTGTAATAAAGTTAATCTGTTTCAAATAAAATTTGCGTCTTTAAATTAATAATTACATGGAAGTAAAAATAACTCGATTACTCTGAAGATTGCAGAGATTTTTTAAATTATATCATAGTTTTTGGAAAATTTGCTTTGTATATCTTTCATATCTAATTTTGCTGTTAGAACAAATCATAAAAATGAGTACCTATCTTTCCAGGAGTGACTTTTATTGATATGTTAAGTTTAAATTTTAAAACATTTGAATATCTTTTACAGTTTGGTATAATTAATATTTATGATGAACAGTATTTTTACTATGAATCATGTTATTTTTTTTTGTAAATGAATCATTGAAACATTTATATTTTTCTCAGGTTTTACATTACGATGATGAAAATAGCATTTATTTCAATAAGCAAAAATGAAATTCTGCCATTTTTATCAACAAAAACACTTATAATTTACTTCGAAATTACCATCTATTGTTTTTAATTATAGAAATTTCATTATTTCATTTCGAAAATGGGAATTATTTATAAATCGTTCTAATTTTTAACAAAAATCATGGAAAATGATAGGATTTTTATAATTTATTTTTATAAAAGGGGGAGATATTTTTTAATGTATTGTGCAAAGGTTTGAAATTTTTTTTGGAAAATATATGTGAATTGGTTATTACTTAGCAATTTGGAGACAGTCCCTTTAACGGCAAAAAGGGGTTGTTTAATGCATAGAGCGGAAACAAGGGTGGTCTTGGGCAAGCTCTGCGATGGTTCCCACTCTGAAAAGGGTGTATGAAGAAGCCTATCTAGTGAGAATCTAAATTAACGCTCTATCCTCTCCCACGTGCAGTTAGGAATAGTGAGTTGAGTTGAGAAGGTATGGGGCTGATGCTCAAATTACGCCTCTGTGATTCGATGTCGGGTTGAAAATCGATTTTCTAAATCCTTTGCTTACATATTCAAGTAGTTGAGCACTTCTGGTGACTCAACTTCTGGTGATTTCCACAATTAGATGAGTATTTTGCTCCGGGTGAATTGGCTTGTAGCAGCCAATTAATGCACATTCGTTGAGTCAATGTAATAACATCATTGCATTTGAATGGGATATGCCATTATATGTATGACATCATTTATTTGAATGTTCGAGTCGCATTATACATGATTTGCATGGATCTTTGAGTGTGTGCATTATAACCTTAAAATAAGTAAAGTAATATGATTTGTACTTAACATAAACAGTCTCTTTCATTGATAATATTGGCTGGTTTTCACATACTATCCAGAAGATTTCATTAGCCTTGCAATTGACCTGTTCAATAGGATGACATTTGAAAATAGTTTTAAAAAATTAATGGTTACAAAATATGGAATTAATCTGGAGAGTATTTTGTAACAATAAGACATTACTGTTTACGTCGGAAAATAATTATCAATAGCAACAAAATAGTTTTATTAAATTGTTTGTTAGTATGAACATTTACATCAATTTTGAATATTTTTAATTTGAAAGACTAAAATTATGATAAAGTATGGCAAAATGTAAAGATTTTAATTATCGTTAAGAAGCAATAGTTACATAATGCCAAGACTCTCAAACGATGAGTTTAACATTGAAAATCATCAAAAATGTTTTTTCCCGTAAGCAATTGTAAAAAATAACTACATATATATATATATATATATATATATATATATATATATATATATATATATATATATATATATATATATATATATATATATATATATATATATATATATATATATTAATGTGTATATATTTATTTATACATAAACATATTTTATGGATTTTTAATATAGTGATTTATTACCTGAAGCAAAACTAAGCATCACGCGTTTAATATAAATTGATTGTCTTCAGACAAACATTTTTAAGGCTGAACTCTTGATAAAAATTTTATTAAACTATATTTTATAACCATAAAAAACTATAATAAGAATCTTTTATGAATATTTCTGGAAGATATTCGATGTTATTTTTAAGGAGAATCTATTTTTTCAGTAACTTTAGCATAACAGCACAGTTTTATTGCCGAAAAAACTGTAATAGTCTCACCCGTTCCATTATCTCTTGAAGAAACTGGAAAAGCAAAACTTTCCGATCCAAAGATCGGGAAATCTGGGGGCCGGTGTCCGCTGGGAGGTCGTCAACCACGTCTCCTATATTTCTTTTTACTTCATTCAAAAGACGATCACGGAAGTAAAAAAAAAATTGCCCCAGGAAAGGATATATAGGCATCTACAAATTACTTTGCACACGATCCCCCCCTTTCACGTTCTCTGCATACACAGAAAATCTCCCTTTCGGTCCACCCTGGAAAGAGAGGTGGGGGGCGGGCTCACCCCAAGGGTGCCCACTAAAAGCTACAAGGCAATTTTTCGCTTCAAGAACTCGGACATGGACGCTGTAATGGACATCGGGCTCTCGCAATTTCCGAAGCACCCTGGCTGCAGAAAAAGAGAGAGAGATGGAGAGAGAAAATTTCTCTCCTCTCCTTTCTCCACGTGGGCCCACCCCTCTCCTTCACCTGGCATGCAATCTGTTAGGAAAGAAGAACGGAGAGCTTGGAATTGATGAGATGTGAGCGCTCCTTTTCAGCGGAAAACGAAGAATGAGCGGGACAGAATGAAAAGATCCACCCTCCCACCATGCCCGGGCAGGGTACCCATCTCCATTATTTTTTTCTTCTTCTTCCCTGTGATCTCGCACGCAAATATAGGTAAGGGTGTAATAGTCTTGGGTTTGACATTCAATATCGGGAATGGAATAAGCAGTGGTCAGTTATGTGCAAGGGATTCAGAATCGATCTCATCTGAAAATCTTATTAAATAAACAGTATGATATGCTGACTTCTCATTTATATGCTTGATATATTATTATAAAATTTTTCATTATAAATATTATTTAATATTTAAAGGAATTGAAATAAACATTCCTTTTATTTATTTTTAATTTCATTAAAGTACAATTCATGAGCTCCCCTCTGCCTAGTGGTGGTACAGTGATCTTCAGAAAGAAAGTTCCCGGGTTGGATCCCAGCCATTGGTAGTTAATGGGACATAACTGTTGCACTACTGTCTTCTGCACTCTGGTGTGTGCTTGGGAGTTTTCATGGTTGTATTTACTTGTGGACGTAAATACGGTCCACTATCTATAAAAAAGTCATCCTAGATGGCAATTTACATTGTGGGTAGTGTAAATACCTTAAAGCAGCTGTAAGACGTTAAGATTTCCACAACACAAATACCCAACATGCCCCAAGTGCGACAATGCTCCGTTTTGCCCGCAACACATCTTGAAGTGCTTGGGGTTTTCTCGTGAGGAGGCTGTGAAAAGTCCACATCTGCTTTTGGACTTTTTGGCTGTCTATGATCTCATGGATCTGGTCTAGTTCCACTAGACCAGATGGGGATTAGTCCCACCACCACCACCACAACACGGTGTCAATGTGCAACCTATAGCGCAAGTGTAACACTACCGAATTTCAAAACATGTGAGTTGAATGAAAGGAGAGGTGTGATAATGTATCACAGAATTCCATAATATGCTTTCATATGAAGCATCAGTTTGCAAAAAGTGAGCAAATCACCTAATTGAATATTACGCTAATTTACAGCAATTTCTATTAAAATTTCCATCAAAATAGCCTATATTTTTAGTGGCAACTCGATTTGAATGCGATAGATATTAATCGTTCATTCAAACAGTTTTTTAATAATATAAGCAAAATAAATAAGATAATGTTTGTTGCTATATTTTAATTTTGGTTTCATTATCTATGATAAATTATGAAAGCTTCTTAAGTAACTATCTAATATTATACACAGCAAATGTAAAATTCGGAATATGATTATAAGAATTTATGATGCCAAAGACATTTGATAAATGAAAACAACTACCAAATTATGAATAACTGAAGTAAGCAAAAAACTGTTAACTTGATCTATGAAACTCACAATTTTTTTATTGAAAAAATATAAGGGTTTACTGAAGGAGTTTATATCGGGAAAAGCCACAAGAAATTGTAGGGCGATCTCCATACACTATTTTTTATAAAAATGTTTAAACAGAAAAATCTGCAATGACTACAATCCAATTTTTATTTTAAAGCAGCATAAAAAAATTACTTACTCAAGAAGAAAATGACTCAGAGAAAAATGGTTCTTGAAATTAATAAATGTTTAAAAAACTTAACAATAGCTCAATTCAATAGCTTGTGCCTATTTGGTTTGTTTTCCACGCAACGGTCATTTTTTTCTACATAAAGGCTATATTAGACCAGAGTCCACTACAGACATCCATGCCCTAGGTGGGACTTGAACCCAAGATTTGTTGAATCGAAAGCAAGGGTGCCAATCATTCGGCTCCCAACTCGACTCCTGGAGTGCACTTTCTTATAGTAATACGAAATCAACTGTAAATTGCATTTACTGATCAAATTAACTTCCTATGTATAAAAATTTACTGGGAAACAGAATGCCAAACAAAATCGAAAAATATATTAAGAACGTGTTTTAAAAAATCGTTTATTGCCTTTATGCTACCATGTGAACATATTTTATAAGAAATATTTTTATGAAGCAAAATATTTTTGCTTCTTAATCTAATTATCTTTTTACTATCTGTGAAATAATTATAACAACGCTTATGATTCCTAAGTAATGTAAACTTAGAATTCCACTATCATAGCTTAAATTTATTAAAAATTTTAAGCTTAAAAATAATTAATTTCTCGTTTTACAAATTACTAAATAAAAATATTTATTTACTTCATAATTTTCAATATTTGGCTATTCAGAATTAATGAATATATGCAGCATTTTTTTACTAAATTAATTAGCCCAAATTTAGTAATTATATACATTTATTTGGATTTATAAATGAAATGAGTCTCTTTGGTGTTCTTTTAATAAAATTTTGTGAACATTTGATATGCTTTTTTATTCCAATAATAATACATTAATATATTTATATTGCTGTACAAGAAAATTATCTTTTTGCCGCAAACAAGATTTTCAGGATAGGCCCATTGTCATAGCTTCTTCAATATTTATTAAATGATAGTAATTTTTCTCTTGTAAATTATAATTTATTTAAACACATAGCATTATTGTGTTGGAAAATTCCACCAGAGCTATGTGAAAATAGTTTAGATTTAGCTAAATGTTCAAATTCAATATTTTATGAGTCTTTCATATCAAAAATAAAGAAATTATCCTTTATCTGATCCTATTATTATACTTAAAATGAGCTTTCAGTTTTATAATTTCATTTTTTTTCGTTTAAAGACATTCAGAATTTTTACTTAGGGAAAGAAAATTAGCAGTATCTTAGGGATATTTTAATGTGAAAAATCAGGTATGTCTGATAGACCTTTTGGGAATATTATTTTATAGCTCTCATTAAATACAATTTTCTTCTATTTTCTTTATTTTTATAAAAAAACTATTATTTTATTCTATATTGAACATTACTGAAATATTTCATTAATGTGTCAAGTCTTTTATAAGTTTTGTTATGAATGAGATAAAATAAAAAGTTTATTAATATTTGTTTAGTAGTCCTTGCTATTGAAATTATTAGACAGGAAACAAATGTATAAAGAATAAATTAGAAAAGTATATTTATAGTTTTCTTATGAGTGGGATTTAAACTTACTTATTTATTTAAAAAAATCATTTAAATGCATGGTTTGTGGTTGTTTACGTTTATTTATTAAAAAAATATTATTTTTTCAACTTTAATCAAAAATATGGATTTAAATGTAATAATGGTTCACGTTTTTCTGAATGTATGTATTTTTATCTTCAAGGCTTCTTTCCCGATGCTCATTTAATTAAGCTGATTAAGATATATTACATCCATTTTTGTTTTTTTTGAAATATTTAAAATCATTTGAATGATATGAAACTTAAAATTTTAATTTCTTGACAAATCGTAAATAAATTTTTAAGTTTATTTATTTTACAAATGTCAATTATGAACTCCTAAGCCAATATTTCATGGGCATTTTGTGCTTCTTTATGATGTCCTCAGAATGCGAAAAAACAAAAGAAGTTATAAGAGAGAGGCAAAGCTGCAGCAGATTAGCGTTAACCAGTATGCACCACGAGGAGGATTGATACGTTACACCCCATAATGTTTTAAGTAAATTGTTAGAAATACGTTACACATGTTATAATATACGTCTGCAGTTGCTTTGGAGCTTATTACTTCTATATGCAACCTGGAGTAGAGTTTTTTGAGATCATTTTTCTTCTCTTTTACCTGCAAGTTTTCTCAATAATTGTGTTTCCTCACTTTTGTTTATTAAATTAAAAATATATTTTGCAAGAATAAAAAATAATCAATGTCTTTATTGTATAACATTTAGTTAAAATAAGCATTATAATATAAAAATATAGATTTGATATCCAAAGCATTAAACGGTGATAATTTGGAAATAAACAATGGAATTTTGGAATTCGGGGCAACATGAAAAATATAACGTGATTTTATTTTTTCCACTAACACTTTCCTGAGAGATTTTCTTTCAATCATCTGGTTACCATAGAAGTCTAATTCTTAGCGAATGGCTTAAGTGGTGGTGTGGATTTTACTTTTTTTATTTACAAGGATAGTTTTCATTTATTTTCCATTTTAAACTAATTCATGATCATCGAGAATAATATGAAATCATCATTGCATATTATTCTTTTGTGCAAAATATTTTTCACACACAATTTTAATAAATAACTTATTCCTGAGTTGAAAAACAAACAAAATCAGTTTACATTTCTTTATTTTTTTGAAATAATTAATGCAATGTTTTTTTCCGCGAAAGTCTGTTATAAGCCCTACGTCACAACAGAGCCAGAAAAACTACTGCTCATTTATCGTTATCCGTGAGACACCTGTGAACCAAGTCACGGAGGAGAGTAGCATAACTCAAACGTCGCTTCACCACAAACTCCTTTATGAAGGAAGTTATATTCATTCCTCGTCCCATCAGAAAGGGCAAGGAAACACAAAGAATAAGGAAAATCCATTCCCGAATCGGGATACGAACCCGAGACCAACAGCCTAGAAGTCAGGAACACTCATCACTCAGCCATCGGTCGGCAACTAATTAAATGTAAATATAATTCTATATCCAATACATTAAATGCATAACAGAGTGCTTCTAATTATTTCTTGTTTGTTAAAAGGTAAATTTAAATTATCAGCAGCCTCTAAGTTTATTTGCTCACTTAACTGAACTAAACGCTAAATTTATGAATATTCTCCACGCAGATAATTTTAAAATAATGAAGCAGGCTTTTATTCTACTAATCTACATATTTTTCTAAATATTAAAAATATCGAAAATTTAACATTTTGGTTGCCGGATTCACCCAGCTAGAAATTTAAGTTTGAATTCTTTTTTTTATTTTTTTATTTTTGAATGAAAGTTAAAAAAGTTTCTTTTTTAAACACGCAACATAAAGGCTTACATGCAAGTTATAGTCATCAGAAGAGCTATATCATTTCTGCTACAGAAAATCATGTTATATATAGCAATATGGCATATAAACATAATTTTGAAAAATAATATCCTTATGTTATTTTCATATTCATAAAAATTCCTGTAATTCTAATAAAATATTTACATTTTTGAATATATGTTAAAACTTTTCTGAGCAATGAAAATGTTTGAATGAAAAAATCTAATTGTTATGTAAAAATCTTTGTTTACTGTTTGATGAATAAATGCTTTTTTATCATTTGGTTTGCATATCAAATTAAAGCTTTGAAAATATAATTGAGAATATTGATTTATGGCTTTAAAATTTATTACGAAATTAGTTTGGTATTCATAAAATTAAAAAAACATTCATTCATTAATTTTACAAATTATTCATTGAATTAACCTAAATTTATTTTTTCTTTCATATTATCTTAATTTTCGATACGATTAAAATTTAAAAATGAGGAATCTTTTATAATATATCTAATGATTGTTCACAACTTCAACAAAATTCCATGTATGTGAGAAAAGGAACAAAACTTATTTTGACAAAAGAAGATATGCATTGAACTAAAATTAGGATTTAAGAATTAATGTTTGCGAACAGAAAAAAAAGTGAATTTGTAAAAGTTAAACCTTTATAACTCCCTATGATGAGAAATCTGATAAATTAAATAAATACGATCATAACAGTTTTCAAAAATTACTAATTATCAAAACATCGTTAGATTTCGATCATGGAACAAATAAAGGAAGAACACAGCAAAAACTTAAGTTCCAATGACGCCTCTGGATCAATATATCAACCCGAATTGAAATCAA
Organism: Latrodectus hesperus; assembly: GCA_037975125.1. Taxonomy (NCBI): domain Eukaryota; kingdom Metazoa; phylum Arthropoda; class Arachnida; order Araneae; family Theridiidae; genus Latrodectus; species Latrodectus hesperus. Next base: position 37,377,344 of record CM075853.1, read on the forward strand.
ATTAGGGAAAACGACGTCTCATAAAAACACGACTCAGTAATTACTTTTCAATCGTATGAGGCAAAATTTGACGCAATCTGTCAAGATGCCATTTTTCTACTCCCAAGTACGGAAATTTAGAAATAATTAATACTCGATATCACTCTTTGATAACAACGAAAATTAAAAAAAAATAGCTTTTTGGCTATAGATGGCGCCACAACGTGTTGCCACACTCGCCTACAGCAATAAAATTAAAAATGGAAGTATCTTACACCATCGTCTGTTGAAAAGGCATTCATCCGAATTTATCGTTTATGAACCGTGGCGTAACTAAATATTAATTAAGCCATAACTGTGTTTCCATAAATTGATGACGTAATTAAGCCTGAAGCGCTTCTGATGTTGATATATGAGCAAAAATGGATGAAAGAACTGCTGCACTTTGTGCAGGAAATGCGCGTTTAATGACTGCATATGAAAAATAACGATGAAAAAAATTAACTTCCCGTCATGCATTTTAAACAGCACTTGCTTATAGATATATTTTTCTGAATTAGGCTTGACGTTCGGTGAGTACATCTTTACACAAGCATCTTCGTTCCAAAAGCTTTTAATATAACCTATGTTTTTATGAAACTCTTAAATGCGTTTTAAAGTAAGAATAAATCTTTATGAAGCGAAGTGAAGTAAGAAAAAAAAACAAGATATCAAATTCTATAAGCGCTTTAAAAATTTTTATCTTTTCCAAAAAGAACAACTCAAGCAGAAGTAAAAATTGTACACTTAATTTAACAGAGTGCTTTGAAAATATCTTTCAGAAGTTGAATCTGATTTAATTGATCAGAAAACACACAGTTCTCAAGAGAATTAAATTAAAAAATACTTTAATATTTTTATATTTCGAGCACATTAAGTTTACTAATATTTATTAGGTATTTGTTCATTTTGCCGGTAGGTTTTATTTCTACGAAAAAAAAATTCTTTTTTACTACTTTGGTAAATGTGCTTGCTTTAGAAATTTAATATTCTGTTCTTTTTTAAATAAAATAGTAGATTAACATTTTTAGAAAAAAAAGTGCATTAATGGTGTTCAAACAAATTTTTCATCTGGATTTCGTTCTCCGAGAAAAAGGGCTTTAATTTTGATGGAAGAGATAATGTTTCATTTATTACTTAATTCGTTTTCTGAAATAATGGAATATCATATTAAAGGCAGCATCAAGCGCGTTATTAAATTATTCATAAATACATTTTTACTTTGAACCTTTTCGATATGAATTCAATTTAACAGATATCAAACAGAATGTAAAATTATCTTTTTGATTAATTTTGAGTTCTATTTTTTTAAGTATACGTTCTCCAAAGTGAACTGAAAATGAAATATTTTTATGGAAATACATTTTCTGAAATTTGATGCTGGAAATTAATTAATAATTCTGCTTAAAACCATATAATTTCTCTTTATTTCTATTTAATCATCCGTTTGAAAATTGTATAAAAAGAAAATTTAAATTATTATGAAGATTAAAATTTTATAACGAAATTCTTTCTCTTTGTATTTTTTGTAATTTTAGTTTATAATCTGCTTCTTCTGAAATGATATATTGTAATTAGTATTGAAAATAAATACAAAAGCAATTACAGCTTTTTTTCATAATTTAATGAAAAAATTATTTCCGACAATTCTTGCTTTTATTTGCATTGTGAATTAAAATATTGAAATAATAATTTTTAAAAAAATGTATTTTATTTCAATTAAAACCAAATGTTATTTAGTAAAACAAATATTTAAACTCATCTTCAAATACGGTTCTTTGTTCGAAAAAGGAAAATAATACAAAAGCTTTGATAATAAATTTTTGAAAACATATTCAATATTTATTTGATTTTTTTTTATTTCAGAAAATGAATATACATTTTTTGAGCACCACAATTTTATATTTACGTAATTTGGGCGAAATATTTTCTTTCTTTAACTATATTGTAAAACATAATGTAATTTTTTTGGACACTGATGAATGATAAATAAATATTTTTCTCTCATATATTATGATTAAATAAATTAATAAGCGAAAAATATTGATATATTTCAGAAATAATGTTAAAAAAAAGTTTTTGATATTAATTTATTTCTTATTTTCGAGTTCTAATTCTCATTTTTATAATAGAAAACTCTACAGTTATTTAAAAATCCTTTGATGAATTTATGGTATAATAAAGTGTCTGATATAAATATAATAGAAAACTTTATGATTTTTAAAAATTCATTATAAGGATGATTTGCAGTATACTATTAATGGATTTAGATAAATTTTTTAATCTAAATTCATTATATTTATATAAATTTATTTTCCATACAATTATATTTGGTAAAACATAAGTTTCATAATTCAAGATTTCTAAGTGATATTTTCACCAGTTCATGTTATTCAGATGAATGGTACATAAAATATTTTATCATAGATATTTTGTGATGCTTACAAGAAAAAATTTTCTTTAAACTTTACGCAAAATAGTGGGTAAAAAATCACTATAAAGCTCGAAATTATGGCTGAATGCTAATTTCTTTTATGATTAACTTCACATGTACTTAATAATGTCTTTTTAATGCACTACAATTCACATTATAGCCTATGTTTTTAAATTAAGATGTAAGAGATATGCTAAGATATTTTATAAATTTGTTTTATTTAAAATAATTTTATGTATTATTAAAATCTCATAAACTTAATCGTACTTTAATTAATAAGTGAATTATTTTTTATTACTTTTATAAAAATTATATCCTTTTTTATTAACTTAAGCAGAAATGATAAATTCCATATTTTAAACGTAAATAATAAAGAAAAAGGTATATAAAAGTAATGAACACATATATTAGTTTAATAACATTTTCTTTAGTGTTTCCATTTATAGCTTTCAATTAATGATTGTAATTTACAGAATAGTTTGAATTAATTTTTTTAAATTTGATTTTATTTATGATTTTATATTATCAAGAACATTTTCTTTATATTTTTTAAATTTTCTGATACCAGGAATCACGCGATAGTACATAATAGCATATTAATAAGTCACATATCATATCATTACATCTTTTCTTACGACAGTAAATAAAAATAGGCATGAACATAAGAAAAATAGCTATTAACAGATACATCAAGCAAACTTAATAAAATGTTTACTTAAAAATATAACATATTTATTTACTCTTTTCCTATAAATTTATCATTTTCCCAGTAAGAAAGAGAAAAATATTCCTCTTCAGCAATACACTAAAAATATAAAATCAAAAATCTTTTGTAAATAAATATTGAAATATATCACTAAATTTCTATATCATCATTTCAATTCTATTAAATACATTATACAATAAATTTATTAAAATTATGCATTAAATGAATAATCGAAAAACAGCAATTTATGGGTAAGAAAATTAAAAAAGCAATTTATTCCATTACATTACCTTATTTATCAATGATAGAAAAAACTAACTCATTAATTCATTTTAGCTACATACTTTTTCTAGAATATTTTACGTAAAAAATATGTAATGTATGTAAATATATATTTCATATAATCCTATAAAATAAATAAAACTATTTCCTTTTTTGCAAAACTTAAAAATTGTCTCGAAAACTTATTTATTTCTTTTAAAAAAATTCTGCTTATAAATAATAAAAATTTTCTCATTAATTTTAAAATAAAAGCATGTTCGTTGCAACAGCAACCTTTTCTAAACATTTGTGGAAACACATGCATTAATTAGGATGCATTCTTATCTATTCATAAATAAGATACTATAATTTTAAATGAAGACATTATTTTACTTTCAATTAAGCTAGGAGCACCGTGAAACAAAAAACACCAACATCTATCTAATAATATTATTATTTATTTTTCTTTAAAAAAAACTTGAACTAGCTGAAGTAAATTAACTTTCGACTACAACGGAATTTCTGGAATTATTTTCAGCCTAATTCTGACTTTTCCCCCCTCTTTCCCAAAAGCAGCTTTCCCCTTCATATTTCTTCTTCGGGGGATTCTAAAGAAGTTCTTGAAAACCAAGTTTCACGAAAGAAAAGAAGATTATTATTATGATTATTATATGAAATGAAGGGAAGGAAACGGAAGAGAAGTGGAAAAAATGGAAAAGTATATACGGAAAAAAAGGGTCTCATTTCTCCTGGAAGTTGTATTAAGGAACGAGGACGCGAGGAAGAAGAAGAACGAGAAATGGCAACTTTAATTCATTCTCTTTTGAAAATGGTGGTTTCACCTCTTAAAGAAAGCAGAAAAAGAAAGGAATCTTGGTTTGAAAGTGGAAGAGAAAAACAGAGGGAAAAAAATTCCGGAAGATCTGTACTCTGGCCGGAACCAACAAATGAAGGTGTCCTCAGGAATTTTCCATCAAACTAATCTCCAGGACTTCACAAATGAAGGGACATTCCTGAAGGCACCCCTTCTTCTTCCTTCAAGACAATTTTTCAGTCTCATCACGTGGCCTCCTCTCATTCCTCTTTTCTGCTGGATCTTGAGGTTTTCACTCTGCTTGAGAAGGGACCGTATCCATATAATATCAGAGGTTTATTTTTAGGTAGCTTTAATAAATTTATATATTCAATAACACAAAACTATAAATATTTTTTAATTTCATAAAATAATGAGAAAGTTTTGCAAGTGATACAAATTTTTCTTTGAAATTTATGAACTATAATTCTATCACCTTTTTCTAACACGTATTAACATTTTTGAAGGGCATTGAAAATGGTTTTATTTTACAGAATAATGCTCAGTACAATCAAACCAAGTCAGAGAATTAGCCATGTTAATATATTACTTGGTTGCTCGAATAGAAATTCTTTTAATGAAAATGTTTCTTTGAAGTTCTAAAGAAATATCATTGTAGTTTGATCAAATTAGTAATACATTCATCAGCAAGAGATTCAGGTATCGCAAAGTATTATGTGAAGTCCTAATATAAATTAAATTCAACAATACCCTAAACTTTTGTAGCTAATTTTTTTATCTATTATTGCACATTTTCACATACATTTGTTTTGCAATAGTTTCTCAGTGGAATGCACACATTTAGATACATCTCTATTTAATAAGTTGGTTTCCACTACATTATAAACTATATTTAATGCAAGGATTTTATCGGCACATAATTACTAAAAATGAAATTGTATATAGTATGAGTATTATAAGCAATTATATCTTTTTTTGATAATTGATGCCAGAAATCTTTTGAATGGATTTTTTGATATTTTGATATTTAATATATGAAATTTTTTAATCAGATTTCGCTTACAATTTTTTCATAATAGTCTATACCATATTATTTTAGTAACCATTAAGTGTTTAATTATTTTCACATGGTTATGGCAAGAAATTAAAATCAGCCAAATGTTTGGTAATGCAATAGGCTGTAGTACCTGATCCATTTATAGTCGGACTTTCCCTACTTCTTACTGGAAATGACTTGAAATCGTATATGATGATTATCCAACCCATGATACGACATACGCAAATTTTATATTGTAGTGCTGCATTTTCTCATAAATTTCATCATGTCACCAACATTCTTGACTCTCATCAAAAGATAGTCAGTTGTAAAATATTTTCAAGTCTTATCGTTAAACAACCTATTAAGCAATTCAAGTTTACAAATGTTTAAAGTGATTCTACCATGACCAAGTTAGTATGAATGGTTTTTACTCTTGCTTGCAATTCGGTAGTTTTTGAATTCAATTTCCATTTCGAAAGTTGATGTTTACCATACTTCAAAATCTTTTATAAATCCTGGACCTCAGTTGCATAAAGACTCGCTTCCAAAAAGGAACCGAAAAGCTAGAAACAAATCAAACCAAACTTGAACCAATAAGATCTTTCGCATCAAATAGATGGGTGTCAATGGATTTGTTGTGAAAGATGGTTTGAATATAAGCTGCTATCAAATAATCATTTTAAGAAACTTTTTTCCGAGAAAGGTCTATCCAATACGAAAATTGATGTATTCCTGGAATACTCACATTTCCCTTTAAATATTTTGTTGTAACTATAAATAGATAAAATCTTTCATGGAAATTGTATTTCTTTCAAAGATCCAAATTTTTTTACATGGATACATCAATAATACGACCACAACCGTAATACACCAACTAACCACATAGACTTTCAATTTGATTCCTCATAGAATCAAAGGATTGTCAAAACAGATTTGAGTGCATAATTCTGGCATTTTTGAAACCGCATGTGATGTGTTACCAAAAGCTTTTAACAAAAATTTTGGATTTTGAAGACAACAGAATATCGTCAAATAATTGATCATTTTTCTATTCCTTTTATCTATCACTATTATTTCAATACCAAATTGCATTTCAGATCAATAATATTTGTTCAACTCCGTACTATCGAGATGATATATAAATTGTTTATAATATAGACTGCACTTCAACATGGGTTCAATTCTCTTTTCTTGTGAGGAATTTTAAATTGGTTTGAAATTCATCTTAAATGTTGCTCTTTATCGAGTTATCTCTCATGTACAAAGCGTCACTATACAATGGCAAACATCCATTAACAGAATACTGTTTAAAAATAGCATGTATGTAACATAATTTTCATAGCGTTAAACTTTCTATCCTGAGCAGTTGAATTAAGTTGTTACATATTACAGAATTATGAAGTGTTATGTAATAGTAATATAGGTACACAAAACTCAAAATCTTTGATTATTTTCTTTTGAATTCACTTTAAAAAAGGAAACAGGAAAAGAAAGATGTTTCCTTATTTTAAAATCACGATATATGTATTTTCTGCCAAATCAAAGATTTTCATGTTGTTGTTTGCTTAAGAGTAGTCTCTCTTTAATTCAAATCTTAAATTATTTCAATAAGGATAACAGGCAACTAGAAAAACTGTTTACTGGTTAATACAATTACATTTACAATGGTTGGTTATTACTTTTACAATGGCAAGATTTAAGTGATTTTAAACGTACGTCTGTTATTGGTATACGAGAGTTGGTACATAGCCTCTTTAAGATTAAGGTGTAATAAAGATTTTCGAGTGTAACAGTTTCATGAATGTGGTGTGAGTATGAACTATGCGTATTATCATTATTACAAACCTAAAAGTAATCGGTAAAACTTCAAACCTCAGACAGTTGTATGGCCGTAAAAATACCTTGAAAGAATGAGGTCATCGACAACTGATGAGAATCCACTTGCGCAAGATAATTGCGTAATACTTACTTAAACTTCTTATAGATATGGCTGATGGGGCATCAATAACTGCCAACTTAGGAACTATTTAATCATCGTAGAGGATAAAGTTCTGCTGCAAAGGCTCTCAGGCACATCGTTGTTGACTTCTGATACAAAGCTTTATGTTGCTTTTCTACTTGGTAAACCCCAACTCTTCCTTAAGTACAAGGAACCATGCTGACGCAACAACAGCCTTACGTCTAACGTCAACATTGTCACTGGACATTCGATGACTAAAATAGCCTTTACCTATTTTGAGGAGTCCAGTTTTCAACTGTATCGGTTCGATGAATGTATGAGGAGATAGATAAAACTTTATAAATTTATTCAGAAATGTCAACAGGTGACTGTTCAAGCTAGTAAAAAGTGTATCTAGGTATAGAGAGTGTCTAACTTGCCCTATGATCGACACTAACAGGTGACTTATACTTACACATCTTGTCTGATCACCCGCATCATTCTTGTTCATTGTACATTCTGATAATCCTTGAACATTTCCAGTAGGATAATTTAACAACTGACTTATTAAAACTTATTTACGAGTCATTCCAAGATCAATATTATGGTTGGATCAGTACTTGGGGATTAAATAGCTTTTTGATATTGTGAGTATAATTAATTTTAGATTCACTGATAACCATTAACATTTTCAGCTATGAATCGCACCTAGAAGAATCTTGTGTCGCACAATCAATGTATGCGCTTCAATCAATGAAAGTCATGACAATGATGAATGTGTTAACGGGTTGCAGTGCACAAATGTTGTCTCACTGACTATGATACCACTTATTATTCTGCACAAAAGTTAAATTATTAGCTCAAAATGTGTGAAATAGAACTATATTTATTCATAGCTTGTCTATAAAACACTTTTTCTCTCCTTGATCATTAGTGGTTCAACCATAAGATGCTCTGATATTATCTGAAATTCTGTATATTTTTCTTTTAACTATAGATTTTATATTCATCTAAAAAAAAGTTCATGGGATCTTGACCCCTGTACAACAAATCTGAACAGCTCATAATTATACTTGGCAATTTAGATTAGTTATCATATTTTTCCTGCTGTATGTGAAGCTGCTAAAACTGCTATCCATTTCCTAATTGTATGTAATGAGTTTAACTTGATATTTTCTTCTTCATATCACATCCCAACAACGAAGTGACATGGCTTTTTACATCCCTTTTATGTATAAATGTATTAAACAATTTGCTAAATATCAAGAAAAAGAAAGCTTTAAATACTTGAGCTCAATATTTATTTTTTCTGTCTTAAAGAATACATTTTTCATTGATTCTGATTTTCGAAATAGTTCTTAGGAACTTGAGTTTAAGTTTACTAAATTAAGTTAATTTTTTTGATTTTTTGTCGAAACTTTGACTGACGAGTTAAGAAAGGTTTAGTCAGAATACAAAAATGTGGATATATATATAATTAAAGAAAATGAAATTTAAATAATATCGTAAAGGGATAATCTTGTGAAACATACCAGAAAAAACATTTTTTTCAGAAAACATCCCCAAAGAAATTTTTAGGAACATAAACAAGATTTTATGAAGCAGAGGAACAACAATTCATTAATTTTTAATACAATATTCACAAAATAAAATTTTAAGTAATGTAAAGTACATTTATTAAAATATCAATGAATTATTGTTATAAATGTTCGTGGAGTGAACTTTGGATTTAGCTACTCTATAAACTAATATATTCTTTATTTCTGATTAAATATAGTATTCTTATTATGCAGATTGCTCCATCAAAAAGATTTCTACCATGAAAATGTTATGTTCGTTATCATCCCATGACTGAAATTAAACGTATTTAACCATCTGATGTAATCACTCATCCTATGATAAAAATTAAAAGTCAATTTCTATATAATTTCTTGGAGAGCTATTCAGAATTTTATTAACTTTGCATTTAAATACTGTATTTGTAGAGGATCTAAATACAAAGTTAATAAAATTCTGTTGATGTATTTGTACAGATAGAATAGCTTTACAAATAAGCATTTTTTATTACCACTGCATCAGAAACCTGCGTTTAAAGACCCCTTCCCAACTGAAGGACTGATAATATTGCGATAGTAACAATATTTGATATCTTTTAGTTTTAAACAAGGAATTAGATATTATTTCTTTAATAATTCAAATACTATATAAGCAAGAAATGTGATGAAATATACAACTTTAGTTTCATCAATAGTAAAACTTGATCAACTCTAAAAATCTTTCATTCCGATGTTAAAAACGTGATTTCAAAACTTATATTTTTGATGTTTATAATAACTAAATGATGTAATTTTTCCGGGACACAAGGATAAGTTTTGATTTAGATTTCTAATAAAAAGTTTATTTTTCAAACATTCTATAAGATCTCAAACTTTCTATAAAATTGATATTCAAATTTCTAAAAATGTTTATGAAGTTGAGAAAAATATTGAAAGAAAAATGTATACACATAGTTTCCAGTAATAAATTCTGAAAATCTTCTGGTAGCCCACTATCTAAAAATATCCGTCACTTTAATCCTATCACTAAATTTTCTTATTTTTTACAGTTGAAAGAAATACTATTTTGTTTAATATAATCACAAATTGTGAGCAATTTAAAAAGCTTCCAATTTACAATTAATTATTGACAATATCAAATAATTCCCAAATATTAGCAGTTTGCTTGAATAACATAAATATATAAAATATTCAAGAACGAATTGAAATTTATGGATATTTTTCTAATATAAAATCCTTTTATATTTAAATATTTGAACGAAGTCAATAAACATGTCTTTGCAAGTGATTTAAATTTTAACTTAATTCGTCAGACACACACAGTTCTCTTACTTAATAAACGCAGTCTCTGCTTATTATTCCAAACCAGCCAACTTTTAAGACAGAGGAAATAAATAAAATCCAAATATCAGATTTTAACCACGTCCATATCATTCCTTTTCATCCGTTTCGATTCATTAAATCTTAACAACGCCAGAAATTTTTAAAATTTAAGCCGTCGAAAACTGCTTCGTCTGCTCCATCAGATCAATAAAACGAATCTTTCATTTGAACATCTGATTATGCTTACTTATTTACGACTGATTAATCAAATGCCAACACCTGAAATCCATCTGGGATTCCGAAGCAGCGGGGAATCTCCATTTAAATAAAGCAAACCATTCCAGAAATTTGAATCTTTGGGTGTTGTTTGGAATTCGCTTCACCTCGTTCCTACGAGAGGCTGTTATTAAGATTTACATCTCGTATTAATAATTCTTCGGGAAATGGAATCTAATTTCGTAAAGCTTCATTTCGATATTGCCATGCATAATGAAGGCTGGGATCGACTGTCACGTGTTCAAGAATCCTCAATTTTTGAGAAGTAACCTTTTCCAGATTAATATTGCAATGGCTGAGAGCCGATGGAATTAAGTAGAGGAAATGCTCTTTGAATTATGATTGGTTCGCTTGATTTCATCTCGATTAAGCTGAATTAGTCATGGCCGGAAAGGAATTAGTGCACTTTGTATTATGCTTAATTGAATTTGATTTTATTGTGAAGTGTTTGAAGAAAATAGTAATATCGCCATTGGCACAAGATAAACTACAGATTATAAAATTAAAATTTAATAATAAAAGGTTTTGAAGAATTTTAAATATGTTTAACCAATATCAAACAATAAAACTTGAACACTAACACCATACGACGTACAATAAATTACCTAACAAATACAAAATTTTAATTGATTACAAAAAAATATTGAAATAAGGAAATTTTTTCATTAGTGTTTCGACATAAACTATCTTTACTTAATTTGTAATTTTAAAACTTTTTCCTGGGACAGTTTCTTTATAATCAAAATCGAATATGACTTTATAGTGAATGTTTTAGAACCTTAAAGAATGATTATACAAACAATAAATGTCCTCTATAGTGTTCTATAATGTAATAACTCTATATGTATAAAATCCTCTATAATAAGAAGCCTTGAATTTAAACAGGTAAGAAAATTATCTATTTGTAATAAAATACATGCAAATATACACTTTATTCTAAAAAACAAAATTGATTTTAAAAAAAGTTATAAAATTCAATTAATTTTCAAAGAAATTATATATATATAAATGATTAGTACATACATTATTTAATCTATCTAAATAAATTCATGACAGTATATTTTCACAAAAAATGTAGTGTCATGATGACTTTCAGATTTGTCAGAGAGCACAGCTTTATTTTATCAATTGCAGCTTGTTTGGTTTTCTTGATCAACGATTTTTGTTTCACTAGATATTTTGCAAAAATAGAAAATGATGTTGAAATTTCTGTTTCATCTGCCGCCATAGAATGTCTTAACCTTCATTTCACAATAACAGAAAATCCACATTAAAATATTCTAAACTCTATTTAAAAAGAAAATGATTTCCTACTGTCTTCTATTAGTCACCATAACAACGGATTAAAGAAATGTGGTTTTAATAAGCCAATTTTTTATACTTTTTATACTCTTATTTTTTAAACACTGTATAAAATCTAGGCTATCCTAAAACAGAATCATTTATTAATATTTATATATTAGGCTCATTTAAGGAGAATGAAATCCTTACGATTCAGAGAAGATAATGAGAGAAAATGTTTTAAAATGCTAATTATTATAAAAAAAACAGCCCTTAAACAAATTTCCTAAACTGAAATTTATTTACAACTCTTTAGGATTTAATAAATAGTTAAAGAAAATATAAACCTGTTAACTATTTATTACCCTTGGTAATGACGTGGAAAAGATTGGAAAACAATGGTTAACTATTGCTTAAAACTATATAGAAATTGATAATGTTTAGCGCTTTTAAATTGGTATAAATAAGTAATCAATACGTAAGGCAATCAACTAATGAGAAAAGTGCCTGGAATGTACTTATAATAGTAATAGAATGTGTTTTTATAATCGATATTTTGCTTTTCCTCCTCAAGGCACAATTGAAACATAAAATTATGGAGGTTGATGATAGTTTCTTGTAGGCAATGTGTTTTTTCGTACTTTTTTCATTTTTCCCTAATATATTCTTCAAATTCTGACATACATTTGCTTATAAAGGTATAAGTATGATATATCCACCCAAGACATTTATCGCCAAATTTACCGTCCTTTGTTTTGATTATAGTGTTTCCGGTTATCCCTTTAGGGTTGTCAATTTGAATTTTTGTTGCCAGGTTTGTTTTTTCTCTTGTTTTACGTCATTTTTTAATCATATAAACGGTTTTATTTAGTGGTAACAGCGTTATAGTTGCTTGGCAACGAAGAAAGTAGTCAATGGGAGGATATACCCAATTAGTTCCTTTCTAGATTAAAAGGATGTAATAAATGTAACTTTTGGTGAAGAAGCAGTAGTAAGTTTAATTATGCATACCTATTAAGAAAGTTCCACTATTATTTATAGTGTAAGCTGTTTATATTTTCTTGATAGTAGTTGGACTGTGGCCAAAGAAGACATGCTTTTAAATCCATTAACATTAGAATTTTGTGATTTGATGTATCGACGGTTTGTGACTGATGCTAAATTTGAGATGTTGAGTAATTGCTAAGTTGATAGGGTATCTAATATGATATTTGATTGTATTTGGACATTCTGTTAAATAGTATTGCGGTGTTTTTTGCTTGCCATAAGAGCATAAAGGTATGCCGCTTCTTTCAAATATATTATAGTATGTGACAAATTGTGTGGTCCATGTCTAATAATAAATGAAATTAAGAAAGCCTTTGTGTAGCAATGATCCGTGAAGGTTTTTGGTAATAATGAATATGCCAATGTGTTCAGATGTCTCTTAGAATTCTTGTCAACTGACTATGGAGTTTTGATTAAATATAGACTTTAAGTGGTACTTGGGTCATAGGATATCCGTGGTTTGATGGTGAAATTCTATTGTTGCTTCTTTAATTAGTATTCCGATTCTTTCATTTCCTTCTCTTCCATCATGTGCTTTTATCCCTTTAATAAAACTTAATACACAGTAAAAATTGCGCTCTCATAAAATCTATTTAAACTCATGTACACACACACACACACACACACACACACACACATACATATATACACATATATATATATATATATATATATATATATATATATATATATATATATATATATATATATATATATATATATATATATATATATATATATATATACACTTTCCTTGAAATATTAAAATCGCATCGTTTATTCATCTTCATTAACTGAAAAGTTATAAATTGTGAATAAGCAATAAAAATCGAAATATAATTAAATAAAATTAAATATTTCACATCAAAAATGTTATTATTTTTTGCATTCATTCGAAAATTTCTAATGCAAGTAGATTTTTTTAAAATAATAAAATTATTTCTAATATCTTCCTACTCTTTTTAAACTCGTTAATTTTTTTAATGTTCTATATAATTATTTAAATTTAACTGATGAAAAGGAACAAATTGCTGATCACCTCCCTATTAACATTTTTTCTTAATTAGTGTAATTTTTGTTTACTTTTATTAATTTAAAGCAGCTTAAATTCATATTATATTTAATTATATCCTATATATAATACACACACGCACATACACACACATATATATACATATTATATATATATATATATAATATATATTATATATATATATATATATATATATATATATATATATATATATATATATATATATATATATATATATATATATATATATATATATATATATATATATATATATATATATATATATCATGGAATTACTTTACTCAGTATTTGCAGTCCAATAATTTATGAGAAAAGAAATAATATGGGACACCTTTTCGAAGCACCAAAACAGCATTAGGAAATTGACATTTTTTTACGGAAGGTCAGGTAATTATTCTTCGTTAGGCTTAGCTTTCGTGTGGCATCAGCAGTTCTCGCGTTTCCTAAATCACCGGAGACAAATAAATCGATTGCATTACGTCCAAATAGGAGTCTTCTGTTGGTATTTTGACCTTCGGACGCAAAACATCTTTCCATTGACCTTCTCTCATCTAGCGGCGAGCTTATCCAGAAAGCTTTGTCCTCTTGGGAATTCACTTCTTCGCTGCCAATGAATCCAATTTAACGAATCATAAAAAAGCATTGCTTTACACGTGTCTTCCTATGCTCACAAAGAGGATCGCCAAATTTTAGTTGATTTACCATCAAAATATATGATTATCACTTTTTAATGGCAAATAAGTGTTCAGAATAATTGCAATGAAATGAACGAATAAATTAATTTATTTGAAAGAATTTTAAATTCAGTTGGAAGAATTTGTTAACATATTTTTGATTTCATAAAAATGTTATTTAATTTTAATTTGAGTTTCTTATTAAATTAACCAAGAAAAATTAAAAACTTTAATACTTAATAAATTTAATTCTTGATTTTTTTAAAAATATTTATTGCTTTTATTGAAAGAAAAATTAACTACAAAGTAGGCTATTATTTATTTTAATTAAAGAAATTTAATTAGAAAAATCTAAAGCTTTTTAATATAAATAAAATATTAATTCCAAGAATGGTATAAATTTAAAATGCTTGTTAAAATATTTAAAACATTAAAAGCATACTACAAAATTTATATGAAGTACTACAAAATTTATATTTTTACGTATTAATGTGAGATATAATTTTGGCATTTTTTTACAGTATAAATAGGCGCATTTCAATATGAAATACTTTTTAATATCCTTACAACTAGAGAACTATTGAAACGCTGATATTAAAAAAATTTATAATATTCAATTTTCTCTTTCTAACACAGTGTTTTACTTTATCTTAATATGAAAAATTCTATACGCTCCTCGTATACCAACAAAATATCATGGTACCGTCACATTCTTCTTGTCTATGGCAACCGATTGACCAAAACCTAATTTTGATTGGCTAAAATTATTCATCAAATTTTAGTTTGCTCTGTTAGTTATCAAATCAAATAATCTTTAAATAGCAATCTTTTTTCACAGAAAGAGAAATTTACTCGAAATGGCAAACATAGAATTTTAATTTTTAATTTAATGAGACCACTATTACCACATAATATTTAATTTATATCTTATTTGTTACAAAATATAATTAATTATTTTATTTATTTTTGTACAATTTATAAATTGAATTTTTACTTTGACGAATCTCGTGTAGATTTCAGGAAATAAGTTTTATGATAATATTTGAAAACACATATTTTCAAATATCAACAATTATTATCTTTTAAAATTATTTTCAGATTAAATTTTTAAATTCAAAATAAAAAATATATAATTTTAATTATTTATGTTTCATATATTTTTAGATATTTTTGAGATTCCCTCAAATGATGCTCAGATTTATTATTTTGAAAATTGTCTTAAATTTTGAATTGAAAAAATTTAAAACATTTAATCACTCAAATCGATTTTACATTCTTAGATAATGTAGATTTCTTGATCTCTATCTCTTTATAGATGTTTTTCTTTCGAAGTTTCCCTCTCTTTCATTGAAAGGATGCGATGATTTGTCATCTATAACATATCTTCAAATGGTTCTCAGATTATTTTTGGTTTAATTTTCGCTCTTTGTCGTCATAATAACATTGATAACCATGGTAGAAAATAATAATTTATTGTATAACACTTTTAACTTTTAGTTTGCTCAAATCGAATAGAGGAAAATCATGCCACTTACGAAATATTTCCTAAAAATACAGAAATAACATATTTGAATTTGAAAAAAACTTTGAATTTTTATCTATAAGTTACTTATTAATCTCATTATCTTTGTGATTGTTTAAAATAATGATTTTTTTATAGAAAACTCTGAATTTTGTCCATTTTAAGATATTTAAACATGTGATATGCTAAATTTAAAACGCTTTCAAGTTAAGTGCAATATATTCCAGATATGTCAACTTCGGATATATATACCATTTTTTTTGGTTTACATACGTGCAAATAAGGAGGACAAGAAAAACTCAAGAAAATAAAATAGTATAAGATAAAACACCAAGTATATTTGTATTTTGAGCATTTTGTAGAAAAGAAACGCGCAGAACACGTATTGCAAGAAAGTGACAAGTGTGAATAGAAAGTCTACCTCTATCAGTGAAAATGTCAATATCTTGGGCAGCTTGTTGCAAGGGAAGAAGTTGAAATACTTCTGCATTTTCAAAGAACATGCAAACAATGTAAAACAAATTCAAAACCTCGCATACATTTTATATTTCACGAAGCATTGTGTTTGGCTCCTGAATGAAAGAATTTTTATATTTTTATAAAGGAATTTGAATATAATAAAAAAGATGCATAGCGTCAACATATAATTTCATCAAATTTCATATTTCTTTCATTGTATATATATTGTTAAAGTTTGCCCATGTTTTCTTTCCTATATTTTCTTCAAAGGCAAATTTATAACAGGTTTTGCAGCATAATACTGTGCTTTTACTATGAGGTTGTTTAAATTTAAATAATCAGTCAAAAACTTCAAATTTTTAAGATAAAGATTTTGTTCATTCTTCCTTAATTTTAATATTTTGAAACTTTAAATTCGTTAGAATTTAATCGCATATTTGTGCATTAGTAGTTCACTAAAATGCATAAGGTTTTATAACACAATTGTAAATACTGTAAAAGCAATCAGATATAAGTTTAGTGGTAATCAGAAAAGACGAGATGCGATCTTAATACATTTAGTTTCGACTTCAATATTAAATAATGATCTAATAAATCGACTATCCATTGTTTGTTAGCAAACCCGTTAAGTGATTTAATTAAAAATTTCAAAATGCTCAATTTCATTAGCATTTAACAAAAAGTATATGAATTATGTGCTTGAAACAGAAACATTTCTGAATGCACAAGAAAGTGTAGCTAAGAAATGAAAATAATTTTTCCTCCTTGAATACAATAAATCGAAATATTTGCTATTTTATATGCATTACACAGATTCACATTGGCAAATACTGGACATAAAATAGCTCGAGGCACTTAGAATCATTTAATAATATAAGTGTTAGAATGTGGCACTAATGGTTTATATATAAACTAAATCCTTCAGCTTCAAATTTTGAAAAAGAAAATATTTATTATAAAATGACATTTTCCGAAAGTATTGACGGTAGATATTTTACTTCTGTAGAAGTGTAATTAATGAATGGGAATTGTAAATAAACAGGGTTCTTTTTTTTTGAACAAACACTAAAACATTTATTGTTTATTACAAATAAGGCATTGTTTGATCATCATTATCATGAAAATACATAGATCTTCCTATGATCATCATTAATATTACAAATGAGATAATTAATTCGTAGGAAATAGAATTAATTATCTTATTTGTAATATTAATAAAAATTTTTGAATTATTGTATGCATATCCATGATATATCAGATTTTAAAACATTTTTAAAATCTGATCATCACATAAATCCACAAACAAAATAATCAGAGGCTTGGTGAACATGAACTGAGAAATGTAAGATTTAAGTTTCCAATGTCTGAAATGTGATGTTATAATGGAAAGTGGGTAATTGTTGTCGCAAGGTATACTTTATCTTACATTAATATAATCAAATATTATTTTTATTGTAACTGAAAACTTACAAAGTTTAATAAGATTCACCAATATTTGTCAATGTAAAATACTGTATCACTTGTTCTATTTAATCCCATTTTTATAAATTAATAACATTCGCTGTGAAAATACCGTGAAGCACAATACATTGCTGCTTGTTGGGATCACATTTAATTAGATTCCCATTTGCAATATATTGTTGTTATTGCTGCAATAGCCTGCTACACTGTACCTATCATTGAGATAGGCTCTACCAGCCTTATAGAGGCAGCTAGGTGGGATACCTCATAATTTAGAAGCAGGGATCAAGCGGAAGACACCCAATACTTGACTTGCTACCCTCAGAGGTGTCATTTCACATGATGGGCATCGCTATCGCAACTTGTTTAACGTAGTCCTGCTGCCTCAATGTATTTATAGTGGCGAGAAACACAAAATTTATCTTGAGAACACACATAAAATTATCTCAGTATCTCAGTACCAATGCAACTATGCTAAAATAAAAAAGCACTTTATTACAGAATAAAATAAACCCTGACCATGCTTTATCCACTTACACACTCTAAAATTCTCAAAAAAATTAATTATAAACACTTAATACTCAGTTCTATAATTTTTATATTTGACAAAGAATTTTCCTTTCTTACCATAAAATATGGAATATCAGTTTTTTGTTTTATTAATTTAATGTTGAACTCCCCTGCACAATTACTAATGAAGCTGGCAACTGAGCGAACTAATGAACGTAAGACAAGTCTGCGCTCTTGTCTTGTTTTTAACGATTCGTTTTTTTATATTCTGCTATCTACGACTTTAATGCTTAGTGTGGTTTGAGAAATCCATATTAAGCTATGAGTATGGTATCAAACAGCCAGTGGGCAAACAATTGATCGTAGAGCAACAGCTAACCAAAATAGCCCGCATAATTCTCGATGCTTAAAAACCAATTATAGAGGAAACTTTCACACATATTTCCGATTGATTATTTCGTTTCTTAAAGCCTGATTGTACAAGAGACATTTTAAATAACTGAATCCTTTTAGTTAACTTATCAATCATCTGTGTAACATCTTATACCAATGAATAGATATTATAATCTGGGTTTCATGTGGTTTTCAGATATTACAATGTAATATCTGAAAGCCACAGGGATATTCCAATTTCATTGTTAAGATAACTTAATACCATATCAAGGATATGACTTAATAATAGAAGGAAGAATACTCATTTATATATACATAGGAAAGGAAAAATATTTTTGAACAGAGAACCAGACATGATCACAAAGCTATCTAATACTTTCTTTAGAGATTTCCCCCAATATATTATTTTATAGTAAAAATATCAATTTCTTTCTTTTGTGACTATTTAAAAATGAAATTTTTATTACACATATTCACAAGATTGAAGTTAAATGCAAAGGATGGGATTTTTGCCAAAATTAAAAAAATCACTACTGAGTACTAAAAGTTTGCTACATGATAAATACAAGAAAACAGTGAATTGCTTCATTTTTGTCAAATATTAATTCACCAAGTTTTAAAAGACAAAAATATTGTCTATACCAATTATTAAAATTAACAATGTTACAAACGCTAAAATGGTACTGGTGGAACATTTACATACTAATTAATTGTTACAAACATATTTCTAATGAGAGAATTTCGAACTATGAAGAAGACGGGACTCATCCATTTAGACACTATTGATGAACTATATATGTTCTGTATGAAAAACTTAAAAGAATGAAATGTCACATTTAATATAATTTATGTATATACACATCAAATATGATATCACATTATTCAAATTACTACAGCAAAATCAAATCAAAACAATTATGCTATGTAGAATAGTTTCATTAACATTGAAAATTGACAAATCCGTATGCAACTGTTTATTAAAAAAAGAATATAGTTTTTCTTAAAGAGATTTAAGTTCAAAGCGTTGTCTTCAAGGGATTTATCACCCGGAACGTGGAAATAAAGAAAGAAATTTAGAAGAAAGTCCCCAAAAATTATAAGACGGGGGACGCTCGGCTACCAGGCCATTATAAAAAGTCCATTAAGCGTAAAATAAAGGACGACAGTTAAAAGAAAAGGGCAACCAAAGTAAGAAAAAAGTAAGGGAATGGACTCCAGTGGTCGCTGCACAACACCACTGGCTATCTTTCGCGAAAGCTAAAGAAGAGGGAAAAAAAGGAAAAGTATGTTTCTTGAAAGTTCCAAATAAACCACGGAGGGCCATAATCACAACTTTGAATTCAGGAAACCTCAAGGGTGTACTAGAAGTTGGCAGGGTTCTTCTTCAGAAGAGGCGGCCCGGAATGGTTTGTAAGAAGTTAGGACTGGTCCATGCTGTACTTAATGATCTGGCAAAAGGAAAGATAAAAACGTTGTCAATAGCCAAAAGATGAGCTTTTATTGCATGGGTTTAAAATAAAAAATAATCATTTAGTTTAATAGGTACCTGGTGCGTTGCCATGAAGGTACTGTGCGAAATATTTTCATGATTAAACTTTAATCTAGAATCTGCAGACATACCTGTGGAAAATATAATACTATTTCGTCATTTTTTGATTGAGGATACTTTAAAGTTAGCAGAACTATTAAAATTTAAACATGCTTGTTAATTCATATATGAGTTCACCTGATAAAATTATAGTTAATATTGTGTATACTTTTGATCTCAGATTTGCATCAGTCATTATTGAGCTTTCAAATAAGGAGAAGTGTATATTTTAAAAGTTTAATTATTGTGAAAATTGATGTTTAATTTTTTAAATTTATAATAATTCTAATAGATTTATTATTAAATTAATTTATTTAATTATTGCCCTAAGATCACTTTTTGCTAATGCTTGCTAATTTCACTGATATTCATATTTTAAGTAGATTCCAAACCGATATAAAAATTTAAGTCTGAAGATGGAATCGAACCCATGAACTGTTCAATAGAAGATCAGCGCGTTAAGCTTTCAACAAGCAGCTCAGCTCAATTATAGAATCGAATAAGCTTTAATAACTATATTTAATCGAATGAATAATGAAAATTATTCTATGGAATGCATACTATCATACCTCGCTTTTTAATTTGAATATTTTATTTTATGTATTTTTCATGAATCAAAAATAGAAAAGCGATTTAAGTTTTTATCACTTTCGATTTACTTTGGTATTTTCGGTGCGAATGCCAAATACTGACATGATTCTTCTAAGAGACACTGACTGACATCATGTGTATGTTTTCAACAAAAGAAAATCGAAAACAATTTCGGAAAGCAATTTTTTTTATTAAAATGATTCTGGTTCATCAAAATTCAAAGTAATTATTCAAAAGAAAAGAAAAGAAACTATGGAAGATTTAAATGATGTAATATAAAAATTATAAAGGGAATGAGAATATTTTTTACATATAGCTGCTATGAAATAAGGGAAATTAATTCTTTCGAACTTTTTAATTTTAGTAAATTGTGAATAGAATTTAGTACGTATTTATAAGCTGTTCCTCTTTTGAAAAAATGTAGGTTGATTTTAGATATGTTTAAGAACTGCGTGAAGTTTAGATTGAGAATTTTTGATGTATGCGTAATAATCCTTAAACTAATCAAATGAAAAATTCTGCATTCTTTCAGCAAATTAAGTTTACAAAATATAAACCATTATTTTTTGCATGAACTCGGTAATTTAAGCATTTTTTACTTTTAAAATTCTTTCGGTAAAAATTCTATATATGAATATTTATTATGTTTATAAAATTTTGTTTGTCTTGGAAGTATATTTTTTACTCATTTTTAACCCAATACTATGCAATAACTTTATCATAGTAAAACAATGACTTGTATATTCCATTTGCTCACAAAATAATTTAAGGTTTTCAATATCACATTCCTTTCAGTTTAATGTAACTAAAAAACCATTTTTTTATAGCAAAGCCAAATGACAAAATTGCTGATAGATGTCCTCTTAAAGACACTTATAACCAATTCTTACTTCATGTTTTTAAATCAATTTAAACTTGAATCTGATTTAATTTAAACACCATTCTCTGATAACAGTGTTTACACTGCTTTACACTTTAAACTGATTAAGCAAATGAAGATTTTTGTTCAAAACCTCATTTATTGTTTTGTTAATATTATATATTATTGGTTTAAAATTTTCATAATTGAGCACGTTTTTTTAACATTTGCAGAGGAAACTGAGCTAATATAAGATTATGATCTTTCAAATGAGGAAAACTAAACCAAAAATATCGTGAACAAATCTATTTTTTCTCAAATTCTAACATAACTTTTTGAGACTTAGTTAAAAACTTTATATAAATAATTCTGCTTCATCATTTTATTCAAAATTTTCTCCTTTTGTGCTTACACTGCCCGACATTGAAAATGCAACGCCAAGAAGGATTTGCCAGAAAATGACAAAACTGGGAAAAAAGAAAGAGACAGCAAAGAACAGTAAGTGATCTATATTTAGAGATGATATGCATAATGCAGAGCGAGAACAGTCTCGAGTCAGTAGGCTGTATGACCACCGTTAACAGCAATACACGAAGCAGCAAGTCTTGGCACACAGTCAATGAGAGACGGATAGCATCCTGAGGAATGGCTCTCCATACCCTATCAACTATTTTCCAAAGTGATTTTTCTAAGCAGCCAATAACAGTGTCAGCAAATGGTATCCAATCATATCCCAAACGTGTTCGACTGATGAGAGATCTTGCAAGCACAGTGGTTAGGAAAGCAGCTGTACACCTTGCAGAGGATGTTGGCTGATGCGAGATATGTGTGTTCGGGCGTTATCCTGCTGATAAAGGGCATTGAAGGTAGGGGAGTGTCATTGGTTGCAGCACATCATTTAAGCAATGTTTGGCTGTAATAGTGCCGTGAATACGAACTAGAGGTGACATGGATTCGTACGCAATGGTGCTTCGAACCAGGACCGTTATTGCGCGGTGGGGCATTCTACAATTGCTGCAGTATTGGACCTGTCTCCGCGTAGACGACACACTCGTACGCGGTGAATATAACTGAAGAAACAGAAGCGTGACTCATCTGATAAGAAGATCCTGTGTCATTCCGTCGCTCTAATCCGGCACCATTCCAGACGTTTGCATCAATAGCAGTCTTCTTAACTGACGCCATTAGCTATGAGCACTAGCAACCAATCAATGGGAAATGGTTCTGCTCTACATGAGAGCTTCTCGGGTGTCTTGCAAATGCTACAGAATTTCGGTAGACGTATTTTGCGGGACTGCCACCGCCTCCCATTGGACGTGTCGATTCGAAAATGCTGACGTCACTCTAGCTGCACCGGCAAACCACAAACGTTCCATAGTTCCTTTTTCCAACCATCTTCACCACAGCCGGTGCACTGTGGACGAGTCCAGATGTCTGTCAGCTGCGATTTGCCGTAAGGTTGCCCATCTCAATCCGATCTTCATGCCTCTCGTAAACTCGTCTGTCTGATGGAACTGACTCTGTCAGCGAATAATCTGGCATTCTCTGCAGTTACAGGCGTCCTTTGCTACATGAGCAAACTTTTAACGATTATTTTCCAAGAAGCAATAAGACACGAGTATTGCCCACTCTGCTGGTTCCTCGCCTTTTATCTTATCCTACGTGTGCTGATGAGATGCGGATTTCACATCACTTGCATAATTCTGTAAATTGCGTCTATTCTGAAATTAGCATAATTTTCTTTCCACTCCTTCATGGTTTTGCCTTTTCAATATTGGACAATGTGTTTTGATTGGCTTGAGATATTTCAACAAACATTGACCACAAATTAGTAGAATGTAAGATGGCGTTAAGTGATTTGAAACGTACTTAAATCAGTTCCCCAATCTGATTTAAAATAAATTAGTTTTGACTTATTTAAATCAAAAGCAGCGAACGCAAAAAAGTGAGATTTAAACAAGTTCATAAAAGTGCTGTGGTATAAGGTTAATAAACTTCATCAATTTAAATGACACGGACTACAGCTGTAATATTGTGCAATGCTGAAATTTTGAGCTGTTTGCTGCTAACGCGATAATAATTTTTCTGATCTAAAAGATGTCTTTCTTCAGGAATAGCTTTTATCAATTTTGATATATAAGTGATTATCAAAATAATAGAAACACCTTAGATTCATAAGGAATCCTTTATTATTATGGCATAGAACCAACTTGGTCTTGTAATACACCTTGGATTCGCCTAAGAATCGATTCATATAAGTATTAAATAGTACTTAGAAGAATATTGTACCATTCTTCATGAATATATTGTGAAAGTTCTGGTAGAAATGCTGATGGAAGATATTGATTCCATATGGAACATAAAATAGACCATAACGGTTTACTAAAATTGCGATACAATTGCATTGTAGTCGGGTGACTGGGCAGACCAAAGTAAATATACATTCTCGTATTCAACAAACCATGACTGAAAAAGTCCCTCTGCGTGGATAGGGCTTTATTTTCCTGGAAAAATATCATCTCCTCAGTAAACAAAATTTGCATCTTGGCTTGTAATTAGAGAAAATTCCTATATACTTATTCTCAATGATACTTCCTTTCAGGATAACGATTCTGTGATGCAAGTGTTCTCCAACACGCATCCGTCCTGTTACTGTGAAATGCGTGAAAGAGAATTCTTCAAAATGTATTATTTTCTTTCACTTATCAACCGACCAGGTTTGTTGAGTGTGACATCACTGTAGACGACGTTTGGCAGTAACATCTGGGATAAACTGTTTGAAGATAGCTGCTCTGCAGTAAGAGTTCTGTTTATAAAGGTGCATTACAGGCGTAATCATTAACACAGGAGAATCGAGAAGCTGCTTGAGTTCTGCGGTCACTTTTGCTGCAGTTGCTCGCTTTTTAGACATTGCAGTCCTTTTCATCATTTGTAGGTGTCTTTCCTAAGATTTCCTCACTATTTTGCTTTGCCCAACTTGTGTTGCCGCTCTGAGTATATATTGCCAATATATTAGACACCATACTTCGAGAAACGCATAAAGTTGGGTTGCTTCTATCACATTTGCTCCAGGTGAACGGGCTTCTACAGTTTGGCCTCTAAGAAAACCGAATAGGTCCGATATCTTACGCCTAAGAAAAGAATCCAAGGTTTACAGAACTTCAATAAACCTTGGATCTTGTATCTATTTTCGTTTATGAAGTGTCGACCTGCGGAGCAGGCCTTTACTTCTTCATCTGTGATAAGTCCTTGAAAGAAGACATTGCGGTACTGACAGGGAACGCTAGACTTGAAGCGTGAGGAACCGAGTCTTGGCGGTGAGAGACAAACAGCAGAGAGCTGAGGGGCAACAATGAGATAAAATTTTTTATTCTACTTGAAAATAGAGGAAATAATAAAGTTGAAATAAAATTGTTATGTACAGAGAAAATCGAGAAAAAATAAGAAATTATCCTAAATAAATGAAGAGTAATATAAGGTTAAATAAGGCTATAGACTCTATTTACAAAAATTATATTAAATATATTCATCTAAATAATGTCTGGCGATTGGCCTATATTTAAAGTCTTCTATGAGATACTCATAGCGAAAAACTTGATTAAATGTACCACCTGTGCTATTTAATTCCTTTATCATAGAATTTTTTATTTCAGTTAGCAATATGCTCTAGAATATCATTAATTTTCAGATCTTTTGAAATGTTTTTATTGCGAATATAGTTGAGCGCCTTCGTAATTTTTCTAAGCATTTTATGTTGAAACAATCTAAGTTTGTATTTGTCTCTTGGCGTAATAGTATTCCACACATGTGAAGCATAGGTGATGATGGGTCTTAACATTGTAAGGTAAAGCAGTCTCTTGAGTTTAAGTGTTAAATTTGAGCTTTTTCCAATTAAGTTAAATAGGCATCCATAAGCTTGAATGTATTTTTTAATAACGTTATTGATATGTGCAGTCTATGAAAGTTGAGTAGTGAATGTTAATCCAATATATTTAGTGGCTTTCACTTCCGGAATGATTTTATCGATTAGATAGCGTTTGTTATGTTGAAGTAATTTAATTTTATTTCTCTTTTTTCTGTTAAATACTATAAGTTGGTATTTATCAGCATTTATATTTATTCTCCATTTACTGCACCAGTTTTCGATGTTAATTAACGCATTTTGAAGTTTATGAACAGCATTATTTGGCCTCATAAAATCAGCTATAATAGTAGTATCATCTGCGTAGAAAGCAATTTGAATTGAGTTATTGTCCAAACCGGGGAAGTCATGGGTGAAAAATAGGTATAAAATTGGGCCCAGGATGCTTGCTACCTTTGGGGACTCCAGCTTTGATGTTCAGAGTAATAGAGTTTTCATTATTTTATTTAATATGGAAGAAACGATGAGTTAGATATGGGGTGATGAGTAATATTATATCAGTGTTTATGTTGAGTTTCTATAGTAGGCCTTTTCGTGCCATACTTTATCGAAAGCTTTTGCTACATCGAGCATGACCATAGCTGTATACACATTGCGATGAATATTTTGACCAATAATCTCAGTAATTCTTATGAGTTGTTTAACAGTTGATAAGTTGTTTCTGAAGCCATATTAAGCCTAAGACATACTACCAGAATATATATATTTCTAATAATAAAAAAACTGGTAGTTATTTTAATTTAATGTTAACAAAGGGTATTTAAAAGTGTCACTTTTATTCGCAGGTCCTTTTTTTTCAGGTGTTTCCTTTATTTTGATAACATTAATGTAATTCTCTTCAGGGTTTTTTACCACGTCTAGTTATCATTAACTTTGATATAACTGAGTTTACCTGATCTCAAATGTCAAATTATAAAAATGTGTTGCCTTTTTTTATTATTTTTCAGCATTTTCCTATAACGTTTAAAATTAAATCTCTTTTTCATTTTTAAAATTTAATTTTTTATGCTTTGTTGAGCTATTCGGATTTATATAATTATAAATCCAAATAGCTCAACAAAGCATAAAATAAATGTTTCAATTGATGAAAAAATTGATGAAAATGAAAAAATGTTTCAATTGTAAATTACATTAAGTAAGCAAAATAGATATCTATTTAATAGGCTTTAAATATGATTTATTTGATGATTGTAAATATGATTTATTTGAACTGTAAATATGATTTATTGAACTGTAAATATGATTTATTTTCTGTTTTTAATTTTTATTTAATTTTTATTTTTCATATTCAAATAATTCAAGATATGAGTGGCAACCAAAGAAGGAAAAAGAACTTTTTGTAGTAATATAAATGTCCAAAACTATGTAAAAATTATGAAAACGTTTTAGAATAAAAAAGTAATTTTATAATTGAAGACTTTTTAAATTTTTGCGATAACTCATAAATGGTATAAGCAACTTTAAATACTTATTTTGAATTTTAGAACATTTTCTAATTCGGCAATACTGTTATATTTTTCTCTTTAAATCTGTTCTAGTATTTAAATCGATACTTATATTAAAGCGAAACATCTTTCTGATACATAAACTGATAATTAAGTTGGACTTTTGCAATATCAGTATTGAAGTTTATATCCAGTTCGAAAGTATTTTGATATAAATATCTCAAAATAATTTTTTATATATGGTTTACTGTCACAAAACTTAAATTATAATGCCCAGGTATTTTAATAATAGATAAAACTTGATAAAATTTTTCCAAAGACGAATGAAGATAAAGCTTCATCCATCATTAAATTTGATCCTCTTAAGCTTGTAATAGGGGCATAGGAAAATGCTATACGACCTAAAATTGATTAAGATGCTTGTTAAAAAATGTTCAAAATACCTATCGAAATGTTCTTTATCTCTTAATAAGGTTTTATATTTTTAAATCTGTGCATATATAGAAATGATATAAATTTTTAAAACTTCTAAAATTAGAAAACTTAGATCATAGTAATAGTAACACAAAAGCAACAAATAAACACGAAAATAAAAACTAATACATTTCAAAATATGAAAAAATGTTTCAGTTATAAGTTATATTAAGTAAGCAAAATAGACATCTATTTAATAGGCTTTAAACGACAAAATTTTTAATGTGATTTATAAATTTACACATTATATTACAAAACTTTATGAGATTGATTTTTTAAGTAAATTTAATATGGGAGAAAACCTTTTGGACAAATTATTAATTTATTTCTATTTTAAAATGAAATAAATTATTAGTTCTGTCATAGAATATAACCACCTTTGATTGTGTAGTGATTCTTTCCTTTTAAGGTATTTTGTTAAGTCAAAGCTTCAGATGAGTATTGATGCCTTTATTAACACATCCGAAAGTAATTTTGTAAAAATTCATAACGCGAAATAAACTCTTTACATTACCTTGAAACTTTTAGCAGATAAAAAAGTGGTATTTATTTAATTACCTTTTAAACTTTACACAATACACATATCTTTCCGCTGATTATTAAAGCAAAAACTTCATAATGAATATATATTAGTTCCCAAAAGAGAGAAAGAGATGATTGATAAAAAATTTTGCTATACTTTTCAGAATTTCGTAAGTGTGTGAATTATAGTATTTTCAATGTATTTAATTCAATATCCTTTCCTTTTTTACCATCATACAATTAAAATAAAACATATAATTTTTGCATTTTCACCCTTCTAATTGTTACACAGTACAACACCAGTTAATGATCAGATATAAAAAATATATTAGAACGTTATATAACCAAATATATTGAAATTTATAACTTTCTACTCTTGTCAAGACTTGAAAAGTTGTTTTAATACCTCAAATACACAAGAGATATTAAACATTTTGAAAATTGGTGACAAATAATTAATGCAATAGAAAACTTTATCTCAAATTTTATACATTTTTATATGTAATTCCTTAAATTATGTCACATTAAATGACGAAAATCTCATACAATATTATTATATATTCTTAAGATTATAGTTAGTTTACCTGCGCTTCACTTATTAGATGGAAATGTGCAGTAATTCCATTTCGCATTTTAAGTTATTTTTACTTTAAATGAAAACAAAATTATGCTATAAAATCAGGAGAAAGAATTCATTCCAGGATGGAAGTGAGATAATTTTACAATATTAAAAGCAGAAAATTATATAAGCTCTCTGTAATCTTCAAACGAGTTTCTCTTAAAACTATGCTCAGCGTGTTTAAGTTAACGCTCTACTCCGCTGGCAAAAATAAAAAAAAACTAGAAACCGGAACATAAAGCTCTTTAAAATTTCCAGGAGACGTAAAATTCGAAAGAGTAAATTTAGCCAATTATCTAAAGAGCCTTGTAACTCCAGAGTGAGCCTGGTTTGGCGAAGGAAAAAAAAAAGCATAGGCTACCCCCTCTTAAGTGCTGCGGAACTCGAAATTGAATGTACGTATAGGACAACTTAAAAGAATGGCGCAATAGGCTCTTTGGGTGCATGTAAAAGCGCCAGGCGCATAAAACGAGCTTTTACAATAACCCTTTTTTTGCTAGCTTTCCTCCCAGAAAAAGAAAGATATTAACCGCAAAAAACCTGTAGACAACCACTTTGGTAGATGACGCTGGGCTTGAAACTGTGCAGCAGTTGGGATTTCGAATTGGGCTCTAAAAAGGGCCTCGAATTTCTTTTAATATCCATTTCGATCTGGCTACCAGTGTGGTTTCTGAAGTGTTTTTGATGTGTGCGCCTATTTTCCTTCCAGCTCAATTTGTCTTTGAGAGTGGTATAAAAAAGCAGCTCGTTTTCTGTTTTATTTTGTTTCTGTACCCTCCGAGCGGAGTGATATAAAATGTAAGAGTGTAATTTTCCGTGAGTCCTGTGTCCTTATGTTGCCAGGGAAAGGCTTTTTCTTCTCTGACTGTTTTATGTATTCATTTATTATTTTATGGTTTTTAGATAGTAAATTTTTATTGTAAAAACTTTATGTTATTGCTCGCACTGTCAACATTGTTTTTTACAATCAAATAAGAAAATTTATTTTTTTCTTGCATAATTGATTTACTTGTTATTGATTTACGTCTTCGTTTCCATAGCATAGCTTGCCATTTCAATGAAGAATATACTAAAAAGTTTCTTAATTTGAGGGTTATTTAAAAAAAACATGGCTTACGGAATTCATTGGTTTGGATTCCAGTCACTCAACAACATTTTCAATTTCCATCTACAGAAAAAAAATTATAAATCTTCTTAAAATACTCGGCTCATTTATATGTATATTGAATGATATTGATTTTTACTTGCGATTTGGAATATTTAAAAAACCCAATTTTATATCAATAATGAATGTGGATGACTTAATATGAGCTTACGTCTTGTTATTAATTTATCCTATCAATAGAAATCTGATTGCTTTAAACTTGAATTTTAAGTTTCTAGTAAGAATAGTATTATTACTTTGATTTTAATGAGAGGAACTGCTTCGTTAAAAAAAACATGAATTTGGTTTCGTCATTCTATCAATTTTTACTCTTATTCAATCGGAATACAAAGTATAATTGAAAAATGAACCCCTAAAATTTGAAATTTCAAGCCATCAATAGAAAAAAGTTTGGTTCAAATATCAATTTTAAACTATCAATTATGAATTTATTTAAATATTATCATTGTTCGTCTAGAGTTTAATGAGAATATTTATGCTATACTTTACGAAATGTGAGTTTGCTTTTGTCCCTATACAGGCACTTTTTTGCAAGCTTACTAAGCCGAAATGCGTAGTTTAAAGTGAATGTTATATACTTATAATTTAAAGATTTAAAATTTGATGCTATCAATGGGAACATGTTTGGTTCGACCATTAATTTTAATGTATTAGTAAAAATTTTATTTGTGCAGCATCATTTCTCTGGAGTTTAATGATAGAGCCCTACATGCATATATTAGCTTGTCCCACAGGCAAGCTATTTACTTAACCGAAATTCATACTTTAAAGTGGATATTGAATACCTGTAGTTTAAATGATTAAAATTTGATGCTATTAATGAAAAATAGCTTTGGTTCAACCATTAATTTTAATGTATTAGTATGAATTTTTTTTTAATATATGCTGCATTGTTTTTCTTGAAATTAATGATGGATCCTACAAGCATTTTTGCAAGATAAAACTTACTGAACCAAAATCCATATTTTAAAGTGGACATTGAATACTTACAATTTAAATACTTAAAATGTGATGCTATCTATGGGAACATGTTTGGTTTGACCATTAACTTTAATGTATTCGTATGAATTTAATTTATGCTTCATTGTTTTTTATAGACTACTACACTGAACCAAGAATGGGTTTCGTTTTATCATCTCACTGTTGCTTTGAGTATTCTAGGATTTATTCAGTCAAACTTCATAGTTTAAAATGGATACTGAAACATCATACGCACTATTAGGTTGTTTATAGATGATTACAAAGATGGGAATCAAACATATGAACTATTGAATTGAATGACAGAACTTTAACCAACCAGTTCACAACATTGTAAAACAAAATTTATTTATTTAATTATTTATCTAAATATTAAAATATTTGTCGACGATTTTGATTATTGTAAATATAAGCAAATTTGAAGAACTTGAAATTAACGTTTAAAATCAAATGCGTTGTAAAGTGTACCAATTATATTTATCAAAATTATTAATTTATTTTGACATTAGAAATAATTTTTAATCTTAACTATCTGTTTAATGAATAAATGAAATAGATAAAAAAATTCAAACTAAATAGAATTGGATAACTTTAAATAATTAGCTCCTAATAGTTTTCATCTTCCTGTTTTGAAAGCAAATAATTTATTATAAAACATATATCAAACGATCTATACTGGTGGGATTATAATTTCTTTTAGCTTTGATACGATTAATCAAAATAACATCGAATAGAATTTAATTTGCATCTAAGAGCAAAAGTGCTTTATAAAAGCTTTATTTATTTTTACTTTTTAAACTGGGTGTGTTTGTTATTTTGTAAAAAATTATTTTTATAACTTCAAATTAACTGTCATTTTGCTTATGCATTACTTTTGATAAAAAAAATTATTTTAATATATATTTTAGATTATTTTAACTTCATTTTAAAGCTTCCTTTTACATTTTTTGACTGGGTTTATCTTATAAGAACTTCTTTTTTGAAAACTATCATCAAATTCTTTGTGTGATAACTTCCATCGAAACTATCTTATCATATCTTTTCAATTTGCTAGTTTATGATTTTGCTTAAATTTCTACTTCATTTCTTTTTATGAATTTACATAAACAACAAATTTCTTACAAATCAAAAAATTATCCTAATTATTATTATGATAACAAAATAGTCTTTGAAAATTCATCGTATCTTTTTATTTTGCTATTAAATTATATTTTATAGTTTATTAGAAGTTATAAGAAATGCTCTAAGCAACAAATTTATACCGTGGAAGTAATTATGAGTAAATAAAAAAATTTACATAGATAAAAAATCAATATTAAATATTCGACATTAGAATTAACTTCAGTTATTTTTATTCAATAAAAAAAGTACTTCATGTATAAAATTCTTTAATGCTGCAAATTGAAAATAAAAACTTCCCTTTTCTATCAAGAGATTTAATATCTAATTAATGATTCTCAAAGATAAAGAAACTAATAATTCAAAAGTTAAACCTTTTATTTATACCTGGCCATCTTAATTTATTATTTTAAAGAGTTCTTCCAATTACTTTTCTTCTTTAATTGCAAAAAACGTAATACCACTAGCTATGAGTACTAAAATTTAATCTTGATCGATTTTCAATTGGAACGCATTAAAAATTTTTAAATTACTCTTGAAGGTGGAAATAATCTCTTAAGAAAAACCTTTTTCTGATTATTATTTTAGTTTTTAATTTCCCTTTTCCTTTCAAATCTGTATAATTAAAATATTCTGTTTTACTATTACCAGACTTTATATTAATCATGCATAAAAAATACCACTTCTTTTCTTAAAGATTATACTCTAATAAAATCTTTCCTTTTATAATACATTTTAATTAAGGAACCCGTAAAATAATTTATAAAACGTAAGGCTAAAAAATGGGATTGGAAAAACTATTGGATTTCAATTAATTTTACTTCAGGTTTAATAACTTCATGCACTTAATTCAGCAGAAATAACCTCGGAATTATTTTGCGCGAATGTTAGAAAAGAGTAAGAAAAAAAATTTCTTTATAACATCACATGCTTACACAAGATAAAAAAAAAGAAAAGAAAAAATGGAATAATAATTTGCTTTTAAAATTCCACCGCGCTAGCTAAAAGAATTAAATAACTTAATGGTTTGCTCGCCTTAGATTAAATTAAACATTTGAGAAGGGTTTTAAAAAAGGAGGCAGAAAAAATGAAATAGTGAACAAAAGGTTATTCGTTCCTTTAACATCGCTACTAACAACATCTATCTGCTTTCTGGCGATGAAATTCTCAATTTAATTTCTTTGGCGACGACATTAAAAACATGACGCCAATAGTAAAAATTAAAGCATCATTTTTATGAGATTTATGAGTGTTCATTAAAGAAAATTCTAATGTTTAAATTTAAACTTACAAGTTTTTAATTGATAAAATTCTGTGATTTTTTTTTTATAATTTTGTAAACATTTATGAATTAACGTGTAAATTCAATTACACTCCTATAAAAGATATTTTTAAACATTTGTTAAATAATATTAATTTATTTTTTGCCTTAAATTTGGATTACATTTGTAAATTGAATGAAATTAAAATAATAGGAAAACGATATATAAATAATAAAATCAGTGATAGTGTGTGTTATTATAGCAAATTAAATATTTTATAAAATTAAATTTAATTATTTATATGCACTTTAAAATTGTGTGTATATTCTGTTTCACTATTTAGTATTCAAATATTTGAATTCATGCACATATTGACTTCTCTTGTAAACTTTATTTTACATAATAAAACTATTTTCTATTAAAATAAATATGTAATGAATCTGATGCACCATGCTTTTATTTGAGGATATCATTATGGGAATAAAACAGAAAAATTTGATTAAATTTATTTTCCTTTCCTTGATAAATTTTTCCTGCAAATCCATCGATACTGTTGAGAAGAGGACTTTTTATTCAGTCTTTCCTATTATTTTCAGATCAGGAATTTTGTTAATCGTGATGAATATCTGCAGCATATGTGGAACAAATAACCCAAAAACCCATAGAAAGATATTCAGTGTTTATTAATTTTTTAAACACAGTTTTAATAAAAGTTATTATTAGACAAATTTATTTAATTTTAACTTAGTCCAATCGAGATGTGTTGAAAAATTTGTTGATGAATACATGATACAATAGTCATTAGAAATAAATGTAACATTAAATTTTAATATACTTATTGATTTTCAATACTTATAGAAATAGGAGTAAGAATTATCCCTAACATATGGATTAGTGGGTATTAGCTGCATGGTAGGTAACAGAATTTTGTTGTTTACTTTGCTTATTTTTATAAAAATAATTATTAAAAAGAGTATGCTGATTCACTGTTTTTAGATTAATTATCTTTAAAATTTTGTCTGTCTTAGAAATAATTTTTAGCTTTCTGTTACTGTATTGAAAAATTCATTAAGCTATGTTCTGTAATATACACATGTGTTCTTTAAACTTCTTTAGATAATATTTAAAATAGTATTAATTTTTATGTTTTAAAGTGGCTGTTATATTTTTTAAAATTTCTTCACAAGATTAAATCCAATTCAGCTAAACTTCGAAAAATAACGCCTATTATTGAATGAAAGCACTTCAAAGTGATTGCTACAATTAGCATTAAACATCAACTGTGATAGCTATTCGAAATAATGTATCTTGTTTTCGGGATTATTAAAACTGAATGTTTTTACATGCATGAAAATATCTCTTTACTTTGAAAACCCAGAAAAAATGTGTTCACAAAATACTGTATATATTATAGATATAAACCAAGCTTTTTGACACTACAGCCCATGTGGGTTCAAATCACTGCCGAGCTCAATGTTCCTAAATCTGGCCGCAATGTCCTCCAGGTGAGGTGACGCATCTGGGGGGTGGCAGGTCAAGTCTTGGGAATCTTCTGCTTGCTCCCAGCTTCAAAATCACGAAGACTCCATCCGGCTTCTTCTATCCAACTGGTAAAGTCCTTCTCAGGGTTAGGTACAGGGAAGCATGTTGGTGCAACAACAACAGCCCATTTGTGTGACAAGGCCTACAGCACCCATCTCTCTTTTCCTGAACGAGAAGCCCTGGGGTGCGAAGTATATGTCCCGATAAGGTGGTCAGCCTAATGCGAAACCCCTAGTTTTTAGTTCCCAAGCATGCTTGGTACTCAGTTTATTGACCCACTGAAGGGATGAATGGCTGAGTTGACCTTGCCCAGCCCGAGGATCGAACCTCGTACCTGTGCCTTGGGAGCATATATATATATATATATATATATATATATATATATATATATATATATATATATACAATACCGAGTGTCAACATGTTTGCGAATACACACAGCAAATGATTCAAGCATTTTTTTTTTTTTTTTTTTGCTAAACGAAAAGTTTACAATGTTACCCGTGTAAAAGTAATCAATTAAGTTAAAATAACATTATTTTAAATTAAATAGTTATTCAGGATTCAGAGGACAGATGTTTTAAATTAGGAAAATTAATGATAATTAAGTATCATTGTTTTTTTTAATTTTCTTAAAACTATTCTTTTAAAAAACTATTTTTTCAAGTTACAGTCATTTATTACTATGATGTAAGATAAAATTCGATATATATTTGCTTAAATAGCTAAACTATTTGGTTTTTTTTAAAATTATTATCGATTAATCTCTCCTTTCTTGGAAATTTTATCTTATTTTATTTATTTTTAATATTATTCTATCCCGCTAGAACATTTTAAAATATTTCTCAGCAAGATTCTTGTTCATTCAGATATGTATTTGATAAAAGCTAATTAAGTAATGATAAAATATATTAATACTTTTAATATTAGTGATAAAAGACATGAATAATCTCTGTCCCTATTTACAAATTCAAATCTTTTACTAAATGTCGAATTAATCGGGATTTTTTATTATAATATTCTTTAAATCAAACATATTATCTAGCACAAAATTATAATAAATAGGTGTTGATAAATATAATCATTGTTGCCACCGCAATAATATGATCAAACAATTTGCTTGGCTGACAAGAATTTTATAGTAATAAATCTGTTAGTAATCCTATCAGTCTTTAACGAGCATTATATTTTTTATAAAATTTTTCTGTTTACAAGTTCTTCATGTTCTAAAGTCTTTTTAGATAAATTTTAAAAAATATAGAAATTCATACATTTGCAACAAATTTATACATTGAACGCAATGTTCAATAGTTTCTGGCTTACCACCTTTTATTTGATTTTAAATCAATAAAAACATTGAGTTACATATTTTATTACAAATTAAGAAAGATTTTGGACAGAGTAAATAAATCTATAAATGATTCAATTAATGAAAAATCGTTGAATTATCAATTTGGAATAATTAATTAAATTAAAATGGTTGAAATCTAACTTGAAGTGATATATATCATATTATAAATGTTTTTTCCTATTTAATAATATCAGTTCGTTTAATAAAAACATATTTATTTTCTTGCTTTCTATAATAGGTATTGAAATTTTCTTTTAAAGGATAATTAATACCATTTTCAATACAAATCAGCAACATTTCCAATAAAACTGTTATTATTGGAATATTTTATTTAAAAATTAATCTATTTTTGAGATCAAGATTTGAAAATTGAAAATTATTGAATATGATTACCTTTACAAACTTATCTTTTTCAAAATCAGAAAACTTAATTTTAAGATTCTCAAACTAATCTTTTCGGACTTAAGCATTTAGAAAACAATTTTTTTATATCTAAGCTTAAGCCAAAACTGTCTAAGAAATACCAAATATTTGAAAAATTCGAATTTGCATTCGTAAAATGAGAGAAAACCAGTAAAAAATATACAAATAGAGACGATTTTTATTTGAATATTTTTAAAATTAATTCCAAGTATACCAATGAGGTATTTTAAAGTTAGATCTTCACAATCAAAAATCAAAACAGGAATCAATTTTAGACTCGTGAATTCATGTAATAAAAACACTGAAAAAAAAAACCCAACCTAATCTGTTTCGTTTGCCCAGCTAAAGCGAAATGTGCAAACGAGCAAACATGAAGGCTGAAAACCACCTGTCCTGGAAAATCGTGAAGCTGCCTAGACGGACGAATTACAATTCCATTCGTAACACGGTTTATTTGTCGTTGGGTGATTGGACGTACAGCTCACGAATTGCGTCGACCATGTTGGCGGAATGTGTCTCCATCCGTCCATTTACAAATATGATGGAAACCGTGGCTACGTGAAATTTTGCAGCTGGTATAACACAAACGGGAAAAACAAAAACTGACTATTAATATTTTTTATTGCATTACGAAACATGCATATATTTAACTAGCTATAAAGTGAACACGTCCTGAAGATTTATTTAAAATATGTAAACAATATTGTCTTATTGTAGACGTTATGTTTTGAAAAAATGGGAGAATTTCATTATAATTTTCAGTTACTATGCATAAAAATAAGCTTTAATATGTGTTTTATTAACTGTTCTTAAACTGCTGAATAAATTTATGGGGATAATAGTCCCTTTTTGATTATAAAATCTGAAACCTTAACGTGAAAAAAGTATTTTGTCAACTTGTTGAATCTTCAATTCAAGATATTATATTTGATAGTCTTCACGGAAATCTAAATTTTTGTAAATCAAGTTCAAATTTAAAGCTGAAAGTTCAGTTAGTATTGATGGTAATAATTTTTTTGACCAGCAAAATTTTAATTAAACTGTAATGTTCGTATATTAAAACTTTTTAATTCTTGCTTTAGTGTATTTGGATATTGCTTAAATGTGATCCCATGATATAATTTCTCATACATCAAGGTACAAGAATCTTTTAAAGTAATTATTAATCACAGTCTAGAATTTATTAGAAATTTTGAAAAGCACTTCTTACAGAGAGATCATTTATATTAAAAACATAAAAAAG
This sequence comes from Latrodectus hesperus, assembly GCA_037975125.1. NCBI lineage: Eukaryota > Metazoa > Arthropoda > Arachnida > Araneae > Theridiidae > Latrodectus > Latrodectus hesperus. Next base: position 37,415,214 of record CM075853.1, read on the forward strand.
AAGATACGGTACTTTATAAAATTGCAAAAATGTCATGCAAATAAACAAAAATAATTCAAGTTCTTTTTAAAAAAAATTAGGGCACACTTAAAATTAATCTAAATGAGCGGTAGTAAAACTAAGCAATTCAAGACGATTGTTATATGCTACAAATATATTTAATTGTATAGTTGATTATATTTTTGACAATAATTTTCGAAAATCTTTTATTTCCTATTCAACAAATTTGAGTGTGAAAGGTATAACTAAAATATATACCTTAGCTTTCTATCCGCAGGACTATATCTGCATCAAAAAATCTTTCAAGGACAAAATTGGTTAGAAAATGAATATTATTACAGAAAACTTGAGAGCATATTCTATTTATCAAATTCTTCAAAATCATCATTTTAATTTAAAAGTAAACTTGTTGAGATTTTCATGTATTCTTTTATTCATTCTTGCTTGATTAGCAGTCTGTTATTACATAAATTTTATCCACAAATTATATTTAAAGAGCTCTTTTAAACTTCATTTGGTCTTTAAAGCTATCTGAATATTCTCATCAGGATGTTTATATAAAGGAATTGATTTAACTAGAAAGGTACTTTAACGAAGTTGCTGGTAGATTCTAAAATAAATGAATTTGGGTGAGAAATCATACCTGGAACTTAGTGAATATGAAATAATATTGATAAATAATACACTGTGTTAAGATATACTCTCTCGAATACTAAACATAGGATTTCATATGAAAAACTTCCTAATTTTGAACAGAATCACTTGAAAGTGGTTACTTGTAGAATAATCGTTTACAACCAAGCTGCATATTTTTTCAATAGTAAAGCTGCATATTTTTTTCAATAGTAAATATTGTTAACTTGTGTTCTCAATGTTGTGTTGCCACTAATGAAAGATTTGACTGCTGAGAAATAAAAACAAATTACTTTCAACAAAGAATTCAGAGTTATTTTTTAGCCATTGTATTGGAATTTTTGATTTAATATTTTCTTTAAATATAAAGTTTACATAGCTCACATCACTTGGTGTTATAATAGAAAATATCTCAATATATAGAGAATATTCGACAACATGAACATATATGAGAGGTATATTAAACTTTTAAGAAAAATACGGAGCATAATGAAGAAAGTGACTGCTTGAATTAATAGTAAACTTCTCATAAAACTCAAATACTGATTACATAATAGAAAAATTGACTGTCACAGAATCAATCAATCAATCAATTGCATTTATATTGTTCAATTCGAAGATTGGCCCAGTTTGGCAAAAATATATGCTTGTAAATGTCTATTAGGAATCAAAAGGATATCTTATCTCATACTCTGATGCATTCGGCCTTGAAGTTGCAGTGGCAAATTTGGGAGAACTTTTGATTTGTGAGCTATATTGAAAATCCTCGATATAACAACCTACAATATCCTATACTCTTTAAATGATGAAGCGAACTCTACCATGATAAAATGATGATGTGGAAAGGCAAATACTGAGTTTCATAACGAGTACATGCACTATGTTACAATCAGCTTTATAATAATATAATTAGGGCAATTTAAACTTGTCGCACAGCTACTTAATCCTGCTTTATATTCGTATATCTTGATCTCTAGAATTGTCATTTCGTTAAATGAGCTCGGAGAAGCCCTTAATGATCTCCATATTTTCACATATCTTTTTCTGTACAATACAGGTATGGAGGCGAGTTCTTGGCATGATTAATCAGTTTAACAAATCCTGCTTTAACCAAGTTCGGTGCCTTCATGCTGATAGAAAAGATCGTCGTTGCAGTATTTTAAGTTGTCTTTAGCCAGCTACTAGCTAAACACCGAAAGAACTAAACCAACAGAAATAGTTTTATATCATCTCTACTACTCCAATTTCACATAATAAGTGCAAAAGATGGTTGAATTTCATTATATTTATCACTTTAAGAGAAACAAAAAGCTTCCAAACATTTCATTCATATCAGTTTCTTCAGTTTAAAACATTTCATTCTGTTCAATTACAAACACTTCTTTCAGTTTGTTTCATCGCAACTACTTATTAACACACATAAAGTAAAAAGTGCACACTATTATACATAAAAGACATTTAACTAATTTTGGAATATCTTCATCATTTACATTACACTTTTTTATAGTTTTTTTAAACTAAGCATAATATTTTAGTTATTTTTTAAACACGAACTCTGAGTTCAATTTCAGTTACAGATTCATTTTTTAAAAAAAATTATATAATTCTGTTATAATGATAGTTCTCATAAATGAGAATCATTGAACTAAGTTTTATTTAAAAATTCAAAAATTTAATCCTTCAAAATAGGATTAAAATCGGAAGTCACGTTTTCAATAAAAATCAGATTTGAAGAATGATACATTTTGAAATTATGATGAAGTAATCATATGAGACACCACGTCTTAAATTAAACATATCTTAATTCTTTGAGTACCAATATAATTATTTCTCTCTCATCTATTACATACATAGGACGCTAACCCCGGACTGTGCCTTTAGGTTAACGGGTTTGGAACACTCGTCCATCACCAAGTGCCTCGTAAATTTGAACCACGGTCAGGTGACAAGGTCATATGTGAGTTGGCACCCTTTTCTCCACATCCACGCCAAACTAGTATCTCTCATCAATACAAAAACACTTTTAATGAAATAATAATAAAAATTAAAACTTCAAATAAGTAATAGTATAAGCTTTTAATTATGAATCTAAAAAAATAACAATTTAAAAATTTTTAACGATCAATAATTTACCAAACAACAGTTAATGATGATTCTAATTAATTAAAGATGATTCTTAATTAAATATGATCTTAATTAAAGATGATTCGAATATATTCTAAAAATAATAATTTAAAAAATTCTGTTCCAGAAAGCTGTAGAATTTTTATACTTTTAAGCACATATTTAAATAAGCTAAACGTATTAACAAAATAACTATTGCAGAAGATTTTTTTAAAAAAAATAATCACAACTTTATTTATTTTTATTCAAAGGCAAATTATTTGGTAACAACCATTTATCTTTGACAGAGATAAATTTCCCTGTCATTTTAATGTGGGAATGCATTTGCCTGCAATATATTTCCTTGTATTCAATCGACGTTTCTCCCATTGTGTAATCATATATTGAAAATATATTTCTCACAATCAGCTGCAATTGAAATATCACCCTTCACCGAAATAGATGGTGCATATCTCAAAACATTTCTCACTCCAGATCAACACTTTCCATTCTTCTTTTGTGAGACCTCAAGACAAGCTATCCATTAAACAGAGTTTATACTAGAGTATCTATTACATTGTAATCGAATTCCCTTTCAAAAACATTTTTTCACGATAATTCTTTTATCTAGTTTGTATCAGATAGTCTATATATAATTCAAATTTTCCAACGTAATTGTAAATATTATTTATTCTTGATGCTCTGAAAATTGCCTTTTTACATGTTATTTAAAAATATGTAATGCTAAAAAATTGAAACCTAATTTACCGAATTCTTATTATGATTCACTAATTATAAGATAGTAAAAGCACCTAACTGTTGCTTAAAGCAAATTTAATTGAAAGATCACTCGTCAGGGTTCTTTGAGACCAGCCATTACTGAAAACATTGGATAACATCATTGATTTCGATTACTCATGTATTTCGCAAAAAAGATTTGATTTCAAAAAATTCTGGTGTAAATTGAAACTTATTTAAAACAAAAAATTTTACACTTAAATTTTTGTTTTACTTTCCTCAGTTAATATAAGGTAATCGAAATAAAATCAGAATTATATTTTTCAGAGTTTCGTAAAAATGTTATATAAGTTGAATTAAATTTTAATAAGTCATCAGAAAGGATATAACATTCAGCTACGCAGAACATTGTATTAGAATTCGTACTTCATATGCCACTTTGATACGTGGTTATTCGAGGTGACATCGCTCAATCAGCAAATGCAATCAACCCTCTTGGATACCAGGATCACCTAACTTCTATATTTATAATCTTAATTAATGAGTTAGTTAACGATTACAAAAATATTTAAGACCACATTAGGAAAGCTACACAAGGACCTTAAAGTTATAATTCTGTCATCCTTAAAAGAGAATTCTTTTCGTTCTTCTAATTTTAAAGTTCAAGTACAGTGCGTTGTGTTGAAGTCGATTGTAGTTTTTATAATATTTTTTATGAAAACTAATTCTTCTGTAAAATTTTCATTTTGCATCAAAATTAATTTTAATTTTATTCAGATATTAGAGAAAAATGACATAAATGTTGTAAATTTAGATACAACAAAAATAATGACGTCCATGCTTACAGAAATTATTGATGACAGCCTTGTGAAAGATTGTGTTGTTTGTTTTTGCTTCTTATCCTCACTGTCTGACGGAGTCAGACAAGATCCACGAGCCCGTTGACTGTAAGGAAGTCGAAGACTAGGAGAGGATTGCTAAAGAGATCCTCCTTAGAGAGACCCATGCAATCCAAAAGGTGCTCAGGAGAGGCCTGATGACTTTGGCACTTGGTGCAGGTGACGAAGGTTTTCCTGCCCTCGTTGTAAGTGAGGCACTTGATGTGACCACTAGCAAATCTTGAGAGAGTAGTCCGGGTACGTCTGTCACAAGGGAAGTCAAGGGACAAACCCGGTTTTGATCCCTTGTGTATCCTTATGTAATCATGGATAAGGGTGATTTCCACTCCTCCGAGATTTTAGATTTTTCCCGGGAGTATAACTCCATAAAGGTGAGTGTGGTAGAGGGATGTGTTGAAATCCTGAAACGCTCCTTAGCAAGATTATCTGCCATTTCATTCCCGTGGAGATTCACGTGTGAAGGTATCCATTGCAAATGAACATCATGTTTAAGTGAAATCAGCTTTAATTTAAATAGTATGGAGTTGCTGATCTTGTCGCCTACAAGAAGCCAATTACTAAGATGGTGGAGAGAACTACGGCTGTCTGACAAGATCCATAGGTCTCACCATAATCCTCCTCAGAAAGAATAGCTTCTAGTCCTAGGTCTATTGCAATCAATTCACTTCTGAAGACAGAGCAATGATTAGGATTACGATGAGAAAGAGTCAAGTTGGTGTGAGGGGTTTCTATATATATGCCGCTGCCTGCTAGTTTGTCGATTTTACTAACATCAATATAGATTTTAATGGCATTCTTAGGGATGTGGTCTAGGTTTTCCAAGGCCAGTTATCTAAGATGTTCTGAAATGTAGTCTTTCTTTTTAACATAGGAACTTAAGTTAAAGTGAAAGTGGACTCCGAAAAGGCTTTCTGCAGGATCCAAGCAGCATTGTAATGAGTTGGGTTCAACATTGCAATTAAGAAGAGAAGCGGCCATGCTGAAAGAGTTGTTCCTCTTTAATCTTTGTTGGTTACTCCAGCTGTTAAGATACATGGAGCTCTTGTTGCAGAGGTCATAACTAGAGAGTTTATTAAAGTATTTAATAAGACTAGCTTGTCTTCTTGTATGGAGCGGCTGCAAATCACTACAATGTGAAAGATTGTATAAAAATGAGTTGAGAATTTAGAAATAGGACATTTCTACTGGTACATCATATCTGTTATGAATTTTCCCCCAAAAATTACTTACAAAATAAAGGATTTATACATTCAAACTAAATCATTTTGACCTATATAAAATCTGAACTACTTTGTTACAGATTAAATGATTAAAAGCGAAAAATATATTTAAAAAATATTGAAATTAATGTAATCAGTAAACTTCAATTTCCATTGCAATGAATTACTTACATATCAGTTTTCTAATTTTACAACTAAAATTTATTCTATTTTATTATTAAATAGCTTAATATAACAACTTTACTGAAAAAATTCAAATTTAAATTAACATGCCCAAAGTTATATGTTATGAAGTTTATTTTATCCTCGAAGTGTGATGACAGAATATGAAATAAAACTTTGTCAACTGTGTTTAAGAGTTATAAAATGATTTCGAAACGCTGAATTAAATTATTTATAACTATTCGTTATTATTTAATGGTCTTTTTATGAATGCAATGTAACAAAATTTACAAAAATCAAAGATAGCATTACATTGTTTATGTAACTGTTTTAAATTTTTTTTTTGCAAATAACTTTTTGAAAAAAGATTTTAATTATTTAAAATTGAAACAAATTTAAATTATTTGTAAAAAATTATTATTACATATTGAGTATTATTATTCATTACTCATTAAGCACAATTATTAATTTCTTTTTAAAAATATTTTTATTATAATTTTATAAATATTTGAATCCCTGTTTCTTTATTATAGTTAGATTTTAGTAAACATTTTTCAGAATTAAATAACGTTTCTGTGATCAGTAAATTTTAACTGTTTATATCATAAGAGATTATTAGTAATCTATGTTATTCGATATTTAAGAAGTAGTTAATTTTAGTCATTATAAAATTTTGATATTAATATTAATGTAAGTAATATACAAAAATTGAAAAAATCATAATTAAAACAAAGATTTTATTTAATATTTCCCTCACAATTTGATTTAAAACAAGAATTCAGAAATATTTCTTTTAGGCATTAACGAAATAAAATTCAAATACACCAAAATTTTTTACATCTTTAAAATTTTCTATGTTATACGTACTAAAAGAAACTTATAATATTATTATATTTAGTTTTTTAAAATTAAAACTAATCAATGTTGTTTCATTATCATATATAGACTGATTTCTTAACTTATTTTGAGTGAAAACAAATTTATTTAGAAAAACAATATTAGCCTTTTCTATCATTGTATAATCATTAAATCTTATACAGAAAGAACAGTTTTAGAAAAATTTAAAAAGAAAATAACCAGATTTGTCTATATGAAATCGATAGCATTAAACAGAATCAAGAGCAATAGCTCTTAGAGCCAAATATTTTTTTAAAGATGAATTTTTAAACAAGGCTAAAGATTAAATTAAACAAGGCTAAAGAATTCAAATATACTTTTTAAACATTCGTCATGAAAATAAAAATTATGTGCAATAAACTCATTCATATTTGACAATAACTTTTTAAATATATTAAAATATAAAACTTAACTCAAGTAATTATTTAAAAGTTTTGATTACAATAACTAAATAAAACTTTAATAAAAATGGAATTCATAAATAATACTAAATGAAATATGATTGCAAAATACCATATAAAATTTAACTTGAAAAAAATACAAATCACAATGAAATTAAACCTATCTTTGAACTCACAGGATGGCATTATTTCAAAGAATCCAAACATTTCATTGATTCAAACTTGTTTATTTCATCCACAAATTAATTCATTTAGATTGTAAATATAGCCAAAGATATTCCTGTGATGAAGCCATTTCTATTCTTAATATTAAAACAATCAAATCAGAAATAAGCTTTAATATGCCTGGGTTAAAATGTCACTTTAAGTTGCCAATCTTATAAGACATCAATAAATAAATAACCATTTTTCCAAATTTGAAGCTCAAATATTCATTTTTTCATCTTACCCTGCAGGTTATCTTTTCCTGATATCACATTTTTGGCGAACTACTTGGCATGGAATTTTGGCGAAATTCAACACTGGCAACCCTGTTGGAGAAAAACGTAGCACTGTTTGGAGCACGAGGATCGCAGCCAACCAGAGATCGGGAGAACTCCGCTTGGGATGTTGTTTTTGCATACCGGGTGGACCTTTTTATTTCTTCGGTTTTGATTTCAAAAACATTCCGCTTAGAGATTTACTCTTCTGCTAAGAGTGCTTTTCATCGTTGACCATTGTCCAGGGTGACCATATGAATCGATGGACATTATCGCTGACGTCACAGTAGCGAAGGAAGCTGGAGTATTCGTTCTTTCGGTGCAAAAAGAAGAGCAGGTAAGAATTCTCTGTTACTCTTTTAATATTTTTGACCGCTCCCTGCTAACCACTGGTCATCTCCGCGTCGGTTTGCAGCTGTAAGGATGCCCCCTCGAAGAGTGCCCGTATGGCACTATTATAGTTTCACCAGTTAACTGTTTCGGTGTTTGTTTTCCTTCAAATATATTTTGAAAAGTGAAACGAAGGCAAACACGTGATTTACAAGAAAACTTCGAAATTTTAGTTCGCTTTGTTGAACATTCGGGGGTCGATTACTTATTGAGACTCGGATTTTATTTGTATCAAAATACTTATTAAATAAATTCAACTATGGGAAATTATAATAATTCGAATTAATAATCTATTTGAATTTGATAATATATTACTCTATATTTTAATATAAACTAATTTTTGAAATTTCTATTTTATCGATATTTTGGTTAAATTTCATCGGGCAACTGCGTATTTAAGTTTTTTTTATTTAATGTATTAAATGTGTAATAGCTAAAAATATTCAGCTTTTTATCTCGCTCAGTCTTAATATTCTCTTCAATTATTATTTTCATCCTTCTAATCCATGATTTTATGTAGACTGAATATATTAATAAATTTTTCTTTAATTTTGATAATTATTAATTTTATATATTTGATTTTTAAATTTTTCTTTTAAGTTAAATGAATATATAAGAAAATGTACTTTCGATTACAATAAAAGAAATAGAATAGTTGTTACTTTTTGTGTTGAATGGAGTTATTTTTCGCAAATATTTAAATTTTAAAAATGAAAAGAGCAAATCATAGTTAAAAATTACCTTATGCAAATTTATTAATGTATTTATATTTTTAACTATATCATTGATTTCATTTATTGAAAAAACGTTTAAATAAATATATTTGCTTTTCTGTTTGAGTTGAAATTACTTTTAAAAGGATCATAATATTCAATGAAAAATTTTGTTAGTTCTACTTTATTAACATTTTAATACCTATCTGTTTTCTAAATATGTTAGCAATTAATTATTTAGAAAGTATTCAATTTATAAAAGAAGGTATAGGTCCTCTATGTGCGTTGAAATCAATCGATATAAATTGTAATAAAAATAAAATTTGCTTACACATATAAGGAGAAAAATAGTTAACAATTATTTTATGTTAAATGAAATAATAATATAAACATTCTTATTTTATTTCTTTTTCATGATTATCATGCATAAACTATTTTTTTTAATTACTAAATAATAAACAATAATCCATTGTGAAAAATAGTCAGTGATTGTTATTACAATGTAACCTTTCTCCAATTTTAAGAAAATGAAACGATAAAAAGATTTTAAAAATATATTACGGAAGAAACGTTTTATTAATATAACAGTTACACTGTACTACATCTGCCTAATCTGAAAGTGCTAATCGTTTTTGCAAATGAACAGTTCCTACGTAATCGAGCATTTGATAGTTTCATTTAGTTAAAAGATGGAGTATTATTTGCTCGCCGAAAAGAAAATCCTTTCCTCCTTTAGTTTCAAGAGAGGAGGAAAAGTGAAACTTAATTTAGAGTATATGGCGACAATATTCCGTCGCCAAATATTGACGGAGTTTGTGGAAAAAGGGTGTTGGAAATGGGCGGCGAGTGGATTTTACAGGTGAGCACACTCGCCATCTGAGTTATGGGGAACACCCCCACCCCCTATCACCCGAGGACAGATTGAGAGCGTAATTGCAAAATAAGGGCTCCTCCACAAATTGAGGGATGTAGAATGTTTCAAAATGTAAACAGTTAATTCATTCCTCTTTATTCGAATTGCTCATAAATTGTAGATAAATAAGATTTTCGTTAAATAACGTATATCATATGTGTGTGTGGGTATTTTAAAAGAATTATTACAAGGATTTTTTGTTTTCATTATGAAGTAATTAACTATTGTAATAGATTTGCTTATTTTGTTGAAATTTTACCATTTAAAGCAGTTTTTATTTCATGATAAAGATAAAATGTATCAATTTATTTTCTAACTTATGATAAAGAAAATGAAATTTAATATTTGCTACATGCTTTTTAAAGCTGCGTCACAAAAGGGATAATAATGATTTAAATTTTCATATTTTCCTGATTTTTTGATTATTTATCCATAGATGTTTCCAAATAATTGGTATACATAAAATAACTTTAAGTGATTTAAATTAGAAATCATCGACTTATACAACATAACTTGTGAATGAACTAAAACATTTATAATTAAATACATGCAATTTTTTATTTATTTTATTTCAAATGTGTTAATAATTATACATTATTTTACTATCTACAATTTTAGTCTTTCTAAATTTCAGAATTAGGGAGAAGAAAAATTAGTGTACTATTTTTAACTACAACATACACATAAACTTAAATAATTTGAAACAAGCATTACATATATATATATATATATAATTATATGATTATGAGAGGATAATTAAACACAATTTGTAACTAAAGTTTACAAATACTTAAAAAAAATTAAATCCATAATTTTGTTCTCTAACTGTAAGCAATTAAATGAATGCTCATTTCTGCAAATATTATTATTCAAAACTCAAAAATAAAACTGTAATCCTAAAGATATAAGAAATTGAACCTTAATGAATCTTTAAATATGTGGTATTCATTTTAAATAAATTTCCTATGTCCAACAGCAATGACCTTTTTAACTTGCCTGTAAAACTTAAGATAGCTTTTATAAGTTTTAAAATAAAGTTACAATAATTTGAACTGAAATTTTTATAATTTTATGTAAATACATGTTTTTATTCTTTTATCTACTTTTGTTATCGATTACATATTTTGTACAGTCAGTTCATTATTAAGAAATACAAAAGAATGGGACTCATCTTGCTGAAAAGCATGAAATGTCAAAAGCACCTCATTAAAAGTGTTTTTACCGAGCTTGTGCCAATTGCGAAAGATTATTCAGTAGCTCAAGAAAATTTAATATAATCTTATGCAAACAGATTCTTAAGCGTGTATCTCTGATCTCCCATATTTCTAATTGATACTTTCTTCACGAAGCGATATTATGGACTTATTCAAACTATAACCGTGACACCTCTGTCCAAACTCAAAGCTTTTAAATCCTTCATAATTACTTTATTGAACCTTTTGCAATGTATTTTCGTTCTATGAAACTATTTGTTTTCATGTAACTACAGTTAAGAGTTTTCCATGTAACTTGGTTTTAGATACTTTTAAAAGATGTGAAACATAATTATTCCTACCTTGCTGAAATAAATAAATAACGTTTTTATAGTTAATGTATTCATTAAGATATATTTTGATCAGTATGTCTTTCGTTGCTTATAATCTTAATCTATAAAAAAAAACGTTTATATATAACTGCTGCATATAGTATCACATAACTGCTTATCCGCATTTATGCACTCATGTATACTTCACCTATTTATACATTGTCCCTTTTAAAAATAAAATATGCATATATTTTTTTAAGGGTGATAGTGTAGTTAAAATATAAGTATAGCAAGGAAAGGAAGTTTTTTTGTGACTAACATTATTGTTAACGAATATAATGAAATACCATTTATAACAAATGTATATTTTTACATAAAACATTAAATTTACTTAGAATCCAGATAGCTGATTTGTTTCATTTAACATGTACAGAAATAAAGAGCTAATTATTTATTAATTAAAGCATAACTCACATTTTCTTACATTTCGTTGTTGCTAGTATTTATTTGTTTCAGTGAAACTCGTAGGTTACAAATTTAATGATAAATTAAAGCATTGTTTTCTAGCTGTAAAAGAACACAGTTTGTCCAGTTTCGTTATCGGATTTAGATGAGTCTTCCAGAATTCGAAAATGTTATATTATAGAATGTTATCGTTTCTTTTAATTCTTATAAATGAACAAAAACGGTAGCAGTTATGCGCGAAATGAAAGAATTTCAGAAGTTTCTGAAGTGTAATCGAGAAAAAAATAGAAAAAGTTAAATCCGCTTTCATAAAATACAAAAACATTTGTTTAACAGCTTCATAACTATATATTTCAAATGGAATATAAACTTTACAAATATTTTCCTATTAATATCATAATTAATAACTGCGTTATTAGTTTAGGTTTTATTAAATGAATTGACTAAAAGGCACAATTCATTAGTTACTATTAGGGATTATTTATGCTCTAATAATCGCTTGAATTTTATACTAAGTCAAAAATTTTAAATTTCAATTAGTTTCTCCACACCGTAACAATCTATAAAATTTAATTTAATTCTACATATATGGTAACATATTTTACATTTATAAGATAGATTCGTAGCACAGGATTGATAAGTGAAGTCATTCTGGTTGTACGTGTACAAAACTGGTTGTATATCTCATTCTATGAAAAAAATTTATCACAATTTTCTTTATCATTTCAATATTGGTTGTATGCATAGCTATTTTATTCTGCTTCCCCCTTTTCCAGAAAACTATTCCATTTTTCATTGGAAAATATGAATCATTCATTTTATTTTAGCCTTTCAATTCTAAGAATATAATATTTTATACTTCTATTTTGTATTTTCAATCTTTGCAATCCAGTTCTAGTTTAGAATTTTTTTCTCGTGATTTGAAATCGAAAAAGTGCTTCTTGGAAATTGCTGTATGATATATTTTACTTTTTATTTTTTCAGGAAAGTCTATTTTTTTAAAATATATTTAAAAGTATAAATTTATATAAAATTATCATCCATAGAAAAACGTGTATTATAATCAGGGAATTATTATAAATATTCTGGAAAACTAATGTCTACTTATATAGTGTTATCATTAATATTCTAGGCCAAATGTGTTGTTCTTGTATTGTTAACTAAATCAGTAGATAAGAAAGGTCAACAAGAGACACGCGAGAAAATTGAAAATAACGCAACATTATCAGGAGATAAAATAAGAAACTGATATTATGGATTAAAGTTAGCAACAAGTATACTTCATTTTAATAATAATCAATAGATTAGAACTACAAGTATGTGAGAAAATAGAAAATAACAGAACATAACCAGAAGTTGAAATACTGAAAAAGAGAGATTACGAATTACAGATGGCGACAACAACGTAAGTGATAAACGACTATAAAAAATTCTAGATTTATAAGAAAAAATAATTAGCAATTTAAAAGAGAAATAATCAAGTTCTAATTATGTTCAAAATATCTGATAGAATTAGTAAATTCTTTGAATAATTTGCAAAATGAAAATTCCAATAAAAGATAACTAATAGCTTTATTTGATGGTGTGGATAATCATTTTAAATATAGATTTTGAAAGCTGAGTAAAATATTTTTTAAGTGTTATAACGCTATTAATAAATATTAAATAAATTTTAAAAATAAAAAGGAATTATAAAGTCGCAAATAAAAATAAGAAATTTTACATAACGTATATTAAATATTAGTGATATTTTAATTAAAACAATGCATAGCTTTTTGTTGAAAAGCAAAAAAAAGTTAACAAACATATTTTCGAGTTATTTTTCCTAGTGAATAAAAAGTCAACTGCGAATAATTTAGAATATTGTTACAAAAAATTGAGAGAAAAAAAATTATTGCCTGTATTTCTAGCCTTTTTTTAAAAAATTTATTCAGAAATGTTATTACACTAAAACCTATATGTAGTGATGTTATGAAATTACTTTTGCGTAATATTCGGCGCTGATAGTTATAAATTCAAATATCGATTTTAGCTATATTTATTGATAGCTAATTCCACTGTAAATGTACATAATTTTATGACATTAATTTATTTGCCTCATTAAAGGAAAATTTAGGAATAGTTAACAAATTTTCAAAGAAATATTTAACTATATATAGCATGATTTTCCCTTAGAATTTTGTATTAAACTCCTTAGATTAAATTAAAATTCCAAAAATTCGAATTAAAAGAGCATGTACTAAGGTTCAAAATACATAAGTTATATTATCTAATTTCTAATAAATACTTAATTGAAGAGATTTGCACATATTATGTGAAGTAATGCAAATGCTTAATATTTCATGTATATAAACACAAGTCGAATTAAGTTATAGAGTATTAGGTATGCAGGTTGCTGTATTTGTTACAGGAAATTATATAAATGCCTTATTATTGAAAGTAAAGAATGACTTGTGGCTCAGAAAGAAAGAAAAAAGTGTATCGAATCCGCTAATCTTTTAGTTTGTCTCTTAACTCCACTTCCTCAAATAGCTAGTGAACACGAAATTTTTAACAGTATCTTATCTCCCTTTTATCTCTTTTCATCTATGAATTAAATTTCTGCTCTCAATTCCTTTATATTCAGGCCCTAAAATACTCTCTGAAATGTCCTTTGCTTCTTTAGTCATTTGCTTCTTAAATTGTACTTCTTTTGAGGCATAAAAGTAAGATATTTTTCAATTTTTTGTCCTAACAACTTAATACCACATTTAATTTTAGTTACTTGAAAGCAATTCTGTTATCTGAAAAATAATTAGAATCAAAAAACGCTCAAGATAAATTCTGTTTTATTTTAAATAAGTATTCTAATTTTTAGAAATTTTTCCCAAGAACTGAAATCAAATTAATAAAAGTTATATATTTTTTAAATTTGCACAAACTATGAAAATAAAATTATTTCTAACTTCACATAAAATTATGTTGAAAATTACATTTATATTTGCAGTGGAAAAGATATTGTGAAATTTATATTTAGTTTTGTAATTAACATTTGCGTACTTTATCACAAAACATTTAAATAATATACATTTTTTTAATTTTTAGTGAAATATTTTTGTTTTTGACATAATATACAGTTTTTATTAGCCAAAATAATTTTTTCTTCAAGATAAACAAAACGGGAAATTTAAGAATTCTATGATTTCTCTCGAATAACTTTGTATCAAGGTTTTGCCTATTAAAAATTTACTTAATTGGTCTCAAATATTATCTCCATAATTTATGATATTTTCGTACAATATAAATGTCAAATTTCAAAATTTCCATGCTTCGTTGAAAAGATTATTAATTACCGAGTGAAGTGATTGAATTACATATGTTGAAATATTAGTGATGTCTTTTTTAATAAATTTGTTGCTCTTAAATAAAAATAATCTATGAAGTTTTGCAGATCTTTACAGCATAATGGTTTTTGTATGATAAAAAAATTCCCATTATTGTATTTGATAATTGTGAGACATTTAGAGATAAAAGAAATGAAAATATTATAAATTATATATAACGTATTGCTTTAGGAGTGTATATAATTTATTATATATTGATTAAGTTCACTCTTAATCAATATAAGAGAATTAAAATATATTGCTTTAAAAGTGGAACTGAATCTTTCATGTTGAAAAGTTATTATGAATGAAACTGCATCAAAATAATATAAAAGATTAACTTCTGTAGAAATTAACCAATGAAATATAAATATATCTTCCAATTTCCTTGAAAATCTGTCGATTAGCTTATTCATATTTTCTTATATAAATTACTATTTTTGTTGTATCATAACTAAACTTCCATTATAGAATCTATATAGAATGTAGGTGTTTTTATATTTGATACAATTATAGAGGAATTTTTTAATCGTAAATATTTGCAAGAAACCTTACTAAAATTTTAAGTATTTAATAAATGTATTCTTTATATAGCTTCATTACTTAATCATAAATATAATGTTTGAAATTATAATTTAATATATGATTTGTGAAATATTTGCTTAATTTTTGTTGATATACGGTGAAAAAACGGAATGAGAAAATCTAAAGCTGTAAACTAGACTCGACGAAAATATATAAAATTCACAAATTATTCATAACTGTCTTACGAAAAAGCTATAAAATCTAAAATTTAACAAATGGAGCGAATTAGATGCAACAAATTGCTCAAAACAAATACATTTTTTAACAATGTATCTAAAAAATATTAAATTTTTATATATAAAGACATAAAATAATGTATATTTTACAAAAGAAAAACTGCATGAAAATATAAAACAAGAGCAGACAGTAAAAAATCTTTCCAATTCAGAACTTTTATCTAAATTATTAGATTTTTCTGGGTAATATGGCAACGGAATAGATATTTCCTGCCATAAAACAAATTGACATAAGTTTTCTTTTTAGAATTTTATTACTTTTTCTTTCAAGCTATATATCAAATGGAGATTTTTATTCTGAACTAACTTGTAGTTGCATAAATAGTTTAATTCTTTTAATCTTAAATATTTCCTTAAAAAATTGTATAATTATTTTTTAGAAGTAGTTATGGTATTAAAGGTTAAAGTTTTTAAAAAGTAGAAAGTTTCATTGATACAGCTTTAATTGTAATACATATATAAAATTTACATTTGAAAAAATATTTGGAGGGGAGGGGGAGTTATTCGAAAAATTGTAGAATACTGATAATTTTTTGAAAGAAGTGTTGGTACCATTTTTAAGCAGAACATTTTGCTGCATTTCTTCAAAAGTCGTGCGATAAAAATACGCCGCTCAAAATATAGACGGATTCAGTAGACACAACATTGGAAGTTAATCGTGGAACGTGCTGCGCCAAGCATGTTCTACTATGCGAACATTTCCTTTTTTTACCTATCATTCAAATGTAAATGAGACTGCGGCACATGCAAAATCGTGTGAAAATAAATAAATGAATGAATAAAAAGTATTCGAAGCATTTCCAATCCAGCAAAATTCCTGGGAAGTATTTATTTACTGAATTTTGCAACTAAATGTGTATTTTTCCCAAAAGGAAACGGATTATCTTCATGATTTATAGTCGGCTTTACTAAGTTAAGATGTCTTTATTTCATTTCATAAATATGCGTTTTGAATTAATTTTGTCTCGAATTCGAAGTTCCCAAAAATTTATGAAGCCATTTGAGACACCGGATATTGTAATCGTTTTCTGTCTTTTCTGTTATTGAATCTGTTTTCGATTTGGAAAATTTGGTTTGAAGAAAAAATATACATCTTTTTCAGTAAAGATATAAATAATTTTAAATTAAAAATCAATGTATTTAAAATATTTTGAAATGAAAATAAGTAAAATAAAACTATAATAAATTAATTTTGAAAGATGAAAGATGAAAGATTTTATTAATAATTAAATGTAGAGCTTATGGTTATGCTTAGTTATTAATGTTTTAAGTTATACTCGACTATAATGAATTCCTCATATGCCTAGCTAATTACGTTTACTAAGCCTATGTTTGCTCTAAATTTATAATAAAAACAATATATTTAAAATAAGTGCAAATAGAATATAACAAATAGAATGTAACTTTTTATTTTTTAGAGAAATGAGAATTTAATTAAAATATTTATTTATAACGCAGATTTATTAGATTTGTTTGTAAGTCACATTAAAAATTGCGTTTTTCAGTCTATATTATTTTTATGCTATTAATAAAAATAGCATTTATTATATTAATATTTTAATTATTTTGTTATTTAGTTGGCTTAATTTGATATTTAACTCTTAGAAAATACTTGCTTTATTAGAACAAGGAACATGAATTTCTCATTTATACGCTGGTATAGATTAAGCAATTAATTATATATCCATGAATTTTTTCTAATATATATGGTATCCTAAAAGTGCTTGCAGTAAAAATTCCTAGTTTTTTTTTTTTTTTTTTTTTTTTTTTTTTTACATAGAGTCATAAAAATTTACCTTTTACATTCATGTCCTATAGTAAAAATTCTTAATAATAAGCCTTTGAAATGTCCGAACTTCTTCCGGAGACAAAACTGAACTTGAATAGTTATTTTCATCTTTTTTTAAAAAATTGCAATTTTAATTTCATCTGTTGCTCAGATAGAGCTTAAGAGCTATTAAAAAATAAAACAGTCTTGCACAAACGTCAGAAGCTCTAAAAAATCAGATACGTTTAAGTATTCTTAAGAATGAGTTTTAAAAAAATAATAGACGGTGTTTTAATGTGTGAGTTTTATGTTACCATCAGATCTCTTAAATTAAATCATGTTTATTAGAAAACTTTTTACTTCTAAGATATTGATGTTAATTCGGAGAAATCTCAAAATCCATTGGCAAAAGAATATGAATAAGACCATCAGTTGGAGACACTTGGTTTTCGATAGATTTTATTTAAAAAAAATTAAACACATGATTCATTGTGGGTTTAGAATATTGTTCTCAATTTGTTGATTGAGTCATAAAGTTATCGTGTTCGAAAAAAATTGCATAATAAATCGTTTAGTATCTGATAACAAAACCTCGAAAGGAAACAGTGACATCGTTGCCAGCGAAGGAAAAGAAAAAACTCAGATTTCAGTTGGAATGAGAATAAAATTTTGGAATAAATTCCTCTAAATATACAATCGCGGAAGCAACGTTCTGTGGATAATGCCTTTCTGGGAAATTTTCGGTGGTGGAAATGAGCGAAGTGGCTTGGAAATTCACACGGGTTGATGCATGCATATGCGAAAGTTCCTTTAGAGCAGGCACTCCAGTCACTGCCTTCCTTTGTTATCGTTTGGCATATTTGGTGGAACTTGTCTTTGAGCATGGAACGGATATTCATGCGCCTGAGATGTTGGGATTCTATGACGCTTAATGCATCGGATGTTTAGAATTCTGTTTGGTTTACAAATCGCTGGATTTTGACGAATTTATCCCTTTTTTATACCTGTTATCTGTCACGCTTTCACGGAAGGGGGGAAGGAAGTCTGAGCGTGTGAATATGCTTCGCAGTAATTTCGTGAGCAGCTTTTTTTTCGCGCGTGATAGTTTTTTCTTCTTCCACTTGATGAAATATTTTCAGTATGTGACACATAAAATGAAAATAAAGCTGATATTTTTAAGGGATTTTTATTTCTGTCATAAACTTCTATCAAGCGGAGTTGAATCTAAACTCTGTTTTCAATATTGAAATCAGAGAAATTTTTTAAAATTAGGTTGGTGCATAAACTGATGTACATAAAATTTTTGAGACAAACAGCTATACTTAAAAAAATAGGTCATTGAACATTATAGAAATCTAATTTTGATTTACAAATCAAAAATGAATATATTTTATTATGAGGTATAATCTATACATTTTTGTGAACTTTTTCTTTAGTAAATAAATAATTGCATTGCATATGAGCAAAATTATTTTTGAATTAATTGTGTTTCACTAAATTCTATTTAAAAAAAAACTTTTTGATTTTTATAAAACAATTGTAAATAACGAAGCCAAGTAAACTCCATTCGTCACACTCTTGAATGAGATAAAAAAGTTAAATACATATAGTCAGTCATTCATTAGTAAGATGTGAACAGAATCTAATTCATCGCTAGAAAATTATTTCACATTTCTGGAGCTATGAGTGCATTTCAACTTCTATTTAACTGGATAAAATATACTGTAATAATTTCTTAAAACTCGGAAGATTTTATGGCTAATTTAAAGTTTTCCTTGTTGTCTCTAAAACATCACTAATAATAATTTATTGTTAAATTATTATAATATTAAATAATTATATGAAAAATCACAGTTTCATTATATGATTTTATGTGGTGCTAACTTTTAAAATTAATGTGGCTTTAAATACGTTTAAAGGTATTCAAATTCGAATGATAGTAATTCTGCAGTACCAAATAGTAGCAGTACTGATGTAACCAAATACAGAAGTAGTATTTGGTTACATCATATCTCAGTGGAGAAGGATTATTTTGTGACACGTATGGATATTTGACTCCAGCGAAGATCAGCGTTCTGAGAAAGTCTATGCATGTTAATCTTCTGGAGTATTTAAACAGTAGAAGTAGATGCACTACTGGTCTGGATGCTTTTAAAATGCTCTTGAAGTTAAGCTGGTCTGGAAGTATAGTTAGTAACACTTGTTTAGCAGCTGCCCCAATCGTGTTCAGAATTAAGAGGTATTTTATTGTCTTTACTGGATTGGTATTAACAATCTTCAACGAACACTTGAAACAAGCATGTTCAATATATTATTATTATATTGAGCAAACGTCAATATTTTGAATGCTTTTAAAATAAAATTTAATAAAAAAATTGAGAAATTAATTTTTGTAGCAGCTCTTTCCAATGCATTCTTTGTTTGGGTATGATTACATTTAAATATAAGTGTTCATATATGATGACTGCTTTTTAATTTATGTGTGGAATACATATACTAAAATAAACCCCACTGTAATTTTGAGCAAACGTTCAAAGATTCATATTTTTTTTTGAACAACAAGCAGGAAATATTGGATTTTAATTTGAGAAACAGTTGAAATTATCTTGACATTAAGCAATTTAAAATTTATTCTTCTATTGAGAAATTCAAGAATTTTTAATTATATAGATCTACAAAAACATGTCATCATAAATATACATTTTGCAATCTTCCACATTCCAAGCAATTGCTTAGCAATAAAATATCCAAAGATTTGTATTCGCGTAACAAAAAAATTTGTTATGTAATCCTATAATGTTACTTATTATTTCAAGACAATCTTCTGCGAAAAGTATAACATTTAAGCGATTCATTTCACAATCACTTTGTAAAAATATGAAAACTTCTAAATTGAAGCGTAAATTTAATTTAAATGTATTATTACAGCCGTATATATAATTTAATTCTCAAAATCCATGTTGAATCTCTTAAATGTTATCATTTTCACAAAATGATAGTCTTTAATAAGAAGCATTATAGGATTACATTAACAATTTTTTTCGATACATGAATACAACTCTTTGGATATTTTATTGCCAAACAATTGCTGGATATCTACCACATTTGGCTGCCTATCTCTGTGTTGGTGAATTCGTATACACGTTTTTTGTGCGAATGATCAGCAACATGTATGTCACTGTAAAAATGCCTCTTCTTTAATATAACATATTCGGTTAAATTCTTTGACTCAAATTAAATGCAACTGCACTAATAATCGCATGTTTTAAGATGTCTTAGTTATTAGAACAATCTTTCCTTCATTAAACATTTTGGTTGACCAAAAGTTTTAAATCTGAACTTCACACTTTGCAGTGGAAGGCAGCACACGATTTTAATCATCACTTACACATCTTGCCGCGGCCTTCGGTCCTCAATATATGAGCAGGTGTCTCAGCGTGTTGGCAGAGCACGCCTTTCTATCTGCTTCGTATGCAAATGAGGCGTCCACGAAGGCAATATGAAGAAAGAGCAGCGTGGCCTCGTAGAAGCTGAACAAACGCACCGGTTAACGTAATCAAACTGCTCGTTATTTAGATTTCATTAAAAGCCCCGCTGGAAAACGAGTTTTGAAGGAACGAAGTGTGAAGAGGAGATTATGGCGGTTATTTTCACCCTTTTAGTAGATCACGTTGTGCGTTTGTGGATATTTTTCGGGATAAACACTTTACGCCACGCAATCGTAAAACGACTCGGGCATTGAATGGATCATTATGTAACGCTTGCCCTGGTTTTAACTGACTTCTACTTCCGATAATTTGTAAATTTATGGCTAACTGTTTTATTCACGAAATTTGGGAAGACAAAAAAAAATTGCCTGTGTTATAAGTAGAAAATTATATTTAAATATTCCCTAAAAAAATTATCAGTTTCTCAGAAAATTGTATAGATACAATTTTTCAGAAACTGATTTTTTTCTTTAAAAATACTTTTAATTTTTTAAAAGAACTATTATTGCACTGATTTACATGGAGATAAACCGTCTTTAACTGACTTCTACTTCCGATAATTAGTAAATTTATGGCTAACTGTTTTATTCACGAAATTTGGGAAGACAAAAAAAAATTGCCTGTGTTATAAGTAGAAAATTATATTTAAATATTCCCTAAAAAAATATCAGTTTCTCAGAAAATTGTATAGCTACAATTTTTCAGAAACTGATTTTTTCTTTAAAAATACTTTTAATTTTTTTAAAAGAACTATTATTGCACTGATTTACATAGAGATAAACCGTCTTTTAACTAAGCATGTTTGTTATTGTTTTGAAAATTTTTTGTTAAATTAGTAGTAGTGGTGTTATATATTTTAATAATTAATTTCAATGTTGTAATAATTAATAATATGTAGAAACTGTGTGTGAATGTATAGCAAATGTGTTAATGAATGTTAAACCGTACATTTAACATTCATTCACACATTTTTTATATCTCTTAATTATAAATTTTATACAACTTTTTAATAAATCTTTAATGTGAATAAGTAATTATTTAATTATTTAAAAGAACTATGGAAATAACTTGTTATTGTTAACACTTCATCTTCAAATATTAATTAAAAATTATTTTATATAACTAATTTATAAAATTCATCTATCAAAAATGTGATCTTAAAATATTCAGCACATTTTAATCGTTTTTAATTGCATGCACCCTCGGAGACCATATGAATGATTTTTTAGGATCATAAGACAAAGTATTTAATACGAATGAATTATATAATCTAAAACATGCTTTGAAACAGATTTTACCAATTGCTGCTATATGATTTGCATTTTGGCCTCAAACACAAAAATGCTGAATCTTGAAATTCTTTTTTAAAAAAATAAGTTATTTCCCCCGAAAACATTTGTAATAAAAATAAATTATAAATCAACTCTAATAAATAAAACAACTGATAAAATTTATTGCATTGAGATTATATACTTTTAATGAATCGCATGATGTCTACTGTAACGTTGATTATACTGCACTGATTTGTATAGAGATAAACCGTCTTTTAACTAAACATGTTTGTTTTTGTTTTGAAACATTTTGGTTAAACTAGTAGAAGTGCTGTTATAATTTTAATAATTAATTTCACTGTTGTAATAATTATGTATGGTTTAACATTCAATCACGCATTTTTTATACCCTTAATTATAAATTTTATACAATTTTTTAATAAATCTTTAATGTGAATAAATAAGTATTTATAAAAGAAAAAATAGTGTATGCGCAAGTTTATGTTAATATCAATTGATGCTAAAACCTATGAAGGAGATACATTAGAAGCAGATTGGCTTAGGCATCTTTAAATACAAACCTAACTATCGTTAAAGAAAGGCCAATCGCTCGAAAGAGCGCAATTATTACCAGATAGGAATTTAAATTCTCCTGGTACTCTAACAAAAGTATCGTTCTTGTTTCGAAATTCCTTCATTTTCCCTTGATTTTATTTTTTTATTGGGTGACGGACAGTCACATCTTTTAAATTAAGATATGCCCTTTATTTTGATTCTCGATACCATACAGTAATAAAATTCATGGGAAAATATAAAATTATCATAATATCAAAGCATTCTTCATTAATGGGAACTCATTATGTTTCTGTTTACGACAGATAACTTAGAAGCTGTTTTCCAACATGACAATGCTCAGCCACTCTTATTAAAGAAGCTACAGGAATACCTGTACCTGCAACGAGTTCATTGTATATTTAGAATAAATAATTTTAATATGGATGAAATATGTACGTTAAGGGAAATTTTAACAAGATTTATGGTATTAAAGATGAGAAATTTATATGTATGATTTAGCTTCTTCACCTCATTTGTGCCTTATATAACACTATTAAATAGTGTATAAAATTGAAGAAATTAATATTGTTACAGGAAAATAAAACTTTTATTATTCATTGATATTGAGAGCTAAGATAGAGTTTGCTATACAGAACATAAAATAACAAAATTGTGTGCATATTCTGGAGTTTTTATTTTAATGCATTTTCTGGTAAATTTCTTATTTTAACAAAAAATGCATTAGCACTTAAGTGAAAATAAACAATCAGTTGTTTGATGGGTAAAAGCATAAAATGCAGAAATTTCTGCACTTATGCTTTAGTTCATCAAATAATAACTATGGTTTTTCTTATTATTTTGAAATGATGTAAATTTTCATCTTCCCAACTCTTTTTGGTAATTTGTAATTCATTTATTAATGGAAATTATAATTGCATATCTTAAAACTTCCCTCAAATTCTGAATATTTAAACGTCCTTTTATAAGATTTGACCTGTTATTGTTTCGATAAATAAAGCTTTCAAAGAAAATATTGTTACTGTGACTACGTTTGTTGGCTTCAATCTCATCAGTCTCGTCTTATGCTCTACTACGAACTATCAACTAAACCAAAAGCGCCGAGAAACATTTCCGATAAAACATCAACGGGCCAATGAAAACTATTCAAAAGAAATATCATTTTCGTGAAAGAGGGAGAGTGAACATAAAACACACACAACTCAACTCTCCTCAATCCCTTTTATCCGTAGGAGAAGAATGAAAAAAAAAAAAAACAGAATAATACTTTCGAAACGCTGAAAGAGGAAAACAATACCACTCAATATGTGAAAGTAAGTATATAAGAGGGAAGGATTTCTGTTTACCTTCCGACCCCTCCCCTCACCAATCCGTGCCTACCCCCTTCACATCTCAAAACTGTTTTCAGACATTTGCTCGAAAGAAAGTAAGTCTCTGTATAACTTTTCCTCAATCTATTTTCAATACCACCAAAAAAGCACGCGCCTGTGTGCACAGAAAAAAGTCTCATAAAATATACTAGCAGAAAATTTAGCTCCAGCGTGCGGGCATCGAAAAACACGATTTTCATGTACTTTTTTTTTTAGTAAGAAAAAAAAATCACGGAAATAGGAGTAATGTACCAGCGCGGGTGGTCAAGAAAATTTTTTTCCATGTTATTATTTTTTATTACTTTTATTGCTCACAGCCATTTTCCTGCTTTTTCCTTATAAAAGTGCAAAAGCAAACGATTTTCATTTTCTGCCCTCCACCCACTTTCTCCCGTTCAAAAAGCTATGTCATATCTATAAAAGCTGCTTTTCTAGAGTACTTCGCTGTATTAGTCTTTATGTCTTGCAATATTTGTAAAATGTTTCCGTTTCTTGTTTTCATCTCTTTTCGAAAATATATGTGCATTTTCTAGGAGTTAAAAAAGAAAGGAGAAAAAAGAATTTGATATTATATTTCGTTGCATGTTATCTTGGAACATTTATGGGATTGTTTTTATTTTTGTGTGTATAAAAGTATTTTCGGTACAGTGTTGTGTGGTGAAAAGATATTTTTCTTAAATTGGCCCTTTCTCTTCTTGAGGGTCATTTCTCAAACTTTTAGAACCACATTTTATTTTATCTGTTGCAGCATTTGTAATGAAGTATGAAAGTAAAAATTCTTTTGATATGATTTTACGATATTACCTTTCTTTCCATAGCATTGATATTCTTAAATCGTCTTAGATTTGACCTATTTTTTATAATGTTTCTTATTATTACAAGATGGATATTTTATTGGTAAGTTAATGACAATTATGTTGTCTCTATGTATATTTTTATAGAAAGATTCTAGATTTTTGTACCTATATATGTCTTTGGTTATCAAATGAAGTGCCTAACAAATATATACAAAATATATATTACAATAAATAATTGTGTCTGCGAGAAATATTTCTGCTATGTAACCGTAACTGTCTGTATGACATACATTATTAGCTTTATTAATAATACTATTGGGTAATAAATAGGAACCTACTATGCAAACTTTTTATATTCAGTAATAGTTTTAAATTCTAATAGATTTATAGTTATAGGATAAAAATATTATATCTAGCAGAAAAAATTATCATAAAAATAATTAAATTCAAAATTATTGCCTCATTTTAAATTTATGTTAATTTAATCAATTAAGATTTATTAAGTTATTCTAGTCCTGCTTGTTTCGGTTTTGAATTTAAAAAATAGTTGTCTAATGTGATGCTATTTTTATGTTATTTTATATAACTATTCTTAAATGAAAAAATTACCTGTTTTTTGTTATGAAAGGGGGAAGACATGGTTATAAAAACGTAATCATAATGGAAAGTTATATATTTAAAAAGAAGCAAAAAAGTTATCAAAATTTGTATTCTAAATGATTCTGGCAATTATTTTACGATAATCAAACATTTCTTTATATGATTAGGGCTTTTTTTATATAAAAATCATCCTATATTTATTTTTACTTTTTTATGTAAAATCAACATTTTATGTGTAAAGCTTGTACTCTATTTTATTTCACAAAATAAATTTATCATGTAATATCTGCAAACAAAGGTTACTTGTATTTTTTAAGTATTTCACTTCAAAAACTTTCGTTTTTTAATCATTTGCTAATAGAGAATATTTTAAATTTTCACTATCAAACTGAAAAATAGATTACGTTCCCGTAGAATTTTACTTCTTCCTCCTTGCTCTTATATGGTTTAACAATTTAATATGTTTTACAGATTTCTTGAAACACCTTTTTTAGTTGTAACATTTTTAAAAAAAATTCTGATGGAATTTAGAAAAATTCAATTGTAGTAAGTTTTTTTATCAGTTTTAAACATGAGAGTATGCCTATATCTTTGACTATATTTCTTTTTTGGAGCAAGTTAAGAATTATTATTTAGTTCACTTGATTATATAAATAAAAAAGAAAAGATATCATAAAATTAAATAGAAAATTTATTCTGTATCAGTATTCTACCTCTTCAACGTGTCTGATTTTCATTTATTTTTCTTATAAATTTCTGTTTCTTACTTTTACAGAGTTGTAAAAAATATCATTTTTGTAATAGGCTTAGTGAAAAACTGAAATTCATGTAGTGAGAAGCATTTTTCAGTGATTATTCATTATTATATCTGTTATAAAGAGCTTATAAGGTTTGTTATGGTAATCCTAATGATGTTATTTTTTAAACGTTTCTCACTTAGATAAAAACGAAAATAACAACATATTTCTCATTTATATAAAAGTTAAAAATATTTCACATTTATATTAATCATTTGAAATTTGGCATTCCTTTATTTCATTAACAATAATAGTTCTTTACTTATATTTTCTGAGAATGTCTTCGACAGATTAGTTATTTTATTTAAATGCCGCTTAATTTAATTTTCATGATATGTGATAATTTTATGTATGTAAATTTTCATAAATTGTACAACACCTGATTTGAACCTCAGTGCAGCATAGAACTATTGTATTAGACTTAAAATTTCAAATAACTTTTCGTTAATCCTATTGTTTATATAAGGTAATCTTTTTCCGTTTTCTAGAAATTAGAAAAAATTAGAAAGAGTTTCCAAATTTCAGATTCATAAAAGTATCAATGCTTAATTCAAATTTTAGAAATTAATTTCTTTTTATTTTCAGTAAATATTAGAGTTTGTTAACTTTTCTAAATATTGATCTAATTACCTCCTTATTTTAATAAAATGTTCTTACATATTATTTCTGAAGTAGAAAATTTTTTCCTAATTTTATTTCTTCAGTACAAAATTAATTACTTTTCTAGTAAGAAAATTTATATACTGTTTCAAATGCTTATGTCCTACTTTTAATTGGAAGAAAAAAATCATACTTCATTTTAAGAATGTAAAATTAAATTTATAGTCAATTATTATCCTTAAAATTTTTTAAGAAAACACACAAATTTGTTTTTTAAATTATTTATATTGCAAAGTTTAAATAAAGAAAATTATTTATTTTATTTAATTGCATATCTTAAATTATAAGTAATTTTGAGTAATTCACTTATGAAGTGAAAAATTAACATATTATTAATTGAATATATTTAAGTTAAATTATTTTTGCAATGACAACTTTGTGAAATAGCTTTCTTCAATGTTTAAGTTTTTCTAAATACTTTTCATTGTTTTGATTACTTTTACCTAAAAACTAAATTCTAATAAATTTGCTTGGGTTCATTTTATAATGACTATTTGAAGTGGCGTGTTGGAACTAGTCGCAATTTGTGAAGAGTCCCTCAATGAATCATTGAAAGTATTTGAGAATTTCAGAAGTAGGAAAAAAGGACCCCTTTTTCTTCTTTACTCGTCGCACTGTTTTTTATTCAAAAGGATTTTCTGTATCAGTATACAATCTAGTCCAAAAAATGCTCCTCCACAGCTCTGTGTTGATAAGCTCCTAAATTTATATAGAGAGAGCTCAAATTCCTGAATACACAAAATAAAGTCAAATATTTTTCTATGTACCTTATTTTGGAAGAGAGTGCCTCTTCTCTGCCAAGCACAATCGCAAATTTGAGCGGTGGGGGAAAATAATAATAAAAAAAGAGACTGAAAAAGTAAAATAATAATAATATCCATCCGAATTCGGAACGTCCAATCATTTTTATAGAGAAACTGGGCAAAAGAAGGATAGAGAAAGGAAAAAAATGTTTTCCCGTGAAAAATGATGGTTTGAGTCCATAAAAAAATATTTTCAACTTTCTATTTCTCATCTATATATTTCTTTTTTGAAGTGAAGTGCCTCTTATTTGGCGAAAAAAATAAAAATGGAGTACTTTTGAAAATCGCCAAGTCACGGGAGTAAATAGATGGTGCCCGGAATGTTAGGCGCAACACGCACTTTCATGTTGCCATCATATACAGAAAAATTGTTAGAGTAAAAAAGAACAAGGGGACTTTTTCTTTTTAGACATTCGATAGTTCTTAGACCTGGAAACTTGATTGAAAACTTAGGAAGTTTACGATTGTTTGTTGGCAAGTTGTAAGTTTGTCACGTTAAGAGTTGATTTGATGGTTGTTACGGAGTTTTTCCGTCTGTGGATTGCTTGTTGTATAGTACACGACAATTGTTTCCATTGCAAAGAAAAAAGTAGTTATATAACAAAGCTTCAGAGTTTTTAAGAAACGAACGGTCATTTTTGGCATCTTTCTTGTTTCAAACGAAGAATATTGCATTTCTTACGTGTTTATTAGTTCATTGATTTTTCCAATTATTTCGGAATCATTCCATACTTTAAGCAAATTACATTTAAGAAATTCTCTTTAATTAATTTATTTATAAATCATGAAAAGTTAATTTTTTTTATTTTTAATCGCATGGCTAATACTCTAAGATAATAAAATAATTTAATTTTTCCAGTGAATTATATAAATTGATGAATTAACTGCTGCAATTCTTAAGACAGTTTTGAAAAATAAATAATGTATAGAATTAATTTGGCAATTTTCATCTCAGCAAAAAATTTTAACTTTATGTTTTTGCTAAATCAGTGCAAATGTTTTGTTTCCCAAAAGTTACAAAACTTCTTTGGGGCTTAAATGAAAATGTTATTTATTTTGAATTTACAAACGTGGTTTCTGTTGAAATTAATCATGTTTCAATAAATGATGATCAAACATAATTTTAAAAAATTTTATTAAAAATCAGCATTGATATGGTTAAAATTTCAATAATTATATTTATTGTAAATAAAATAAAGGATAGATCCTTATTACTTAAATCGCTGCCGCAAATGAGAGATGGTGTTTCAATGGTTAAAAATGATCAAGCTGGCACTCGCATGACTAAATGTGACGACAAATTGCACCTTTTCTTTTAGAATGAGTCAAATCACGAATCAATTGGCGTAAATGGGTCACCAGTTTTTATCACCTACCTCCCTTCTTCCCTCCGTACCAAAATATGCACACATCAAAGCTTAAATGTGAAGGGTCACTACTATTATAACTCATGCAAAGAAAGCTTCTTTTTTGTGTATTTTCCTGCTTTGTTGCAATTGGCTATGAACACGTGGTTTCTGTTGAATGACGGTCAAACAAAGTCAAACGATAAATATATATAATACATTTTTTTTCGCTTGCTTGCAAAATCTGAATCGTTTTCGTCACACGAGACCGCCCTGAAGTAAGCGGCATTAGCTTCACAACCTAATCCTTGTGTTGCATGACATTTTGGCGAGAATCTTTCCGTGTCCATCGCCTGTCACGTCAGTGGTGAGAAGTCATCCTCGCTGACCGCATTTAGTCAATTCCAAGTTCAAGTGAAGTGAATGGAACGACTATTTTCAATCAGCACGAAAGAAAAAAGATGCAAACTTTTCCTAAAGGAAAGTACTTTTGAATTTGGAGCTGACGTTTTGTTTATTTAGAATTCAACATTTTTTTTCGTGTCAAAAAAAGGTTATTATATTTTTGTACACTAAGTAATTGATCGAATGAATTTGCTAAATGTAATATATACATGATGAACGTGAAATTTTTAATATTATACAGATATAAATATTTTGTTCTAAGTAAGAAATTATTTTCAAAATAATAGGTCATTTTATTTTTTGATCGCTTTTATCTCACTTTCTTTGTCAAACTAATTTAATATAAATTGATTCAATTTAAGGCAGTTACTTTGATATCTAATGAAATGAATAAATCTTAAAAAACAATTTTAGTTTAGAATGTTGCTATTAATAAAGAAACATCTCACTGGATTCGAATCTGGTACCTTTCACACCAGAGTCACAGACACTGAATCACATTATGTCTCTTCTATGACATACGAAGATTTAAAACGAAAACGTTTAATTTATTTTTAAATGCCATATTTCCACGTAGTGTTTAAAAATGTAGTAAATGAAAACTAATTTGATATAAATAATCTAATTATCATTATCATCATTTGCATTGTGTACCGAGATTGGTTTTAAGAAAGCAATACGATACTTTAGAAATAGGATAGTTAAATACAATTTAATTTTTTTTGCATTTTTTAACATATTCTGCCTTTTTATTTGTTTCTATTTAATCTCATTTCGTAATCATTAATGTATCTACTAACATCACAAATTAAAATAAATTTTGTTTGATTTTGAAGTAATTAAGTTTTTCAACTAATAAAGTATGGTTACGTACGAATACTATCACATGTATTTGCCTTCCCTTTAGGTTAAAAGTTGCATAATTGTGTGAATTCAAGTCTCTTAAGAAATATATGTTTGTTAATGAATAATATATTTCTTATGATTATACTTTCGAATTTAACTCTTAACATATTTTGGGTTTCTTTTTAGATAATCACTCATTTTGGATCAAATTATGGTAAAGAATATCTGGAATAGATGAAAGATAAATATATTCTAAGTAAAAAAGAAATTTAATAAAATATATTTTAGAAAGAACGGTAAGAATTCAAATGTCTAAAGAACGGTATGAATTCAAATGTCTGATCTCGTTTTTTGACCGTAGCAAAAAATTTCGTTGTTGTCTAGGTTCAGGAAATTCGAGACATCAAAAACTGACTGCTAGAAACAGCGTTATAGCGCTTTAAAAAAGAAGTTTTAAAATTTTTGCAAATATATACTTTTCAAGACTTGTGTTTTAATGCTGTTGAAAGATTCTTATTTTTATTTCGTAGTTTTTGTTTTTAATTCTGTTTCGTAATTTTTAATATAAATAAAATAGCATTTAAATTCTTCAGAAAAATATTACATTAAAAATTAATATTTAATGATTGGTATTTTATAATAAATATCATTTTTAAAAATTTCATTTTTGTAACAAAATTTCTATGCATACAATAATTTTATATTAGGTTTGAAATTTTATGTAATATAAATATTTATTTATTTATCAGTTAACGTTATTATAACTACAACCACCTGATATATATTTATTGATCTATACTTTTATTCATTATGGCACTTTAATATAAGTAAAATCATTACTTGTACTAGTGGAGATGAAAACTATATGAAATTTTTGCTTTTTATCTGTTTGTTGTAAGCAGAAAGAAAATTTTGTTTTATAACTTTGAAAAATAACAGTGTAAGGAATTTTAACTATAAATTTAAAATCTATTTTTTGAAGCAACATTCTCATGAAAATGTGGAATATTTTCTTCAATTAAAAATTTATTGGCAAATTTACTTTTACAGTAATTTAATTAAAACAACATTCACATGTAAATTACAGTTAGTTAATTGGATTCAAATATTATTTCTTGCAAAATATTTTTGATCTAAGCTGATATTGATTAAACATCTAATGCACTTGATTCATTTATTTTATATCTGTATGTTACATTTTTATTACAATAATTAAATTGATATATGCGATTTAGTAAACATTAAATCAAGACCAGTAACAAAATAGTTGTATGCTTTTAACATTACGTTTAATACTTTCAATTTTATAAATACTGCGACTTATAAGCATATGTGCATAATGGTTTGGTTATTTATTCATTCTTAAACGTTGGCATTGTCTTGAGTCAGTAATTATCTAGTTACCAGTTCTTACCCCTCTCCATATTTCTCTTGACTTCATTAAATTTTTACAAATTTTATCAATATTATTCTTTTATGAGCTAATTTAATTTAAGGCCTTTATTTAAAATATTAATATAAATTACATTTTAGAAGAAAAATTTCTGTTTATATTTTGTGAGTTTTGATTTACTTTTTTTCATTTTTCTTACTTTATTTTCGGAGATATAAACACAGTTGAAAAATTGAAATTAAGACGGCACTTTAAAGAGTCGATTTATGTCCCCGCTCTGCCTGAAATAAAAAAAAAAGTATGAATAGATTTCTGTGACATAAATGCTATAATAAATGGGTCTTTATTTATTTTAACAAAATCCAAAGCTGGCAACAATGTTGAACTGATCTTCTGTATCTCAGCGTTTATCTCTTGCTTAGAATCGTCTGATTGAATGAAATGATTCTCCTTTTAAGCAAACGATATAGCAATTTTCTTCGAATTGGTTACGTTTCAGAGAACAAAACAGTTCTCAAACAAAACCTAACAGTGGGAACCGTTCTTAATGACATGGCCGCCCCGTGTGGCCTCCTATGTTTCTCTTCAGAACACGAGACACAAGGTTCTTATCTTATTATTGTCTGTTGAAAGGGAAGCGCATTAACGAGATTCTTCCATTCATTCTAACCCTTGTTATGTGTCGGGAAAAGAGGAGGATATGGCGACAGAAAATGATGGTGCTAAGGGTTGCTGCGTCCCCTGAGTGGGAGGTGCACTTGTCGCCAAATGGCGATCTTTGATAACTATTTTCTGAACATAGTTGGACATTGTTCATACGGGGGAAGGCCGGTTTTATTCTTTGAGAGAAGTTGTTTATTTTAAGCGAGGAGCTAAATATAAACTTAGATTAAAGTAGTTTCGGTTTCTTTGTAGATACTGCGGATATTTATAGGCGCGCATACGTGCTTGTTGAATCTGAAGAATTTGAAACATATGGAGCCATTTGCCCATTTATCTTTGTATTAAGGTTTCCTTAAGTATGCAGAAATAAGGTCAAGTTGTTTGAAGCCTTAAAAAGGCTTCACATATAAAGTAAAATGCTAAGATTTCTCCTTCTAAATTTTCCAAGTTTATTTTATTATAAGCGTTAAAGAAAATAAACAAAAGAAATGTCAATGAAAGCCGCAAAAGTCGTAAAATGTGAAACCATTTTCAAAGAATTTTTCGTGAAACTATGGAAATCAAGTGAATGAGCCATCAATATTTGATTTTAAAATTTTTTATTTACTGTACTTTTTATGAAATCAAAATCTATTTTTAAATTCAATTAAAATTATAAAGTATTAAAAATATTTCCGTAACTTTAAAAGTATTACGCTTGGTAATTGATTTTCTTTCCGAAAATTCAAAATAATATAAATTTAATCATAGTATAACCCATGTAAAAAGCAGATAAATTGGGTATGTCTTGGGTTCACCAAGGAATATCCTCGATATAAGTTTCGTTGGGACTTTAATTTCAATAAAATTTTAGGGGTGTTCTTTAGTATTATATTTTTTTACAGTTTGAAAATTTTTTACAGTTTATCTTAGTAAGGCAATGTGTAACGATTCTCTTCTAATTTAAACCAAATAGTAAATCAATATACTTGATAAATTTCTTTCCATTCTTTTCTTTGATCTTGCTTAGATCGTAAGACTTATTTCCAATTCCTTTTGATTTCAAGTAGAAACATTTTTAACTCATGTTAAATTCCAAATTGAATTTCAAATAAATTTTTTTTTATCTCAAATTAGATTTTTTTCCATTAGTGCTAGTTTTTCTTTTCTTTTTTATATAGTTTTAACATTTAAGTTATTTTGAATAAATGAATAAGAAAAAAATTGTTAAGAGATAAAAATGTTAAAGAAAATAACGATTTCAAATGAATAGAAGTAATTGAAAATGATTTTATTATTTACATTTAAATTATTCAATAAAATTTTTAAAATAATGTAATTAGTGTCAATATATTATAGTGTTAACGTGTCATAGGGAAAATTTATATTTTATGGACAAATTTTGAATGTTGGTTTTTAATGGCAAACACAAAAGATGAAAAAATAACTTGTAGTTGATTAAAATTGATTAAATGTATTAGAAACAGAAATAAAAATTCTAGTCCAAAATTAAAATTAATAATTTATGAAAAGAAATTATTTTGCTTTACAATTGTTATTCAATTTCAAAAATGTAAAAAAGAATAACTTGAATGAAAGATAAATTTATGGATTACAAAATTAAAATATAATTTTCCATTGGTTATGATAATTTAGTTTTTTTTTATTTATTTTCATTAATTTTGCTAAACTTGATGCTATTTTTGATTATATTTGAGGTCTGAAAGAAACATTAATCATAAATTTGACATCATTTGATAAATGTGTATATTTATTTGGAACAATTGAATAAATTTATATGAATTAATTGAATTGAAGCATATTATATTTCCTTGAATATTGTTTAATTTGAAATTGTTTTAACTTAAATTCAGTTTTAAATATATATATATATATATATATATATATATATATATATATATATATATAATTCTAGAATCATTTAATCTTATGTCCGAGAGTCACTAAAACTTTTGGATATACACAGATTCTAAAAAGCAGATAAAGTTGATGATTTAATTTAAAATATAAACTATTTTATCTTACAAAACAATTTTTTACTGACCAACTGTAAGTAATTTAGCATTGAATAAATTTTACTAAATAATTAAATTTAAGGAAAAGGCAGCTGATGATAGGATCTTGTCATATCGTGATTTAAAAATGGAATTAAATCAAGAAAAATATTTCAGTGTATAACATTGACATTTAAAAATAAATGTTAATATCATACTAATATGTGCAGAGAGTTTGAAGAATCTTAAACTGTGTGTGTGTGCAAATTTCTTTAAGACTGCAGTACACAAAGGAAGACTAATGGCAGTTGTCATCCAAGATTATGTCCACCGTATGGAAAATGGTAATCGCTATACTTTCAAATATTGCAAAAATAAGCATTGGATAGGATGCCATGCATTTTTGCAAAAAGTTTCATATAAAATAAATAGTTTTCCACCATTTAAATGACTGTCAAAAAGAAAATCATGTCAGAATAAATGAGGAAACCTTTAATTTACTAGTAATTGTGTGTGTGATAAACATTTTCATCACTTCTAAAATCGTAACTGGTAATGAAACGTATGTAACATTTTACTCTCTTTGCTGACTTTCCAACACTTTAGGAAAATAAAGTATGAATCTTTGAAGATGATATCAGATCCATAAGAAAAAATACCACGAAATGCTGTTATCTTCAGGAATACAGGATGGATTATAATTATTAAACTGGAAGTGCAGGAGACAGTTACAAATAACTGGTATACTATTTATTGTTTTTCAGAAATTCTTCAGGAAGTGAGATGTAGAGGTTTCCTGCTCCACCAAGACAGTATTATCATTTAAGAAGTTGAGTAGCCTATACAAAAGCAAATCGTGGTGATTATATACAATTCTGTTCAACTAAGTTAACAATGTCTGACTTCTGGCTGTATTTTTATTTTAAAAAATAAATACTTCATTTCATCGATTCCAAGAAATGGACGAGTTTCGTATTTAATATTTAGAAAATTTACCGAGGGAAATTGTAGTTCTATCCTACCCATACATATCTAAAAGATTTCAGAATGATCTTCGTATGTAGAAATAATTAAACAATTAATAAATGGGTGAAGTGTATGTTAGAAATATATATATTAAAATTATTGTATATATATTTATATTATAATTTTCATTTCCATTTGTTCATTAAAACATCAACGACTAAAACTATGGGCATTCTATTCCTAAATATTCATAAATCGGAAGTTTTGAAATACTGTAGTTATTCGTAATATTTCTAATACAAAATATGTTGTTTACAATATAATGATTTATAAGAACAATACCTTATCATATTCAGAAGCAGCCGAGCTGGCAGCCGAATGATTAGCGCTCTTGCCTTCGGTTCAACAGTTCGTGGGTTCGAATCCCACCTTGGGCATGGGTGTTTGTAGTGGTTCGGAATCCACTTTAAACCGTAAGTCCCGGTCTAATTAGCCCTCGTGTGCAAAAAATGACCGTTGAGCGACAAACAAACAAACATATTCAGAAGCCTAGCTCTTGTAATACCAAATGTGGATGAATAATTCAAAGTATTCTATTCATTTCTATTGAACTGAATTCTGAGAAATTTGAAATAATTTTATATAAAAAAATTATTTTCTTCACGGAAAAAGAACGGGAAAAAATTAATTCTAATATAAAGATTTCAAGTTACATTTAGTTTCAAAATTTCAATTTCATATACGCAAACTCAACTAGAAGTTTCAAATTGTGAAAGTGCAAAGTTCCCTCAATTTAGCTCTCTGTTAAAGAAACTTAACTTTAAAAAAATTTCATAATACGAACAACAGATTTGATAAACCGCCAACGTGTGGCAACCCGCCTCGTAACATCCTGGAAACCAAGTGGATAGCGAAGAGCCGTAGCCAAAAAGAGGATGCTTTTAGGCCGGGGCCCTGTATCCGCCGTCACTTGAGTAAATGTGTCCGAGGTTTTTAGGCTTTGGAGTACCTTCCTTTCACGCAGATGGCAAGAAGGGGGGGGGGAAGAAAAGTGTATAGAAAACTGGATAAAATAAAAAAGTAATACAAAAAAAGCTAACGCCTAAGATGGACGGAGGAGAAATATCTTACGGGGTCCTTCTGGTTTGGGATGTTGAAGTGTTTTTCAATGCTGAAAGCTGCAGAATGTGTTTTTCCCTGCACTCTTCAAGTGACACTCCCTGGAAAAGATTTTTTTCTCCCTTCCTTTTCTCTGCAAAGAATATGGAAAGATTTTTTTTCCCACTTGATTCTTCTTACGTATGCAGAGACGTTCCTTATGTACTCGAGATAGGCCTGTCCTAAAAAGTAAAAACAAAAAAAAGTTCCTGCCAACTTTAATATTAAGTTTGGGAACACCGGGAACAAGTTTTCCTATTCTATTTTTTTCTATCTAAACTTAACTGTGAAAATTGTAAAGACAGAAATAAAACCAAGTGTAAATATGCGAATGCAATACCTAAATAAAAGCACATGTTTATTTTCGTAAAAGAATAATCTAACTCGTGGAGTTTTCTTTTAATTTTGTTCTCTTATTTGTATTTTAAAAATAGTTTTCCAAAACATTTCAGAATTCAGTCTTAAAGAAATTAAGTTAATTTTTATAGGGAAAAACTAAGTTTATTATTTTGTGTTACAACATCCACAAAATTCACTTCCTGTATTAGAATAAATAAATATCCTCGATAAAAGTACGTAGTTTTGAATTAATACTTAAGAAGCAAGTGTGTCATTGATTATCAAAGAACATTTGCATTATATTACTTAACATTCTAATAAAATAATGACTCATCAATTCATTTACCTTGATGAGGGAATAAATGAATGAATCACATTGGTTATTTATCTAAGTTTTCCACCAAAAGTAAATGAAATGTTTGCGATGCCAATTAAATTTGTACTCTAGACAATTGATTTGAAAAAGTCCCTTCAAAATCTTGCCCCAATTTAAAGCAAATATCCAAACATTATATTACACATTTGTATCTGAATATTGTATGATTTTTCTAATTACATTATAAAATTGTAATAATTATCACTTTTGATATTTGCATTTGATTTAGCAGTATAAAGAGACCGAACAAATATTATATTTCAATTTCAAGAACATTTTTTTATAAATTACAACAATTGTTTGTAAGCAATTTCAAAAAAATAATTTCTTATTGTGTCTGAACATTTTATTATCTAAATAATATTATTTAATCATTCGAAAATTATTTAATAATGTACTGACATCCATAATTGTTTTTAGGATAAAATTTGCCGCAAAATATAAATTCAATGATAGTAATTTTAATGAATTCAAATGATCTATATCATTGTGAAACTTGATGTTAAAAATGATGTTTTAAAAATATCTTTTTGTGTACATTGAAATTACTCGAGACTATTATATGGGGGCCCCTCTAAAATTTAGATACGCTTAGGTTTTTAAAATTATATGTAAAGAATTTAAAAATATTCTAAGTAGTCTCCTCCAGAATCAATGCACTGTATGCAAAGAAATGTTTCAAGTCTTAAATGTCTCCAGTACCTAAGAATTACGTGCTTATATTTTATAATCGATGAAAAAATACATTTGTAACCCTCTCAATAGCATCTTTAGAATAAAAACGAGACATATTTACAAGCTCATTTTTAAACTAAAATGTAGCAAAATACATTTATAGCCCGATGAGTTTCCTATTTTGAATCCAAAAGACATATTAATAATCTCATTTTTAAACTAAAATGTAGCCAAAAGTTTTGCACTAGACTTTATTTAGGGAAGGAGGTGAAATTTTATCATTTTAATGAGATTTTGTTCAAGAAATCAAAGGTAAATATTGCTGAACAAGAAGACACGTTATCACGATAGGACGGGAATTAACTAAAATTCACTTCTTGAAATCATTTTGGAAGATATTCAATAGTGTACTAATTAGCTGTTACTATCTTTTATCCTTTATGCTTGATGGTTTTGACCAATCCTGTATACTGAATAAAACGGCATACAATACTTATTCAAATCTTGCCACCATTCTGGAGGGGCTAATCTTCAAAGGTTCATACCTTATTTTTTGTTCTGTTTGAATATTTAAAGGTGGAACAAAAACATTACCATTTTTATTACATTCTCAGTCTTATATCTAAATCACCATTTAAGAATTTAGAAATATCACATCTTTAAATAGTTTATAGGTTTCTTAATTATTTAATTGATTTTGATACGATCCTGTTATGGTGCTCAATTCACTTATGGGAATCCAACAACAAACTATTCTTTTTCATATAATTTTTATGGATAAAAAATAAATTTTAATTTATCTGATTCAGTGTTGAGTTCTGTTTTATTTGGTAGTTGCAGCTATTATCATTGATTAACATTTTGACATTTATCCGATGAATAATTATCAAAAAACTGAGATGATAGGCACTTATCTTGGTTAACAGTTAACAATGATATTATGAGCTCGTCACACTGAAAAATGTTTCTATTTCTGTGAAATTTTGTAGACCAGTTATAAATAAAATTCATTAAGCCATCTGTAGTATGAAATGGGCCTTTGTTTCACCAAGTCCTAGCTGTAAAAGCTTAATGCATCTTACTTGATTTAATACCATTTTAAAATCATAGCAGACATAAGCTGCTATCGCTATAATCGCTTCAAATCTACTTCTTCCGTTAAATGGAAAATTTATGCATTAAAATATTCGCAACTGTCCAATAAAAATCGTTTAAGAGGAATCAGTTCATGTTCTTAAATCTAGCTGTTAATTTTTTCATCTATCTCTTGTCTGCACATATCTGAAAAATTTTAGTTCAAATGCCCTGACTTCTTGAATCTTTCATTTCGTTTTAAAGCATTTCGATATATTTGTAGTAAAAAATTCAAAGTAATTTCTTAAAATGAGTACAAAGAATAATTTTGAAATATGATTTGAGTTGATGAGGGTTTGAATCTAAATTGTCGTCGACAACTGGTTCTTTTTCTTTCAGTTAACTGTTTCATCACCAGAAAAAAATTTTAATTTCTTTGAATTGTCATTTGAGATATAACTTAGTAATTTGTTTATGATAAAATTAAAATTGAAAACTGAATTTGAATGGATGCTTCCTCCGCCAAGGTAATTGCCACTGTAAAATATGGGAATTGAAAAAATGACTTGGTTGGTTGGTTCTGTTCTTTAAAATCTTTATGTTTAAAGATTTTAAAGAACAGAACCAACCAAAAAATATCAAAGTTTAATTATTTTGGTATTTTTTAGTAATTTTGTTAAAAAATCTTTATTTCTAGTTTAATTACTTAGATATTTTTTAATAATTTTATTAAAAGTTTTTTCCTATAAATGTAGAAATGGTGAGTAGAAATTGGTTGGATTTGTGTCGTGTTCAGGAAGTCAAATGGAGCCGTGACTGCCAATGATGGCTTTAGCCAGTTTAACTATATTCTCTGTATACAGATCGTCATTACATTCCCCGATGCTCTGGAGAGATTCTAGTATTGCTGGACAATTGAAAATATGACTTGGAAAGAGTTTTTCGTCAGGACAATGTATATAAGTCTTTGTATTGTCTACATTTATTATTATGCCATTGAAGTAGCCTGTTCTCAATCAATTGTCTTTGGGATTTCTCTGTTGGAATCAATCTTGCATATTTGTTGATTTATCTTAAAGATATTCTCTTTAAGTTGATATTAAGCAAAATGGCATTTGCGTCATCGAGTGTAACACTTCTTTAGGAGGTATTTTTTAAGTAAGAAGATGACTTATTTGCCAACAGTGTGTAAACTGTACTGTATTAACTGTAACAGTAAGAAAACTATACAAAAAAGTACAGTGCCATTTTTTGTATAGTTTTCTTACATACAAAAAAATGGCAAAATTAGAAATTTTATCGATTGTCTCACTCACAATATTCTTTATTATGTAAACATTTGCATATATTTATATGATACCCAGCTTGTTTAATTGAGAAATGTGAACAAGTAAGGTGATAAAAATTTTTTAAATGAATCTTGCTTAAAATTGAGCAATGTATCAATCCCTTTGATAACAATCAAATAATCCAATTTAAGTATATTGCACATACTTTGGCATTATATGGGCTTACAGAATGAAATATTGGCTACAGTAAAATGCATAATGTGTGTTAGTTAGATATAAAAATCATCTCAAACTAAATAGATTATCATTATTTTCAAAACAATATAACATATTAAATGAAATTTTCCGTGAAAAGATTATCCCATTTAACGCAATCTCTGCAAGTTTCAATTTGAAACCACGTGTGCATCATGTAAAAAAAAATTGTTTTCCGTGACACTTTGAATGATGTAAGCAAATTCAGGGCTATAAGAAAATATATTCCACACGGTATTTTTTTTATTTTCCAGCGTCACGAGCATAAAATACTTTAAATTGTAACACGATCAAACCATGACCATATGAATAAAATACGGCGACAAAATTGAAAAGACCCCCACCCTAGGAGGAAGGAATTGCGCTTCCAATTTTGGAATAACAGCGACACAGAAACACCCTTGAATTTTTATTCACCTGCATTACACCCCCTCCCGCGCGCTATCCAACAAAATTAACTTTGGCCATGCCGAACACTTCTCTACGGGGAATTTCAGTGGGAAATAGAGAGAAGAGGAAATGCCCACTTTCCTCTAAAAACGACGTGACGTCATTTCTGCTGTTTTTGTCATTATTACTTTTTTACCTCCCTAATATTTTTATCACCTTTTGTTGCTTGTAAAGAAGAGGGCATTTTTAGTGCTCGCTTTTCTTTTCGCTATCAGTAGGAATGGACGCATCAAACTCAACTGCTAACCGCCGCCGTGGAACAAAGGGAAGTAGATGGATATATGTATGTATATAAAGGAAGAATGATAGAGCAATTTTTTTTTTACCTTGGGGTTGTAAATTTAGACAATTCTTTATGAATTGGGCTACTTTTCTACTCGACTATTACCCCTTTCTTTTTAGAATTTTCTACTGATTGATGAAATAATCACTTTATTTTAGTGTTAATAGTTTTTTTTTTATAAATAAGGCTTTTAAATTGAAATAATTTTGCACCAATTAAGTTATTAAAAATTTATTTGGTCAAAAATGAAGATTTCTTACAATTTATAAAATTATCAGAATTTTGAAACATTTTTTTTAATTCTTTTTTAAACTTATAATAAGTCTTTTATTTTAATATGGCATATAATTGTTCTATTTG
Organism: Latrodectus hesperus; assembly: GCA_037975125.1. Taxonomy (NCBI): domain Eukaryota; kingdom Metazoa; phylum Arthropoda; class Arachnida; order Araneae; family Theridiidae; genus Latrodectus; species Latrodectus hesperus. The sequence continues at coordinate 37,456,934 of CM075853.1, forward strand.
GCAAAAAATGCTTACTTTTGTAAACTTTCTTCTATAAAACAAAATTTTAAATTAAGCAATATGTTATGTGTATTACTAAATTACAAAATAATAATATGATTTTATATAGAAAGTTTGAATTAATTGTTTACATTTCTCATTTGAACATATTTTTATTAATTTTTCGTGATTTAAGACAGTCAATACAACATTTTTTTATCAGAATAATTTTACTTTTATATATTAAGAAGATAAATGCCTTAAAAGTTTATAATTATGTATCGTAATGATTTTGTTATCTTCCTTACCGTAATAATTGTTTTGAACCTTATTGTAAGAACCCGCAATCTTTTTCCGTGACTCGTGACTCGAACTTCTATTTCTCAGAAAATCAACTTGAAAGTTAAACAATGAAATATATAAGTATATTGATAGCTTGTATATAACTGGATGATTTGTATACAAAAATAAGTGGTTTATAGAAACCAGTAAGTTAGATAAAATAAATTTACTATGTATATTTATTACATGAAACATGTATAAGAAAAATGTATACATAAATATATACGAAAATGAAAAACAAAATTAATGTTTAATAAAAAATAATTATTAAATACTTAAAACTTAATAGTTTTAAAAAATACCAAAACTATAAAAATGTAAATAAATATAAAAATACTTTATTAAAACTATTCAACAAAACATGAAATCTTAATTTATTATGTTTGGAGTTTAAAATAAGAACTATCAGCCTAACTTTAAAAAATAATTATAATCGTGAATATTGGTATGAAAGAGATCAAATAAAAAGTTTTGAAGGTGAAAAAGAGAATGCATTAACATAATTTTTCACATTTAGTTGCGGAATGAGTTTTGATACTTTAGAACAAACGATGGCCTTTTCGAGCATAATAATTGTGTTCTTAAATCTATGAATTGAACTGTTGAGAAATTAAGCATCCCTAATGATTTTGATAGTTTTTATGCTAATTATTTATATTAAAATTTTAATATATATATATATTAAACACACTTTTAGTACTACATAATAAAAAAGTAATTTATTATTTTTTTATGAATACAGAAAGGTTTTTCGTTTTTAATATTTTCTCTCATTCTTTCTTTTAACACACTATGTATTTTTATTATCCAATTCCAAGTTAAAACTCTTAAGAATTATTTTTTAATTAGTAAGAAATGAAAAATACTATCAGTTAGCTACTGAATTGATTTGAAAAGAAAATTATTCTTATGAATTGTATTAAATACAGACATGCTCGTTATTCTGTGGAATTGAAAGTTCTATGGTCTATCATAGAGCAGTTACCATAGGTGCAATGGTCTGGAGGAAATTTCCTCCAGATCAATGTCAAAATTAAAGGCATGGATCCTCTGGTGGTGCCATCTATCGGAAGAGCCTTAGGGCAAAGTCGTACTTTCACCTTCGTGACCTAGTTAAAGAAAGACGTCCCCTACTGACTTAAATTCACATAGCCAACGGCATAGTTAGCTTGACTTTTCCAAGTGTCATAAGTAACAATAACAGCACAGATCATAGGTATTATTAAAATAAAGAGCAGTAAATTCGATGATAACCCGACAACAACCCGTTTCACTGTTCAAACAATTTATTAAATTCCCAAGAGTTTGAGGTCTTTTCTGTAGTATGATTTGCTTATGGGAAAACAATGTCCCTGTATCATTGATTATAACGTAACGTTAGTCACTTGACTAAATCTCAAATTACGAAATACTGAATTCATTTTAAAAAGCGATAATAGATATATATATGTGTATATATATATATATATATATATATATATATATATATATATATATATATATATATATATATATATATATATATATATATATATATATATATATATATATATATCCCATACTATTTCTAATAGTCCGTTATATTGCTAGAAGGTAAAGTAAGATTTTCTTCGCATTATAATTATGTAATTTCAGTGGATACATAATTTTAAATAAAATATACATAATTGCAAATAATAAATGCATATTTTTAATAGGAAATACGCTTACACATATCACACTTTACTACTGTATCTGCGATTTTACCTTATATATATTTATTTAAGTTTCTTATTATTACTCTATTTTAATTATTATATTTTCTTAAAGTTTCTCCAGCTGAAGCAAATCAATTTTTGAAAAATATTTCAGTGGAAAACTTATTAATATCTTAGTCAATTGTACACTTGAATTCTAAGGCATTAGGCTACTGTGCTAAAATTCTTGAATACGCAACAATAAATAAACCTTGGCTATTCTCGCCTAATCCACATTGGCAACCCTATAGGCGTTCATGCTCTGCTGATGCTTCTCAAAACATACACACACACACCGAAAATGCGAATGAACGACGCGCCCCATGGTGAGGTAATAGAGGAATTAAATAGAAGTCCTTTTTTTGTTACGTGCATGTGTGTGTGTTCCACCTCCTCTCAGAAACTTCCTTCACCCCACCCCACCTGTACCTTTTTGTGCAAACCTCTCACGCATTCTGAGTGAATTGTTCGCCTGCAAAGCTTCCAATTCAGGATGCTTTTCCCCCGTCACACTTGCGATTCCATTTTTATATCATTCCTCTTTATTTCTTTCTGGCTCTCTTTCTCTTATTCCAGTCATATTTAAGTGCTCTTATTTGAATTGGCTAAATTGTAATAGCTTCATGGTTAGGAGGGGAAGGAAATAGGAATAACAAAAAAATAATAATAATAATAAAAAGAGAGGATAAAAAAAGTCAGGAAAAAAACGTTCAATAGATTATGACCGTTTTTTGATGTCATTTCTGGCATTTATTTATTTTTACACAGCATTCAAATATAGCTCTGACAATGGATATTTCATTCTTTTTTTAAATATTCTTTTTTCGCGTGGGTGGTAGTATTTTTTATGAATAATGTAAAGTATAAACAGCTCAAGCGAAGAGCTCGACAGAAAAGTTTTTATTCCAAAGCACACGCACACACCTCTGAAAAAAACCAAATAAAAGAAGCAGACATCCTTAGTTGCTTTTTACGTGTAATTCTTAAAGAGGGGAGTTCGAATCGCCGTTTTATGTTTGCGTTGTGCGAATATTTGCATGTTTGAAATCGTTTGCTTTTTCTGTGGTGTGCGATGCATAGGTATGGGTGGAGTGTGAAGTACACAGACAAGAAGAACGTCCATGAAATAAATCATCTGGATTCTGTGAACGGCTGTACCTGTACAAATAAACATTTTTATTTGTTGAGGAGGAATTCAGCTATAAAAATAGATGCCGTGTTTGATATCGCTTGCGTATTCAACTTTTCGATTGTTTATGTAAAAAATGGAAATCTGAATCGAAAAAATTTCCTATATGTCTGTATATATGAGAAGATGTACACAGATTTTCCATAAGCAGAAATTTAACTTGTAATAAAAAAATCATAGACAAATAAATAAAATAAAATTTAAAGCTAATAATCATGTAAAAAATATTATATTGAGAGTGCTTCGTTATTTTGTCATAAAAAATAATTTCTTAAAAATAATTTTTCAAAAATATTATGCTTTTTTTAAAATTTTCATTAAAGTTTTTTCTAAATTTTATATTTTATTATTTTTATTAAATAATTTTTGATTAAAAAAACTGATTTTTTTTAAAAAATAAAAAGCTCTTAACTTTTTTGTATTTTACATATTAAGCTTTACATTTTCTTATATTTTTTATTAATTGGATCTTAGTTTATCACTTTAGAACCAATATTTCTACACGCATAAAATTTAATTACACTTAATCATTTATCATTTAAGGGGATTTTATTTCATTACAAGTATCTATGAGCAAGATGGATGTGTGACAAATTAAAAAATTTTTTGAACAATAACTCACAAAATTTGGAACTTAGCTTAGCAGGAAAAATATTTTTATTAAAACATGACATTAAATATAATGGTATGTTAAAAATAATATTTGATTTAAAAAACTAACTGTAAATATAATTTTTCAACATTTGGAGAAAACATTCATCTTAGTTAAAATAGAAATGTACTTTTAAAATTTCCGAATTAAATATAAGCGGTATTTGGTTCCACAAAAATAAAAAAGCTATTGGATATTACATATAAACTGAAAGACATTTTCGAAGAGGGAAATTGATATTCAAAAATACTTTTCATTCGTAGTTCAAGATTGTACCAAAAAGTGTTTAATGATAACCCTTGAAGGATGTAGACTCGTAAAACAAAATTCATATTCAATTGATTTTTTTTCTTTTTTTGGCAAAATGAATAGAACATACTAAAAAAGATTAAATCTTTTTTTTTTTTTTTTTACATAAATAAAATATATTTTATCGATATTTTATTGAGAATTGCTAAAAAATAAAAAAAAACTATAATACTCTTTTTCTCATTTTACAATTCTTTTCAGTTTTTGTCATAATAAAAACTGTATATGTTCAACTCAAATTCGATATTTATGTCTTTAAACCTTTCATTACTTTGGATTAAATAATATACTCCAATAATTTTTTTTTCTTAGCATGCGTGACAAAGTTCTATTAAAAGTAGAAATCAAACAAAAACAAATGGTCGTTTTCTTTCACTAAGGACGGTCATCTGTAACATGTTTTTGTCGTTTGATTTTATTCCAGTGGTGCACTCGACTCAACCTAGCCAACCGCATGTCAAATGTCAAAAAAGACGAATCAGTTTTATGTAAATACTTCACGACAGATTGCGTTTTAAAGTAAGAACTACGCATGCGTGACATTTCTTTGAGAAAAGTTTAGCTTTACGTATTCTTTTTTTTATAAAAAGCATTAGGTAAATAATTCCACAGTAATGCCTAATTACATCAGTTCTTTTTTTTTTATTATTTTCCCTGTATTGTTAGCTCATTTGAAATGCAAATTAGAATCTTTTCACCCCATTAATTTTTCGTCGATTTTTTATTATTTTTTTTTTAAAAAAAGTTATTTGCTCTGAAGCTTTTTTTTTTCTCACTTTGAAATAAAAGTTCTGGACATGCATTTTAATGAGAAAAATAAATTCGTCTTAATTTCTATGTTTTTCTTATTTCGTAATGTTTTTTCGAAGCCACAAAGTGATTAGTTCGGTTTTTTTTTTCCTTGAAAAATATTTTTTCAATTACTTTAAATATTTATTGGTGACTCTTCTAAAACGAGTTTTACTTCTCTTAACGAGTAATGCAATTTTTTAAAATTTTATTTAATCTCTTTTTTGGTTCTCATCTAACAAGCATTTAATCAAATTAAAATTTTAATTATTCATTAGACCCATGGAGTAAAAAAATATTATTCAATTTCTTAATTAACAATGCATGTTTCCCATTTTTATACATTTATGACATTTTTATTAACATCAATATTAATATAAGAAAATGATTTATTTATAATCAATTATCAGAGATTAAAGAGAAAAACTCTTGGTTAAATTATTCATGATTTTTCAAGAAAGATGAATGTTATGCAAAAAATACTTTAAAAAATCCGAAACACAAGCAACATTAGAAAATTCATTATTGTTTATATTTGGCAAAATTCAAAATGGAGCAAATGTAGAAAATCGCAACTTTACAGAAAATGCATTTTCGAAACCTTGTTTAGAGAAAGATGTCATCTTCAATAATTTGTTTTATTTTATTGTAAGAATGCAGTAATTAAACTATTAGCACAAAGGAATTTTAATTGCTTTTGAATATAAAATATTTAAACTAATTCATACTATTTATACATTTAAAATATACTTTTTATGTTAAATCTCTGAAATATTTTCATACTGCTAATGATTTATAAGAATAAGTATTCCAGAAAATGGAAGAAATTTATAACTTCAATAAAATGCTTAGAAATTATTCCAAAAATAAAATAAGGATAGCTTAAATTTTTACTTGATAATTTCCGTTGCTTTTATCGAAGAAAAACAATGTATCTGTTTCAGTTTAAAGAAATACCAGTCAAAATGCAAGTAGATTTTTTCTTTAAATTTTTCAATAACATTACAATTTCAATTTTTTCTCACCAAAATATAAAAATACTAAAAAAATATTTCTTATATTTTTAATTATTTCTCATATATCTTATATATATTGAAAAGGAAAAAAATATACATAACTATTGAAAAACAAATTCAAAATTTCCAGTATCATTATTAAAAAATGGAAACCTACCTACTGAAATTCTAGAGCAAGCCAGATTAGTAAGAATTGGTTGGTAGTCCCTACTTATTTCTGATATACGAGTAGAAAACCAATACTATCAGCTTCACGTGGCATTAAAACCTGGAGCAGACTTCTGCGCCTGGCTGGCAGATGAACAGATATTGTCAATTCATGGTCAGTGTCAATTCATCAATTCACGGTCAGTGTCAATTCATCAGTTCATGAGTTCTGATTCCTATCTTATAAACATTGGAATATTTAGAGAGCTTCTAATCTACTTTATATCATACGTCTCTGCTGAGTTAGTCCACGTGTGCAAAAAGTGATAATAGGGAATAAATCAGTCCACAAATTTTTTAACATAGTATTAGTATGAAGTTAACCCTAAAGTTAACTCATTGAAGAGTGTTGTCACAGCTTTGATAAAAGAAGAGAAGCTTAAAACAATAACTTCTTTATTAATTAAACATTAGGATTATCGCGCACCAATTAGTACCACTAAGCGCGCACCACTAGTTAGAGTAAGTTGGGCACAAACAGAATTTAATATGTTTTGGATAATCTTTAAAATAAAATCATTAATTACCTCAATTAAATAATTGAGTTGTAACTTATGTTTCATAATTTACCACTTGGCTCCCTCAACAAAAAACAGTTCTAGTCTTTGAAAACTGCATAATAATAAATCTTTACATTATAGAATTCTAAATTTTTAAAAATCATCTGTGTCATGTTAATTAATGCCATTATTTTCAAATGGGAGATTTGTCAGATTTGAATGTTGCATGGGATTAAAAATTTACAATAAAGAAGCAAACCTAATTGTGTGAATTCATCACTTATTTAGGTTTGTCATTTTTCTGTGTCTCCTTTTGCATAATATTTCTTCAATTAAGATTTACAATTTAAAAGAATTCCGTTTTATAAATATGTATATCAGAAGTGGAAGTTGAAGCAACTACCGCTTAAAACGAAAACCCAATCGCAGACCATGTAGACAAAAGGGAATTTCTACAGAATCTAAATAGAACTGCTATCCTTTCTCGGTGTGCCCTTTTTCTGGCTTGGAAGCTTAATCGGTAGAATAATCGACATGCAAGTACCGTTGTATCGAAGAATTCCGATGGCAAGATTAATGGGCATCTTTCATTAGTGCAAGTTGAGGGAACATGTTACATCCATTTGATTATACTGCCGTTAAAATATTGATAATTTCGACGTCAAAACATGAAAGAAATCCCCGCTCGCAAAGATGGAATGGTCTTTTATCACTGGTAATTCGTTTTCCGAGTCAGATGTTTCTCTCTGATCAGGCGATACGTTCATTTACTTGGTGTACTTGAATTACTGTCTTTCCTTTTGTACCGCTCTTTACGAGGGAACGGAGAATTACGGTACTTGAATTATGTTCATGCACGTAATGACTTGTAAATGTTTTTGTCCTGCTCTACTTTTGATCTAATTGCTTTTGAATGAGTGATGTTCGGTAGCTCTGGTATTGATTTTTTGCTATACCATGAATTATAAGTGCAGTCTTAGCTTTGATTTTGAATTTATCAATATCTAAAGGCCTGTTAACTGCGAAACATTGAGCTTATTCTTTCATTTTTGTAATATCTACATACAACAGCAGTTGAAATAACTACAATTGTACTTCTGTAACTTTCTGCTTAATTTAAAGATGGAAGTAAATAATTTGGCATTTAATAATCTTTTACTTTTTTAAATTGGGGCCTTTAAAATTGTTGATGCAGGAAAACGTCATTTGATTATAAGTGGTTATAATTTCAGCTTCAAGTGCTGGGTTTGGTTTTCAAGGGAAATGAATAGAGGCATTGATATCTATTGTTTATTTAGAATGCTTCACATTTAGTCTTTTAATTTCTATCAAAATTATCTGTAAGTAAATTCACCGATTGCAAATTTAACCGATTCAAAATTTTTTGTTTGCACTGCATTATTGCAGTTGTGAATTAACCCTGCACTAAATTTGCAAGATTGGTCATTGCAGTGAATATGCTAAGTAATATCACGGAAATAACTAATATCCCAATTCATTGACTCATTCGGAAGCAGTGTGTGATAGTTTAGAGTCAAATTCATACGGCTGATGTCTCAAAGTTGCTATGATGTAGTAATTGTAGAAATTCTCAGATTACAATCAAGTAAAAAAATAGAATCATAATTAGATAATTTCTTTAGTTACTACATCATAGCAACATTAAGGCATAAGTTTTATGAATTTTATTTATATAAACTTTTTAAACTGGACATTATTTTACTGATTCAGAATGAATTCACTCGCATAAGGCCATTTTATATTTGCCGAATTATCTTTCTCCTCAACAGGACTGAACACAAAAGAAATGGGTAATGTAAATTGGTTGCGATTCGAGAATGTTTTTTTTATTTATTGACATTTTTTCTAATAAGTTTCTGCAAACATTTATTTACTATAGATATTTAGTTATAATATTGTTTGCAAATGAGTGTTTATAAAATAAATATATTTATTAAAGAAGAAAAAAGTAATTAATTTTTTCGTAAAGTTATGCGTAGGCAAATTAGCTATTCATGAACAAATTTCGACATAATATTGCTGTTTGACTGTGCTACACAAATAATAAAAATTTCCATAAATATGAAAGCATAAGTATTAATATACTTTTTAACACGCAACATGTGTTCTTTTAAACTTGATTTGTATTCAAAATAATTTCGAAATTATTTCACCTGTAAACGATTACAAGTCCCTATATTTATTCAAGCATTATTGCAAAGATATATAAATACATTTTTTCTAAAAATCTATTATAATAGACTTTAAATAAAAATTATTTTGTATGACCTCTCAAATAATGCGTGAACTCTTTCCAGGTATATATTTATGTGGTGAAGTAAGATATATATATATATATATATATATATATATATATATATATATATATAATCTCAATATTATATATCCTTTATTTATGATATAAAGATATTAAGTGATTTAGTTTAGGATTACTTTTTTTAGAATACTTTTTTTAATGTGGTAAAACCTTACCAACTATTGAGCAATAGATGAGTTATGTTTTGACCTAATTATTGGACAGCAAATAGCTGAAGTGAACATTCCTTTCTTTGTCTTACCTGTCTACATCTTGTAATCACAAAATAGTTGCATAAGCTTTTGTGCTGGCAAGATTTATTTTAGTAAATATATATATGTATATATATATATATATATATATATATATATATATATATATATATATATATATATATATATATATATATATATATATATATATATATATATACGAGGAATTTTTTCATACATAACAATGAAATTTAAATAATGTTGTAAATGATTTTTGAGTGCATTTTAATTTTCAGTTTATTTCATGCCGAATATTAAATTATTTTAGAAACGTTTGAAGAATCAATCAACTAAACAAATCCATTGTAAATGAAAATAGGAATATTTAATGGGAGATGCAATTAGTTAATTTTAACAAATTATTAAGGAACACGTTCATATCGATATAACTTCCTCTTCCATTGATAGGAGTATTGCATGGAGAAATACTACAAGATATTTCCCTTCCGTGAGCACACACATATCCCTTCCTTTCCTTTCATCCATATTCCAAAACAAATCTACATGAGAACATCATCAAAATTACAGTTTTATCCTATCGATCACGAGAGTAATAATCGATGATTAGAAGGAAGAAATCGCGTGATCACTAATCACGCGCATCCTAGCAACTCGGGGAGGATGAGGAAATGATCAGGAAATTACTGGCATCATTTGGGAAACTGTCGTCGTGTCCACCCTATCTCACCCCTTTCACTTCCCTTTTCCACGTCGGCTAATACAGTGACGATTTGTGACGTGGACCTCTCGGTGATGTGGAGGACAGGTCGCATTTCCCAGCCTTTCTCTCAAGACGCACGAGCCAGAAGAGAGCGGTGAAAGTGGGCGCTAGATGCCGAGCCAACTCAGTTTCTCTAATCAATGTAGGAATTCGGAAAAGCCTTTGAATCGTAATCGAATCGAGGATAATTGGCAATAGAAGGCAGTGCTGATTCAGCTGATTGCCTCCAGACTTGTTAGAGGCGATCGGGAAGAGAGAAAGGGTTGCCTTCCCTTTCTTTCTTGTTACATTCATTTGTCAGGAGTACAAGGAACGCTAATAAAAGTAATCGAAATTTTAGGTTGTTTTCAGTGAGAAGCTAAGCCCACACACAGTTTTCTTTAAAGAGTAAATTATTCGCGTAATTTAATTCACTTTTCATTGATAATTCGAAAAATATTATCAAATGACTCAGAATAATTTGATTTTCTTATTTGTAAAAGGAATTATTGCCAAAGTGATATGGGCAAATTGACTCGTATATTCTTGTCACCAGAACTATATAATGAGCTTATAATAATGATCCACGATATATACGTAATGCAATATAGGGTGTCCTGGCCTCTACCTCAGCTGTTATGGGTTTGATTCTCACCACAAGTGCAAATGTTATCAGTGTTTTGGAATCCAGTATAATTGAAAAATATAATTATATAATATATAAAATATAATTATATAATATAATATTTCGAAGTATTTAACTGTCCAAAATCACAAGATCAAGTTAAACTCTTCTTCTTCCATCTCCTCGTCGTTCTCCTTCTTTGTCGTCTCTCTCTCTCTCTCTCTCCGTATGTCCGGCGGTGGATTCGATGTGAATGGTCCTCTGGTGGCGCTTTCAAAATTAAATATGCTTACCTAAACAGCATATTTAGTTTCCAATTTTAGTTCTAAGTGAATTTAAAACTTTAGGGACTTTAATATAAGGAATATTTTAAAGCAATATATTTTTATAGATAATTAACACACAGCTAGAAAATTAATAAATTGATTTGTATGACAGAAAAAATTGGAAATATTATAAAAAATATATCATTTTCAATAACAGAAAATTTCTCTGTTCGATAAAAAATAAATAAATAAATGCAAGAAAAAGAAACATTGTGTTATATGCTTATAAGTTTTAAAATTGATTACTTCTCTTGTAAGTTTCATACTTATTTACGTGTAAAATTTCATGAGAGGATGTGATTCTAGAAAGATTTAATTGTTAACATTATGAAAAAAAAGCAATATTTGTTTATTTGCATGTTATTTATGAATTAAAATAATATAATTTGTAGATGAAATTCTATGCATGCAAATTTTAAATAAATTTAGTATTATATCATCGTCAGATAATCAGAATCAAATTGGTTTCAATTACATTAAATTTATAAATAAATGTCTAAAATATATTCGTTTTTATGGGAACTAGATTTTAATTTCGGCTAGCTACCACACAGCTTAAACAAGGAAAGGTAAAGAAATTTAATCAAAAACCTTTTCCCAACTGACCTTTACTCACACCCACTGGTCGTTAAATTAGTTGCGGTCCAATTGCTAGAGGACGTGCCAAATCCCTTACAGACAAGGAACCGTTTACTCTTGACCAGTTCCGAAATTAAGCCTCTAATCAAATTACAGCAACCCTAAAATGTCCCATTTAGTTAGACCAGAGTCCTAAGTCAATAGTCTATGTTCAAATCGTTAGCCTAAGCCTTGTGACCATCACTCTGAATTTATGTATTGTGCAGCCCCCCCTCCATCCCCTTTCATCATCATCATAACGACAGCGCGCTTAAACTAAACCGGAAACTGGACAGTGGTGGGCAGAAGAGCTTTCGGGCAATGTCCAGTATTAATGACGTTTTGCAGTTGCCTTTAACGTAACATTTGTCATATCTCCATTACCTATCCCTTCCTCACGTTGAGTTGTCGATGACGGGGCAAGATGTATTCCCGCTCGTTCACTCCCCCACTTCCCGACCCCTCCGCCTCTGATTGGGAATATTCAGATTTCTGGTTATGATAGTTTAGGTGGGGTCTCTCGCCGCGCGCCAGCCTATTGAGTAGTTAATGCCTTGACATGTGCACGAATTGTGTTTCCAAAATCGGAAATCGCCTGAGTATGCTAGCCTCGCAAAAGCCCTAGAGAAGGTGGGAGGTTTCAGCCTGGAGATTAGCGGGCCGTGTTTGCGGAATGCATTTACTGGGATGATTTCGACCAGGGTTTTGTTGGCTATCTCTGACGAGCAGGGAGACACCCCTTTGGAATACATACCAGGGTGTGTTTGCTAGCTTTAGCCATCACCCGCACTTGGCGTGAATGGGTTCGAATATATTTTCTAAATTAGCATAATGGATGGCTTTAATGGATTTACGAATTTGCCGCCAAATGTACTCTAAAGATTCTTGCTTAAGAGATTAGCAAGTCTTTGCCTGGAATTTGCATGCACGGTAGAGCTGTTAGAAAGAAGGTAGTAATAAGTATATTGCAAGTTAAATATAAAATAGATTGGGATCAGAAATTGTAACATTTAGTAAAATATTCAGGAAAGTTATTGATTTTCAGATATATGTTATGCAAGATAGGCAATCTGCAAATAAAATTTCAGTTCTTTCTCATTTTCTTCCTCTTAACTAAACTAAGCAAAATTCTATGTCATGATAGCCCATGTGGGCCTCATAAGGCCTACAGTGCTCATCTCTGTTTTCTTAACCGAGAGACCCTTGGAGACGAAGCATATGTCCCGATTAGGTGGTCAGCCTAACGCGAAACTCCCAATGCTTATTTCCCAAGCATGCTTGGTACTCAGTTTATTGATCCAATGAAGGGATGAAAGGCTGCATCGATTTTGCTCAGCCCGAGGATCGAACCTGTGCCTTGGAAACGTGAAACGCTACCACTGAGCCACCAGGCTTCCTGTCTTCAACCTAATAAACCATAAATAATGTTTCTGAAATAAGAGGAGTTTATAAGAAAAATGAATAATATCTGTTTGTTTATGTCTTATGTGTGTATATATTAAAAATCTAGCATAAAAATGATTTAAATTTTGTTCGTATAAAAGTGATAAATGGGTTGCCCATTAGAGAAATCGATATTTATATCTTGGAAAGTTTTGTTCCTTTTGGAACAGCATAATAAATTTATCCACAATAAAACTCAATTTTGTAGCTCTTAGACTTTTAACTCATAGGATTAATGAATATGCTAAATAGCGTTAATGATTATTGCTTTTTATAGAATTCAGATTTATATATTTTAAAATTCCACATAACAATCGATAAGTATTATGCAAATAATCAATTATGTAAAATAATTTTTATGTAAATCGATAAGTTTTTATGGTGTGTGTGTAAAAATATTTAATTCACTTTCTTTATATACCGATTCATTTTCAAATATAAAAGTCATTTTCAAATAGCTAAAAATTTTTATACTATTTAAAACTGAATTGTTACGATCAATTAATATATTTATTTGAAATTGATATTACAACTAAATTACCTTTTACACTAAGTTTAAATAAAATGCTGATTAATTTTCTCTGCTTCAATTAAATTTCATCTTACATAATTATTGCCATTTCGCTTATTTATTCCAATATGTCAAGAATGAGTCATTAAAATTCTAAAGCTATCGCGCAGTCTTAAAAAAAAAGAAAATGTTTGATTTACCTCGGCTCAAATTAATGGAGGCGTTAAAACCGCGTTTCTAATATTGCCACGCTTAAATTTTTAAATGAGTCGAATTTTCAGGTGCACTAATTCCAATATCCCTTGGAGAATAATATTCGCAGTTGTCAAAACGACAAGGCACATTCTCTTCTTGAGCAATAATCCCGAAACCGACGCACCCCGCCAGTTTATATTACTTAACCTTAATTCGGAAGCTTAATCAAAGCTCGGTTTTCTTGGACGACGGAGCGCGTAAAGCCCCAGGGCAGACATTAAAACGCGATCCTGAATTTCATAAATAAATAAATAGTCCCTTAATGAGAAGGGTGTTTGTGCGAGGCACGCGTCAATAAAGCGCGAGTTGAGCACGGGGCGTCGCGCGCGCCGTCTTGAAAAGGAGCGGGTGGTTATGACAGATAAGGGAGACCCTCGCTTTAAAGAGCGCGGAGAAAACTTGCTGGAGTAATCATATTCATTGGAGAGGCACTCAGCGGAGGGCCGGGTTGCCACAATCAGAGATGGATTTTTCTTGGCGACAATTTGAAAAAGCTGATTTTAGAATGATGGAACTTAATAAATCGCAAACTTCATGTTTGGTGACGAATTCGAAAAATATTTTGGGAGGTCATTTTTAATTTCGTCTTTAGTATATTAATATCGAAGATTCATGTAACTTAATATTTCTAAAATATGACATTCTATATATATATATATATATATATATATATTATTTATATTAATAGGTATAATTCGTATAGTTTTTAATATATTTATATTGAATTTTTAGCTAAATAAATTATTATAAAAATATGTTTTATATGCATTTATGCATATTTATTTAGCTGTTTTAATAATAATATAATTACATTAAAAGTTTAATATTTTGATGAAATTGTATGCGCTTGCGATATTATTCATTTATATCACATATTTTATGTAAAAAGTCCTAATGTATTAAATCAAACAAGAGAATATGTTAGGTTTTTATAACATTATTTTGGATCTCAAATTCCTAGATAAATCATTTCATCTAACATTATAAATTGTTTCAATTTTAAATATTATTTATCGAAAATTGTATTAAGAAAATTTGACTATTTACATCGCTCATCAGAAGATGCCTTTTTCATTGCTTTAACAAATATATTGAATTTTTTTCTAAAATATCTATTATGTAATTAATAATTAATATCATAATTCCCTTATAATTATAATCGTAAAATCTGTTTTCTTCTTAAAAGCAGTTTTTCCTGTATTTGCTTGCTCAAGGTTTTGAAATTTTTACAATTATTTAAACTAAAAGAAACTAAAAACTTTTGTCTTCATTTTTCTGAATTAAAAAAATGCTGATCCTTTTTTAATCCTAAAACTAATCACACTGGATTTGTTTACTAATTTTCAATATTAGTCACAGAAACTCATTTGTTTTCTTATTTCCAATATATAGTTTTAAAAATATAAATAAATTTTAAAAAAACTGCTAAATTTTCTTACTTTATTTTCTTTTTTGCAGAAACATTACTGCTAGGTAATTTTATAGTTTTTATGCTTAGAAATATTTGGTTATTTTTAAGCAATGTATTTATTTCAATAGAAAAATATGCTCAAACGAAAATTTTGAAGAAAAAAACTTTAAATAAAAGAAATCACGCACACACATACATTTATTTGTCATCAATTTAATTCTACATAAAAGTGTGATACTTCAAAACTGTGTTATAAGCGTTTAGATTTCTTTTTTTATTCCATTTGTTCTTTTGAAATTTATGCATTATATTTGATCGAAAACATTGTATTTTTATTGAAAATTTCTGTAGAATAATTCAGTCATCTTAGTGACATAAATTTAATTTCAAATTAAGCAATATTTTATTATCTGCACCTTAATTATTGCCTAATTCGGGGCATAAAGTTCCTGTGAAAGTCAGCTGTTACAGTGTTCATTTGGTGTGCATAAAGAAAGGATATTTAAATCTAGATTTTGAACTTTCAGCTTTAAAGTTCGGTGTAATGCCTCTTAATAAGATCTTGAGTCTGATAACTAAATGCTTGTTTAAAATCTTAAAACCTTAATGTACTTTTGATTTAAATTCCGGAAGGAGTGCAGACTCAGTAATGAAATGTTTATCCCTTCCTTCAAGGTGTGATTATAATTTTCATAATCACCCATTTGGGAACGAATAATAAACGCTTTACTACCCACTTTTCCCCAACACTTACCAAACTATTTTTTTAAGGGATCGTGCACAAATTGCAAATAATTGTTACGGATTTCACTCTTGAAGCTTATGGTTATCATAAGATACATGTTTTACGTATATTTTACCTTTAATTGTATGAAAAAACTTGTTGTCTTTGATTGAAATTGTCTTAAAATTTGTATGCATGTTATTTTTTTAATATAACGATCAATTAGTTACATTGTTTAATAAATAAAAATAACATCAACTTAATTATGCTCATTAGGTATGATTTTTTACACGTCTACTTATTTAAATATAACAATTATATATTTCGCTTAAAGTGAAATTTTAGTTTTTATTCTGTGAGTTATGAAGTGAGAAATTTTCAGTAAAGCAAGAACTATGAAAAAAACTGTCAATTCTGAAATATATATATTTGTAAACATGATAAAACTACCCAATATTACTAGAATATATTTGTTTATTGAAATTTCGAATGCTATGAAAAACGTATTTCTAATTTGTGTGATTAACGTAACATGATTTAACATAAAAATTTATTATTTCTTACTTTATAATATTCTTCAGTAGACAACTCAATGGCTTGAGGAAGCAGTAAGATTTTCTTATATATATTTTACTAGAATATTACTTATGAAAAGGTATATTCACTAGTTTTACCAGAATATAAAATATTATTTTTTAAATCCTAGTTTAATTAATTGTACAAGAATTTAGTATGAAACAGATAATTTGTCTGAAGCATTATTAAAATATAATATAATGTATTTTTAATAGAAGTACTATTAAATTAATTTTCCTCTCAATTCTGGTCTTTAATTCTATTATCTGGTTCTTGGTTTTAAACTTTTCTGTTATTTATTTCTTTTTATATTTTTAATTTAATTTTCAAATAAAAATTCTCTCTCTCTCTCTCTCTCTCTCTCTCTCTATATATATATATATATATATATATATATATATATATATATATATATATATATATATATATATATATATATATATATATATATATATATATCTTAAATATTGTAACCACAAGACGTGAAAAAATCTATATTAATTCATCTTATTTTTGCAAAATTGAACTAAAATATGCCATAGTTGATAATTTTCTTACAGTATCAATTCTTTTCTTTTTAAATACCTTATTGATGCAAACACTAGCCCAAGTTTGTATTTAAAGTAATAATTATATTTAGATAACAACTTCAAGTACATTTTTCTTAATTAATCCTAAGTAAACACACCGGCAAAAATTAGACTAATTATACAGTTCATTGAATAGAAAAAAACTATTCAAATCAACAGACATCTACTAACCAAGCAGTTCAATTAATTTTTTTCATTAATACCAGTTAGATTTATTTGATTTTCGCGCTGTAAAACAATTATATTTCTAAAAAGAATAATAGATATTTACTAAAACTGTGTGATTTAGTTAATACCTTATATTTAATTACATTTTCAACAAATACAAAATGTAAATCAATTCTAAGCATGAGAACCCATTAAAGAAAGCCGAATTGGCGATTAAATGTGGCCTCCAGTGTTATAAATTAAGGATTTAACTTTGAAGAAACAACGCAGCTCTACTTTAGCCTCAATCAAGCGTTTGCTGAACATGCGAATCGGATTGTGGAATTATTTGCTTCCTTTTGAAATATCCAATTAGTTACGGAGGATAATCTACGGATCTCTGGAAATTTTAAACTTTGTCGAAGGCCTCCAGTTTGTGTGCCTTTGAGTTAGGTAGATTTAATCTGTTTGCATATCTTCTATGTGAAATTTATGAGCATTTTCTCTAAATCAGCTTATTTGAACTGGAGAGTAATTAATTGCTGCATTTAATTGTATCGCTTAAGTCACTAAACACACATTAATAGTTTAATTATTAGAAAAAATCAGCTGTGAGTCGAGGTCACTTCCTTAAAGATATGTGTTAAGTGTTGTGTTTCTTAAGCAAAAAAATTTATTTGAGTTATTATAAAATTCTTACAATATACCATTTGTTAAAAATAGAAAAAGAGCCAAATTGTCACTCTTCCTTTTGAAAGTTGGTAGTGAAAGTGGTTTGAAAGTAGATTTATTTAATTTTTTCTTATTTGCTAAATCATTTAAAATTAGCATAAATTGTGTATATTATGTTATTAGTTTGATGTTTTTTAACTCAACATTACGGAAGTGTTCAGTGGTCAAAAATATTATCCTAATTTTTATTTACGAATTTAATTTAAAGTTTTACCAATGCAAAGAATTCTCATGAAATATTCTGTTCAAAAAATATGTTTAAGTGCTTAAAATTCAATAATAATCTTCTAAATTGAATTAATTGAAAACTCGATGCAGTTCCATTAAAACAAATCTCATTTCGTATACTAGTTATTCATAATTGGGCCTATTTTCAATATTTCATTGCAACAATTAAAGAATTACGCTATGAAAGTTAAATAAAATAATTTTTTACAAAGAAATAAAAATACTTTCTTTTTTTCCATTATCTTTTTCAGAATAAATTTTTCAAGTGAAATATACAAATCTTAATAGTATTTACCATATAAATTTGAAGGAAAAATTGAAATTATGTATGAAAAAAATTTCGCCAAATATGCAATGTGTTGCCAAGTGTGGCCATACCTATCCTGTCCTCTATCATCGTGGAAGTAGTGTAGAAGGGATCAATGGATACGGATAGAATATGTGCTCAATCACTCCGCCACAGATTTGTTACGTATACCCGGCATTGCGCCATCGGGCTGCGACCCGGGCACTGACGGAAGGAGGGGGGAAGAGGACATTATTACCTGAATACCCGCTTTTCATCCCCACATGAGTTGGGCGAGATGCATAATACTAGAGTGTTTGATGTGGAGGGATGGGAGACGGGCCATATTGGCATGCCCACGGCTCGGGTATTTCCTGTTTAAGATAGCTTTAGCTTATTACCACTCTGGCTCATGCCTGTGTCAGATATGGGGGAAATGGCGAAAAGGGTAAAGCTTGATGTGTATCCGATATTGAACTCAGGGGCTATAATTAAATAACCCCTACAGCACATAAATAAATGACGTGTTTTCCTTTTTACCCCTGAATGAGATTGCTGAGAGGATATTGGATGCTTAGATGACATATTCAAGGGGGACTAGGAAGTTCATCTCAATAAATTTCTTAGTTTATGCAGAAATAACATGATAAAATGTTATAACATAGGATGGAAACTTGTCTTATAATATTGTACTGCACCACTAATAATTTCACAAATTGTATTCTTTATGTGTATGAAAAATAGAGAAATGTGTATATGTAAAATGTCCACGCAGGTTTCTTCAATTCAAAAGTTGCTTTTATTTAGATGTATTTTTCTAACATTAAGGAAAGGATAATTTCCTGTGTGTTTAAATTTGGGAAAATACAAATTGATTATGTTTGTATAATTATATTTTTTATTAGTGAAATCTTTCACGGAAATAAAATTTAGTCGTTTTCATAATTTACGCTTGTACACATAAGGCTTATCTCAAGATCAAAAGTTTTATACTTTTGCATAATTAAATATCATATAATTCAATATTTTGCCATTTATATAATTTATGTTGCATAATACATTGAATAATTAAACAAAATAATTTAGGGGAGGGAGATTTCTGTAAAGCCCCGTTGTTGTTGAAAACAACAAAAAAAAAGTTGTTGTTACTAATGAACAAAAAGTTGTTGTTGTTACTAATGACACTTGGACAAGCCAAGTTCACTATGCCTTGGCAATGTGGATTTAAGTCGATTGGGAACGTCTTTCGTTTAATGAGAGCACCAATGAAGGTGAAAGTACGACTTTTGCTCTTCAAATCCTCCGATAGAGGGCAGCACCAGAGGATCTACTCCCTCAATTTTGACATTGATCTGAAGGGGGAGTAAATTTCTCCAGACCATTGCACCCCACCCATGGTAACTGCTCAATGACCGACCACAGGACTTTCGATTCCACAGATTTAACGAGCATGTATATCGCATGTACTCGGTGGGTCTTTGGCGGCATTGGGAATCGAACCCCACCCTTCCGGATGGAAGGCCGATACCCTAACCACTAGGCTACAACGGCCCTTTTCTACGAGCGCCAGCTATCCTGAGGGAAACTTCGGAGGGAACCAGCTACTAATGGTTCTAATCTAACCGATCTAAGTGAAAGAGAGAAGTTAGGTATAAATGAATACTTAAAACTTTTAGGATTTTAACCTAAGCAAGTGATTAACTGAAATATTGAAACGTATTCACTAATTTAGATCAGAACTAATATTTAATTAGTATTAGTTCTGATCTAAATTATATTTGTATATTTGATTCTACTTGCGAAGTAGTTTGAAATTCATTCAAAGTCATGTAATTTGAACTATAGTTAAGTGAAAAGATTAATATTCGAATCGAAACCTATCTCTTAACACGCCTATATTGCATTTCTTTTCAATTCTAATTAATATCACCCTCGATTATGATGCGATATAAGAGATTACATTTGTAATTACTGGTAAGTGCTCAATTATAGCTAAGCGATTTAAAAATAATATTAACAAATACTGATAGTTATCTATATTTCCCAAAATTCTGTCTTTGTGTTAAAAGATCAACTTTATAACAACGTAAAAATGAAAGCAAAAACAGCCCTAAAATGAAATAAAAGATATATAACTAGCACTACAGGTTTGAAATAAATAATTTAAATTATAGCAATAATTTGTAAAAAATAGCATTGATAAAATATACTATTAAGATGTTAATACATATACCTGCACAAATTGATCTTTGGCGTCATTTCTGTTTACCAGTAACTATTGTCACTTGTTTTTGAGAAATTGTTACGCATTACCTTAAATTATGCCTTAAAATAATGGAAAGATCCATAGACTATACTCTTTTGAAACATTTATCAAAGCAGTTTATTAATAGAACTGACTATTCATTTAATATCATCAAGATATTATTTTAAAATAATCCCATTTCTTTGCTCTATAATTATAAGAAAATATTTCTAATAGATATGTAAGAACCTGAAATTTTAATTTGAAAAAATCCATAAAGTTTGCTAATCTTTAATTGCATTGTAGCATATATTTAATTTCTTTGGAAAGAAAGACCTGCTATAAATTTTATTCTATATTGAAAAACTTTAAGTGTTAACAAATTTAAATTAGTTTAAGATTAGTAAAAGTTCAATGAAAATAGAATTTTAATTTAGAGAATTTGTATTTGTTTTTAATTACTTATTAATCTAAAAAATTATAGTTAATGTCATTGGCTTCCTTTTAATTGTAAAAAGGAAATTTTTGTGAATTAAATGTATCAATGAAATATTAATGAAATAAATATATAAATATTAATAATATGATCTTCAAAGACTAAGATAGAAGCTTAGGTACCACGATTCCATCACCCATAAAACAGTGACACATGAATGGTGTTTTTATTTTTCTTGCTAATAATTCTTAAAAATTGATACTTGTTTCTTTATTATTTCTTACAAGACATGCATTTTATTTTTAATATTTCTAGAAATTTAGAGAAATCCATACAACAAGCTTGAGCGCTTAGGCTGTCGATTTAGTAATGCCAATGTTTTTGAGAAGAAGATTATTTGAAATAAATCAAATTGTCCAGAGAAATTAATCTTACAAAAGATGCTTTTGTACTAATTATGTATTTTATCTTAATGGGTACAATAAATTGTACACATTACTGTCTTTTTATATATTCAAAACAGCAGCTAAAATTATTTTGTTGAACTCTGCATTTTTTCATGACATTTGAGGTATTGCTTAAGAAGTGATATTAAAAAAACATAAAAATATAATGAAATTTGAATAGAAATTTCTTTTGACAGAAGTTTAAAAAAAACTTAAATTTCTCCCTCCTTTGCAATATTAATACTACTTTTATTAAAGACGCACTCAAAATTTATTGCCTGAATGTATTTGTTGATGTATACACATTTTAAATCTGTTCCAGCTAAAGGATGTGATTTCGAAATAAATACTTTATTTATAAAACGAAATTTTATGGAGCTGTGGATTCTTTTCGTCGCCAAAAACATATTTGACTCGCCAATAAATCAAGAAATGTCACTGGGGACTGGAAATCTTTTACCTGGGGCTCCACACTGTGAGAAGGCTAATTTTCCAGCCGACCCCCGAAAAATTTTTACATAATGGCCCCCTCTAGGATCTGGAATCGTCATTATTTCACCATCTCCGCAAATCGGGAAAAGGCACAGAATCCATTTTAACAGCGAAACGGCAGTCAAATAACTCTCCGTCCTTTCTTTATCCCGAATAAATCGCCGGGATTTATCCGGTTTTTCCTTCCTTACTTCGTCTCTTTCCAGTTTTTTTCCTCTTCTCTCATTTTTTTTTATTTTGAGGTTCTCACCGACGAAGTATTGGCAGAATCGAGATACCTTCTTTTTCCCATGACTGAGAAGCATCAGAATATAAAATAAAAAAAATAGTGGGATTATTCTTTTTTTACATTTTTAAGGGTGGTGTTTGTCTTGTCGAACTTTGAGATGCTGAATAGATTTATTATTAGTTTCTTTGCTATTATATCTAGTCTGCGACTTTTTATAATAAAAATTTTTAACTCGTTTCTGGTGTTTGAATTTTTTTCTCAAATCGTGTAACAAACTTAGAAAAAAATGTTAAGGATAGAAAATGCATACATTCAAAAGTAAACATATTTGAATACATTTTAAATTATTTTTTTCAGAGTTACAATAAAGCTAGTATAATCCCTCTTTTTGCAAAAATGTAATACAAAGAGAAAAATTGTATTCTAGTCGTTTTTGAAATACTTATTTGCTTATAGCGAGTAGATATTATGTAATTTTAGTGAGAATTGAATATTATGTATTTAATGGGAAAATTACATATACTCGATTTTCAATTTATATGCGTTTCTGTATATAACATAATTAGGAATCAAATGATACGTTACTCATTCAAAAGTTAATATATTACTACTCCTAAAAAAAACTTATTTACACGGTATTCCATTAAAATAAAACTGTCTCAGAATAAAATTCTATGTTTATTTGTGTTTTAACACCAAATTTCTCTTTTTGGTGACTATTTTTTATTTTAAATAGCATATATATTTATTTTTATCTTTTAAAGGCCAACTTATATTTCTTGAAAAATATCTGTTTCCATCAGAATTTTTGTTTGAATATTTGTCTTACTCTGTTTTATTATGCTAGTATCTCATTTTTCAATCTATGACAATGTAAAACGCCAAAATTTAATTTAGGATTATTTAAACAGTTAGACTTAAAATAACCTACCGTAGGAATTACCCATCATGGTCCGTTTTTATAGAAAGCTCTTGGTAATTTATAGTGCAATTAATATTTCTTGTGTTACAAATTACACAGGCAATGTGTTAACTAAGACTTGATTTAGGTTATGAGTCCTGTCAGTTTATAAATTTTAGTAAGGCCGTGGTATCCTAATGATGAGGTCACCGGCTTTCCATCCAGAAGGGCCGATTCTCAATGCCGCTACAGCCCCCCCCGATTACAATCGATATACGTGCTCGTTAAATCTATGGAGTCGAAAGTCCTGTGATCGGTCGTTGGGTAGTTACCATGGGTGTAATGGTCTGGAGAAAATTTCTTCCCCTTCATTGTACTGTCAAAATTGAGGGACTGGATCTTCTGGTGGTGCCATCTATTGAAGGAGTTTAGAGCAAAGTCGTACTTTCACTTTCATGTATTCTAGTTAAACGAAAGACGTACTCTATTGAATCAAATTCGCATAGCCAACAGGATAGCGAGCTTGACTTGTCCAAGTATCATAAGTAACAACAACATAAATTTTTGTATTTTCTTATAAAATACTAAGGAAATTTTAATAATAGTAAGAATAAAAATGGCAATTCGAAAATTATTATATAGTTATGTGGGTGTCATATATAATATGTAAATTTAATTCCTTTTCAGGATGTTTCTCGAATAAATTTCCAGCCACCTTTATCATCTGACAAAGAAATGTCTACAGTTTCTCATATTCCAGCATTAGAGGTATGTTATGTTCCGAAATCTACTAAACATAATTATATGTTATAGTCAGATGATAATCGTTAATAGTATTAAAAAAACTTTTTTCTGCCGTTGTGTTATTATAAGCAATCATATTTTAAATCATTATATTATTTTTAGGACTGATTTTTTTATATTTGTTTAGAAAATGATAGTATTTTATTACTAATATGAGCTCAATACCTTTAAGCATTATTTTTAATTTTGTTCTTTTTCGCGATAATTTGTAATATTTTAACCTAGATTTTAGAATTTTAAGTGTTTCTCTATGTTTTACTGCCTGGCCATGATAAGAAGCTTACAGGCCAGCGACAAATTTCCCTTTCAGGAAAATCTCTATAATGACACAAAATTGTACACATTGCCAAGGCCGTGATTTTGGCACATGGAGTTGGTTTAACTTGACTTCAAATGGACATGACACAAACCAACCAACCTACTGTTTCCTCTGATTTTTTAAATGACATATTTTCATTTAAAATTTCTTTCCTACCAGTGATAGAAAATACGACATTTTCACAAATTTCAATTGATTTGAATTAAAAAAATTTCTCATCATATTAGTTTTCTTTTCTCACTCCAAAATTTTCATACATTTTAATTCTTCTGTTTTATTCATAAATGAGCACAATGTTTGGGGGGAAAATGTGCAAATGTAAAATCGCAAAGAAGCCAAGTTGGCGATAACTCCTTTCATATGGGAGGCGGAAGCTTAAAGATCGCATCGCCCTACGTTATGAGGCAATTCATTTCGGACAAGAAAGATCGGCTCCTATATGGAAGGGTCGCCAGAGCCTAAATCTTCCCGTTTTTCCCTTAATCCCGAGCCCGCTAAGAGCTTTTCCTTAATGCTTTTCCTGCCACCCCTGGCACTTACTCTTACTTTTCCTGAGATGCTATTTCCTAAATGTAATTGCTATGATAAATCTTAGGGATAGCTGTTTAAACATTGGAGGGACCTATTCTTTTTCCCTTTTTTTCCCTCGCTCTCTCTCTCTCTTGCTTAAGTCCTTGAAGGATTTTCTTACCACGTACGTGTTGTCTTTCTCCAGGAACTTAAGGGTTGTTTATGAATGCCAGTTATTTAACTGTTATTTTTTATCCACACGAAGCAATATCAATAAAACCTCATTTAAGTTTTAGATACGTCTTTGACTGCAAAGAAACAAAATGAGATTCGAATTTTGCATAATGGAATTCTTAGATCGCATGCATTAAATCTCGAAAAAATGTTCTTAAATAACTCCAAATCTTCTGATTTGCCAAAAAAATAAATAAATAAATTTAATTAATTAAAAACTGATTCATCTATGAAAAACACCTTAAATTTGGAATGTATGTGGCAAATACAGTAAATCCTCTGATGCCAATTAGAAATAGTTAAAGTATTTTATCATTAATTTGAATTCGTAAAGAGAATTATGTAATTTGATATTAACAGAAAGAAGATTGTTTCATATTTTTGAGGACTACTATTAATAAAGCAAAATCTAACAGAGTTTTACATGATATTTCGTTAGTACTTCCAAAAGGGCTGCATAATCTTGACAAATCAATGTTAAATGTGTTTATGATTTTATAATACTTTGTGTTACATAAAATTCTTATCTATTAAAAAATTACGAAAAAGTTTCGAAAGCTTTGTGAACAATGGTGGGAAATTTAAGTGTTGATCACAATGAAATTTTTAAAGAAAACGTTTTTTATTCTTCACAAATGTATAAAATTGCATAATAATTATTATCATTACAATTCAAATGATTTCATTTTGCCAATGAGATACAAAGAACTTTTTGTTGTAAATCCAAAATTGATGAATGGGAACTGAATAGACATAAATGAATATTCAAAATAAAATAATATACATTGTACACTGATTTATCGTAATATAAATCATTATATGTTGCATTAAAATTGTTACAAAATCTTCAGTAATGCAACTTGTGTTACATGTATTTTGTTGCAATTTACAGAATTTTAAAAATGTTTATGATAATTTATAAGAATCATTCTTTTATGAAATAAATAATTGGGATTTTATAATATCCAAAATATATTTCATAATTTCTTTTAAATCGCTTAAAATTTACTTTAAAAAAAAGGAACAAATTGTGTATAAATTTTTCCAAAATTATCTTTTTGAATTTTCCAAAAATTCCAAAATGAATTTTTCCAAAATTATCTTCTTAAACTTTTTATTTATATTCATGAAAGCAAAGCTATTTTAAAGTCTCACACAAAATATTATATTAATTTAACTAATATTTTTTAAGCCCATAAAATTAATATTTTTTAAAACGAAATGGATGAAATCAGTGTATCAAAAACTCCCATTTTTTTGAGTAATTAACTCTACTGCTCATTAAGAATATGATTACACTGACAAAGCACCATGTTACACCAACATTCCTTGACAAAGATTGCTGGATCTATTTCGTTCCTTTAAAGTTGAGACGTCATACAATCGATTATAGCTGCTCAATTGGACTTGTTCAACATTGCTATCATATAATCAAGAGGATTTGCGCGCATGTTAGTTTTTTATTCGAAAGCAATTACTTTATATGTGTTTGTTAAAGTACCTCCTACATGAAGGGTGGAGTTAGGGTGGAAAAGTTAAAACTATCTTTTTTTTTCTCTTTTCCATGTCTTCCTTTAGTTAATTAAACATTGGGTGCGGTTTCCTGAAAGCTTAGGCATTATTATGGGTGTTTTCTAGGAGTCCCCCCCCCTTTCATATTCACGGGACTATATTTTCATTTTTGTCTTTGTTAACTGTTTTATTATCTTTTCTTTTTCCAAGCGATTTTATTTGAAGATGGCCATTGGTGGATTGATATTTATTACGATTTAGCATTATTTTTATAATCTTCATGTTTTTATTTTTGAAATGGAAAAAATAGAGGACGACATAGTTCGGAACAAATGTTGTGTTGGTTTGTAAGATACTTCTTGAATTCAGTAATAGTTGAGCAATTTATTAATATTTAACACTTGTAGGTTTTAATACATATTTAATAATGCTTAAAACTTTATTTTCCTGTCGTTCGTCTGTTCATATAAAACATTTTTAAAAATATTTGAATTAAATGTTGTGTTTTATCATTTTTTATATTAGTTTAATAATTAATTTAATATTATGTACTTACTTTCATTCATTAGCGTTTTTTTTTATCATTGATACAAAATTTTTAAAATTAAAAGGCCCTTACTTATATAATTTCATAAATATGTTCAAAATGAAAGTTATAAGGATTCTTCCCAGATAATGATTTTTGATTTATGCCAAGAATTAATTAAAATATTTATAAAAAATAATGTTAAAATGATTGGTTTGTGTGTGAGAAACAAATTATTTTTGAAAATTTAAATTATCTAATTTTATCAAATATTATGTTAAATATATTTTTTTATGTTTAAGTTCTACAAATATAATATAAAATTTTTTTCTGTTTTTGAGTTTAGATTTTATAATTTTTTTTTCCATTTAAATTTTGTCATAAAGTGTCTTAACAAAATATTTTAACATCTTAAATTTAATTTATAAGTTACCTCTTTATTTAATATAATTTATGGATCATATTCTTTCTTTTGTTTTTAAAGTATTTCATTATTTTTTACTCGAGTTTCTACAAGATTTGCAAGGATTTTTTTTTAAACCTTTCAGCAAAAATAAGTTTCTAAATTTATTTATTGCATAATAAACAAAATAAAATGCAAGCCGATAAAAAAAAAAATTCTTAAGCGCTTCAAACATTTCACTCTTTATAACAGGTATTTAGAAAAAATGATTGGTTTAGTCTTCCAAAAATGGTGATAATTTCCACCGTTATTACCTAGCAAAAAACCCGTTTATTAACAAATTAAACAGTTTTTTTGTAACAAAAGATGCATCGATCGCTTTAACTCATTTGATTACAACAAGGCCCTAGCTTAGTTATACAGGAAACCTGATACCATCTTTATTCACCAAAAATGTACATTTCTTCGAACGCTGTTGAAGCATAATGGCCTGTCCATGTACGAATTCTTCAACCACTGCTAGAGGTAAGAGGCAGACGGTTTCTTTTTTTTAACATTTTTTTCTTTTCTTTTACCGTTTTCTCGCCTTAACGTTTTTTATTGCATTCGAGGTAACGGGCCGTGATGCGAGCGACGCTGCTAATGACGTAACGGGGCGTAACGGGTACAAATTACGCTTGCCCCATTTGCGGTGCTTTAAGCGCATTTAGAGAAGCGGCGGCGGTTTATGTCGGATCCCGGTCCCTTATGAAAGGAGAATCGGTTTTTTGACTTTTGAGGGTCCTTGCACATATTGAGAAGATCCGAGATTTTTGGAAATAATTTAAGGGAACATTCTTGCATTTAATTTCGAACGATTGTCGGTTTATTTTTGGAATTGGTCCATTTTCCATGTCAGCAAGGAATATCCATTCATTAGAAGAGGATCGCAACTTAAAACGAAGCAATTGATTTGATACAAAAGAATAAATTGCTTAATTTTATGTCATTCATCTAAAGTAATGTTCAGATTACATTAGTGTAAACTATTTTAACGATATTCATTCTTGATTAAGTAACCAATTTAACTTAATTATTTAAGTTAAATCAGTCTTGCGGAATTTTTCCTCGTAAAGAAGAAATAATAATAATAAAAATGCTAGTTATTAAAGAATTAAAAATCTTTTTTAAAAGTTTAGAATTTGTGAGTTTGAGATTGCTTACTTACTTAACAAAATGAGAATATAAAGCTTTTCCTTGTATTTATTTATTATATTAGAGGAATTCTTTTTAGATGAACTTGTGTGGAATTAAAATATTTAATAGCCTATGAAAATAGTAATTTCGTGACAGCTTACAAACACTTAACTCTATTGTAATTAGATATTCCTATACTATATTGTAATTATATATTTTTTAAGTTGAGTAGACAGCATTTAGTTTGGTAAACTTGTCAGAAGAAAATGTGAAGTCGTGAATTAAATCAACTGAAAGAAATTTAAGCAGGCTAGAAAAATTATGCATCATCTCTTATCAAAATGGTTTAATTTTCTATATAACGCATTCATTAAAAGCTTATTTTTATATTAAAATAGCGTTTCGTTATGACTTAAATTATGTTGGTATAAAAATAATTTTTCTACTCTCTCTCTCCTTTGATCTCAGACTGAATTCATTTTTTTAGAAAAAAAGCAACTATAAATATTGATTAATGTTGTATTTTCCATTTGTATTGATATATGCTTCCGAATATATTTTTGCAGTCAGAGCCACGCCAATATTCCATTGTACAAATCTTAAAATATGAAAAATATTGAAAAAAATAATGTTGGGCCTATATTAACAATACGTTCAATTAAATTTGAACGTTTTTAAAATAAAATATTTTTAACTCTACTGCTTATTTAGTTTTTATCCATTTTTCATTGACCAGGCAGCAAATTATCTTCGCGGGTTTAATTTAATGTAAATGTTCCTAGCCGGCAAGAGCCATCAGTTTTAGCGAGTAACTTGAAAAATTGTGCCTTGCTTTTGAGAAAAGAATGCGATTTTAAAAATATAATGATATTTACTTTTTCTTAATAATTTTTACTATTCGAAGTGATATTTTTTGCTCCACCAAAGATTATTTCACAGCAAATCGATGAAGAATAATAAAACGCTTGAAAATTATTTTCAGTTACGAAATTTTCAAATATTAATACAGAAATTACTTTTTCTCATCCACGCGTGTTTCAATGCATTTCCTATCCGCGGAGTATTGTAAAAAGCGTAAAACATACAAGCTGAAGTTGACAAAAGCAGTATTTTAAAAATCATCATAATAATAATAAATATCGTAATAGTAATAATAAAAAGAGGTAAAGTTCCAAAGCCGTACATATTTTTACTTATTTCGAACCATTACGCACACTGACAATTTGAAAAGGCCATATGGCACCGTTATTGAAATGAGTAGAATTCAGAAACGGTATGCATTGCGACATAAGCAACTGTACAGTGAATTGAAATCAGCGTTAATTGTAAACGCTATGATCAGCATTCCTAAATAAAACATATTTTAAGTTAGCTACAGACTACCAGGATTTAAAATTTTATTCCAATACCATAATTGGAATAAAACTGCATACAAAAATGGGGTGGGAGTTTTAGTTTTGTTTATTTTCATATCTAGGGTTGTTTTATTGTATATGAGGTTTAATTCAAGTGTCTCAGCTTGAGTTTGAAATTTATTCTTAATCACTACAACATTTCTTGAGTAAGACATGAACGTTCGAGTTGTTTAATTGAAGACTAGAACAATAACTTTTCAACCATCATCTCATCTCATAGAATAACAGCGAAAATAACTAATAAAATATTAGGGTGTAAATAAATATCAGAAAAATCAACGAATATTAAACAACCGGATACCGTTTTTATTACGCAATGCCATATTGTCTATTATCTTTACGGCATGTTATTAGAGGGAAATATTTTATTAATAAATAATAATTTGTTTTCACTGCACAAAAACAGCAATTTTCTACGTAAAAATTTTACGTATTTAAAAGTTTTTATGCTGTTGAAATTTATAATATTTTTATAAAAGCATTTTTGAAATTAAACTGAACATTTTGTCAGATTAAATTCATCATGAAGATATTTTTGCAGATTTACTACGAAAATTAAAAGAAGTAAATACTTTGAATGTGTAGCAGGTTTTAAGAAAATGAAATTTGGGAAAATTTCTTTCTAATTATTTTACCACAGTTTAAAGCCTAGCAAAGGATAAATGCATTGAAAAGCAACTATTTAGGTTATAGATTCGAGTTACCAAACATTTATACCTAGTACGCGCATCTGGAAACTGTACGTACATTCATCGCATCCTGTGTGTTCACGTTAAAAATATTAATCACACCATTAAATTTGTAAAAATGCCAAAATATCTGCTACTTTTTAACATATATTCAAAGGTTTGGAATCTCGACAACAGAGAGGGGGATGAAGTTGTACAATAAATGATAATTTTTATTTTAGATTGACAAATGGATTTATTATATTATTTATATGTAAAGATTTGAATATGTAGTTTTCATTGTGATGTGATATAATTTTATATAATGATGCACATGGAATACGTAGTTTTAGAGGATTTTTTATAGATTATGTGTCGCACTTACATGCCACAATATGTATGCTTTGATGGACAATGGATTACAAAAGAATATTGTACGGCATTTTAATATCAGCCTAATAAATGCCTCACAGATCACATAATAAATGACTCACGGATGACAGTGGGTCATATTTACGTGTAACAAGGCAGGAAAACCAGAAAACACACGACAGAATTGCATGCAGAAGGCAAGAACGCAGTATCCATCTCCAGTTTCTTCAACAGAGGCTGGTATCGAACCTGGGATATTTTATGTCCATTTACTTAACAATGATAAGCCCTAACAGATATACTTGTAAAATCTGAATATATTTCTTGAAGTTCAATATCGATCAAAAATGAACTTCTGAACTTTTACTTTAAAAATAGCAGTCTTGACTATAATCAAAGAGCAATCTTAAATATGGGCAAATAGGGGTAAATATTAGTTTCAAATATTATGACTTGCTTATCAGTAATGTTTATAGCGAATAATCTTTTAATTCTTTAAATTTTTTCTTGGTATTTCATGTACATTCTTTAAGAAATTGTACAGTATTTTAAATCTATACCTCAAGTACATTTGACGTGATTAAAGATGGAAGCCATTAAACTAGAACAACTATAAGCAAATCCATTTTAATTAGACCAGTTTTCTGAAGATGAATTGCATTTCGACGTGTATTTTATGAGGTACTCTGTAGCCTAATTCACAACATAATATAAAATCAATTTGTGGTCGATCCTTTATCTGAAAATTAATCTTCTAAAAATGCCATTTTCTTTTCGGGAGGCCTAATCTACCCCCTGCCATCCACAACCTTATTCATATCGTCTGCAGCACAACCCACTTTCCAATCAGAATCTTTACCCCTATTTGCCCTGCCACGCGTGTCAGACGCTCTTTGGGTATGAAGCGGCACGCATCACTCTCCTAGCAGGGGGTGGACGACGGCAAAAACGTACGATTCTGGCTTCATATTATCGACAGGCCGTAACAAGACAATAAATGGACAACATTGACAGGAATATATGCCCCCTTGGGGACGCCATGCATCACCGTCTCAGCCGGAGTGCTAAGTGCATTTTTCGAAGAGACGTGGTAGGAATGGGCAAAATAATGGCAAGATATATATAGATTGGATAGACTATCCAGCTAAAAGGATACATAAAGAGTGCTTTTCTTCTCGGTAGAGGAAAACCTGCATTTTTCGCTGAAAACCTCCGCTGGATCTTTTTTTTTCTATTTCTTTTGAGTCTGAAATCGGTTTAAAATAAATTTCTTTATTTACTTTTTTATAGTTTTCCTTTCAAATCTATTTATGATATTTCGATATTATTATCAATGTATCTATGTTAAATAAATGCTTTCTCGGTTTTTTGTTACACTTCATAATATACCAGTTAAACGTGCCAAAAATATCTTTTTATGTTAGAAGAGCCAAAGATTAAATTTCACCATACTGAAATAATTTTTTTAAAGTATCGCTTATCAAATTCATTTATCTTGGAATAAGCATATTCTAACCTATTTTACCCACCAGAAAGCAATCTAATACCTAAGTCTTAATCTGTCATGAACATTTTCATCCCTAAATTAATCTTAATTTAATTTCTGTCTTGTTAGATGAGTATATGTTTTAATATATATAAGGCTTGGAATATTTTTCATTCCCAAGCTTTTTGCAAAAATTCATTTTAAAAGATTAGGAATGAGATATTTTCTATGTATTAAATATAAAATATATAATTAATATTTCAGGTATAATATTAAATCGTTTTTACATGGGAAAACATCAATAAATTTTGTATGTATGAGTGATAAAAGTAAAGTGTAATTTATTTTTATTTTCTATTTATATTAACTATACTTCATAATTTACAATACAAAATTTTTATATACAGTGTGGTACTTTTAAAACTGAATTATTGCAGGAATTAAACCATAAATTGCATGAATATCTGTCGAAACGATTTTATGATATTTGAAAATATGGCAAATCATTTTTCGATTTTCTAATTCATGTTTTCAACTAAAAATTATTGCTATAAAAAGGATTTATTGATGATTTATTTAAAAAAAAACTTTTTTATAACCAGTCAAAATGTGAACATTAACTGTATAAGTTGATACGCTTGATAGTTGTTAAGGAAACAGGTTTTATAACAATAAATTAATTTTGCAATTTTTATATGACCCCTTTTATGTATTTCCTGAGTAGGGATTTTCAGAAAGAGAAGGAAATAAAAGGTACCATAGCAATGAAAGAAGAGTCTTTTCAGAAATCCTATGTATTAAGGATGACAGGCATTTGGCTTGAAACGGCAGTTTGCATACATCACGCTTATCAACCACGGTCCAAAACCTTTACACCCCCCCCAGTAACTCTGCCCCACCACCCTCTATCACCTCTTATTTGCCTCCTCCTTTAATCTCTTCCCATTTCCGTCTCTTCCCCCTCCCACATCCTAACGCAAATTGAACCCGTAGCGCGTCCTGGTCAGAAATACTTACGTATTGGGGGTGCTCTTAAGGGTCTTGCTTAAAGGCCCTAGAAATTGATGAGGCCCGTTATTTGCGGCATGTAAACATTGCGATCTCCTTTTTTTCCCTCCCTCCCTTTTTACCGGGTAAAAATTCTCAGATTTACCTCCGCCACCCCCCTCGTTGTATCCATTCTCTGGGCCTTTAAGGGGGAGATTGCGGGGGAGTGAGTGAGAATCTTAGTCTTCACAAAGTTGTTCGTTACGCGGATCAGTCCTTTTTGGGAGCGCAAATTGCGTACAGCGGCACAGCTCGTTCTTAAAAGCCTCCTTTTACTGCCAATTTTTTTGGTGGGAGTGAGGGGGTGGCAGCAGAATGATCCAAGATCCAGTGATGGAAGGAATTATAAAGACGAGAGAGTGATCCAGAGAGAGGGGTTGAGTTGTTTGGTTTTACTGCCAGCGATGCGTCAAGAAGTTCTTCATCCAGACAGTGAGATGCATTTGAACTGTGGAAGTCATATTTACGATCACAGTCATCATTTATTTTAAGCATTGAAGCGATGTATTATACGAAGGATATATAACTTTTTCTCAAAATAAAAGAGTGGGGCGGCCAGTAATCCACCAGGAAGGAAAAAAAAAGACGAATTTCAAACGATAAAAAGAAAGTCAACACCAATTAGATTTAACGATGTCAGGGTTATTAATCTAGATTAACGAAATGGCTGTGTTCCTGGCAAAAACTAGATTGCATTATCAAATGAGTAATTAAACTAATGGCTTGAGCTACCCACATATACTGAGGATATATGCCTTATTTATTATATTTCTAGTTCGGTGATTTCAAGTAGTAGTGAGTGAATCAAATACGATATTATCGAAGTTTGTTTATAATAATTATCTTTATCAAACCAAAATTATCTTTGTTTAGATAACCAGTTTTTATTTCATAACTATAAATTAAGATCTGTTCACATGCTTTAGAAGTTTCCCATTTTATTAATAAAATAGGTAAATTATAATTATGTAATGATATAAATATGTAGTAAATATTTATAAAATATAATAATGCATTATTATATTACACAAACATACATAAAAGACACAAATACACATTCCACATTTTCTACATTTATGAGCTTTGCTGCAATCCTTTATTTGAGAATTAAATTGAAATAAGATATTATCGAAGAATGTTCAATAAATGTATCTTGTAAAATTGCTTTTTATTCGACTACCGGATTTCATTTCACAAATATGAACTAAGATTTATTATTATACTTAAAATTTTTAGTTTTGCTTGCAAAATCGATCTAAATTATATTTAGAATTATTGCCACTTGAATTTTTAAGATTATTTTTGCATAATTCTTCAAAATGAAATTTTTATTTGAGATTTTCAAAAATATTTGCAGGAATATAATACGAATTAATATTCAGTAACTCATAATTTTTAGCTGTCTTAATATACATCTATTGGTATATAAACTTTATGTAATTGATTGATAAAATAGAAATTTATATTTTTTTCACGAATTAATATGTAATTTTCAATTATTTCAGTTTTAAAATTTTCTGTTGTAGACATTGGAATATATTTCATTATTTTCTGATTTTTACTCTTTTGCTTAAGACTCTGTTGCATTAAATAATAATATGTAAACAAATTGAATAGGTTTTTTTTATTTAAATAAATTATTTTAACATGATGAATGAGTCCTTTTGTAAAACTTGCAACTTAAGATTGAATCATTTAGTTCTGTTGAAGCTTCGATTTGTTAATACTTTTAAGCTCACAAATTTGAAAAAATATTTCTTAAATTTGTAAATTTATATGTGAAAATTTTACAGTAATTCTTTTGTAAAAGTCTCTAGGATATAATTCATTAAATATATCTTATATTTCTAATTGATAACATGTATGTCCTTGTTAAATGTCTTCCTTTTAAGGAATTTGTAATAATTGCATTTTTTAAAAAAATTCTTATTGGCAGATGTGAAATTTTGTAGTTATTTATGTTGAAAAATTAGATAGTGCAGTTTATTTAAATTTTTATAATTATACGCATACACATACCATACACATTCATGTTAAAAAATAAAGTAAAATAATATCAGCTTTTTTAAAATTTGAAATGGCAATTTTATATAGGAATAACATAGAAATTTCAAATAGCAATTGACTAAATGCAGTTCTATGATCGTTATAGCTTACGAAATCAGCGTTAATAATAAACATTTTCTAGATTTTAGCAGTCAGCAGCAGCCTTTTTATTCAAAATCTCAACCTAGCATCATGGAATACTGGCACACGCCTCCATATTGAAGGAACCTTGCTTTTTGTTATACGAATTTCAATAAAGCCGAACAGGCAAGAAATTGTCAAATTTTGTGTGTCGACTTACCAGGATTTCCCAATACGCCTCTTTCGAAAAGATGTAGAAATAAATAAAAAAAATGATCATTCCAGCCTCAGCTGTACTTTCCTCTCGACGTCTCATTCCCTCTCTCTCGCAAGGTGACACCTTCTAGATCCAATAAAGGCTATTCCTTCACTGTGCCAATATCGGGCCGATCCCTCCGGATTGCCAGGAAAGGGACATGCGACACCCTGACCAATATATTCCTTCCTGCCGCTCGGAAAGGTTTGTTAAATTTCATAGTTTTCTTTCCAACTTAGCTTGGGGACTACACATGAGCTGATGGGACGTAGTAAAGCTGATATTAAAATACTGACGTAGGAGTTTTTTGTTGGGGGCTTCTTAAAAGTGATCGTAGAGAAGCTGCTGTTGAGAAATTTTTTAACGATGCAGTGAATCTGAATGCTTAATGTATTCGGATCTTAATTGAAATCTTTTGAATGTATCATATCTTGCAAATCTATTCATTAAAAATAAGAAAAGTGATTCTCTTTTTAGTTGAATAACAATTTTAACTCTCACCTGGAAAATGGATTTGAATAGGATACAAGAATAATTTGTAAATGATGCAAAATGTAATTTAAAATCATATGTTAGTATAGCCATTTATTTCGTTTAAGTGAGATAATTTTATGTAAATATTATGTTTGAAAGAGAACTCGAAGTGTTTCTTGGGGGGTGGGGGTTACATAAAATATGTTGTATCGACAAATTTACCAAATTATATGACGCTATTAATACCAAATTTGTGCTCTGTAAGTATATAAGCATTTTAACAAATAAAACTATTGAAAGAGTTGGGTTTCATTACATTATAAATAAAAACAAATGAATTAAAATTTGATTTAAAATTGCTTTTGAAAAATATTACAGTAATTTATTGTTTTTGTTAATCTTTTAAATCTGTCAAACTACGCTTTGTATCACATTTTTTAAGTATTTTTAATATATTGATTTCATTTTAAATTTAATTATGGACGAAAGTCTGTGATTAAGCTAAAATTTTAACTGCTGTCCTATAGAGAAAATATCAATTCTTTTGTTAAAAGTAAGTAATTCCTGTTACGAGTAATACTTTCGAAAATATGTTAAATAACTTTGATTTTTAACTTCAATTTCATGTTTTAGTTATTATTTGTAGTAATTAATTAGAACATTCGAATTTAACTGTCTTTCATAGATGGTAATTAATGTTTGTAAAATTTGAGTTTATTCATATCACGTTTTATCAAGATATTAATTTGATTTTCGATATAATTAGTTATTGAAATAAAAATTCTACCATTTAAATAAGAAACATTTTGTAAAATTTATTGTTTAATAAAAAACATTAATATTTCTAATATAAATTTAAACTATAAAGTTTATATATTGTAAATATTTTTTTGAGTTTACAACATTTTATTTACTCATAAATAATTTTATTTCTTGGAAAATCCTATTAGTTTAATAATATTTCATATTTTTGCATCTGTTTATGATTGATTTCATTACTTTATTGTCACTTAGTTTGCACTCTGCTGCTATACATATTAGAAATATTTTGTTGCTATATATATATATATATATATATATATATATATATATATATATATATATATATATATATATATATATATATATATATATATATATATTAAATAAGTTAAAAATGTCTTTCTCTATTGCGAATAACTTTTTTGGTACCTAATACTGTCGTCTTAAAACTTACGTATTATACTAAGAAATTTAAAAATCAAATATTTTATTTATTTGTAAAATACAAATTTATTCTAAATTTGTAAAAAATGTGCTTCAATGAATTTAATTCAAAATATGCATTTATTTACATTTTCAACCTGCTAGATTAAATTAATATAGGCAATATGTTAAAGTTTAAGAACTTAATTTATTATTAAGTTTTGCCTAATTAAAAAAAACTTTTATTGCTTTATCAATAAATAATTATTTGAATTCTGATTGCTTAAACTAAATTGAATGCACAGAATTAAGAATTAGGAAGTCCAATCTTTAAAATAATAATGGAAAATTCAATTTTTTTTAAAATTCATCCAGTTTAGAATAATAAAGAGAATTCTTTTAGCAAGAATATTAAATATTTTAGTTTTCAAGTTTGCATGTATATTTAATGAATTATACGGTGAAATTGTTAAGATAAGCAGTTATTGTTTTTTTAATTCAGTTAATTAATTTATTTCTTTTTATTAGTAGCAAATTTATACTACCAATAAAAAGAAATAAACAGACGGAAAATTGTTCATATAACTTACTAAATATAGTGTCTTAAAAATGTACTACTAATTGACTTTTATAGATAATTTTTTTGGAGAGTAACAGTACTCCTTTGCATATTTCGAAGCTAGAAAAAAAACTATTAATTAACAATATTTACAGCCTTGTATGGTCTCATAGCTTCCCTTCACTTTAACTTATTGTTTTTCTCTTTCAAAAAAAAGTGTATGACTTAACTCTCAAAGGATTTATGTTGTAAAATCTTCTTAACATAAACTAAAATAAATTTTCAAAATTAATCATATGATGGTATGATATAAATAAAAAAAGTACCCCATGAAAGTTATCAGTTTTCAGAAAACCTATTTTTTACTCCCGTTTTCAGAAATTTTGTATACCTAAAATCAAGCAGTGAACAAAAATTTAAATATTTTTCAATTTTTCTAAAGTTAAAGTTTTTAAAAGTTAAATTTTAGTTTCTATTTATAACCATTTTGAAGTGAAGTAAATTCTTATAGGATAATCCATCTCCTCTACTAATGTTTCCCTTAAAAATAATCTTAGTTTAATAAACAATGAAATTTGTGCAAAAATATGTTTTGTTTCCAATGTCTGGTCACTAGGATTTTCACAACTTTCAGTGCTAAAAGTTGCAAAAGTGATGACAACTTATACAGCAGGGCACTCAATGGGTTTGCCATCATGGCCCCGTATGTGGGTAGGTCTTTGAAATTTAAAAGCAGTGACCAAGCAGAAGACCTCAGACTTGACCTGACACTCCCAGAGGTATCATTTCACATGGAAGACATTGCGATCCCGATATATTTATCGTGCCCCAACCACCATTAGCGACAACGATGGATTTCTGGTTGGATCGTGATTCGAATTCACTACCTTTCCATAACGAGAACGAATAATCTGAACCAACGAAGCCACTGCTGCCTGTAATGAAAAAATATTCTGATATATACAAATGATAGTATATATATATAGGAAAATAGTATAACTTATGATTTTTATGTTGAATTACAGAATAATTGAAATAAATCCTCACACACACACACACACACACACACACACACACACACACACACACACACACACACACACACACACACACACACACACATATATATATATATATATATATATATATATATATATATATATATATATATATATATATATACATACATGCATACACGTAAATATATAATAGCAGGGTAAATATGAACAATCATTATGATTCACTAATATCGAGTTAAAACAATTTTTAGTTTTTCTAAATTAATCGGATAAAATGAAGGTTGAGTATTATGTGTACAAATCTCCCTACATTTGAGAAAAATATTTAGAAAAAATTTCGCTTGGCATCTTATGGTGGAGAAGAGAAACAGTTTTTTATTCTCCACAATAATATGCATTTTTGAATCAGTTTTTCGTCGTATATCCCACACATATTTTAACGTCGCAGAAGAGGAGCACTTTCACCCCTTTTTTCACAATTTTTATTTATTCCATAGATATATTTCTGCTGCGCCCCCTGTCCCTTCTGCGAGCAGGGATAGCCGTGGACGCAGTGGGCATGATAGAAACCAACCTGACGGAAGTAGCGACCCTCATTTCCGGGAGAGCGGTCACGTGGAGCAATAAATTGTGGTACAGGACCGAGCAAAGGGTTGCCAAATCATCGCCAAGTGATTGGAAACTTTTGACAAAAACCCCGCCAATTTCATTTCTGGCCATTTTTATGTTCGAATTCTTTCCCAACTGTGAAATTTGATCGTGCTACAGTTTCGTTTTCTGAAAAACCACTTTTTCACGTTTGATTGCGGAATCGATTCGGCATTTCTATTTGATTTATCGATGTTGTTATGTTGAAGAAAATGGAAAATTTTGATGATTTTGAATCTTAATGGAATATATTGAGGAAATAAAAAATAAAAAATCAGAAAAAAAACCCAAGATTTACTTTGACTTCTACAATAATGATATTAAAACTTTTCTTAAAGAATAATAAAATAAATTTTTTCTTATGTGATTTCCTACAAATAAGATTAGACCAATAATTTTTCGAAAGAGTTGTATTATCAATAAAGAAAATAATTTTTCTTATATGATATGGGGATTGTTTCCAAAAATAATCCTAAATATAAACAAACCGTGATTTCTATATAGAAAATAAATTTCAATTTTAAAATCAACTGATATTTGAATAAGAATTTTATAGTTAAACAGAAATGTTTTAGGCACTGTTAGTTTCCTTTAATAACTTATATTTTTATTTATATTTCCTTTTTATTAACAAAAAAATTTTCTTTATTTCTTAATGTTTAATAAATTCATATACTTCTATTTCGTGGAGGTTTACATTTTTAATGTCAATAAAAGAATTTTGGAAAAAAAAATAATCATTACCAAACAGAGTTGTTACAACATTCAAAACTCTTAAAATTTTTATTTTAATTATTCCTTTAGAATTTTGTTTATTTACCATTTAAAACAATTTAAACAATTTTATTTTTGACTTTTCTTTGCAGATATAATCATGAAAATAATCCTACCATACGTATAAGAATAATGTATCTCAAAACATCAAATAGAGATTTTCGGATTAAAATAATTTAATATAATCAATTACGAAATGTTTCGGTTTCGGTCTGTTTTTAACTTGTAACATACATGTAAAGAAAAGGGAAGAGAAATTTATTTATACATACCCAAAAATCTTTGAATGCGTATTAATAGACATATTTATTTTTGAAATTTAAAGAGTATAATTAATAACTAATGTAATTTATGCATCTTTAAAATAAGAAAAATGCTTTTCTTTTCTAGAAATTATTAAAATAGAATAAGACTGTATGAATCCCTTCGCTTGAAAACCTGTTGATGCTTTCTATAAATGATTAATAAACCTACAATTTTTATTTGCATGAACAAACAGCATTGTTTTAAATAATAAATTTGCTGATGATTTATTAATAACACTTTTGTTTTTATAAATATTCTACGAACTTTTGAAAAATGGTAAAATTTATTCCAATATCATATTTAAGGTTTAAAAAAGATGTAAAATTGTGATATTTGTTGAATATTTTGCAAAAAATCATCTAAAGTCCTTATGAAAACATTTAAGAAAAAATTTTTAAAAAAAGAAAAAAGTATTTTTATCATGATGTATCTGAAGAATATATAATTAAAATATATGACATTTTATACACATTGTTATTTAGGAAAT
This sequence comes from Latrodectus hesperus, assembly GCA_037975125.1. NCBI lineage: Eukaryota > Metazoa > Arthropoda > Arachnida > Araneae > Theridiidae > Latrodectus > Latrodectus hesperus. The sequence continues at coordinate 37,498,470 of CM075853.1, forward strand.
GACGTTGGATGTTACATAGGAAATGACGAAAATAATATATTTTGCCACAATTTGAAATGCAGTTGTTTTCCTGTAAACTTTATGGTTTAAATATTTTCTTTGAAGCGAAATGTAGCGATCTACGATTCGAGCAAAACACAAGGATCACTTAAATTTAATCAAAAGTGTTTTCATTCCGTGTAATATTGCAGAGAATGTTACTTCTCATCTTTACTCTTCAATTTAAATGAGATTTTTTGTCTCAGTATTTTAAAATGCGTAGCAACATTTTTGTTTCAAATCAGTAAAAGATACTTCTGGCACGCAATGTATTTCTATATTACGCCAAATGATTTTTTTTTTCCTAAGAAAAAAGTCATTCTTTCTTTATACATAAAAAAACGTGTCATTGGATGGAAAAGTAAGATGCTTGGAATTCATCGTTACGAAAGACTCCAATATTTAAATCTTTACGGTTGAATCTCTGATTCGAGTACACTCAGAAAAACAACGCATGCCAGACATTATTGGAAAGGATTCCGTTTTTTTTATTTTTGCCATTCTGTGCAATTTACCAAAAAGCGACCTGGGGCAGAAAACAATCTAACGGAATGTCCTCCACCTGAAGAAACAAATTAAACTTTTTTTTTCCATTTTATCAGATGCAATCCAGTTGGACGTCCATCGTCTTTGGAACAATAGAAGAAAATAATGGTATGTTCATCTTTCCAGCTTAATTGTTCTCTTGATATTCTTCGAGATTTTGATGCAATATTTATTAAGTATTCGATGGTGTAATGGAGTATTATACTGCTTACTATGCTGTAAGAATGTGTTATTAATAACAGACGGAGAAAGAAGATATTTTCTATTAGAACTCTTATAATATATTATTTTGATCTTCAATGCATTAGTATTACATTTATAGATTCCGACAATATCAATATAACCGTTCCTTTATTGTTGTACACACTACACGCTATTATTGTACATGCTTAATGATTGTAATTTATATACATTATCATTTTTGCATGAATAAATATCCCCATAAAATTACTAGAAAGGCATTTCCAACAGTTTTGTGTGATATCAGTACTTTAGTTTATTTGGTAAATCCATTTTCTCATTATCAAAGTACTCTTTCTTTTTACGATTTTTTGAGTACAACATATAGTATACTTAAACAATTATTAGAATATAACCAAAAATAAATATATATATTTATCAGATGAAATTTTCGTTCATAAAATGTGTTCTTAAAAACGTATTTTATATTTTAATACTGAGTATAGAATATCAAGAAATATTATATCTATACTATATATCTACACACATACACATACATATATTACATATATATGAATTTTTTAGGCCAACCATTTTCGTAATTTAACTTACTGAATAGTTTTTTCCTTACTTGAGAATAGTAAACATAGTCTAAATGCGAAATAGTATTTTACTTATTCACTTAACTAGAGAGATAGTAAGAATAAAATTTCAATTCACCAAACCCTCAAGAAACATCCTAAGTTCCGGGTAAAAGAAGTAAAGAGCGGAGGGGGAGACATTTCTATTTTTTCTAAAACCATACCGACTGATAAAGTGCTTCTTAACATTCGATGTTAGACGTATCAAAATCCCTTACGATGTATGTTAAATTTTAGATGTATTACATAAGATAAGAAATCATTTGTAATCAACTATAAAGGAGCAAAACACATGCCTACAATAAAATCATATCCTATTATATAGTTATTTTACTGCCGAATGAATACACAGTAACTACGTATTTCATAAATAAATTACGTGTGTAAATTTATATTTTATTTTAAAGTTGAAATCTCAAAAATCATTTTAAAGAAATTTCCAAAACTGATTATTCTACTAAAAAACATGGTACGAACGAGCTTATTACAAATATTCACTTCCGTTTATATTTGACAAATTGCCAATTTAAAAGTGCTAAAAATTTATGAAATATATACTAAACATATCAAAATAAATATTTACCTTGTGTATAATATTATGTCAAATTAACAATTGATTTTTGTATCAAATATAAGACGTTATTTTTCATTTTAACGCTATTTGGTAACAATTATTAATAAAAGCTACAAAATTTATTTTTACAAAGGTGTATACATAAAATTATATTATATGCTTTTCGATATGCACTACATAATTTCATAGACAATAGGCATTTCTAAAAAATTTTTTTCATCCAACACCCGAAAATTGATTTCTAAATAATTATATATATATATATATATATATATATATATATATATATATATATATATATATATATATATATATATATATATATATAATTTTGTAAAAATTCATCTAACGTTTTATAATTCATTTCAAAACACACAGCGGAAATTTTAAAATATTCACCTGCAGTAAGTGTGGATAGTTTATTCAGTGCTATAATCGTATGGGCTAAGTATTGGCAAGCAAAAATTGAATCAAAGAAAGCATTCGCAAGTCAAGAATATAAAAGATCAGTAAATTGCTTTTCAGTCAGTGTGGGGATTATGTTTAATTTAAACAGTCAAGTTAATAATAACGTATATTTTCGCATTTGCTTTGCGAAAATATTCCTTATTGCTTAAAATTAAAATTTATGGAAACTTTTAATATTTTATTTAAAATCATATACATTTTACTTTGCAAATAAATAAAGGTATAATTTAAAATTTTAATTATACATTTGAAATCTGATTGATGATCATCAAGCTTAGTTAAATGTATTTAGTTTAATAAAGTTTAACACGTGCTTTGTTGTTTGAAAAACTGAAGATTTAACGGTTATAAGTTGTGCAGAAAAATCGGGAAAAGGAAAATATTTTCTATCTCTTTTGTAGACAGTGAATTTTCTTTTTCAAATTTGTCAACGTGCCAGCATTTGCAGTTTAAAACTGTTCCTCCCAGGAAAGTGACAATTTATTTTAAAACAAAAGAAATTTAGTTTTGATCAGATTTCTTTCGTAGAAAACAGCTAGAATGAGAACTTTACAAATTGTTTTATTATAATACCCGTTGTGAGAGAGATATGAAATAAATTTAATTGTTTTGTTAATTCCTGATGTTATCTTTTTCAGATGGTCATTTCTTTTAGAAAAAGTTTAAACATTCATATTTTTTAAAAAGCTAAACATTTACTTATTATTAATATTTTATTTAAAAAAAAATGCTGTTGCAATGGCAAATTGAGCTATTCATGTTGAAAAAATGGCTGTTTAGGAAACAAAAAAGATATTTATTTGCAACAAATACTAACAACATGTTTCCATATTTAGTAAATGTTTACTTACAAAAAGTTTACAATTGATTACGGGGAAAAAATGCAAAAACTTAAACGTTTTTTATTCTTGTTTATCTGAAAATGTGTTTCAAATTTTTAATTTAATTTATAAATTTGAAAATAGTAAATTTCTAAAATATATAGTTATGATAAAAGTGTAATTGTATTATTCCGCATAATCATAATTCTCTAAAATTTTTGCTGTGTATAATATAACGTTATCTTTGTTTCATTGATACGATTTACAAAACTGTATTATTAAAAGCTATAAGTTCTTTGTATTTTCAAAAAAAAAAAAACTGATACTTTAATGATAGGGCATTTTTAAAGATAAAGCAAATATTATTCGATGCAACTTTTAAAAAAGGCAACGAAATCATACTTCACAACAAAACAAATAGTTACCATAATGTTCATCTCTTTAATTAATAGTTTTCATTTTTTAAATCATAATTATTTGCTATAAATGATAACAGTAATAGAATTTTATTTTATTAGAGAATAAGTATGGTTGCCAGTAATATATATAATTTGAGTTATAAAATACTAAAATAATATAAATTATTTGTATTCCAATGTTTTATTTTAACATTATTGTTATTAATTTTTTTATCAAATTTTATTAATAACTATAATTTAAATGTTTATATTCAATACAACCTAAAACATATTTTTCACAAAATATGAATTAATTATTAATAAATAATTTGTTTTTTAATAAGCTTGGCATTTCTGTATTTATTCTATAATTTAAATATTGATGTTTACCTTCAGAATTCATGCTTTGATAATTCAAAAGAAAACATTTTGCTTACATAAAGCTGAAAAATTAGAAAATGTAAATTAATTTAACTTTACTTTATTATTTTTAAATGTGTATGAAAATTTAGTAAGAATATGTATTGTATTTTACATCTTTCTTTTAAGAAAATATGTTGCTTTATAATACATTTCATATATATACATTTTTTAAATGCTTTAGGTGACAGTGTTTTTATACAGTTAATTTCAGAGTTCATTTTATTTATCTTTTTTAATAGATTTTAGAGTCATTAATTCTATATTTAATTATTTTTCCTTTATATTTAATTGTTTCAATGTTACGAATAAAAATATCATTTATAATGTAAAATTATATGTAAAATCATTTTTTTTCAAAGGTATTTATTTCCTAGAGTTATTAAATAGTTTCAAAGATTTTTTGTGATTTATTTTCAGTTGCAAAATATTTTCTAAAATTATATTTTTAAACTCGCCTTTATAGCGATAAAAGCGCCAAGATAGAATACGATACCTATGTCCACTGTCAAATAGCAATATCTAGCGAATTTTTCCCCTTTTCCCTATCCTCTTTTCCCTTACCCTGTTCTAGAGTGGTCAGGGAGAGCTCTCAAGGCATCTGTTTTTTTCCCACGTACGTTAGGGCAGAAACTTCATCTTATGATGGAACGCACGCATACATAGGGGAACATTTTGGGGGCATCGCAATAAAATGTCATGCTACCAAATCATGGAGAAACATTTAAAATAATAGAAAAGAGAAGACCATGAGAATGTAGAAAAATAAAATTCTCGGGCCATTTCCATATAGAAAATTGTCGTTGGGTTGGAGTTGCAGTTCTTTTTTCAAATAACAACAGATTAAATAAATAAATAAAACCCGAGATGGAATTCTCTAGCCAGTTTTTTTTTTCTTTTTTATGAAAATATTTAATATGTATTTTTATTTTGGTATTTTATTTTAAAAAAATATATCGTTTGAAAAAATTAAAAATGCATCCAATATTTACAAATAACTCATGATGTTTCCTTAGATTATCTTTTTATGATTCAACTAGTTGATAGAAGTTTTTTCAAAGTTATGTAATGATAATATTTAAAGAATTACAGTTGCTTTTCCACTATAGATAGGTAGTTTTCTCAAGAATGTAGCTGATGGTATCTATTGACTTAATTTTGGAAAAGAAAACATTTGTTTATATAAAAAATAATTACAAATTTAATTATTTTTATTTTTATTATAATTAATTTTAAAGAACTTCATTTTATATTCCATTAAGTTTCCTCAATTTGTAGGTTAAAGGAAATTATGTTTTTATTTTAACAGAGAGAGTTATAGAGTAAAGCTTTGTCAATAGATATTATTTCTAATTTGTTAAATATCCTTTATGTGTGAGAACTTGAGTTTTTCATATATTATTGGTATCCTTCTTTTGTAACTTTAATTTCATAATTCTGAAGTTTTTCTATGATATAATCAAATTAAAATGTATGAAAGGTAATACTTTAAAAAATCTTTTATTGTCTTGGAAATGTTTTACTATAAATATTGCAAGTTTTTGTTATGACATTTATTTTTAATGATTATGCATTCATTTGCACTATTATATAAACATACATCTTCACGCAGAATGAATTATGTTTACAAATTTAATTTTAATGATACTTTGAATCAAACTCGTTTTTTTCTACCGTTTCATCTTTACGAAATCCTCATCAAAAAAATAACGGTAATTGCCCAGCTTAAAAACTAAAAAGAGCAACCCTTCGAATCTTTTTATAGAGTGTCCAAAAATATTTAAAGAATTGCGGGTTTGAGAACGTGAAGGAGAGAAAAAAAATTGATAAAACTATAGAAAAAATAAATAAAAATCTTTTCCTCCTCTCTTAAGTATCCGTGGTTGATTAAACCTCCCCACCCATTAAGTGGTAACTAAAAGAAGTGGGAAAAAATCTTTTCTCTTAACCCTCTTCAAGTTTTTTTTCTTCATCATCATCTTTTCTTTAAAGCAAAAGGACCTTAATTAGCAGCTGAAAAACAAAACCCGTGAACGGGGCAGTCTTGTAATACTTGAGGAGCAAACCGAATTTAAGAGGAGGAGAAATGAAGGAAGCAAGGGAAAAAAACAACTATAAAGGCGCCGAGGAGGAACTATCATTGCGTTAAAACGTCATTGTACCATCTGATTTGAAGGCTGCCTTTATTTTCGTTCGTTTCTTCAATTTTTACGCGCCGCTTACTCGCCGCTTGCGATGATGAGGGGTGGAGGAGGGAGGAAGACTTAATTTGAATGTTGAAGGAAGCACTTCATGTGGTAGTTAAGTTAAAGGGGACTCTGTACTATTTGCAATTTGTTTGAAAATAGGTTACGGTTCTTCCCAGTGAAATTTTGCGTAATTGAATTTTAATTCTTCGGGAACAAAAACTAGTTGGATCTGTAATAAATAGCATCGATATAGTAAGCCAATAAATTACATTTACTATAAAGTAGTTTTACAATGAATGAATTTAATGGAGTATTAATATCTCTAAATCTTTTTATATTAAATGATATAAATTTAAATAATCATCGTATTATATGAGAGGTAATTAAGAGTTATTTTAATGTATTTATTAGTTAGTAATTAATTACGTTTGAGGCTATGTATAATCTCTGTTTTCTTTCAAATTATATTGATATCGAGTTTATTTTGCTTATTTTTTATAAAAAAAGAAGCAACTGAAAAACAAAATTAATTTTTTGTGAAAAAAAGAAAAAAAATGAAGATTGTTTTATAAAACTGAAATAGGAAAAGGCATAAATTATTGGATAATGTGATAATTTTTTGTTAAAAATTTTAAGTAAAATAATAATAATAGTTATTAAACATGAAATTTTTGTTTTAAAATGTTCAAATGTAAAAAACTTCAATAGTTGTCTAAATATATCAGGATGCCAGTCAATATGAATTATAGATTGAAACTCTTTGAAAATGTGCAAATGTGTAAAAAAAATTGTATATGAAGTTTTCAGATACATTCTTTTATAGAAAATAAGATTTATAAAACAATTTTTATACCTCAGTTTTCATAATTTTTGAAGATTTAATTAGTAGTTGAGAGCCTAGAGATTTGATCATTTCTACAACTGTCCGTGTATCTGAGTCTCATTTACGACTTTGTATTCGTTCAAGTCTAGATTATGCTCTAAGTCCTTGACGAATAACCTCACGTGCTCAAAAAGAGACCGTTGAACGACAAATTAATCGTAAATTCAGTGACTACTTATTGTAACCACGAACATTATTCTCCAAAGTAAGATTTGAAGATTGCACTTGAATGTCAATGATTAAAAATCAAATTATTTCCTCGTAAATAATTGAAATATATTAATTTTTTTGAACGATAAATGAAAAATATTGAAGATTTTATTATATTAGAGAATAATCAAGATTATTTAGGCTTTTTTTATTTTTATCTTATTTAAAATTTTTTGAAATACCAATGATAAATCAATTTTTAAACATTAAGTTTTTCAGTTTTTAAAAATTAATCAATAATTAATGCACAATTGCTCATATACATACATTATATATATATATATATATATATATATATATATATATATATATATATATATATATATATATATATATATATATATATATATATATATATATATATATATATATATATATATATTATAGTGACAATCCATGCACGTAGAAATATATTTCACAGGATCTTTATTACTGATTTCTGCAAATAAAGACCTTGTTGTTTTTACCAATTTCGCTCACTTTTCTTTATGTTTTTGTTAACATGCTTCTATCATGAGCAAAAGCTAATAAAAAGCATATGCTTAAATTTCTGAATTTTTGTAGCATTTTTTTACATTGCTTTCTAATTTTAAATTCATACATCTTTTTATGAAATCATGATGTACTTTTTATACAAACAATTTTTACAATTCAATAGCTTATCTGTAATGGGATGATGAAACTGGGACATTTTGCAATTTACTGTTTTTATAGAGATATTTATTAGTTGGCTAGTGAGACAGTCATATTATTAAAAAAAATGTTTTATTAAGTAAATTGTGGTATACACGTGTTTAAAGAACATGTAACAATGTAAAAAATATTTATTTGTGTTATGAAGGATATTTTTTTATAGTTTAAAGACCAAATATTGGTGACAGATGTTGACTATAGTTTTTCCATAATTAATAAGAAAAATTAAATTCAAATGCGTTTTTAAGAATCAATTTTTGGTATCTTATCTGTCATTTAACAGTTAATGTACAATGTATTTCCTCTTTCAAAATTAAGGTAATTTTGCGGTAAATTGCAAAATTAAGAATATATATTACTTAGTCTAACAAGTTTAATTTTAAAAATGTAATGAGCGATATTATATTTTTATAATCAAGCGTAGTAAAAATGTTTTAAAAAGTAATATAAAAAATGTGAAAATACAATTTTGTTATGTTCTGTTTCTAAATAATGATAATTAAATATTGGAAATTTTTTCCCTCTGTTTTTATCATAATTTACGAAATAATTAAAATATCCTGCTTTCAAATTTTATTAGTTATAATTGTTGCAAAATAATGAGAATAATAAAGTTTTAAATAATTTTTTAAATTGAAAATTTCGCATTATATTAAAAGGAAAAGTAGTTTCAAAGTTTCGCAGATAAATATTTGGTAACAAGATTAAATTTATAATTTTCCTTCAAGTTAAATCAAAGTTTATAGTATACTCGATAGATGGCAGCAGCTAACTGATCCTTTCTTAATAAATGTTTTCATCCAAGATTTGGAGGCTAGCTTAAATTTGGAATTATCAAAACAAGAGAGGATCTTTCTAAATTATATTTTTTAACGAGAAATTATGTATGAAAACAAATACAATAGAAATGATGCATCACATTTTTTATTGTCTCTGAAATGCAGTAATTTTTACTGTGAAAAAGTTTGAAAATGTGAATGAATTAATTTACTTGTCTCGATAAATTTTTGATGCAATTTTAACTTCTTAAAGATAAATAAACTACGTACGAATTAAAAATTCTTTATTTAATTCAAAATCTTATACAAAATTTGAAATGAGATGATTCAATTATTTTTATGTAAAATAATCTACTATTTCAATTTTTGAGAAATATATTTTTATTTATTAAGTATTTTAATAAATGCAGGATGTTTGTATATTATAAGTAATTAATTTATTCCAGAATTAAATTGTGTGGTTTTTATATCATATTATTAATTAAAAATATAACAACTTAATTAACTTAATGTATTCAAATACTTAAATCATAAAAAAATAATTTATGCTTTAATATTTAAAAGATTTGCATAAATATTTTTAAAAATATTTAAAAAATATAATGCATTAACTTTTCTAAATTTGATTTAATTGGCAATTATATTTATAACTGTATTAAATTTAATAAATAAAATAGGAAGCACAAAAGCAATAGGTTCGAATTTTACCGCTTTTTTTCCATCAAAAATATAAAAAAAGTTAAAATCTGGTAGTTAAAATAATAAAAATATTATTCTCTCAAACTTTTCATTATAAGTTATATAACTTAAAATTTAATGATTATATATATATATATATATATATATATATATATATATATATATATATATATATATATTCTGAAAATTAAGCTTATTATCACACCTTTTAATATTGTTCTGTGTTGTCATTTTTACTTAATAAAACTTAATAAAATCATAGAAGATAATACAATCAAACTTGGTAGGACTTATAGTTTTAAATTCAAAGTATTTGTATCTAAAATTTGGTTATTTTCATAGATTGTTAATAAATTTGAATAAAAAATTTTTAAAAACTCATATTTTAGATTTTTCGAATCATTATTTTCTAACTAACTTTGTATGTTTGAAAATACATTTTACGAGGTCAAAAATTCATATTTACAAATTTCGAATCTGGTAAGGAAGGTAACTAGAACAACGTCATAAAAATTTTCATATCACTGTATGTATCGTTATGTAAATAGAAATAACAAAAATATAGTTTTTTATATTCTTGATTTTGTTGTATGAAATATCTTAAAAATTTCTGTATCACGTTTGACTTTCTCTGCCTCAAACGTGTATGGACAGTGAAAACATCTTTACAGTTTCTTTAGCAAAGTTTTTTAAGAAAAATTAATTTTTCACTTTTTTCAAAAAAATGAGAACTACAATAAATAAATAATAAAATAAAATAAATTGAAATATAAGTCCTTGCCGATGTAAACCAAATTTTACCAGGTGTTTTGCATGTCTTTTTCATTTTGTTTTTTTTCTTCTGTTCAATGTATTAATGGCTGAATCAATGGAAAACGACTTCGTAAGGCGATGCTTTGGTCATTATACAAGAAATTCTTTCACTAAAAAAATGAACTTCGATGATATTCTCAGACATTAATGGCGAACTTCACTTTGTTTGTTGCCACTCGAAGAATGCGATTTAAAGGCAGGCAGCAAATTCGTCGACAGGTCAGATTTACGACGCCCTCTCAATACGATATGATGTAGATGAAACATATGACATCATGGATATTTTAAATCAAAGAAAACTGTAATAAGGTGATGTAGACGTGATCTCAATTGGAACAAAAGAAACAACCACTTTATAGTAAAAAAAGTAAATATTAAAAACTAGTAACTGAATTATGTCACCATATTTTGTAAAAATTAAATGCATTTATAAGTAGACATATTGTGATGAAGATGGTAAGCAATCATCATTAGTCTAGTTGTTAAAATTTTCTACTAATATAAGTTGAAAAAAGTACTCTCATATTATCCATATTATCTCAGTTACAAATCATATTATTAAATGCAAATAATTGTGCTAAGGATAAATTATATTATGATAGTTCTGATGGTAAATAAAACATGATTATCAACTTATAATGTTGATGCACTTGTAGCTGTAATTTCATTTCATAATTTTGTCCTCGTCAAGTATATATATATATATATATATATATATATATATATATATATATATATATATATATATATATATATATACCGTAACTGGTTCATAATGAATGCAACTACTAAACAATTGTTTAATTTAAACAAATACATTTTCTGTAGGCTGTCAGCTAGATTTATATTAGATTTCCTTTCAAATCCCACTGTCAAAATTAAAAATATTTTTGTCGTTCAATCCCGTCGCATTCCAATTGCTTGGGGAGCGGCGGGCGCATGCCTATCTTCCCAGCAGATCTGAGAATAATTATCTCCTAATATCGCGAATAGTCTGGAGCGATTCTCCCGAATTCTGTCCTATCTCCGTCTTTAAAAAGTCGAAAACGTTTTCCCGCTTTTCGAGTGTCCATGCTAACCCATCTCTTCCATCTCATCGTAATTACTCAAGATTAAAAAAGATCGCCTTCTATGCGCGCAATTAGTCGAAGCCTGGGATAGGTACCAGGCCAATATATATATCCTTCCCAAGCTGCTCGTCCATCCCCTTTCAACCACCCCTCTAGTCTCTGAAAAGGCAGTTATTAATTTAGCGGCGCCATTCATCATAATTTTATGTCCAAAAGTAGTAAATTGGTTTAGTCAATCAATGAAATTAAGCAATTTTCCTAAATGTACTTCTCTCTAGAACGCTTTTCCGCTTGCCGGGCGGAAATCCCGTGACGCCCCCTTCGATTAGGAAAGTTCCCCAGATAAGATATTATATAGATCTGTATTTATTGAAGTTGATATTGAGCGGAATAAGCTGGGGCGCATGATTCATTGAACTTCTCGGATTTTGACTTTTCAGAAGGGTGGACTGTTAAGTGGGAAATCACTTTAAAGTTTTCAGCAAAAATTATTCATTTTAAATTTAAAGAACTATTTTATATTTAACAGGAATTTTTTCACTCAGCTTTACTTTTTATTATCGATATATATATATATATATATATATATATATATATATATATATATATATATATATATATATATATATATATATATATATATATATATCCGATAGTTTTCATAGTTGAGAAGAACTTCGAAAAAATGTAATTATTTACACTAATTACAATAATTTTATTTAATCTATGTGTTGAAAAGTATATCATCCCTTTTAAAATTATCATAATTATTTATTGATATTTGTTTTTACAACCCAGAAATTTTAACTTTTGGCATATTTCACTGTTTTTAGTTTTAGACATGAAACTTCAAGTTCTTGGTTTGGTTTAACGAAATATTTCAAATTTTTGACGAGTTTGCAAAATTTTCCGAACGCATTAATAGGGTCCTATTTTTAAACAAATCTAAATTTTTTCAGAATAGTTAAAATGTTCTTATGTTATAGTCGTTAGTATTACCGTCAATTGATTTTTCGAATTGAAGAATTGTGAAAAGGAGTTTTAGAATCAGTACATTATTGACCTAAAATCTCTATATTTTAATACTCCTTTTTTAAAAAAAATTTAAATAAAAATAGCTGTGTATTTTTTATTAATATATGCACAAATTTTATTCAAAAGTAATGGAAAAAAATGTGTATGAACGTAAACTTTACTTCCAAAATCTGTTTTAGTGTTATGTATCCTTTGTCTGTATTTCACTAGAAAATTTAGCTTTTTTATAAAGAGATGAAAATATTTCTTAATTTTATTTTGAGAGTGGCCAGAATATTTTCTTTGAAAATCATGTTTATATATATATATATATATATATATATATATATATATATATATATATATATATATATATATATATATATATATATATATATATATATATATATATATATATATCAAAACAAGTTGAAGAATACTAACAATTGTAACAGAATTTTCATTGTTGAAATGCTGAAAAATTATGCTGTATTATTTATCTTTTTGGAAGGAGCTTCAATATATATAACATCATTTATATCTATAAGTTTTTATCCCATATATATGTTAAATTTTCAATAAAATTCCATATAATGCTACTCTGAGCGTTTTTGCTTTATAATCTTAGCAATATAGAAAGAGCAGATGCTTTCTAAAAGTATTCAGCTATTACATTGATTTTACGTTCTTGTATAGCGAATGATAAATCCTTTAATCCAGTTTTTGTTTACATGTTTAGCTGTTACATTTTTCAGAATTAAAATCAATATTGAAATATAGAGGAAGAGGATATTAGAGAAAAACCAAGAAATATTATTAATTTAAAATAAACGATGCACATGTTTTAAGTTCTTTTGTTTTCTTTGTATAAAAGTATTTTTTACTTTTCCATTAAATTTGTGAATACAATGATAGGTTGATCTAAAGTGTTACTTATGGGTGGATAGTGTGAATATAGTCTACAGATTTTAAGTTTTCACGCTTTCTATGGTGTACATACCAAACTATGTGTGATAAGATTTTACAATAAACGAAAGAAATGATAAACTCCCGATTACATTTTTGTGTTATTTATCTTAGAAGACTAAATAAAAGTTATCTTTTGTCTATAAATATAGAACGAATTTAATTCAAAAAATTTTTTAATCAATGATTGTTTAATATAACAATTTCGCACATGAATTGTTTTTACATATATTAATAAAATTTTTATTAAAATATATGTATTTTAACAAATTTCAAATAAAACCATAATTACTATTTTAGTAATAGCTAATGGCAGATAAAATAATGGCATCAAGCATCTTAAATATGTATCCTCAAATCATGCAGGTCTTAAAGAAGAATTTCGCAATGTCGACCATTAACATTAAAAAGTTTTTGAAAGCCCCAATCACTCTCCCTTTTTCTGTTTCATCTCCATTTTGATTAGGGAAATCGTTTTTTCCCTTTCTCCAACAGAAAGGCGGAAAAACAAAATAAGACTTTCTCAGAGCTTTCTAACGAATGAAATTATTTCCTCTCATACGTCACTTCCGTTTGAGGCGTGCTCTCTTTTAACGGATAATGACATTTTAACGTCAGCCCTCGTAATTGGGATGGGCAATTTTTCCTAATTTCAATGGATGTCTCGGCATGGGAAGTAAAGAGTTTATTGGAATTGAGAGACGCGATGGAGGCATGTTTTGGCGGCCATTTATGCTGCTTGACACTTCGGGCTTGTCAATGCTACTCGCCCCCACCTTCTGGCGAACGCCCACTAATATGCTGAAAAAGTTTCTGGAGGTAATGGAAAAATGTTGCCTCTATATTCCTATCATAAGCAATTTGGATTTCCATATTCGTTTCATGGATTAGAAATTCTTGAAACTCTTCCGTTGTTTTAAAGTGTTTCAGATTCCCTCGAGGATAATTGCGTTGCCATCTCTGAAATTGTGTAGACATTTTTTAAGGGCTTTTCTTATCGATGAAACTGAGCTTTCTTTTTATTTCAGCGAATAGCAATTTGCGAAAGTGCTGGAATCAAATGTAAAATTAAAGAAAATCATTTTAGTAGAATGCATAATAGTTCATGTTTATTCTCAGGATGGAAGAATGTGCTATAAAGAAAATATATTTTAAGTGATTTGTGCAATCCGATTTGGGGGGGAAACATTTTGTATCTTATTTTTTAAAATGTTTCTTTATTTTATCATTATTAGAACGAAATTAAAAGATTTCTCTTTTCACAGATATCTTGAAAGTTGTGCCTTCTCTCATTAGCTATTTATGTTGAAATCTATGTTAAATTAACTACAAAAACATATTCTTATTACTTTTTGTTATTCTAACTATAAAAGATTTAAAATTTTGAAATCGAAATTGGTTTTAAAACAGGAAGTTCAAAATTACTTCAGTTTTCAATACAGCACAATTTTCCTCACGTTTGTTGTTTAGTTCTATTGTTTAGTTGAATAAAACCCAAGAAAAACTAACGAATTAAGGCATCAAATCCTCGTGAATTTCCAGTACTTTAAACTCGTATAGTTGGCCAAAAAACTATTTGTCTTATGTATAAAACAAGTTTGATCAGATCCTGGACCTTAAAAATCTCAGTTGTCGGGTGCAATTCATTTTCAAAGTGAAACCTCCTTTTAAAATTTCATCTTCAGATAATATTCTAATTAAAGTACTGATCAGAGAAGCATTTTGGAAATAACATGACCTCCTCATCAATAAAATTAAAATTAATAAATGCTATACAAATAATTTCTGATATGTTTTAAAATAATTACACCCGTTTCATAATAATACTGGTAGCCAGTTTTCACGATCTGTGGATTGCAGAGAAACTTTGTGTACCTAGTTTAAGATGGTCAATTACGTTTAGGAACAATAACTATATTTACTGTTTTCATCTTCGAGCTTTCCAATGCATTTCTGATTGGTGGCGTATTGAGAAAACCAGAAACACCATCGCCGTATAGGGGAAAATAATATTTTTTCAAAAATAGAAAAACATCATTATTTTTTCTTATCTGATGGAAACGTAAAAAAAGGAGGATCTATTTATGTGGTTGTTTCTTTGTTTTTAGCAATTATGTAAAAATGTACGTTCAATAAAAAGAAGAAATACCAAACTCTTTTGCCGCTCAACTTGTCTAGTGGTCAGCGTCTCTGACTGCGGATAGGGATGTCCTGGGTTCGAATCCCGGTTCGGGCATGGATGTACTCTATCTATCTATCCTGTCTTTTTCCTTTCCTTGTATGAATGTGAGTGAATGGTTGCCTACCCTATAAACGGGTACCAATAGCATATGTGTACTGAAGAAGTCGGACTCCACACCAAAATATGGTTCAGTTGGAAAAGTGGAGCAGCTCACCTCATATTGCCAGCCTGGCTGGCACACGACAACAACAACCAAACTCTTTTGCTCTTGCAGCGAGCAAAGACCTAAAAATGATTTACATTTTCCCGTAAGCGACTTTCCAATAAGTTTAAATAATTGTTAATAACTATTTAAATTAATTAAGAACGCTGTAATCAATATTTCGGAATGAAATATAGACTATGTTAGATAGAAGTCAACATCCTAATATGCGTTTCATTTCATTATTTTCAACCATTCTGAAATCAACCTTGAACGAAAAATTTGGTGGATTTTAGGATAAAGGTTTTATTTATAAAAATTTTGATGGTCATAAATTTTGCTCTAAATGAAAATTAGGAAATATATTGGGTAAATGTATCAGAAAGTGTGATATATTTTCATTCAGATTTATATGTATATAAAAGAAAGCTGTTTCTGCTTCAAGTGCTTAAGACTTTACCAAAGAGACTCACATCTAACTACAGTCAATCAATCCAACTGTTCATTGGATGATATTTTCATATTGACCTTCAGGGAAATGAGTTTGATGGTTGATGTAGTTTGGGTAATGATTTCATGACTGTGTCCAATTTAATGCCTATTGTATTATGCCAATGATTATGAGTGTATTAACAATTGCTCATTTCTTCCCAGGTGATGGACATCAAAGGCGATGTGTCCCAGCGGAAACGAGCTTTGCCGAGCATGGTCGGCACCTCAGTGGTGACGAGGGAGAACCTCGTGGACTGTGCTGCTTGCCAGAAGCCCATCCGGGAGCGGTACTTGCTGAAAGCCCTCGACCAGTTCTGGCACGAGGACTGCTTGAAGTGCGCCTGCTGCGACTGCCGCCTGGGGGAAGTGGGCTCCACCCTCTTCACCAAGGCCAATCTCATCCTCTGCAAGAGGGACTATCTCAGGTGAAGGCGATTTCTTCTCTCGAGTTTAATGGGCCTCCTGCTATCACATCACGCACTTCATTGCCATATGCATTAAGAATCAGTATTAATAAATAAATTAAAAGCAACTGTTTTTGCTAAAAGTAGAAAAATGCTTCGATGTGATTTCAAGAATTTTAAGAAAGAAAATAAGTAATTATTTGTTACAGTTAAGATTTTAGGTTAACTCAAAAAACATACATAATATTTCTGTCTCAAAATGTTCAGATTTATATCCAGGAAATGCACCTTTAATTTCTAATACAGTCTAGAATAGGCCGTTCCTTGTAAATGGATTGCATGCGAAAATAACAGTTTACAAAGTGCATTGTTTACAATTTTTTTAATTTGGGGAGTAAATATTGCTGTGATAATAATTTGTTAGAAAATTATCTTAAATTTAAAAATATTGTGAAAAGATAAGGGCACTTATTTTAAGAAGGAAACGGAAAATATATATTTACACCCTAATTTCAATTTTTTTTAAGTAATATAAATAGTTAAAAGCAAAAAAAGTAAATATAAATATTGTACATTCAAATTATTTATTTCACTAATAAAACATCATTTTCCACAAATTGATTGGAAATACACACACACACACATATGTATATATATAAACATACATACATAATGAAGATGTATAATCCACAAATAATTTGTTGCCTGTTAATTCGACTAAAAAATTTAATAATTATCAAGTAGACGACACCAAATGCAAGATAATAATAATTAACTTGAATAAACACCAACAAAGAAATTACATTTCAGTTATCAGTGACAAGTTATTTGTGAACACCATCTTTGGCGATAAATAGCAAACTACATTTCTGTATCACTTGAGAAACGCTGTCTCTTTCTTTACAATTGAGTTCCTTTATTTTAAATGTGAATCCTTGATACTTTTAATTGTTTCACGAACAAAATATACTTAGCAAAATTATATATTTTAACAAATCCTCATTTTTTTATCTTGAATTCCCTCCCTCTAAAATAAAAATTTTCTCTCCTAGCATCGCGTGATATTTTTGCATTATTAACTTTGCCATTAATCTAAAATTCTTTTATTATTATATTATAATTCAAATATTGTAATGAACTGAATATTATTATTCTCCTGTGACCAAAGATCGTATTCTGACTTTCGCTTGTAAGCAGCAATGTATTAAATTCTTTTTTATTTGACTCTTTTGTATGAGTAGAAAAAAGATGTAATGCGTTATAAGAAAATATGTTTCCTTTCGAATTTGCTTCAATATCTTTGCGTTCCAGATTGTTCGGGACGACGGGATTGTGTTCAGCTTGCAATAAAACCATTCCTGCTTTCGAGATGGTGATGAGAGCAAGAGGCAATGTCTATCACTTGGAGTGCTTTGCTTGCCAGCAATGTAATCACAGGTAAACACATTTTAATGTGTATATTTTCTTTTTAAAAAAGCAATTTATCTATGTTGTATCCCAAGATATTATCAATAAACAACATAATTGGTTATTGTTAATATTCTGGCATACAGTTTTAAGACGAACTTAGTGATTTATTATGATTTTCCCAAATGATCTAGCCGAAACTTGGTAATGTATCCTCTTGTACTATATACTACTTGAAAAGGAAACAAATTTAAAGCAGTAGTTAGTTTATTGGTATAAAGACTATTAACACAACAATCTTTATTTGGATTCCGAAACAGAGTATGTCTCTAGATTTTTGAAAGCATCTTCCTCAAATTATTTATAGCATGATTAGAAAATGTAATTTTTCAGGTCTTTTATGGACATGATTTAAAAAAGTTGTTTTCGATTTCCGTTCGAATGATATTCCAGAGTGTGTGAAATAAATTCCTATGTGACTTTGGAAAATTCCGTAATTATTTCTTTTATATAAGACCAAAATTTTGATTTTACTTTTTAATTTCTGGAGAAATGTTACGCTTTGTAGCATCATCTTATTTCTCCTACCTGTTCATAATCTTCCGCATAACATGACTTTGGAAGTATACTCTTCAATTCTTTTCAAAAATGAATCTTTGTTTCTTTAAATGGTAACATTTTTGATTGCGAGTAACTTACTTTTAACAGGATTTTTAGTTACACAATCAAAGAAGAAATCTTTTTTATTGTGTGTGCGAGATGGTATTAAAAGCTAGAAAAAGGTATCATTTTATCATCATATCATGTAACATTCTCAAATCTGTCTTGAAATAAGTAATAGTGGCCTCGGTTGGGGTCATGCCACTTCGTGTTCATGATCAAAATATTATTGAAACTTGTTCAACAACGTATTATAATCAACATCATTGATAACAAGACCAGTCTTTCTTAGTTTTGTATTATGATGACTAAACGATAATTTAAAAAACTGATAGCATAGCTTTCCTTACATTGAAAGAGCAAAAACTAGTTTGCATAAATTTGAACATTTTAATTTAATTGTGGTACTACTGAAAATTTTATAATTCTTCTATCTTTCAAGGAATAAATTAAAAACTACAAGAAAACATTTAATTTCCAAAATCTATGTTGTATAAAGAAAAGGGATGATAACTTTTTTTCGGGAAATATAAAAAATTCATAAGATTTTTAAAACAATAAATTGTTTTAAAAATATTGTTGCCTTTGTTGTCAAATTTAACTTACATAATGGTCCCAAAGTTGATGCTTGTTATTTACACAAAGTAAATCTACATGCAATAAAACCTTTTGTTATTAAGTCTTCTACATTTTTAATTTTTTTTAGATATTTTTAAATCATATTATATTATTGCCTTGAGTTTTTAGCTTATTTCTTATATTATTAGTCATAAAAATTTAACAGATATTTCCGATAGATTTTAAGAACTGCAAATAACATTGGATAATTTCGACGTTATTGATTTATAAAGTTCATTCCTTGAAATATTTGAATTAGGGATTTAACAGATATAGAAAATATTCCAAATAGAGAGAGGTTTTATATTTTTACATTGACTTTTCCAACACGTTAATGTTTTCGCTAATCTTTTTCATGATTGAATGTTGGGTTGTTTGAATGTTACTTTGATTATTTGCATGGTACTTTGATTCAAGTTCAACATACTTGCCACGAGTATTTTTGTTGATTATACTTTTATTGATAATCTTGGCATTTTAAACGAATTTATAAATATAAAATTCTTTGCTTTTTGCAGGTTCTGTGTCGGTGATCGGTTCTATTTGTTCGACAACAAGGTGCTATGTGAGTACGATTACGAAGAGCGGGTTCTCTTCGCTTCCCTGCCCTACTCCGCCTACAACAGTCTGGACCAAATCCAGAGACAGACGGACAGTTTGACACCCCTCTCACCTCCAGTTGATGATGCGTCAAGCGGATATGGTAGTCCGAGTTCCCTTATCAGCGATGGACATTAGTCTGGATAATTGAGAACATAACCAAGTGGAATAAACTTGGTGATGAAATTGGCGAACTTCAATTTTTACCACAAAAGAAAGAAACGGAAGACAATAACTGTGCTCTTGAAGAGATTTAATTCACTAACTAACGAGCATTTTGGACCACGAATCTTATGGCGTGTGGCTGTTTTCTAAATCAAAAAGAGATTTCTCTGAATTGTATCTGATTGATTTCTAGCGGAAGTTATGTTATGACGATCATTCGTGGAAAGCACTGTTTATGTGTAGGATATGGTTATAGATTGCTTTCAATCGCTTTCGCATTTGACAATTTAGTTTTCCGTATTTGTTTATTATTAAAGTATTTAAAATTTATTTTGGCAACAGTATTTAGCCGAGTGAGTAATAAATCAAAGTTTATTGCAAAAAATATATTTTTTTATTTTATTAATAGAGATTTTTTTAAAATCTATGTATATAACTTATTCGTTATTTAGAGAGATATTATCTTGTTTTTTGTGAAAAATTTAGTTGTTATTTGAGTTCAAAATTTAATTTGCGAATATCTTCCTTGCACAAAAGGTGGAGAAATTTTTAAATATCTCATAAAAATATATATTTAATTTTAACGTTTATTTAAAATTACACACACACAAATTTGTCTTGAATAAACTTAATTTTCAAAATTAACAAAATCCTTTTTCACTCAATGTTAAAAAATATGTATGCTAAGTAAATTGCAAAAAATATTTTTGTCTTTACTTATAATCTTCAAAATAAGTGAATTTGAAAAATAGATGCCGTGAAGAACGTCTAAAATTCGCATTCTTAATTCTTAAAATGTACGTGAGTACTATTTTTAAATATGATATTTTATTACAAATAAAAATTTTGAGTTAATTCTTTCAAAATTTCATTTAAATTAAATTTTATAAAATGTATTTTGTGACAGCTTATGTCTGGGCACACAGTTAAAGCATATCATATTAAAAAATAAATGTAAACTTTTAACATTATTTCTGGCAATTAGATCAATTAAATGAAATGAACCCTATTTAAAAAAATTTAAACTTCTTTATAAATATACTTGATATAAGTGCAAAATATTTGCAATAAATTACCAATTTTGTGCAATAAAATCAGAATTTATTAAGAGTTATAAATTAAATTTATCGTGTTATTTCTTTTTTGTATTTTTATTTTATTTGTTCTGTACTTTTTTAATTTTTTACAATGAAACAGATTTAATTCATTGAATAACTGATAAATTAGTCATTATCAGTGCTAAAATATAAGTTTTGTAAAAGAAGGACTTCTCTGAAAACAGAAACTGTATCAGGAGGATTTGTGTATCATAGTCAAAGTCTCTTTGTACAAAGTTGAAATTACTGAAGAATTATGATATTGTAAAGCTAGACTGCTTCCTAAGAATTGTATTGTAAATATATATATTTGTTGTTCAAGTGAAATAAATTTGACTGAATATGTAACTGTGTCTGTAATGTTTAACTCCTATAAGTTACAGAATAGTAATTATTACTTTCTTTTAACATTGATGCATCTTTTAAATTCATTGAGAAGATCACCAGTTCTTCTATGTAATTTGCAATGTGAATATAAGTGGAAAGATATTCCGTAGATATAAACGAATAGAAACTATTGGAAGATAATGGGTTCGAATCACCACCAAACGAAGATCCGTTGTATTTGCTAATGGCGATTGTGGGGGACGTTAAATATATCACGGTCGCAGTGTATTTCATATGAAATGATATCTATGTGGGTGCCAGGCCAAATCTGGGGGTCGTCTACTTGGTTTCTAAATTGTGATTACTGGCGAAAAGACCTACTTTCTTCGTTGGGATGGACCACCCTCTGGGGCCATCATTTCTGCCCCTTGTCGTTTTAAAATTTGGAAATTCTAGTAGTTGGGCATTTTATAACAACATATTTTATTAAAGTATTATCTGTATTTATAATTAGTATTATTTATATTACAATTAGAGCTTAATTATATTTAGTATTATTTATATTTACAATTAGAACTTAAATTATTTGAATATGTCATTTTCCTTTCATTAAATATATTCAGTGTTACAAATTATGGATTAATATAGTTGATTAAATGAAGTAAATATAAAGGTAAATTAATCTCATTTATGTTTTTACTTTAATAGCAAGTATTAAAAGATCTTCACCTCATTTCTTTTTTAAAATTCACATTTTTTTTTTTTGTTAAAATGGTGGTTTCGGTTTAATATAAAACAATGGTTAAAATTCTCTCTTTATACATACATACAAAAAAGGATTGGACATACACAAAAGAAAGCAATTCTGTGAATTACAATAGTGTGGTTAGTGTTGGTACAGTTTTCTGAGTGAATAATTTATATAAAAATTTTTGAATACACTGGTTTGGAAATTAGAATCGTAAAATAAATAATTTGATTATAATTTTTTATTAAAGTTAAAAAATGGTTTTCATCAGATTTTCAGATACCGAGTAAATTGATCTTTATAATTATTTTTTTTTCGTTGGGATATTAGGATTAATTTTTCAAGTAAAGAAATAAAAAGATAATTTTTGATTATTTGCTTGTCTCAACTCATTTAATCTTTTTTTTATCAACACGGAATACCACAAAGTTTTCTGATAATTTTATAATGGTTTTGTGCATCTTTTTAGGCTTGAATGCTTTTTTGTGATTGTAGATTACCATTAGGTATAAAAATACACAAGAAAAATTTTGAGTTTCATTTAAATTCCCTCTGTTAAAATTAATTTTTTTTTTATAAAAAATATTAATGGAAACAAATATTATAATGAAATAGTCCTTATATTATGTCAATAAAATAGAATAGGAAACATTTAAAAACTATCATAGATTGCAAAATTACGCAAATATATATTCTTATGACAATGGAAATAGACGGAATTTAAAAAAAGAAATAATTTGAATTATTTTAAAAAAGACGGAAAATTAATAATAAAATTATAGATATTCTTGCTTGAAAACGATAAATTGAATTTTTTTCCAGTATGAAACTATTAACAAATGATTAAAATAAATTTTTAAAGTAGTTTCATATGTAAATAATATTATACCGTGAGATGTTCGAAGCAAATAAAAATGTATTATTATTTATCCTACATCTATAGCACTTAAATAATTTTATTTAATAATAATTTAAAGTTGATTACATTATTTTACATTTACTTTATTTAAGCAATATCATCCGAATGAATAATTTTAAAATGCTCTAGAATTCTTGGAAAGAAGGAATATTCTTATTCTAAACTCGTAACACTTAAATATTCTCAACATGGAAGAACATTTCTTCGTTACCTTCCATCTCACTCTACAATCTTTTAGCATTGAAACGAAAGGAAAAATAAAAAAAACGAAAGAAAACTTCATAATTCTTTACACCAGATTCCTAGGTGCCATTGTGACTTCTCCACAATCACCCAGATAATAAACTATCACCCGAACCTCCTATTTCATCTGATTTACGATTCACGAGTCTCTTCCATCCTGAGTTAGAGCGGAATCTAGCTAGAGCAAGCGCACGGAAAGAAATAAAAAGCGAGAACGAAACAAATATAAACCGTGTGGCTTTAATCCGAGAAGTCTGCTCTTTTCCTGCTTCTCTTTCCTAACTATAACTGCGACTATCGAGTTCGAGATCAGATTAAGGGATATCTATTTCACGTCCTTTAGACGTCATCATCAATCTAAACGTGCGGTGGCAAGCGTAGAAGATTTCTCCAGTTACGAATGGCAACAGCTTGGCAGCAGGCGAAAGAGCTAGAACTAATCTCCACATCTCAATACGATGGCTTTTCTATAAACAAAAGAACAGAGTTCTAACGGTGTTGTTTCTTATCAGAATCTCCGAATCAAGGACCCTTGTTCATTAATTTGAAGCCAAGTGATAGGTGACAGAAGAAAAAAATTGGGTTCCATACCGATTAAATTTATGTCAAGTAACGGTCTTTTTGTTCTAAGAAATTTTTCTTGCACTATCTTCAAGTGACAAGCGTGGTTTTTAATTTCTTTTCCAACTGAAGTTATGGTGACGTCACTTAAATTAATGTTTGCTTAAAATCAAGGTTCACCATTTGAATATGTTGATCTGTCATACAGCAATCTCTGGGAGTTACGTTCTAAGATTAGCTGAACCAAATAAGATCTCGGAAATATTTTGCATCCCGAAGTTGTTATAATTAAATCTTGCAGATGTCTAAAATGAATTCGAAATAAGGTTTAAAAAACTAGCATATCATTATTTATTGTTCCGTTTTATACTTAAATATTCCGACATTATTTAAACTTATTCTCTGTGTAACTTTTGATATTAACTAAGCATTTTGAATATTTATTTACTTTTATAACTCTAATCTATTTTCATTAATTCATATGCTCCTGCATTAAGAAGCAAAATTATACAAAGAAACATTTAATAATAAAAGTTGAAAATCACTTACTCCTAATTTTTTTTTCAGAAAAATTTATTTTTTCCTCGATCTTCACAATTACATTTAATGATTAACGTATTGACATTTTCAATTTTACTCAAAATGTGTAAGAAAAAAATCAGAAATAAATATTTTATAAAAATTATTTGGGTATGTAATTCACAATTCCCTTTCCTAAAGTGGTCTGAAGAAAACTTTATTACAGGAAATAAACAAAACTGTTTGCCTATCGTATTTAATTTTATCCACATTTCAATTAATTTAATTTTATAAACATAATTGCACTATAAATTTTGTGAAACGAGGGATAAAATAAGTATATTATTGCTAAAACTATAATAGAGT
Organism: Latrodectus hesperus; assembly: GCA_037975125.1. NCBI lineage: Eukaryota > Metazoa > Arthropoda > Arachnida > Araneae > Theridiidae > Latrodectus > Latrodectus hesperus. Next base: position 37,523,383 of record CM075853.1, read on the forward strand.
GTAACGTACAAATATCACGTGTAAAACAAATTCCTAATATACATATATAAGGTAAAAGATACCTCTAGAGCCAATATATACAGTATGTCCACTAAAGTCCCTTGCCACCCTCTTAACTTCGGAACGGCTGCTGCTATATTCATAAAAGTGATGTCTAGGTATAGTAAAGTAGCCATGCGCTACTGAATGAAACCACCTACCGCACCACCTGGTGGAAAACTGTGGAGTTAGCATTTGTATCTCGAAAACGAAACGAGATAGGTAAAAAAAGTGATTTACAAAGTTGAAGAGCATCCTCGATTTTGTACGAAAAGATAACTTTTAGGCATTAATGTGAAGAATACAATGGTTAAAACGCGCATTTGTTGTTTCGTGCTGTGACGTGGCACATAGTACGTGTGCATATTTGAAAAAGCAAAAAACCGTTTTCTTTCACCGCTAGCCGTGAAAGAAAACGATTTACATTTTCGTGATTACATTTTTCACTTTTATTTCGAAATGGGAAGAACCGAAGTATTAAAAATAATTCCAACAATTTGTATGCAGTATGCAAATACGTAAGAAACGTCATGCCTGTTCACCTGAACAGCTATAAAAGAGACATTTTCTTGGTAATACCCGATTTTGTGGAGAGCCTGCCGTTGTTTAACCTTAAGAATCTATGGTTTCAACATGACGGCGCGCCTGCTCACAAGACATCTCCAGTGAAGCAGTACCTCGTCAAGGAATTTGGCAACCAAATACTAGGGTATGGCGGTTTCGAAGAGTGGCCTCCACGTTCTCCTGATCTGACTCCACTGGACTTTTTCTTGTGGGGATACTTGAAACAGCAGGTGTATGCGACTTCTCCACAAAAATTGCAGGACCTTAAACGACACATTACGGTCTGTACTCCAACGTGTGCAACGTAATCTTCAAGCGAGGATCCAAATTTTCATAGCAGCTGACGGTGAGAGATGTTTGAACATCTTAAATAAAGTATATTTTTATAACTATTTGTTTTTATTTTCTTTCTTAGATCGTTTTGTCACGTCACAGCACTAAACTACAAATGCGCGTTTTAACCGTTGTATTCTTCACATTAATGCCTACAAGGTATCTTTTCGTACTAAATCGAGGATGCTCTACAACTTTGTAAATCACTTTTTCTCTCTATCTCGTTCGGTTTTTGAGATAGGAATGCTAACTCCGTAGTTTTCCACCAGGTGGCGCAGTAGTTTGTTTCATTCAGTAGCGCATGGCTACTTTACTATACCTAGACACCACTTTCATAAATATAGTAGCAGCAGTTCCGAAGTTAAGAGGGTGGCAAGGGACTTTAGTGGACATACTGTATGTAGATTAAAACTCACAATGACATTAATTATTAAATGAATATACTAGTACTATGTGTGTATATATATATATATATATATATATATATATATATATATATATATATATATATTATATATATATATATATATATATATATATATATATATATATATATATATATATATATATATATATATATATATATATATATATATATATATAGATAGATAGATAGATAGATAGATAGATAGATAGATATAGATATATGTGTGTGTAGTGGTGTACATACGGGCAAAACTAAAGTAACAGATGTTTTTTCCTTTAATTCAGTAACAAATCATTTAGGAGACATAAAATTAAAAAAATGAGAGATAGCATTTTGTATTTAAACGATGATGAACGCATAGTTGCTTAAAAAAGAGTATAATGAGTATAGAATTAAACATAAAAGGCTTAATTGATCTCACAGAATCGTTACTCAAGATTGTCTGTCCAAGAAGAAGAACAAGCACATCTTCTTTAAGATGAGAATATACCCACCCCTTACTACAAATTTTGCTTCTCATCATTTTTCTATATTCAGTATAAGATTATTCAATAGCATTTAAGGTAAAAGTGCCCATTCTTCAACCAACATTTGAATAAATTTTTAGAAGTTGGACGATGTAATCGTGGTGCAAGATAATTCATCAGAGTATCACACACATTTTCTATGGGATTTATATCAGGGGATTACGATGGCTTATTCATTCGAGGGATATCTTCACTTTCCAATAGCTGCTAAGCAGAAGTCCGGTGTGGCCATGCTTTGTCCTCCATGAAAAGGAAATTCACTCCAATAGCACTTTGGAATTGAAGCATATGAGAAAGGATTACCTACTAACAATCGCGATTTCTGGTTACAGAACCTCTATAACAAGAAAACTCTGGAGAAAACGTGAAGACCAGTCCCCCCGTTGAGCATAATTTCTTCCAAGAGGATAACTGCATGACCACCATAATGGATTTTTTTTCATGATGTTACTAAGATGAAACTGTGCCCGACCGTTCTCCAATTCAACTCGTGTTGAGAATCCCTTGTTTTAAAATAACTGTCATCCATAAAGACGACACGAATGTGCGGATGAGGTCCAGTTTTTGTGGAACTTGCATATCTTCAAACGATGGAGTGGATGTCCAACTTTCAGAGAGATGCAACATTTGCGACAGCGTGTGAATAAGATCAATTTCGCAATCACATTTGTACTTAAAAGTTTGCGACACTTGTCGCTTCGTTGCTGTACCAGTTACTGACCAATGGCACGTACTGATTGGTTTCGGGCTTGTTTTCACCTGCAGGACGATCATTTTAAGATCCCTCTACAGCAGTTGTTTTAACAGGGTCGCTTCCACTAACTTTTCTAACAGTTTTTCCTATGGCTTAGAAGGCTTTCCAAGAGAGCGAAACATTTTTGTATATTCCGAATTCATCAATCACGATGATCACATTACGTCCCCTCCACTAGCTTTTCAAGCATTTTTCCACTGGTTCAGTCGTCCAAGTGATCTGTTCTAACTGTATTTCATGAAAAAATTCATCTGCACTTGCAACAAATATCTTAATTGCGTCTTCCCCTTCTTTTCATGATAGACTTGAGCCACACGTGTTTTTCATACATCTGGGTATTTTGTTCCTACATTCGCATAAACATAGCCCTTTTACTCAATTGCATGTTCAGTGTACTGATGAAAAGAATCCCTTTTTGGCACATTTCATGGCTAATATACTTAAAATTTGATGAAATTACGTTGCTATGACTTTGCTTAATTTGCAATTGATGATTAAATTACTTATATTATCATATAAATCATTTGCACAATGCTGAAAGAAAATCTATGCCTATTAGCAGTGCTAAAGTAAGTTTGCTGTAACAAGATTATATAGATATGTTTTCCTGAGAACGATTTCTGTTGCTTTCATGTCATTGAAGTTTGAAACTGCATTGTGGTGCAAAATGAAATCATTAAAAGTTCAGAATGAGTGTAGATCGTAATTTCCGATAGATCTAAGAAAAAATTCTTCATTAGATAAGTACTAGTATTTCTCACGTGGATTAGCAAATTAGCCCAGAAATATGATGGAAAAAAACTAACAGGAAAACTTTTTTTGGGTATCATAGTAGAAGTTTTATAGTTTGAAAGTTAAATATTCCATTTCAAACACTTTTATTTTATTAATTTAGAGGCATTTTTATAGTTAACAATACATTTTAGAAGTCGTACATTTATTATAAAGCTATTTAGGCTACATTCCACAGCAATAAATGTGTCTTATGTTGCAACCATTTTTCAATATTTTCCGTGTTATATTAGTTAATTTTGTAGCTTTTTATAGGTTTTATTAAAAATCAAGCACGCTTCATAAGGAACTGCTAAAATATATGCTTGTATGATAAAATCAGCAACTGTGCTTGATAAACTGAGGTTGCTTTTCATCAGCACGAAGTGGAACTCTTTGAAATGCTTTTATAAATCTGAATCGATCATCATTTTACCCATTTTCGAATGGTGGTGTATATTACCTGCTCTATTATATATAACCGTATTAAATTTACATACTTTTTGATTTAACATGCTTTCTTGTTAGTTTTTCAAAAATTCTTTTGGTTGCCACTGCAGTTTTTTTGAAATATGTGTAATTCAAACAAAATAAAATAATCGAACTTATGATTTACGGGTGCACAAAATAAAAAGAAATATAATTTCTATAAATTTTGATTGTTTTAAAATTCTCTATTCTGAAACCAATTTTGGGAAGAATTTTTTATTAGAAACTAAATGAATTAGTAGATGATTTTAACTCTGACTTCAGTCATAATAGGAACAGTAAATGATTTAATTATTCTTTCTTATTTCATTGCAGAAAATTTCTGA